>JAGQAX010000016.1:38273714-39473714 GCA_019142605.1 Cephalopholis sonnerati | reverse complement strand
ATTAAATGTCTCCTGTAGCATCTTTGCATTCTTAAGCGAATGATTGAATCTCCTCTCCGTCCCTTCTAACCCCGTCTCCTCCGCCACCTCCCCGCCTGCTCTGGTCGGGGTCAGAGGGAGCCGGTGTCAGGCTCCGTCCGGGGTCAGGGACACTCAGCTGGGCAGGAGAGGACACAGCCGGGCCCCGCCAGCACAGAGCGGCGCTAATGAAGGGCCAGGCGGCTGGGAGGCCCTCGGGTCACGCAGACAACGGTTTAATTGGTCTAACGAGATGCAGCGTAGCCTCGGCGAGGTCAGGTACCGCAGGACGGAGCAGGACAAAGCAGGGCGGAGAGGCCTACTGCTGGGCATCGTGGGTCAGGAGGAGGAGGAGGAGGAGGAGGAGAGGAGTTTGTGGAAGTTTTCTCCAGCTGAAGATATTTCACATGTGATGTAGAAAACTCTGGGCATTCAGAGGAAATTATTTAGATGAAACATTTCAGTGTTGGTCGGAAAACAAAACGTTGAAGCCAAGGATTTATCATAACAAAAAATAATACGTCTCGCTGTGCCAGAGTTTTGATTATTTGGCTTTAGGATTTGGACTTTAGAGCAAAGCTCACTTTCACCTCCACTGTTTCTTCGAAAGTCAGACGAGGTTGCAGGAATAAAAACTAAACAGATGCTTCCAACTGCTCCGTAGTTTTAATTGCATACATTTTATTTGCCTTCATTTTACACACGTTTATGTGGAGAGTTTTTCTGTGTAAGCAAGCAGGACGGCCTCCTGATGACTGGCTTATTATAGTCTTAATATTTAGGATTTTATTTGCACTGTTGCAGTCGTTTTAAGCAAGAAAATAAGCATGGATTTTCCACATTCAATTGGCTAAAAAAATCAAAATTATTAGACCTGAATTAAATTATATTGTTTCTAGATCTGTTTTAGATTTTTAAAAATCAAGAACATGCAAATTATTAAGGAGTTAAATAACAGCAAGGGATAAAATAGTCATTTTAAGGCTGTTAATGCAAAGTGAAAAACAAAAAAGATATGAAGTATTTTAAAGGCTGGACCCTCCTCTGTGTAAACGCAGAGGGTTTTGCAGCCGCACTAATGAATCAAACTCTTTTTTTCCTGTTTTTCTCAGAGTAAAGAGCCTTTTCTCTCCTCACTGAAAGAGTTAATCTGAAGTTGGCAGCCGACTCCACAGTCTCGGTCAGACGTGCAGAGAATCGAAAAATAAAGGACTTCAAAATCATTTCTTTTGTCTCGTCATAGACTGTTTAAATTCAGCTGAGGGTTTAATGCAGCAAATTGTGAAATTGAAAGCGACGCTTTTTTGCAATGATAAAGCGGTTTTTCCGGGGATTTAAATATTAATAATTATTAAAATACAACATGTTTAATATTCAAGTTTATTTCGGTGTATTTGTTTTAAACAGCCGCACTTGTTTTTTTAAGAAATAAAAATGAAGATTCAAGCATCATATTTCATATCTTCAGCAGTAATCCGGGTCATTCAAGGCCTCACATTCATTCACTCCACACACACATTTTCAGAACATAAATCCATGTGTTATGAGGCTAATTGACGTCGGGTTTTAGTGACGGTGTTTCACAAATGTGTTGCTTGCGGGAATGCCAGCCCGTCTTTATTATGTATTTATTTATTTGCCCCATTTTTTTTTATTTCCACGTTATTCCTGGCATGATCCATCGATGATGTCTTCACTCTTATTTAAGTATTCATAATTCAAGGAGAGAGAGGGGGGGGAAGAAGAAGTGATGGTGTATTTTTAATTTTGATTTTTAATTTTGCGTGTGTTTTCCGTCACATTAACAAAGTGTGGGTGATATTTGAGGGAAATAGGAAGGGAAAATGTACATGGAGATAATCTAGGGGTGTAATTGTGTTAATATCGATCTGTTAGATGAGCTCGCGGAGGGATAGTTTAAAAAAAATAAAATAATTTTTATTTTATTTTATTTTTTGAATTTAATTTACAGGCCTGTAATGTGACCAGAAATCTAAAAGATAGGATGTAGTTTGATCACAGTGCATTATTTAATTATTTATTTAATTACTTATTTATTAATTGGGACTTTTAAGGTGAAATGACGCAACACCGGAAATTCCGCTTGCGCTCGCACCTGCACGCGCTCTGATATTTTCCCGCCGCTGTGTAAAAATACCAGGAAGTGAACACCGTCAGCTCCGACTGCTAATTGATAATAATAAACCGGATTTAAAGCTAAAGGCCAGAGCGGGGTTGGCCTTAATTTAATTTCCAGGTAAGCAGATTAACCGAGAAACACTTTAAACGTCGATAAAACTTAATTTAAAATTAATTTAAATACCTGATATTCAGGCCTGACGTCAGCAGATAGTGCAGACATGTTTGAGCTCACCCACTCCTCTGACTTTGACTGATTTTTCTCCCTCCAGATTTTGGCAGTTTTAAAGAATCTGCACAACAGTTATTCCTGGATTTATTTCTTTATTTCTTTTTTTTTTTTTTAGCTCCCTCCGTGGCAGGCAAACAGCATAGCTAAGGAAAATGACTTAAACTCCCTTGTAGTCAAATTCTGGTGACATGTGAATGGTGGTTTATTTGCATTTTGGCAGGGTCACCCAGAAAGACTTAATTTCTAGTGAAAAGCAGACACACAGGAATCACATTCAAGTGCCAGTTAAGTTTCCTGATTTTTGTTGCACTGCAGGTGGTGACGGGAGCAGAAATATATTTAAGTCTCACACACACACACACACACACACACACACACAATGAGATTTGTGAATGCATTGGGTTGCTTTTGTTGCTTTACCTAACCGCGGTCAATAACACACACACACACACACACACACACACACACACACACACACACAGAGTGAGCAGGGATGAGTGTGGAGGTGTGTGTTGTCCTTCACAGATGATGGGTGAGAGTCAGTGTTTCATTCGGCTGGAAGATGAAGCTGAAATGTAGTGAGCTGAGAGCAGAGGCCGAGCTGGTTTATTACTGAGACAACCTGTCCTGGTAGTGTGTGTGTGTGTGTGTGTGTTGCATAATGCAGTGTTGCTTTGGTTAAATGAGAATTTGATTCACCTCTGGCTCTCTACTCTCTGGATTTTTTGGTGCAACACGTCTCGTCATTTTCTTTGGAAATATAAGAGTTTAATATAACCTGAACGCAGCAAACACTCATTTTTATTATTGCTTAATGTCAATTGCTGATTTGAATGATGGAATATTGTTACAGGCGTCTTATAGAGTCCATTGTGACGTCTTTGAGTTGTCATTTTGTTTGACCATCAGTCCAAAAATTAATAGATAATCAGCTCCGTATCACACGGGGCTTCAGTGTCTCACTGTGAGGCTGGAATCAGGAAACTATTTTGAACTATTTGAGTATTTCTGCTTTAAAAAGATGACCAATGATTATTTTTATTGTCGATTAATCTGTCAGTTATTTTCTCGATTGATCATTTTGTCTATAAAATGCCCATTATGATCATTGAAAGAGTCCAATGTGACATTTGACCTGCTTGTTTTGTGTGACTATTGGTCCGAAACTCCATTGATATTCAGTTTTGTATCGTACGTGGCATCAGATCCTCACTGTGAGGCTGGAATCAGGAAACCATTTTGGTATTTCTGCTTTAAAAATGACTGATGATTATTTCTATTGTTGATTAATCTGTCTAGTATTTTCTTGGCTGATAATTTCGACTATAAAATGCCAGACAGCTGTAAAAAATGCCCATTATGATAATTTAAAGAGTCCAATGTGACCTTTGAATCGCTTGTTTTGTGTGACCATCGGTCCGAAACTCACTAGATATTGTATTTGTATTGTTATGGCATCAATATTATGATTTTCTTGAGTCTAAGGTGACGTCTTTGAGTTGCCATTTTGTTTGACCATCAGTCTAGAACTTAATGGATATTCGATTTTGTATCATACGTGGCATCAATTCCTCACTGTGAGGCTGGAATCAGGAAACTACTTTGGTATTTCTGCTTTAAAAATGACTAATGATTATTTCTATTGTTGATTAATCTGTCAGTTATTTTCTCGATTGTTGAGTCCACTGTGACGTCTTTGAGGTGTCATTTTATTCAACTGTCAGTCCAGAACTCAGTAGATAATCAACTTCGTATAACATGTGGCAAAAGAAAGCATCAAATCCTCATTGTTGAGAATCAAACCAGGAAACCAGTTTTGCATTTTTGCTTTTAAATATCAACTGTAACAATTAAAGCTGCAACTAACAGTCGTTTTTATTGTTGATTGATCTGTGTAGTATTTCCTCAATTGATGATTTTGTCTGTAAAATACCCATGATGATTTTTCAGAGTCCAGTGTAACCAGTTTGACTCGCTCGTTTTGTGTGACCATCGATCCAGAACTCACTAGATATTCAGTTTTGTATGGTACATGGCATCAGTTCCTCACTGTGAGGCTAAAATCAGGAAACCATTTTGGTATTTCTGCTTAAAAAAAATGACAAATGATCATTTTCATTGTCAGTTAATCCGTCGATTGATCATTTTGTCAATAAAACATCAAACAGCTGTGAGAAACGCCTGTTATGATTTTCCAACATGACGTCTTTGAATCGCTCGTTTTGACGACCATTGATCCAAAACTCAGTGATACTCAGTTTAATATCATATGTGGCAAAAGGAAGCTTCAAAAGATGGAAACCAGTTTGGTATTTTGCTTTATAAACAACTGTAATGATAAAGGCTGCAACTAATGATTATTGTCACTGTCAATTAATCTGTTTAGTGTTTTCTGTATTGATCATTTTTGGATGTGAAATATTAAACAGCTGTGAGAGAGGATTGTTGTGATTTTCCAGAGTCGACAGTGACGTCTGTTTAGATATTCAGTTTCGTATCACACGTGGTATTTTTGCTTAAAAAGAGGACTGTAACAATCAGGGGTACAACTAACTGTTATTTATATTGTCAGTTAATCTGTTGATTTCTGTTGTTGATTTCTCGATTGATCATTTTGGCCATAAAATGTCAAACAGCTGTGAAAAATGCCTGTTATGATTTTCCAAGGTGACATTTTTAATTGCATTTTGTGTGCCCGTCAGCAGATACTCAGTTTCGTACTTGTGGCAAAGGAAAGCATCAAATTCTCATTTTGGAGAAGATGGAAACCATTTTGATTAGAGCTGCAGCTAACGTTTATTTTTACTGCTAATTCTCAATTAATCGATACATTACTTGGTCTAGAGGGTGGTGAAAAATGTCGACCAGTGTCCCCCAGTGTTCTTGTTTCGTCCGCAACCCAAAGATACTCAGTGTACTGTCACAGAGGAGGAAAGAAGCAAGAAAATATTCACATTTAAGAAGCTTTTTTTGGTCTTAAAAATGTCCTCACATCAAATAATCGATGATCACATTAGCTGGCGATACGCTAAATAGTTAACAGCTAACCAGTGTTGGAAATTAGCGCCAGTGATCAGGCAAATGCTGGAGAAATGTGCGAGTGGCTGCTGGATTTGTTTCGCTCACGTACTGAGTGGCTGGTAGATTTTGGAGTCCAGCAGCCACGGTGGCAGGTGGACAATAACATTTATTTCCAACCCTGCAAGTGATCGATTAATCGTTGCTAGAAACATTTGGTCAATCAGGATAGTTGCAGGTTAATTTTCTGATTGTGTTAGCTGTACACACGTCTGCGATCGTCCTGAGTGGACAAAGTCCTCGCCAGCGTCGTCAGCGCTCCTGAACTCAGATGTGCTTTCCTCTTTTTGTTTGGCGCCTATGATTCAGCAGCGCTCCTGCCTTCAGACTGTCTGCAGAGCAGGTGCAACCCTGAATGACATGCTGTCACGATGAGGCAACATGGCAGCCGTCGCCGCTCACACACCGAACGCCAGAACCCTCCCGGGAGTTCAGGAGGGAAGGCGCAGAGCAAATTTAGGTTTTGAGGGGGGGGATTCGGTGGTTGGTGGTTGGTGGTTGACGTTGGGCTGACCGTTTATCTGCTGCTCGCAGTGCTGTTCAATACAGCTGAGGCGAATTTCCTCCTGCCTCTGAAATTCTGTAACCATTTCTGCCTCTAAATCATCTCGTCATTGATTTGTGTGTGTGCAGGCGGAGGAGTGTGGCTGCCCGGGTTTGTTTCTCCCTCTTTGTTTGCTGTGGTAAACCCACGAGCAGCTGCCGGTGGTGGGGTCTGGAGGGATTCTGAAGCTGTGTGTCCTCTCCCTGCCATCCTCTGCCAAGGTGGCATTATGCAAGCGGAGAGAGGGGTAGAGGGAGGCAGAGGAGGGCGGGGGGTTTGAACGAGGGGTGTATGAGGGGGACGAGGCGGGCGATGGCGGCCATAGTAAAGATGGAGGCAGGCTGAGGGCTGCGGGGATTGGTGCAGGAGAAGACTTGCTCCCTTGAACTTTGCCTCCGTGTCAGAGTGGAACTTGTCGATTTGGCAAATTGTGCAGCGTCGGACGAGGCTGCGCGCTCTCTTACACTCCCACCTGCTCTCTCTCTCTCTCTCTCTCTCTCTCTCTCTCTCTCTCTATCGCCGCCGCCGCTGCTGCTGCGCGCTCTTCCTCTCTCTCTCTCTCTCTCTCTCCCTCTCTCCTCGCCACTACACCCCCCTCCCCACCCTCTCCTCTTTCTCTTTTCCCTCCCTTTCAGCTCTTGAAGCTAACGCATTGGCTGGGCTACAGGCATCTTGTTGCCAAATAGGTGGGCCCTACTCGTGTTGGCAAAGGCTCAAGCAATGGTTAGGGAAAGAACGCGGAGAGGACGAGAGACGGCGAGCGCGAAACAGAAAGAGAAAGAGAGAGAGTTGGAGAGAAAAGGGGAAAAAAGAAGCAGCACTCGGCTTTGCCAGCGGTCGTATGCGCTCGTCCAACATTGATTCGGCTCTCTATTTTTTTTTCCCTATTCTGTGCTCTGCTCTCCCTGGCCCCCCCATCTGTGTGTGAGAGTGTGTGTGAGCGTGTGTGTGTGTGTGTGAGTGTGTGTGTGAGTCTTGCGCCGGGCCCAGGGATCAGAACAGACACTTACACTTTGCCAAGGATTTTTTTTTTTTTTTTTTCAAGGTTCATTTTTTTAATTTTTTTTTTTGGAAAGCACAAAGGACTGTTTATTTTAAGTGCATCTCTCCCCGTTGTTGAAGTTTTTTTTATTTTTTGTCGTCTCCAAACACAGTGCAATACTGTTAACATTTCTATTTTTACTTGACAATTTTTGTTGCTACAAGTTTTTATCTGTCATTTTTGGCGTTTGTGTAATGAGCTGCTGGCCGCCGTCCTGCTGCAGTGAATTTTCTCCTTCCTAAAAATCTTGGGGTTTTTGCTTTTAAACTTTGGCCCGCTGTTTTTAGTGAGCAGCATATTCTGCTAATTATTTTTTTTTTTACAACCTCCCCCCCAAGTTTTTTTTTCATCTCCTAATTCTCCACACCCTGCCAAACCAGCGCTCGCTTTACATTGGGGAGCGCGGGAGGAAAAAAAAAAAAAAAACTGGTGCAGGAGATTTTTTTTTTTTCACTTTAAACGCTGTGCCAAATTTATGATGAGAGTGCAAAATGGTAACTACCAGGCCGTCTGTCTTCCTCTAGCAGTGTGGTTTTCTGTGGTGATTTCTGTCTGCTTTCAGTTTGTTGTGGAAATGTGAGTCTGGTTGGAGCTCCCTTTGCATGGTCGCAGAGATAGGAAATGGTATGGCTGATCTTTTAGCTGCACATTTCAACAGTGGTCTTGTGGCGGCAAAGCTTGGCGGTGGTGAGCGACCGGTGTGTGGCAACCCTGGCACAGGAACGCTGTGGCGAGATCTGGGCTTTGTTGCCCAGAGATATGTAGTGAAGGTATTATGGTACAGCAGAATAACTTTTCTCTTTACGGCAGGAAACTGGGAGCGCAACTTGGCTCAGCTGTGTTTTGGATTAGAATTCATTTTGTCTTTGTTGTCTTCAATGTTTTGGTGTTTATTGATGAAAAAGGAGGCTTTGCATTTTGCAGTTAAGATTAATTTTCTTGTTTATTGCTGCATATTTATCTATATTTTATCTGCATGCTAATAATGATATAGATATTTATTTAATATTGCTTTTTTTGCAATTTAGATATTTTAGTACACTATTTGAATTTTTAAATTAACATGTAATTATAGTAAATTACAATATTATCACTGTATTTTCTGATATTTTTGATATTTTTACTGTCACAGTTTTTCCTCTTTTTTCATTTAAAATTGTCTAAGTGTTTTCCCCAGCTTTATTTTGAAGATGTGCATGCTCTCTTTCAAACTAAAAGCCTTTTTTCCAGCCTCCTAACGCCACACGTCTCTCTCCCATCAGGATGAATTTCATCCCTTCATTGAGGCCCTCCTCCCCCATGTCCGTGCCTTCTCCTACACCTGGTTCAACCTGCAGGCCCGTAAGCGCAAGTACTTCAAGAAGCACGAAAAGAGGATGACCAAGGACGAGGAGCGCGCAGTGAAGGACGAGCTGCTGGGGGAGAAGCCGGAGATCAAGCAGAAGTGGGCCTCGCGCCTGCTGGCCAAGCTCCGCAAGGACATCCGGCCCGAGTTCCGCGAGGACTTTGTGCTCACCATCACGGGGAAGAAGCCCCCCTGCTGCGTGCTGTCCAACCCCGACCAGAAGGGCAAGATCCGCCGCATCGACTGCCTCCGCCAGGCCGACAAGGTGTGGCGGCTGGACCTGGTGATGGTCATCCTGTTCAAGGGCAGCCCCCTGGAGAGCACGGACGGCGAGCGGCTGGTCAAGTCGCCCCAGTGCTCCAACCACGGCCTGTGTGTCCAGCCGCACCACATCGGAGTGACGGTCAAGGAGCTGGACCTCTACCTGGCCTACTTCGTCCACACACCAGGTACGTGCGCATCAATGTACACACACACACACACACACACACACACACACACACAGGTCAGTCAGTGTGTGAGACCCTGCCCCTCGCTGTGCGCCGCTCTGAGCCAGGCTTTGACAAACCCCGGCAGGACGGAGCTAAGTTGACATTTAAAGGGACAGTCTGCGCAGTCTTTAAAAAATGTCTCTCAGATAGACGTTTCTATCTGGTTTAAAGAGATTCTGAGAATTTGACAGTGAGGCTTAAAACCTGTGTTTACCTAGAGATATGTTTGCGTTGGTACATTTGTTCAAGTATTTGTGTGCAAATTTGTCTAAATCCAAATGTGCATGTTTTCCGGTGCCATCGGTAAACAAAAGCATCTGCAAACCTGTTTATCTGTGTGAGCATGCATGTGCATACGTGTGTGTGTGTGACAGTGTGTGAGGCAGTTTGTCATGTGTCTGTAATCCATGTGTATGTTATTGTGAGATTGGTGTGTATCAGTAGCAGTGTGGTGTGTGTGCGTGTGTGTGTGTGTGTGTGTGTGTGTGTGTGTGTGTGTGTGGTGGTCTGGAGAGTACAGTGACAGCTGGCCCGGTCCCAGGTAGTTTAGGAGGCAGCGAGAGTCAGCCGGTCTGCAGCCTCAGCCGCCTTACGCCACTCTGCACACACACACACACACACACTCTCACACTCATAAGTGGACACACACAGGAGCTCCCCCTCTAACACAACTCACCCAGGCTGCCCTGATCGTTGTTTCTGATTGTCCTCCTCACACACACACACACACACACACACACACACACACACACACACACACACACACACACACACAGGTTGAGAGTTTTCTGTTTATGGCCGCGTGGCTCTGCCTCTGTTTGTTTATGAGATGTTTTATTTTTCCATATTGAGCACACGTGTGTCCTGCTGTGACCGTAAAGTTAAAAATAGAGGCGGCGAAAATATTTCAGTGTCATGTGTACACAAACCTGCGTGTATTCTCTGAGGGCAATTTGACACCGCCGAATGTAAGAGCCTGTGAGAGTGTGTGGAGCTCGGTGAGGGAAAAAAACGACATTAATACTTTATTTTATTTCATACTCAAATTGATCCAGGGTGATTCTTTTGTTTTGTGAAACAGCAATACCAAAATACAAAATTAACACATAAAAATAAATGTTTTTTATTGATTTATTGACAAAAGAAACACCTCCTCTGTTGTAAAACAAGATTATATTTCATTACAGTCATTTTAAGTAATTAAAATCCTGTATTAATTCCTGAGGTGTCACTGCAGATGTGCTGGGAGAACACAACTGCTATTCACTGCATTTTTAAATTAATATCAGCGTGAAGTTTGTGAGCTGTGCAGATGTCGTGTGATTCTATTTAAACATGCAAAAACTGAGAAATGAAAATGGAAAATGAAACAGCCAGTGAGGGTGCGTTAGTGGTCAGAGCACTCGTATTTTTATAGATACTTGAATTTGGCTGTTTATTTCAAGTATTTACTTTGGTATTTACAACTGAAGCCCAGTTGTTTTACGAATACTTTAAATTAGAGCTGGCTTATATGTTGATGTTTTATCGATATCGTGATTTGAGGCTTGATATCGTTTAGGTTTTGTTATCGCAAGTGTCGTCTTTTCCTGGTTTTTAAGGCTGCATTGCAGTAAAGTGATGTAATTTTCTGAACTTGCCAGACTGTTGTAGCTGCTCTATTATCAGCCTTTACCCATTTAATCTTTAAAAATCCACATTATTGATGATTATTTATGAAAAATCTCGTTGTGTAAATGTTTTTGTGAAACAGGATCGTTGCAAAAATCAATATTGTGATATTTAATTTTCTCCAGATCACCCAGCCTTTCTTCAGACATGCTGTGACCACAGGTTTAGCAGTATTTATTTACATTTTAATATCTTGTAATAATTGTGAAGCTTCGCAGTTGCGGCCCGGTTGTTTGTCTCCATGATTCAGGTGTTTGTGCAGGTAGTGTCAGGTGCAAACTGCCTCCTTCCTCCTCCCTGTGTCCATCCATCTCTCCAGTAAAGGCTTCTCTTACCACAGACTGGCATACAGTTACAGGACCTTAATTCTTCTCCTTGGCAGGGCGGTGCAGCGTTCCTCTGTGACAGAGCACCCCATGCCAGGCTCCTTTCAGCCCAGTGTGTAACTCTGCTTGAGTTTGCGGGGCCTCCGTGAGCGCCTCTTCCTGTTCCACAATGCGCCGTGGCGAACCGCGGCTCAGATTAGCTCCCAGCGCAGCCTGGTGCCCCTCGGAGGAAAGCCTCTTTTTTACTGCGTGCCAGAATCCGGCAGCCACTCACCCCCATACGAACACTGCAGCAGCCTTCATCTGACTGATTTGTTTGCGGCTGCCCATCATATTTATTTTCGTGCGTATATGAGCGTTGGTATATAAATCTGTTCTCCAGTCAGGGGCGCAACATGCCCTTAATTGACCATAAGCAACACTGGAAAAGGCTCCATCATAAATGAGGCTATTTTCTGTCTTTCCTGTTTGCTAAAAAAGCCGATGTGCTGTCTGCTGTGGGACGGTTTCTTGTTCTGATCCTGCTCAGCTTTTCCACAGCAGCCTCGCAGGCCGTCTGTGCAGCACCTTGCACACGCCGAGGCAACGTTAGGAAACATCTCCGATAGAAAACATCCACTTGTATAAGCTGGAGCTGTTTTCCAGGAGGCTGTGTGGGGTTAACCAGAGTTTACAGAAGGACAGACAGACAGACAGTGGCTCCGTTCTAACCTTTGGGGTGGCAGCGGTACAGTTTTATTCTTAGCTCCCCGTTCCAGGGTGTCTGTGTCTTGCGGAAGCTATCAGTTGCCAGGCCTGATGATTGGACTGCGGCCGCCTCACCCGCCTGTCCCGACCGTGGCGTTTCAGTTCTCTTGTCCCACTGATGTCACTGTCGCCAGCTGCAGGGGGGGCTCTGCTTTCAAGCGGCGTGATTGACAGAACAGGAGATACACCCCCCCTCCCCTCTGCACTAACCCCCTCCTCTGTCTCTGCTTCCCTACAGTCCAGTATGTGTCTCTGCTTTTGTCCAATTATAGACTTCGGCCCTTCCAGGCGGGGCACTGAGAGCTGGGACAGATCACAGCCGCTGTACTCTGATCTGCGCTTTCTGCTCTGCAGCTGCAAAGAAAGGTCCCTCTACCAAAATTATCTTTTGACAAATACCTGGCCACTCTCACACACACACTCACACACTCACAGATCAGGGTGTAATTGTGGCGGACTGATGAGAGTCGACCCCAGAAGTGCTTCATTTTCTTTGCACTGATTCCGCTGCATCTGATGATGATAACAATAATGGTTCAGGGATGTGGAGGAAGTGAGGGAGATAGAGAGAACCAGAGAGGAGGGGGGGGGGGGGGGGTCTGATCTCATCTTTGATCACACGTCTGTCGAAACCAAAGTCTGGCTCGCCAGTTGGGCGCTGTGGGCCTTCCTCCACCTAGAGACCCCGGATCAGGTCATGTTTTTCGAGCGTCGTGTTCCATATTTGTCAGTCTGACGAAGCCGCGCGGTTCCAGCATTAGTCATGTTTGGAGCCGGAGCTGCCTCATACAGCTTTCATTACTCGAGCTGTTATGATAAAAAGATGTTTCTGAGAGTGCAGCCTCCATATCTGTTCTCTGTGCAGGAGACAGACGGACCGGAGAGGTGCCTGGGCCAGGTCCGAAAGCCAACTGTGCGTGTGTGTTTGTGTGTGCCAGACTGCGCCGTATCTCCGTGCTGCTGTGGTGCGGACCTAAGATGTTCATTTACCCATCAGTGTGCGTCTGTGCGTAGTCCGGCGTTACAAATGGCCAACAGAATATCTTTTAATAGAGGCGAACAAAGAGAGGAATCGACAGGGAGGCAGACTGAGAGACTTAACGCCTTCACGTCACGCTAATCCATCAAACACATCTTATCTGCTCGGCCCAATATCCTGGGCTTCAAAGGGAGGTAACCTTATCAGATGCGCTTACATAATGAAGAAGAGACCAAACAGGACAGTGTGGTGTTTTGACACACCTAGACGTACACGTGTGTGTGGCGGTGAGCAGAATATGTGCGGCGTGAGATGATCCCCGCAGCAGTGACGCTCCCACTCAGACAGGTTATGTTGTCAGTTGCAGAAAAGAATCATAATGATTGAAAGAAAGCCTCTTCTTTTCCTTGGCGCAGAGCAGAGATTTCTGGACGGAGAGCAGAATTGTGCTCCAGTGTTCTGGCAGCGGTCCGTAACCCGGGCCGACGGAGAAACAGAGAGCGTCGGCGCCGAGGGAGCCACATTCATCTGGTGTGAAAAACACTGCTGGTCCGACACTTTCAACGGAAACTTTCTTACGCTTTGTTGTCATTTGAAATAATGTGCCCAATAAAGTTTGAGCTTCGGCGAGCCCCCCGGCTCATGACGGGACAGCGTCAGTGACACTGTGCTGTTTTAATATGCACCGAGGCGTAGGGGCCTCCAACAGCACCGGCTTGGCCCGTTTTCAGAGCCCCCAGTTTTTCCAGTTGCCTTTTGCTGCGTGTGTGAGTGTGTGTGTGTGTGTGTGTGTGTGTGTGTGTGTGTTGTAGAAGGAGGGAAAGAGAAAAGAAGAGTGGAGTGTGCGGAGTGTAAGGAATCGCTGGTAAACAGATTATTCCAGTATGATCGAGCTCCCAAATAAATCGGTGAAAAAGACGCGAGCCGCTGCGCTGACCTCCTTTAACCGATCTCACACAACTTTCCACCACTCTCCGGGTCGGACTGCTGAGCAGCTCGGCGGGCTTGGTACCACGCCAACCTGCTTCATATTCACTGTAATTATCCAGTTTAGTGAATAATACTGGAAAAGATACACAAAAGACTGAGTATATGATTGAATTAAGTCTAATTTGAAACAAAGGTCAGGTCTTAGCTCTGCAAATAGAAAAATTCCTTGTAGCAGAAAGTGCCTATTGTGGGCAACATGGATTAGCTTTATTTCCTAATTTCACTGTACAGTGATTTTTAATTATTTGTGTAATTAAGGTTAATAAATAAATGTTATGGTGTCTCTTTAGCAATTTAGCAGCTCAGCTCACTTTTTTTACTCGCTCAGCAAATGGTAGCTGACGTTTAACGGACAGAAATGTATTTATTTTAAATTAATTATATGCTTTAAAACAGCGGTAATGAATATAGTAAACACGTGCAATAAAATAATTAGGCTCTTTATCTGTGGAGCAATTAGAGCATTTATTTGACTGTATCCCTGAATGGATTTTCTCCCTTTTAAAAAGAGCAAAATAGGCGCACATTTTCCCCTCTAGTTTCTTTGTGTATTATTTTTGGTCTGTGTCTCGTTTCAGTGTGTGAATTTGCATGACCAGTCCTCTCTTCCTCTGTACAGGCGCCAGGCCTGAAATCTGTCTGTCCCCTAAAAACATACGTACGTCGGCGCAGGAGGGGTGGCTTGGCTTCTCAGCCGCCTGAGCCGAGGGGCAAAGAGCAGGAGGAGAGGAGAGGAGAGGTGAAGACAGCAGAGGAGCAGAAAGGAGAGGGAAAAGGAGAGCCTCTTTTTCTGGGCCGCTTCCCAGCAGCCAGATTCTGATCGGTCCGCCTCGCGCCTTGTTCCCTCGGTCCAGTGGAGCAGAGCGCGGCGAGGCTGCCCTGTAATTGGGACAGCTCTTTCCATACGGAAAACGGGACCGGAACACCGCGACGCCGCCGAGCACACAGAGTGGATTTTGTCTTGTTTTTTTTTTAAATTCAAAACCGTCTCAAATTCAAAAAATTAGCAATTATACGCAAACAAAATCCTCTTACATTAAAAAAAAAACCCAAATAAAATCCTTGAAATGAAGACTAATAATGAATAGATGAATAAATATCTGCCTTTTAATTTTTCCCCATGCCTTATTTATTCTGTCGTTTAGTGGTAATGAACGTCAGTCACTGCCGTTCGGGTGATATTGAGCGCTGATATAAAGTAAAAAGAAAAGCGTAGAATAAAGATGATGCAAAATGCCATGCTGAAAACAAAGAGAGAGGGAGGGCAGATATTCAGGCTAGTGGGGCTGGTTGGCAGCATTTGGCACCCAAAGCTGCAGCTCTGTTTAGAAGGTGCCAGCTTTTCAAACCGACACAGTCTCTGCCAACTTCTCTCCTTCTGATCCTTTTCTTTCTCTCTCATTTTAACATTTTTCCCCCCATATCCTTGTTTTTCGCTTAACACTTCTTCCCCTCTGCGCGTCCCCTTACGCCCCTACCACCACTCCTGTGGATGCCTTCTCACAGCGGGGTTGCCAAAAAAAAAAAAAAAAAGCAAGCTTCAACATTCAAATTTATTTTATGGAGATGTCGGCGTTGAATAAAATGGCTATCGTGTTACCAGATGTGTTCTTTTTTTTTTTTTTTTCTTTCCTTCCTCCAAAATATTTTCCACCGGCTTTTAGCAGAGCGAATATTGTTACTCGGTGTGATGGTGCTGCTGCGGATTCAGGTCCAAAACAAAATGGAGGATAAAGCGCTGCTCCTCTCCAATCAGAGGAGAGAATGATTCCACATGTGGAAAAAAAAACTGGCAAATTAACAATTCTGAATGATCTCTCTTTTATGTGAATATCATTTCTGCCTTTGCATATTTTTGCCTTTCTTTTTTGCTAAATGTCTTCAGGTGTCTTTTTAGGCAGAGCAGGAAATGGCAGTCAGGATTAAGGGCTGATGGCTTTAGAGGAAATGGAGAACACGTCTTGTACATCATTCGGGGCCCTTCGGAGACAAGGGCGAGGTGCCGTGAGTGATTGGAGAAAGCGTTAAACGCTGGGTGTGGGGGGGGTGGATGGAATTACTCAATAATGATCAGAAAATTAGAGCCATTATTGAGGGAGAGTAAACAGGCCCCTCTAAGTGTGAAAGGCCCCTATTCAGCCAGGAGCAGGAGCAGGACTCCTTTCTTCCTTTCACGGATCCACCCATGGCCTCGAGAGCCCCTGCTTTTGTTCCCTGAAATAACAGAGTGAATATATGGGGTCGCAGGGGTGGGGGTCCTGTTCCCAGTGTGAGGCACGGTATGGAGTAAAGCCACTGACTGTCAGGTGCGCTCCGAATCTGTCCACCCTTTATTTCTGCTTTAATTCCTACTCACTCTAAAGGCAAGTTCTGGCACTCCAGACTTGCAGTTTTTAATCAGACTAACTTGCCTAATTAACTGATGTATTTAAACACATCAGTGTCACGGAGTTCAGAAATCCTGGCAGCCTGCGTTTAAGTGTTTCTGTGTCTACAAGTGCACCTGGGTGTCTCCTCTCCCATTATCATCACTTCTGAACGCAGCGCCGACTCCAGCATCCCGAGAGCCGGCAGTCAGGGAAGGGCGGGTGCAAACTAGGCGCTAATGCGACTACTTCCGTGTTTGTCAGCGCAAATGTTCTAATTAATGGGAAACGGATAAATAAATAAATAAACTCGCCGTGCCTCTGAGCAGCTGAACTGCAAATGCGCCGCTCAGACGGGGACAAAGAGACGAAGAGAGGGATTTACACTTTGAACAAGCCGTTGGAGAGAATAAAGGAGACTGTGTTTCAGGTTTTTTTTTTTTTTTCTCACATCACTTTTAAGCACCAAATTCGCAGCTCTGCGCTCAGATTAGGAAGATTTGACAATAATAATAACTGTTTACTGTAGCTGGTTTAATGTCGACTGCAGTTAAGTCTTTCATGTGAGTCCAGAATTTTAGCTTCAGTGAATTTTGTTCTATTTCTAATTTGTAGTTTCCTCAGCAGCATACCTTCACTTATCTCAATCTCACATTTCTATTTAATAGTTCACCTTTCCTCGCTCAGGTCCCCCTCCTTCATACGTCCTCTGAGGACACTCTCCACTCTCCAAGGCGGGGCTCGGTCCAACTCCGGGCTCCTGCTCAAGAGCAAAAAAAAATCACCTGACACGTTCACTCACTTTCTCCGTCTGTTTGCTTTTCATATGGACGGCCAGCTCCATTTCACAGGCATAATTTTGGATGGTAACATTCTCATTATACCCGTCAACTGTCAGCGCTCAACTCTCTCGTCTATAATTTCAGACTCATTTGAATTCTTATTGGCAGCTCCGATGCATAAATTTCATAAAAGATATGAAAACAACACTGTTTTTTTTTTTCTTCCTGTCTCCCTGGTGAGCAATAGAAATATGGAAGAGATTAACGGGGAAAGAAGTTTATGAAATTGCATTGTTTGTGTGGGATTTATCTATCAGGATAACACATGTCTAATATTATACTTTTATTCATTTTATATAAAACAACGTAAACCTTACAAACAAAAGCGCTCATGCTCCGCTGCGTAAATGACCGTACTGTATCTGTGCGTTGGAAAGCTGTCCAGAAAAGCTGATGAATAGAGTTGCCATGGCCACGTAGCTTTTTTTTTTTTTTCCCTCTCTCGCTCAGTGTACCTTTCCTGGGTGACATCCAAGGAGTGTCAGCGACTGGCCTGGTTGGCACGGTCAGCGGCCATGCAGTGCTGGGCCGTTTCCGTGGCACTCCGGCCCTCTGTGTGGGCAACCAGAGCACGCAGCCCTGCCAGAGGAATCCACTCAGATCACTTTCACGTTATAGAGGGCATCCCCGCACTGCAGACACCTATACATTGCAGCTTGGTGTGACTGTGCACGAACACAGGAACGTCACAGGTAGCTGCTACGAACTAACTGTAAGTCAACATCAGGGTTTTTAAAGTCGGAGCGCGATTTCAGTTTCAAAGGAGTCACTCGTGCTCCTTTGAGGAAAAGGAGGATATTAGATTTTCTTGGCGTTATGATATACTGTTCCTGGATATATAAAACACTTGTCATTGGACGCGGACCAAGTGAGACATATGAAAATGTCAAACTGTAATTTTAGAGCAGATTTTTCCCTTAATGTTATTCACACATTTTGTCAGGCTTAGTTCAGTCCAGGGGGCTTACACGTGAGTTTTATCCTCTAAGAGGCTCTAAGTACTCTCTGAGATGGCAGTGCAGATATTACTCGTAATTTAAAAAGCAGGAGGCTGTGATGTTAACGGCTCTGCTGAAACAAAGCGATTTAACCCCGTTTATTTGTTTACACTGGCTTTACCCCCTCATTATACTCCTTCTTCCATATGTATAAAAATATTAACGTTATTTTTATTTTCTTCTGACCTTTTTAAAACTGAATATGTAGAAAAATATTTAAGTAGCAGCTGTTTCATTTGCAACAAACTGAGCTTGCACATTTAATGAAGATAACAAAATACATAAATGACCATAATGCATTGTTAGGAAGAAAATATTTTATATTTAACGTCATATTGGCGATGCTTTAAGTAATACATTTTCCTTTGTTTGCCAAAAATACAGACAGATAGGACTTCTGAAACACGTCAAAATCATGTTTATAAGCAGTTCTCAACCAATGAGGATAAAACTTGAAGTTTTAATTTAATGTTCAGTTTGTTTCTGAGCTGTTAAACGTTGCCTCCATCTGTGTTTTTGAGGTTTTTCAAATGGAAAGGCTCACTCAGCCGTTGGCGAAAAGTTGTGACGTAGGTTAGAGTGCTCACAATAATACTAATAACCAAAAGGACCACCTAAAATAATATTTGTACCGCTTTACCTTGTCGTCAGTCAGCCCTTTCCAACAGGGAGATGAAGCAGTTATTTATCCTCTCCTCAAAGCCACTGGAGCTACTCGTCTACCGCTGCCTCGATCGGTTGGTTCATTTGTGTTACTGTGTGTCTTTTGGTTCTGAACTAACATGGCATCCGCGGCAGCACATTGTTCTGCTCCCGTGTTGGTCAGCGGTCAAAGGAATATACCTAACTAACTTTAAAGATTGATAACACACAGTTCTTAAAATAGGCTTGGGTCAGTCGTAACGAGGCACATGAGGTGGGTGAGGGGATTTAAATGGAGCAACGTCATTGTGCAGAAACTTACATCAGGTCACGTAAGAAAAATGTGTCAGAAGGGAAAACAAGGAAAATAGGGAAACAGCATTTTGACGATGTACTTTGACCAAAATTTGGATGTTAAGGTTGAATACAGATGGGACACAGGGAAGCTATAGATCGATGTAAAACCTCAGGGAAAACAAAAAATAATGGACCTGCCCTCAGAGTTTACGTTGGCCGAAATCAAGTGCAGTTGTCTGGCAGATAAAAATATCAATGGCCGAAATATCCGGTAGGAAATTAGCCAGATAAATTAATGATGTTTATTATGTTCAGGGACAGTGCACATTAATTAACACGATCGCTTAAGTCACATAAATGTGCCAGATTTAGCTATACAGGCTAATTTTTATGGTAATTTCACTCCTTTGCAGATTGATCGTGTGTGTGTATGTAAGAAAAAGTCATTAAAAATAACATACAAAAGCACAGAAGGACAGATAAAAGCTGATTAATGGCATGTCCATGGAAGGGCACATAGCACAGAGCAAACATGTAACCATAGACAAATGCACAAATACTGTGTGACCTTTAACATACAGTACCAAGACAGTTTGAAAAATAAACTTTTTTTACAGACCAAAATTTTGGATATTAGTTACCAACGGATCTCTTGATCTAACCGAAGCCGATTCGTCCCTGCCTCTTCAAAGCATATGCCACATCCAAGGCGGTCAGGGCCTTTCGTCTTGGCGTGCTTGGCGTAGTTAGGTGACAGCATGGTTCACAGAATTCTGGAATATTAATAGCCGTGTTAGCCATCAAATCTAGCCTAAACCCTGCTTGCCCTGTAAAGATGGTATTCCGTCTCCAGGGGTATCTTTTATAAACACTGCGTACAAAAGACCCCGTGTTGTGATCTATAAAACCAGACTTGATTGGAGAAACTTTGACCCATGCTTACTCACATTTTGGAGACAGGAAATTGGCGACGCAGATGGCGAGGTGGAAGCCTGGTTGTAGAAACTGCCGAATATTTTTGGTGCACGCCATTTTGGCTTTTGTTCATACGTAGATTTTTAGTCTGGATCCTACACGCTGTTTTATAAGTTAGACCCCAGGACCCTGAACCGAGCGATAGGTTAAGTGAGTGATGGCCGTTTGAGTCGCATCTTTTCCTCATCATCTGATGTTGCTCCACCCCTGCATCCACCTGTAGCCTCTGACTGTTTCCCATGAAGGAGGGTAGGGGTTTGTTATCATCAGTCCCCAGTCCCTCAGTTTAGTCTTACAGGTATGTCCAGGGGAGCGACGAGGTCAAAGCCTCGACACCAGAAACATTAAATACATATACATATTTTGTTTTCACGTATTAATACAACTGTTGCACGTGAGTTGGCAGACTGAATTGTTATCGTCCACAAACACGAGCCGCCATCCGTCCTCCTTTAATTTTTCCAATGCAATCTGCTGTTCCTCTGTAAAGATTAAGCCTACGTCCCCAGCGGCTCTCTTTAGGAGTGAAGTGTGTGTGAAGTATGTTTTTTAGGTGTTGTTTTGTGTATGTGTGCCTCCACGCATATGCTCATGTGCGCCATAGAAGCAGGCCGAGCAACAACAAACGCCGTCTGCAGCCGAGCGTATGAGTGTCCTCTCTGGACTCACCCAGCACCTGAACCCCCCCCTCACACCTGATGCCTGTGGGCCTTGTATGTACACATGAAGAGAGGCGACCACATTTGGAGGCAAAATGTGCACAAAAATGTACATGTACCGATGTGACCCAGGTGTCCTGTGGCAGGCGTGGGAGCTGGGATTAGACTGCGGGGTGTGAAGGCCTCAGAGAGTCGGTAAACCAGGCCCCAACTGGGTCCCCTTCACTGGTCCTTGACTGGGTGCAATCTGTCGCCATAAAAATAGAAAGTCATAAAACCATGTGATATTTATTCTTGAAATCTTATCACTTGGAAATCATCTGTTAATGATTTGAAATTGGGACGTTGTGAGACTGAACATTACAATTAGATTTATTAGTAGGTGTTTTCACTCTCAGCGGCAGCGATGGAGCTGATCTGCTCCGTTCTTCGCCCTTTGTGCGGTAACATTTGATTGGTGTATTATTAGACGCGGGACCACCCGGCTTCTGAGCCCTACTTGAGTTTCCATTCTTCTACTGCTCAGCTTTAATGCGAGGCTCTTCTCCAGCAACCCAAACATACAGGGGAGCACACACACAGTGAATTAACGTAAAGACAGGAGGAGGAGGAGAGCGGAGGGCGAGGCGCAGTCACTGCAAGTGTGTTCTGCTTCAGTGGAATGGTGATAGAGAAGGTAATCCAAGCCTCTGTGTTTATTTTAAGAGCTGATGATCTAGAGATGGCCATTAAAAGCAGAGGGCAAACAATTTAAGAGCAGTAAATCTGAATGGAGGAAAGGAGCGAGTGTGGGCGGACGGGGAAGGAAGGAGGGAGGATGGGGGCTCTCTGCCACACTCTGTGTCCTGCTCTCCCTCCACTCAGGAAAAAAAAATACTTGAGATGACAGTGAATTAGAGCAATCTGGCCTTCATTCTGCGGTTAGATTTTTATCTGCGGTTTTGGCCCTGAGAGCATCTCTGATCCCTGCTTTCTTTTTTTTCCTTCTTTTATTGTTGTTTCTGTTCTTTTCATCTGAGTTTACTTTACCCTCTGGCCTGGCTGTAAAACGGACCTTAACGAGATACCATTCACACCGAAAGGCATCAGGAATGGTCCCATTATCCCCAGTGCCTCGATCCAGGGTGGTTTTCCTCCACTAGGTCCTAAACACACGGGATAATGTGATTACTCCAAGGCCAAGGTTTCTGTTTTTGATACATGCTTAAAATTTTTCCCCACTCTGATGGACTGAAAGATTTTGTCTTTGGGCATGGATTCAAACTACACAATCCTGGCAGCGACGTAGGGAAATCCTTATGGTAAGAGCCATGATTATCCCAGTAAACTAAAGATGGCTTACACAGAGAGCTGCTGTTTCACGGTCTTTCGGCAAACCCCACGGCCAGTATACATAAAATCATCTATGTACTGTTTACCCTGCACGACAGATCTCACATTCAATATCATCATCACTATAAGACACAAAATGGCCCCCAGTTCAGTACAACTTTCAAGATACCTCATACATCAGTGATTCCCTACCAGGGCTGCTTGTACCCCAGGGGGTACTTCTGTAGGCACCTGGGTACATGGAAAGTTTTAGTAGTACCACATGTTGAAAGTGCATGAAAAGAAGTTATAAAGCCGACAGAGAACTTGCAAGAGTCAGGTAAAAGTAATCAGTGAATGGCTGAAACAGTAAAATGTAATGGACAAACAGTTCCGATAGATAGCTTAAAGTTATGGATTGAAATCAGTTAAAATTAACGGATACACAATTGAAATAGTTAACAAGAAAAAGTAAGGGATAATTAGTTGAAATGGTTAGCTAAAAGAAATTAATGAATATTTAAAATAGCTACTTAAAAGAAATGGATGAACATCTGAAATAGCTAGCTAAAAGTAATGGATAGCCAGTTGAAATAATTAGCTAAAATAATGGATTATCAGTTAAAATAGTTAGCTAACAGAAATGGATAGAGTTGAAATAGATGGCTAGAAGTAACGCTAAACAGTTGAAATAAGTTAGCTGGGGAAAAAAAGGATAGCCAGTTGAAATACTAACGGTTAGCTGAAAAAATAGATAACATCTGAAGTACTTAGCTAAAATTAATGGATTAAAAGTTAAAATAGTTATCTTAAACTAATGGATAAACAGTTGAAATTGTTAACTAAATGTAATGGATAAACAGTCAAAGTAGTTAGCTAAATAAAATGGATAATATTTGAAATAGCTGGTTGAAAATAAATAAATAAATAGCTTGCTAAAAGTAAGAGATAAATGGTTGGGGAAAAAAAACTGTTGAAATAGTTAGCTTAAAGTATGAGTACACTATTGAAATCATTAGCTAAAAGTATGAATAAACAGTTGAAGTAGTTAGCTACATAAAAATAGATAAACACTTGAAATAGTTGGCTTAAATTAATGGATTAACAGTTAAAAGAGTTAGCTAAAAGTAAATGGATGAACACTTGAAATAGTTAGCTAAAAGCAATGGATAAACAGTTAAAAGAGTTAGCTAAAAGTAACGGCTAAACAATTGAAATTGCTAAAAAAAGGATAGACGGTTGAAATAGTTGGGAGAAAAAAAAGGATAGATAGTTTAAAGAAAATTAGTTAAAAGACATGGATAAACTGTTTATATAGTCAGCTGAAAATAGTGGATTAACAGTTAAAAGAGTTAGCTAAAAGTAACGGCACTTAGCTAAAATAAATGGGTAAACAGCTGAAATAGTTAACTAAAAGTAATGGCAGAGATCATTGATAATCTAAGACGGCCCACTGTAAATTCATTTCCTGTATCTGTCCCACGTGGGTTTCGCCACTGCCCCGCTTCTACAGGATACTAGCCGCAACCCTGAGTTCATTCATTTCAATGGTTAAAGTGAACGTGAGTGCAGATTATGACTGTTCCCTTCGACCCAAAGTCACTGAAGTAAATATTGGACCTGTTTTCACAAGCCCCAACCCCTCTAAACATTCTGACACTGAAATGCCATTTTTATTATTGACAGACAAACAGCAACGTACTCTCGCGAGATCTGGTGACAGCTGACGTGATCTTGAACTCGGCTGATATCAGACAGTAAGCGAAGTGGCAAAATAAGAAACAAACATTCATTTGTGCCGTATGTAGTGTTGTTTTGAATCTGATTTCACGCGTCCACACATTAACTACGCTTCCAAATGAAGTGGACGGACGTGGCGGAGAGATGACCACGCCCACTTAGCAGACAGGAAGTGTATGCCGGAGTATCTTTGGTAATGGATAAACAGTTGAAACAGTTAGCTGAGTGTAACTGATATATGTAAAATAGATAATAATTGATAAATGGTTCAAATAGCTATTTGATAGTCTGGATGAATGTTAAATAGCTAAAGGCAATGGTTAAACATTTAAAATAATTGGTGAAATTGATGAAGGAGTATTTTGTGGCGGTACTTCAGACAACAACGGTTGGTAGCCACTGCTCTACGCCTCTATCTCCTCGCCAAACACTTTGCTGTAACCGTTGATTGATGTTGATTGATGTCGACTGAGGCTGTCCTTTTGGCACCGCAGCACTTTTTTTAAGGCTCACAGTTTTTTCACTGTACTTTGCTAAAGCCGCCGTCCCAGTGAGACACATTTGATACGTTACCCAAAACTGAACTTACAAAAAACTGTGGTTCCCCCTTCTCGACTCTCGCCCATCTCCCTTTTCACTGGGCTTTAGATGTGTGATGAAGTAATCCCGACATATTTTATATCCTAATGCAAAACAAACAGAGCCAAATTACACACATTCTTCCCCCACACTGATTCGTGGAAGTTGTTAACCAAATAAAGCTCCCTTTTCTCTTTCTGTCTCTGCGTCTCACTCGTGCTCTCAGTGGATCTGTCCTGGCTGGAACTCTCAACTGAAATAGCCTCGAGCACAGAGCCTCTTTTGTGGTCAGGCCTTTTTTTTTTTTTCTACAAGGTGTTTGTGAGAAAGAACAGGATTTTCTCTCCTGGGCTCAGGTCCCTCCGTCGCTCCACTGCTGCCTGTCTGGCGCTCTCTGTCCAGGTCTGCTCTGGTAAACAGCCGTGTCCTACACACACTGTTTATCACACTCCAGAGTGAAACTTTGCTGATTTTACTTTGGAAACGCTCGGGTTTTACTTGGAATATATCTCAACTGTTCCCTGGCTTCTTTGGTTATAAGCTCCTTTTTGTTCTTCTCTTACTGCAGAACATAACATGCTAGCTGCGCCGGACGACTTTGACCATGACTTGGCGAGTATTTTTGCGCTAATGCAAAATGTACGAGCCTTAAAATGTGAGGGCCACACCAGAAAGCACAAACTGCTCTAAAGAAGCTGCTTTCCATGGGCAGGAACTTTGAAGCATGTTAAACGTCTGGCCACACCCCAATCAGTGATGCCACAGCTGATGTTTGCATTTGCGAGCTGACGGAAAACACCTGCCGTGACTGCAAGTTTGCATTCAAGCGAAACTACATCTGCGTCTCTGTTGGAAATGTCACACTAACATACTGTTCATACCAAGGAAGACGTAAATTTAGTGCGTTCCTTACTTGGTGTCGAATGAACAGTAGCTGATGTTGGCAAACTTTAGATTGATGATCCTGTGTGGTGGACGTGAAGAAGATCTACTGCTCCTTGTTGGGTGCACGAGCTTTAATGAAAGAGATTGAGAGATGGAACAAATCTTACCAGATGCTTTCAAAGAGCACTGCACGCTCCGAGTACCAGGGTTAATCTGAGAGATCAATCGTTGATTAAATGGATGAGAAAGTAAACAAGAATTCCTGGTACACAAAACTGGGTTTATTCTTTCTTTCTATTGATACTACTACTTTTACCAATACTCCCTATGCTCTCAATACTTTATCAAAACTCTTACCGGTTCTTTTTCATTTCAAAATAATTGCTTTTTAGAAAATAAATTAGTAAATAATTAATTAATAAATTAAATTGCATGTTCTCCCCTGTGTCAGCGTGGGTTTCCTCCAGGTGCTCCAGCTTCCTCCCACAGTCCAAAGACATGCAGGTTAATTGGTGACTCTAAATTGTCCGTAGGTGTGAATGTGAGTGTGAATGGTTGTCTGTCTCTATGTGTCAGTCCCTGTGATAGTCTGGTGACCTGTCCAGGGTGAACCCCGCCTCTCACCCAATGTCAGCTAGGATAGGCTCCACCCCCCCGCTACCTCCAACAGGATAAGCGCTTGTGGAAAATGAATGAATATTCAAAACAGGATTATTGGATATTTTAAATATAACTAGATATTGTTCTCAGGGCAGCAACAGTCATTTTTACAACAGCAAAGTCACTATATAAACAATATTCCTGACATGACAATACTGAGTGAGGATCAGTTTTTAGCAGTCCTTCCTCCCGTCCTTTGTCCTCCTGTCCTCTGTCCTGCTCCCTCTCTGCTGATGTGATTCACTGCGTGCGGGTAACATTAGTGCTGGTAGCTTAGTTTGCCCAGCAGCTTAGTTTAAAAATATTTTCCCAATTTTAAGTGTCGACCAAGCTCAGCACTTCGACTGCGTATAAGCAGCTGTCATTTTATCTTATCTGCAACAGTTCACCATTAGCCTAACTAGCGTGCTGTCCGTATGTAAAACACAACGTAAGCGACAGTGGATGAGACACTGTTTACATGTTTATACTTGCTGAACACGTGTATTGATAAAGTATTGGCTTCTTACTCGCAAAGTTTTAATTGCACTCACAGTTACGAGTGTAGCTGCTGTCAACTCAAGTCATTTTTTGTGTTCGTCTCCACCGTGGCCTTTCGGCTGTACGCTGACTTTATTCCGTGTGGTGTGGGTGTCTCCTGGCACAGAGCGCAGGTGAAAGGCTGCAGGATGATAATGAATTAAACCAAAATGTTAAAAAGTACAGATCTTTGATAATGTAGCCCTGAGGCTCGTTTAACGCCGGGTTTCGGTTCCCATCCTCAGCCAGATAGTTTTACTTCTTAAAGTAAAAATCTATCTTTGATTGACCTGCTCACACTGAGGCTGTTATGTCACAAGAGATCACAAACTTTATTTTTAATGTACAATATGTTACTTGATAACATGAGGGGTCTCTTAGTCTGAACAATAACAGAAGATGGTGCATTGTAGTCGGGTTCTCCCAGTGCAGATTCTTTAGCGTTCGTCACACAGGAGGTATTTAACGAATTATTCGCAGACGTCTTTTCCACCCCAAAACAAACCAACCAGGTGATTTAAACCGGTAAAAACACAGAATAAACCAGTTTTCACCTTAAAAATCAGTGTTTCTCTGATGACATTTAGCCCACCAGCCTAGCACCTGTTAATGAGTACTCACCTTTTTTCTCTTGTAACTTTAGACTCAGGCGTTTAGAGGGTTTTTACTGGGAGACGTATTGTCCACAGGGGTCTCTTCCTCTCCAAAACTAACGGACCAGGTGATTTTAACAAGCAAAAACACTGAAAAAAGCAGTTTCATGTTAAAAGTCAGTGTTTTTTTAGTGATGATTGGCACGACAGGGGCTGGAGCTGAGCTGTGGCTAACGTTAGCTCAGCTTGTTTCTCTGATAACTTCAGATTCAGACCTTTAAGGGTAGCTGAATTATCCACAGAGGTCTCTTCTTCCCCAAAACAAACAGACACAGTGATTTAAACCAGTAAAAACACTGAATGAAGCAGTTTCATGTTAAAAATCAGTGTTTCTTTGCGACCTGTCACAGAGCTGCTAGCCTAGCACATGTTAATGTGTACTCACCTTTTTTCTCTTATAACTTTAGATTCAGACCTTTGGGAGGTTTTTAACTGGAGCTGAATTGTCTGCAAAGGTGTCTTCGTCTCTAAAACAAACAGACACAGTGATTTAAATCAGTAAAAACACTGAATATAGCAGATTTACGTTAAAAATTACTGTTACTTTAGTGTTGTTTGGCATGGCAGGAGCTGGAGCTAAGCTGTGGCTAACGTTTGCTCAGTTTGTTTCTCTGATAAGTTAAGATCTAAACATCCGTTGACTAAAACCCTTAACAATCAAGATCTATTAAGTATGTTTTTAAATGTGGCTTAAACTGCTTTAAAAAGTCAATTGCTGACAGTTTCTTGCAGAACAGTGTTGGGATGATGTAAATATACGACTCAACAAAATATAAAACATTAGTCTGGTTGTTTTTTGATGCAGGAAAGTTACGTGTTATATCTTCAAGGGGTCACCAACATAAAAGGTTGGGCACCACTGTGTTTGACACACAGTAAAAGTAACTGCATTTTTCATCTGTGCTATAAACAGTAAAGTAGACACGTATGTACCTACATTTCCTGAGCGAGCGGAGAGCGGCGTACAGTCTAAATTAAAGGGCTGCGTGTGTACACTGTGTGCCTGTCGAGTGTTGCTTTGTGGTACGTATGATGTACTGTGCATGTGTCCATGCTGAGAATAATATCACTCGGTTAACTAAGCCGTTTTTTAGCACTGACAGAAGGACGCACACGCGTCACGCACAAACACACACACACTCCCTCACTCAGGCGGACATGTGTTCAGCACAGCCTGTCATTACAGAAGCCTTGATGTGGTCACTGGGTGGCACTGAGGCCTCTTATTATTGTCGTTTTATGACAACTTTCACTCTCTTGCTCTACATTACCCCCTCCCTCCTTCCCTCCCTCCATCCCTCCTCCTCTCCCCCCCGATCCTGCCTCTTTCCCTCCTTCTTTCCATTCCATCCCTCCCTCTCCCACCTCGTCCAAACCCACATCCATTTCTCTTGCTGTTGCAATGGGACGCCTGTTTGTTTTTAGTGTGTAAACCATCCTGACACACATCCCCAGGGCAAAGGGCGGATATAGGAGTGTTTTTTGGGGAGGGAGTAGTGGGGGGGGGGGGGGGGGGCAGTAGACAGTTTGGTCTCCATTTGCAGAGGTATGAACTGGGAGATGGAGCCGGTCCAGGCGTTGTTCCCAGCTCTGTCGATTGTGGCTGACAGTTATTGTTTTTGGTTTTTTGAATAATAGGGTTGGTAACTGCAGGGTGACATCCCGCCATGACCCGCTGATGAGTGTGCTCTGCGTTTGTTTATATGTCGAGGCCTGTGTTGTAACTTGTAAATTCAAAAAGACTAGTTCACCCAGGGGCGGGCCTGACAGTTGCTAGAACATTCCCCCTTTTTGCCTTCGCTCCTCCACCTCTCCACCTGTCATACTACTGTTTTGCTTTGAGGATTTATGACATTATGGTTTGTTTATTATAGGTCGTAATTTATTATTCCACTGACTGAAGTTGAATAAACCGGGCCGAGTGAATAGCAACCCCCCCTCTCGGGCGTACAGTATGGGGTGATCGGGTTCACGCTGCTGTTACAGAGACCTCTCTGTTAGCGGAGCGCTCTAATGTATACAGCACATTGGAGAAAAATTAACTTTGTGTTTGTGGGAGTTCATGAGACACTGATTAAGAGTGTCAGATAATTCAATAAAAGAAACCCAAACGGAGGGAGGAATGCGCGAGGAGATGGAGGTTGCAGGCGCACACACACATGCTCGCAGAATGTTTTGCACCTTAATTAACGAGGTCTTTGGGAGTTTAGGCCCCGCGGCAGTGTTAGGTGAATGAGTGAGGCGAGTCACCTGGGGACAGCAACAGGTAAATCCTGTTTAGATCAGCCCCAAGGCACTGCTTGTTCCTTAATTTGGCTATGAATACCCTCCTGCCTCCCTCCTCTCACCCTAATCACCTCCGCGGCTCCTCCTAATCTCGTGCATGCACCGTCTCTTAATTTCTCTGCTCGCCGCGTTCTCTCTTTATCTTTGTCTTCTCGCTGCTCATTTTAAACTTCACTTACTGCGCACACACTCCGGTGCACCGTGCACGCTTTGCTAATTCCCATCATGTTGCCAAACGACCCGCTAGGTCAACCAAGGTGACGAATGTGGAGCAGTAGGGCAAGGTGACACAGACACTGTTATGTCAACATGCAGCGACAGAGTCTGCCTGTAGTGTGTGCATGCGTCGGACAGGGTGTCGTATTTGGTTATAGTGTATTAAATTAAGAGATATAAATATACACACTCTGATATGGGTGCGGTTGAGCAAGATGGAGTCAGGCTCTTCCTCTTTCCCTTCCCTGGCCAGGCAGTTAGCATTAGTCTGTAATTAGCACCTCTAACTTTGTTAGCTCCTAATTTCATTTTCTTTGGAAGCCTCATGACTAGCCCCGCTAACATTGTGTTAGATGCAGCCCACATGAGTCACTGCAGGCTCGCTGACACACAGTAGCCCGCAGATTGCTTTTATTTGTCATTAATATTAAGAAAAGCAGGTGATCTCCAGTAGCTATCCATGTTCTTCACTCACTGGCTTTGTTTCCTGCACCTCAGATTATAACAGCTGCACCTCACAAAAGAGAGATGCTAATGATGCACATTTGAGAAGATTTTCAGGAATCATCAACTCATATTTGGGAGTTAGGGTTGATTTGCCGTGGCAGCTGTATTTTTCATTACACGTGCCTCCAGAAAGCAGCCAAGCACCAATAGGATCGCAGCGTTCCTTCCTGATCCATCTGTGCTCCTGGTGTGAGTATAACTTACAGTAGCGTGGAGGGTCTCCTGAGGTCAGGGAGCTGAAAATCACAAAGACATGTGGAATGCTGAAAGTTGGCCAATACAAACAGGCAGGCCTGGCTCTCCATCCGTGCAGAGCTCAACAACCACCCGCTAGCCTACAACCATCCTCCTGCTAGGCCCAGGAGCAGCCCAGAGCTGCATGGAGTGGGTTTTTGGCCGCTAGGGGAGAAGAAAATAAAACAAAACACAGCTCTAAGTGCTAACAGCTAACATCTGAGGGGACTATGTGGTTTTATATCAGAAATAATCACATGACTGCCTCTATGTAAAGAAAAAAGAGCTGCTCATACTGATGAAGACACAGAGAATAATCACCCATGCTGTGTTTCCCTCAGCTTCACAGAGAGTTTTAGTGTCTTTCAGCTCATTGTTTTGGTTTTAAAAGCTACAGCTTTACTGTTTTTGTTCACTCTCAGCCATAGATGTGTAATAACTAGATACCTAAGCCCCAAGATGGCGCCTATTCATGCATACACAAAAAAACATGACTGACTTCTGGGTTTACTTCTGCAGTTTGTGACCCACTGAATATGTGCAGTAGTGTTTCCTCTCACTGGCTCCACCCACACGTTCTCACTCGGCTCACAGACTTTACGTTGTGATGATGTCACAGATATTAAAATCACTTTTCTCTGCTAAAGGAAAACAAAACCTCAGTGGGTCAAAAATTCATAATAGAAAGAGTCATAACTGTCCTTGTTTGCAGGTTGAGTTTTAAAGGTGTCTCTGTTACCGTGGTGGTCTATTTTTCATTGCAGTACTGCTCTTACAGCGCCATTCTCAGCTGCCATTTTCAGTTCTTAAAGAAGATAGCAAAGAAGATAATCAGCACCAAACAGCAGACAGGCACGTTTAGCGACTAGCTGGTGAACGTTTTGAGAATTTAGCCGCTTAAGAGCCGCTTACATGTGACTTACATCCACCTGGGGTCTCATCTAGAAACATTGCGTACACATAAAACAAGGCCTGAAAGAGACATACGCCACTTCACACAGACACAAACACTTCAAGGAATCATGGTGTTCATGTGTTTCTTTTAATGGCAGCAGTCAATATAACAACTGAAGAATTAAATGTTTTCATCACCATCTTCACCACCCCGGGAGCATTTAGAAAACGCAGATATTTTGGTCTGTTTTCCAGGTGGTTGACGCGACATTTTTTCCAACACGTGTTCTCTGTCTGCTGGTGGGAGTGTGCTCACCTGTGCTGTGTGCGCGCGCACGTGTCTGTGTGTGTGTGGTTGCGCCAGAGTATGGACACCCGACCTGTTCTGATAACAAATGAGAAATTTTTCCCAGGTTCCTCTGGGGATAGAAAGCATTCAAGCTTCAAAAATTATAAATGTGGTGTTCATTAGTGATGAACTCCTTTGGCTGGTTACTGATATTGATATATTTATTTTTTCCCCACCTAATTTTAGTGATCATGAAGTCTCTTCTGTAGTGGAATTAACATCATGTTATGCTGCATTTCAGTGTATGTAATGTTTATTAATTGTTTAAAATAAGAAAAAGCATGTTGGTTCAGTAGTTAGTTCAGTTTAAAGTCAATATTGGACGAGACTGATGGCGTGCTGATATTATCGTGCATCCCTAATAACTTATTGTTTGCCACAGAGCTTATTTTCTGCAAAACTCCAAAATTTAAATGAAAAAATCCCACTGGCTTTTAGTCAAGGGAAGCAGGGTGATGCTAACTTCCTGGTTGGCCTATAAAAAACATCATCATCATCCTTCCACCACTTGCTGATTTAACTGTAACTTAACTGTAATTTAGCTTTAGCTAATAGCTGTGGCTGTTCACCAGCTGGCTCACAGAGAGCACAGTGAGTTCCTTCTTCACTGAGATCTGCTGCCTCATATTGGCAAACCGATGACAAGCTGCAGCTGAAGAACGGATGACTTATTGTCGTTGGTAACTATTGAAAACATCAGCTGGATTGGGTGTTACGCCGCCTTTCATGTGGCTCGTTACTTGATTTGTGCATTGTCTGCATACATGGTTTAAAAAAAAGAGAGAAAACATACAAATCTAACATTTCTAGGTTTTAGTTTACAAGATGGTTTGGTGAAAAGTTACAGGCTACACCTTGGGCTCTGCCCACAAAGTCCAAAGGTTTGCATTTTGAAACAAAACCAGACTTCACAAGGAGCTGACTGGGTTTTCTTCCCCCATTTTCTAATCAAAACCACTATAAGCTTCACCCACAGAGCGACGATCCATGCGGCTCAGTTTCTCTCCCCGGCACACATCCATAACAATAGAGGGCATTTTGGTCCAGCAGAACTCAGTTGGCTGCATCAAAATGAAGGCAGCAGTTTGGGTTTCACTTACAGAGTCAGAGAAAGAGAGCGAAAGGCGGAGAGGGAGCGAGGCAAAAAGAGAAAACAAACACACAGGGATTGCTGAATTATGGGTAAAGACAGCTGAGGCTAACCAGGTTTGGTTTCCACGGTGCAGTGGGGGGCTTATTGAAAAACAAAAAGTCTATGACTCAGTCCTGCTCTCAAGGAGACTCTCAGGCTGTAGACTTTCTCTCCCCAGAAATTCAACAAAAACACATGCAGTCGAATATAAAGGGGAACACCTTCAAAAACATAAAACCCCAGGGTTCAATATGGTCACGAAAATGTTCCACGTATCCTCACTGCTAATGCCAAAAAGGGAGGAGGTGGGGGGAGGGGGTGTGGAGGAATGGAGGGAGGGAAGAGTGAACGAGAGGAGGGATCTGTCCTCACATTTGCTATCAATTTAGGGCACTGAAAATAAGCACCAGGTTTCACTGGAGCCGAGTAGAACACCAGGAATGTTTTTCCATATAAAACCGAGGGAGGGAGGGGGAGATGGAGAGAAGCGGGGCTGCGAAGGGAGCGAGAGAAAGAGAGATATAAGGTTAAGAGAGAAAGACAAGCACAAAAGCTAGAAGAGGAAGATTGCTGTTTGACAATAGCACCTTGGATCCAGATGTGAAGCTGTCCGCTGTACTCTGACAGCTCATGAGGCAAATGTGAGGCGGTTTGTGAGTCATGGTGACCCGTGTGACCTTGTTGTGAGGGACAGACAGACAGTTTGATAATTGAACCCTGGCGTGAGTCTGTCTGTGCGTTTGGTGTGTGACGCTGGCGGCTCGCTCGCACATGGAGATCTCTGCAAGCATGTAAAAATGGACATGTTTGTGCACATCTGTGGACAAACTACGATCAACCACATACAGATGTCAGAGCCTTTTTTAAAACTTGCTCTGCACACTTGCAGATCCATTTGTGTGTGTGTGTGACGGTGTCAGTGGGTTAGGTGGAGACTGGAGACTCCCTGAGGGCTCTGACTGGGCACAGCGGATGGAGAAGGTTATCTTTTGAGAAGATAATCAATACTTCTAAATTTGAGCAGCAACATGTTCCCATTTCTGCTTGTGACACAGCTCAAACAGATGTAGCCAGTGTTGAAGTTCCACTTTTCACCGTTTGCTTCACCGGCAAGAGCTTTAGACATTCCTCTAGTTTTAGTGATTCCCCAGAGCGTACTTCTGCAGATAGCAGGAGGTACCTGGGATGATAGTAGAAGAGCTCAGCTACAGAAAGGTATTATAATATCATTAAAAATAAATCCACATAGTGTTTCAAGCTGAAAAAACTGAACACAAGGTGTTGCATTTGAAAGTGTGTCAAAACTAGTCAGCAAACACGCAGAGAAGCCGAAACAGTTAGCTAAAAGTTTTTGTTAAATGACAGCTAGGTTAGCAAAAGGTAAAGAATAAACAGGCGAAATGATTAGCAAATAGAAATAAGTGAAACTGCTGAAATGGTAAGCTAAAAGGAAATGATTAAAAGTTGAAAAAGGTAGCCATAGCAAATGGATAAATGCTTGAAATAGACCTATAAGTAACAGTAAAACTGTAGTAATGGTTATCTAAAAACAGTGGATAAACGGTTGAAATACCATTAGCTAGCTTAAAGAAACGGATAAACAGTTGAAATGGTTGCATAATAGTAATAGCTAGCTAAAAATAATGGATGTACATTTGAAATACGTGGCTAAAAGTAACAGATGAACAGTAAAAATAGCTAAAAGTAAGGAGTAAAAAGTTTATATAGCTTAAAGTGACATAAAGCGTTGAAAAAGCTTAAAGTAAAGAAAAAGCAGTTTAAATAATTAGCAAAAAGTAACATTAAAACCATTAAAGTAGTTAGCTAAAAAATGGATGAACAGTTGTAATAGTTTGCTAAGAGCAATGGCTAAACAGTTCAAATAGCTAGCTAAAAGTAAGGGATCAACAGTTAAAAAAAACAGCTAGCTAAAAGTAACGGATAAACAGTTGAAATAGTTAGCTAAAAGTAATGGGAAAACTATAATACACTTATCCAAAACAGTGGTTTAAATAAATACCGTAAGCTAGCTAAAAGTAACGGCTAAACAGTTGAAATGGTTATGTAAAAGTAAAAGCTTTTGAACATTTGAAATAATTGGCTAAAACAGATAGACAGTTAAAATACCAATAAGTAAGGGAAAAAAGTTTAAATACCAAAAAGTGACGTATTAACTGTTGAAAAAGCTAAAAGTAATAGGTGAACAGTTGTAATAGTTAGCTGAAAGTAACAGTAAAACTGTTAAAATAGTTATCTAAAAAATAGTGGCTAAACAGCTAAAATAGATCAGTAGTGGATAAGCAGTTGAAAAACTGTTAGCCAGCTAGAAGTGATGGGTAAACAGTTAAAATGATTTAGCTAAAAGTAATAGACAAACACCTCAAAAAGTTAGCTTAAAATAATAGATAAACAGTTCAAATAGTTAGCTAGAGGTAGCAGCTAAACAGTTACAAAAGTTAGCTAATAGTAACAGTTAATAGTCAGCTAAAACTAACAGCTAAACAGTTAAAATAGTTAGCTTAAAGTGACAGCTAAACAATTAAAACAGTTGGCTAAAAGTTACAGCCAAACAGTTGGAATGGTTAGCTAACAGTTAAAATAGATAAAATGAGTGGATAAGAAGTTGGTTAGTAAGGTTAGCTTGCTAAAAGTAATAGATAAACAGTTAAAATAGCTAGCTAAAAGTAACAGCTGAACACTTTAAATAGCTAGCTCAAATGGCTAAACAGTTGAAAGAGTGAGCTAAAGTAACAGTTAAACAGATAAAACTAGTAGATAAACTGGTAAAATACTGTTAGTGAGCTAAAAGTAACTCCTAAACAGTTAAGATAGTTAGCTAAAAGTAACAGCTAAACAGTATAAATATTGTAAGCAAGCTAAAATTAATGGATCAACAGTTGAAATAGCTAGCTAAAAGAAACAGCTATAATAGATATGTGGTGGATAAACAGCTGAAATAGTCAGCTAGCTAAAAGTAACAGCTAAATAGTTGAAATAGTAAGAGACAGACATTGGAGTATCCAAAAAAAACTGATCAGTGTTTGAAACATCTGACTCTTTCCACTCCAGAGAAGTAGTACGAACACAAACTCAACCAAACCGATCTAAACCCATTATAAAAACATTATAATAATTATAACATTGTCCACTTTTATGAAATGACATTTTGTTTAAACCGAACACATCTGGAACATGACAAGCGGCGTGTTGATGAAGGGGTGCTCCATCTGACAGGCTGTCGGGGTACATGAGACACAAAGTGCTGTAGTTTACTTATGTTGGACACATAAACGGTTTGGAGGACTCCACAAAGGCAGATTAATACACAGTGGGTTAGGAGTTTGTATACATGAGGTTGTGGGATACAGTGGTCGTCTTTCACAGCGTGTCGGACTCCAGCAACAGTCTTAAGTCGAGTGGTTGACCCTCGAACAAAGCTCCTTCACCCGGCTCTTCCCACCAACAAAGTGCTGCTCTTATGCCGATAGAAACAGTTGAAAAAGACTCGGAGTAGAAACAAGGAGGGAGTTAAAGAGAAAGAAAGCGAGAGGGGAGAAAAGGGGGGTAAGAGACAGACCAGATGTGTCTTTTGTTTAGATTTGAACAGAGCGGAAAGGAAGGGTGTAGGAGTTAGGAGGCGAGCTCGCGAGGAAGAGAAAGAGAGAGGGAAAGCAAGTGGGAGTGAGTGGATTTTTTTTTTTTTTTTTTTTTTTTGAGGGGAGGACTGTAATGAAACCAAAGCATTCATAGCCGAGAGCCTGTATGTGGGGAGAGGGGGCTGCGCCATACAGTATGTGATTACCTACCAGCAAAACCACATTCATTATACTAATTGCTACAATGGTCCCGGCGGTTGGGGGCTGAAAAGGGGGCGACGGCGAGAGGGGCTGCATTGTTAACATTTGTTAGGCTCATTGACTCCAGAATTCATGGTGTCTGTCATTATAGGTCGCCGGGATATTCTCCAGGGCCTGTATTCATACAGAAACTGATAATCTGGAGGTCGTAACTGAAGACCTGTTTCCTCTAAATCTCACAGAGCCTGCATCAGCATCCCAGACCCTGCCAGCCTAATGCATGCGCAGCAGCACGCCGTGCCTCTGTTTAGATCGCCGTGCATTATCATGAGTGCGCACGTTTAGCATGTGTTATGCATTCAGGCCCTCAAAAGCAGCAAGACATTAACCAAAACAGAGCCAGAGGGGCCAAGATTTGAGTGATTGAAAGACGAGGCCTTTCCTGCATTTTGCTGCACAAAATAGCCAGGCTTCCAGCAGCTTGTGTCAATATTTCACTCTGTGTGTGTATGTGTGTGCCCAGTGTGTGCAGAGAGCTCCGAGCAGATGACTGGTATGACAGTTAGAACATGTGCGATGGTGAGCACACACAGACTCACACGGCTCAATCTGTTGAGTGTCGAGCCCAAATCAACCCAGTAGGGGAATGTTGCCAGTTGTGATCACCAATATGGCCAGCAGTTGTTTGTGAAAATGTGCAGCACATTGCTGATTTCTTTTGCGTGCCTTCACAGGAAATGAAGGACTAAGTGACTAGGATCTTTTCTCCCCCCCCATCCCCCCTCTGACCACACTATCGCCTCGTGTACTGTGTGTGTGCTGTATGTATGTGTGTGTGCTTACTTACAAACTCTCGGCCTGTTTACTGTGTTTCCTCCTCAGCTGGACCTGTCTCAGACCCTCAGTGCGATAACATCATTACAACCATATATTGTCAGAACAACTTTTGCCCCGTCCCTCTTTTCCTTTTGTAGCAGGGCTCTGGTACGGGGCGGCCTAAAGTAATGATCTGCATCATGTGTTTTTACTCTCTGGCTGGAGAACTGGTGCTTTTCAAATTAACTACAAACAGGGACACAGCCTGGTGGGTGGTTGGCAGGGCCTCTCTTTCTCCTCTTCAGTCTTTCCTTCTCTTCATCTGTGTCCTGATGTGCTGAAAGAAATACTCAAAACCATTTAAGAGCAGAAGTATTAAAGCTAAATATTAAAAGTACCAATTCTGCAGACTTAATGGGACTTAAGTATTGTGATTTTATCAGATTAATACTGATGTTAGAGCAGCATCTAACTGTTGCAGCTGATCAAGGTGAATCTACATTTTAACTACTTTATACACAGATATTTTAGTTTAGTGGCTCTGAACATAGGGGTCGTCCCCCTCCAAAGGGTCACAAGAAATCTGGAGGTCAAGATAATTAATGTTGTGGGGAAAATAAGAAAAATCAAAGTTCTGCCGCACACATTTAGATTTGTTTTTTGACTATTTTGGACTTGTAACAACAGCTGAAGTTAATTCAGTAGACTTAATTACTTCCTAGCACTGCCACTGTGTAATATATGTAATATAATAATAAACTTTATTTATATAGCACCTTTCAAAACACAGTTACAAAGTGCTGTGTTTGAAACACAAGGAGAATGAAACAAACTTAAAATCAAGGCAATAAATGGAAAATAAAATAGCAATAAAATAGACAGAAAGCTCAGATAAAATCAGAATATGCTCTCTGATAGAGGTACGTTTTTCAGCAGACTTAAGCCTCAGACGGCTTAATATCCTACGTCAGGTCATTCCAGAGCCTTGGGACCTTGTTTGCAAAAGCTCTGTCCCCTTCAGTCTTCAACCTGGACGCTGGGACAAACAGAAACCTCTGCTCGAGGATCTCAAACTACGCAGAGGTTCATGAGGGATTAAAAGGTCTGAAATGATTTCTGGAGCCAGGCCACAGAGAGCCTTAGATTTAAATATACTCACTCACTTTAAATTGTGTTCGTAAGTAAAGTATTATCAGCAGAATGAACAGAAGTATAGATTACGCAGAATTAGGGTTCGGTATCGTTAAAAAATCACAATACCAGCACTGTTAAAGTGATGCTAGTACATCGTTTGACACTTTGTTTTATAAGTCGAAGCATTCAGTTGTATAAAATGCGAGCACAACTCCTCCCCATCCAAACGATTTGACACAAACATATTTTAAAAGTGTATTACAGCCATACTGTCAAATGTTTTGGTGGCATCTCGACACGCTTAACTGCCAGCTCTGGAAATTACTGTATGGGTTGTAGCTGCTGTGACAGTGGGTCCAGTCAGACGTCGCAGTCAATTGAAGAACACTTGCAGTGATTGGCTGTGAGCAAAACCAAACATTGGGTACAAGTAGGATCGAATGCAGGTTCTGTTTGATTAGATAAGGTTCAACACTACTCGGTACTGTGTAATTTCAATTGGTACCTGAAACCAGTGGTTCCCAACTGGTCCAGTCAGGGGGTCCAGATTTCTCCTTAGTCATTAGTTAAAGGTCCACACAGTTTAATACACTCAGCATCTTTCTTGCATTTGGCCATGTTGGCGAGCTAGTTTGCTGTCTGTCAGTTATCTGTTCATTAGTCACTCACTCTACAGCAGGAAATGGCCCTTCAGAATAAAAGCTCTGTGCCGGATATGTACTGTCCTTCATAACAAAACTTGACACGTTCTTGAGACACTTGTGGTCCATTCAGATTGGACTCTTGACCCACTATTGAACCGCGACTCACCAGTTGGGAACCACTGCCTTAAAGGTATCTGGTACTGATACCCAGCCCCTCGCAGAACAGACCCCTGTCAGTGTTATATTATTATATATGGTATTATTAGATTATTACAAGTGAACATTAAAGGTAAACTATGCAGAAATTGTCATTTGAAGTTTGTGAACAATAGCCAACAAATCCAGATTTACTCTTGTTGTGAACCGAACTCTCTTTGCCCGGCGTTTCGCCTCGCTTTCTGTACCTGGGAACATCCCCTTCTTCTTCTTCTGGTGTATGTCCTTAGACCTTCAGCTCCGTTGAGGCAAGCCAGTCCAGTGTTTCATCATCCAGGTCAATTAGACCACGACGGCCATTCGGTGGCCGGTGTTTGAGGCAGCTGGTTATTATGTGCTCCACAGTCCACATTCACATTAGGCCCTGTCCATTAGACCCCATTTTTGTCCAGCGCCTGTCCTCAGGTGGTTGAGGGTCGTCCATTGTTTTCGGGTAATATCTGTGGAGTCTTCAGTGTAGTGGTGGAGCCCTGATGGTTCTGCTGACTTCCACTGGTCCCTCCATCTTGCCCTGACCCAGGCAGCCTTGGAGGTGTCAGATGGTGTTGTACGGAGCAGTTCTTGGGGTGCTGGGACTTGAGACGTGAGCGCTGTGGTGTCTCCGTAGCGATCTTGTGGAGGAGGTGGGATTCACTCGTCTGTGCCTTCAGAGCGAGGGCCAGCATGGCATCCATGTGTCCGAACTGTGACTTTGTACGCAGTATTTTAATGTTGTAGTTGGACAAGCTTAACGTGTCCTATAATCTCTTATTTTGTACATGTTTCATACTGTGAGTTGAATAAAGGTTTTAAGTAACTTAATCTGTGAAATAACCAGTAACTATAGCTATTAAGAAAATGTAATGGAGTAAAAAGTTTCCCTCTGACATGTCGTGAAGAGTTGTACCTCAAAACTGTACATAAGACCAGCACCTGAGTGAGTGTGACTTCCACCTCTGGTTTTAGTTTCCCTTTCCTCCATCGTCTGTCTGTATCTGTGACTTTGTTGGTGCTCTGTGGGCCTGCAGAGACCCAGGAAGAGTCGGTGTGGCCGAGGTGGCGTCTGCCTGCTGACACAGCCAAAGTAAATGAGCAGTCCGCCCTCAGTCTCTTGGAAGTGTATGCTACTGTTGTAGGAGGCTAAAGCTGGACGGGAATTCCCTCATGACTGGTGGATCGATACTGTGCACGCTACACTTGATGTGCGCTGATGTGTGTGTAGGTACAAGCTCTGTGTGTGTGTGTGTGTGTGTGTGGTGTGTGTGTGTGCAGTCAAGAAGATTGATGATAGATTCCCGTCAACTGTCAGGTGGTTTTTACATAGGTCAGAAATAGCCGCGGGGCTATGAGAAGAATTGGGGGATCAGCCGGGGCAGGACGGGGTTGGCATGACAACGGCACTCCGGGTCTGCTTTCTCGCTGGAGGTTGACAGCTCACGGATGATATCGCGTTTCCTCACACTGGCACATCACTCTCATCGAACCGCCTCCCCCACCCACTCACCCACCGCACCGCATACTCCCCGGGTCAGAGCTGAACCACAGGGGCCTGACTAATCAGACCACACACGCTAAGGCAGACGCAGAGCGGGGAGACGGTGAGGTGGGAGTTTGTTGTTTGACGTCTAACGCTCCGCAGGGCGGCGAGGAGGAGGAGGAGGAGGAGGAGGAGGAGGAGAGGGGAGCTGGGCTGAAGGGTTCTAGTGCAGTGTGTGTATGTGTGTGGAAATAAGAGAGGAGTCAAGAGCACGAGTTACAACATTTTAGAGGGAGAGGAGGAGAGTGGAGTTAACCTCTTAAACACCCTGTTGACCTGACGCTGCGTTAGTCATCACAGACTCATGCCTCGCAGCCAAACTTTGTTTCCAGAATCACAGAGCTCATTTAAATATCATGAGCTCCCGAATTTTCCAAAAGTTTGCTTCAACAGGTGCTGAGCTAAAGAGGAGATATCATGTCAGCACACAGCGTCATCAGTCGCAGGTGTCAACAACTGGACTGTAAAACAATATGAAAAACAGACACAATCCTAAGGAGAAAATTAAGTTGTTTTAAATTTAAATTATTATTATTTACATTTTTTTATTTTTTCTTCAAACACTATTTTACTTTTTTCTTATTTATTTCTTTTCAATTATTTACTTTACAATTATTACTTTACTTTTTTACTCAATTTTTAAAAATTATTTTGTCATTTTTTAATAATTTTTTTCTTTTCTTTAAACAATCTTTCACATTATTTTATTTTTCAATATATTTATTGTTATTTTTTATTTTTATTTCCTTTTTTTACTCAATTACTTTTGATTATTTTGGTATTTTTTAATACATTTTTTTCTTTTCATTAAACAATGTGTCACATTTTATTTTATTTACATTTTTTAAATATTTACTATTATTTTTTATTCTTATTATTTCCTTTTTTCTTTTCTTTAAATGTTTCACATTTTATTTTACTTTTCAATATATTTATTATTATTTTTATTTCCTTTTTTAATCTTTTTTTAAATTATTTTGTCAATATAAATTGTCAATTATTTTTCATTATATTTCTTATTGTTTTTTATTTTTGTTATTATTTTTTTTTACTCAATTACTTTTGATTATTTTGTTATTTTTTGATAATTTCTTTTTTTCTTTTCTTTAAAAAATGTTTTACATATTTTATTATTTTTTCCCCTTTTTTAAAAATTTTTTTTACTCAATTTCTTTTGATTATTTTGTTATTTTTTAATGCATTTTTTTTTTTCTCTTTTTGGAAGTTTTGCATTCCAGTCATGAAGACCTGTAACTGATGATCACTGTATTGTTAAGCAAAAAATCCCTGGAGCTGATCCCAGCTCCTTCAACGTGAGAATTTGCTGCTTTTCTTTGCCACTTATGAGAGTGAAGGGCTTAATTATTAACGACAGTAGCCTTGAGAAGCTCCGACGTTACAGGTTCTTTTATTCGTAACCGTTTTTTTTTACATTTTGTTGTACGGTAAATATATATATATGTAAATATAATTCCTTGTGAAATTTACAGTGTTAGTTCTCTGAGAATCTCTTTTACATTCAATCAATATTTGGTTTAGTACCTAAAATATCCCCAATCGTTATTGAGTCGGAAATCGAATCGGGACCTTGTGAATTGTAATCAGATGGATTCAGGACATCAATGGTGATACCCAGCCTTAGTTAACTGTCAGATTATTTGAAGTGGATCTTTAGTTGCAGGCCTTACATGTGGCTGCCTTGGCTGCACCCTGTGGCTTTTCAGGCTGGTCACCTGTTGCAGGTTGCTGTTGTTTTTTAAATGTATGTGCTTTTTGTGCCTTGAGAACATCTGATTGATGAATACAACAATGTTCAAGACATCTCAAATAAGTTTTAAATGATGTTATTGTGCAGCCTTTGTCTTGGGTTCAAATATGTCCCTCAGTGTGAACGTCAGGTAACTTTATTTTCTTGAATTAATAATAATTTTTTTATGTAATTTGTCATATTTTTAAGACTATCATTGTCTCAAAAATACCCTGAAATATCCTAATATTATTTCCGTAATGCGTGTGGCGTCTCTGGATGCATCCATCACCCAGTGTAAGAACGTGCGGAGCAGCAGCTTGTCCTCACTGACTGAAGGTAACGTGATGCTCTGGCGAACAGAATCCCAGAAACGGAAGCAGAAACAAACAGCGTGCTTGTTTTCTGAGGAGGTTTTAGTGTACAGCGATGACAGCTGAGACTGCGCTCCTGCTCGCGCGCTCTCTGCGGCACGGGGGGCTCCCATGCAGGGTGCATTTGAAGTGGCTTCTGGGAGGCCCTGGAGCGTGCCGAAAGGTCAGAGGTTACAACAACTGGGCCTCCCTGGACCTCCCCACACCCCCTTACCCCCTTAAACACCCACACACACACTCACATAGACGCCCCCGCCCCCTCCTGTTTCCATGTCAGGGCCACAGATCACTTCCAGATCCCCCTGACACATTAGGCCGAAAAACTCCTGTTATCCTGCGCTCACTGCTGACAACTTAACATTTGAATGTTGTGCGTCGCCCCTCCACACACACACACACACACACACACACACACACACACACACACACACACACACACACACACACACAGCGCCATCCTCGCTGTATCTTTATTAAGTTACAAATGCCTCGTGAAAACACCCCCCCCCCCCCCCTTCTTCAAAGACACACGTGTCATTGTACACACACACATATCTCATGAATAGGCCATTGTGTTTTTTCTCAGGGTGTAACCCTCGAGTGTTAACAGAATACTTTCTGTTTCCGCGTGTGTGTGCGTCGTACATGTGGGCACGTGCGCGGCTCCTCAGGAGGATGTTTTGTTCTCATTCTCACTAACACACAAGAATCTGTCGTTCGCTCGGCGAGGTGTGAAATTGCACTGTCATCTGCTTCACCTGTCAGAGGGGGGGGGTTGACGGCGGCAAAGTGACTCAGATCCTTAGGAACATTCCTTCTCTCTGTTATTTTGTCACCCTCTCCTCTCTCCTCCTCTCCTGGAGATCTGTATCTGGGTTTCGCTCCGTATCACCCTCCACCACCTCCGCCGCCGCCACCCCTCCCCCCTCCCTCTCAGTTTAACATCTGTTTCCAGTGAGGGCCAGAAAGGGGGGGGGGGGGGGGGGGGGTCGAACTCTTAAAATTAATTAGCGCATTACCAAATGCTTGAGTTAGAAGAGGCCTCGCCGGACCCCCGTTACTCACCCCGCTCCACAACTCCTCGCTCCTCCCTGCTCCACCGAGCCCACATCTCCCCGAGTCCCAGGGGGCTGGTTTATCACCCAGGACCAATTAGAGCAGGAAGTGAGGTCGCTGACCCTCTGTCAGGCCTCATCAGCTCCCGTGTCACCTGACAGGGGCCATGCCACCACGAGGAGGAATATACAGAGAGCGGGGAGGGGAGGAGGCATCATGAGCTGAGCTGCAGGAGACGCGGATCCATTCATGTGTTCACCACTACACTACTTATTTAATCCTTTCTCTTGTTGCGGCGCCGCTGCTGGAGCCTCTCCTCGCTGACTCAGGGTCAGTTTTAAGGAGACGTCTTGTTTCTTGTCTGTTACAAACACAGATAATGTCGACTCATTCAACCTCAGTCAATTACCTGCAGCTGGCACTCTCCGTCTGGACGAGAAGAGAGTGTGCGTCATGCTGCGAGGCTGCAAGGCTGTTCACTCTACGAGCCACACAGCAACAGGCTACAAGTCATTCTTAGTAGAAGCTGTTGACGTGAAGCTACAAACTGACGCCTGAAAGTTGTTGTAGACGGGCGTGACGCACTACAAATCAAAGCTGAGCTGGCCTCAACTTTTTTCAGCTCTCCAATGACGCTGTGAGGTGTCAGCCAATCATATGTTTTTGTTTCCAGCTGTGGTGCTGTGTTGTTTAGCTTGTTAGCTGGCGCTATGCTAGCTATCCATACATTGCAGGGCACACGGGGACGTGATGTTAAACTGGGGCTCAGACGCTGATCATAAACAGATATTTTTCTGACTAAATACAAACTGTAGATGAGGTTCAGTCGACGCCGTTTGTGTCAAGTAGCAGACACATACAAGCATGTGAAGATGTGACTACGTTAACGAGCTCTTAAGCAACAATTCAACGGCAACACAGCAATAATTTAGCTTGTCACGCTGTTGCTTTGTCGCTCGTTGTGTGAACACAGCATCAGACACAGCAGTGCTTTGAGCTAAGAGCTAATGTTAGCATTAGGTTTGCAGCAGTGTACCAGTTTTTAAGGTATGCCATGATAAAAAATTTGACCGTTATCGTACTGTGTGCATTTGCTTATCTACAATATTGAGAAAAAAAAGCAACTGGACGGAGAATCTTAACTTTATTTAAGTTATTTTTAAAAGAGGAGACTTTGTTTTAAACAAAATGGTTTCAAGTTTTTTTAAGTGAGAAAACTTCTGTTCAGCCGAAAATAACTTTATGTTTATACACCTTTAAGGGTTATTTGACTTATAAGAATAATAATAATAATTCTGTAATCCTGTGATACAGTGAAACCATGATATTTTCTGAGATGGCTAATATGCTAACATGCTCACAAGACATCAGTGTGTTTCCTGCCTGGATTGTGCTGCCAGAAGCAAGTATTTTAATCCAAAACATGATGTTTTTGCGATCATAACCAAACTGCTTTTGTACCTAGATGTGACCACAGCGTTGCTGAAACATAAAGTTTCAGAATGGTGGCTGGTAGAATGTAAAAAAATGAATTTCCATTACTGGTTGTAGCATGCTAACATTAGCAGGTTAGCACTTTACACCATAATATTATAATAATATCTCTTTATTTGTCAATCAACACAAAGACATTCTACACAAGGCAGTTTATCTCTCTGCATACCCTCCTGTTACACACCACACATACGCATAGTGCAGGGTCAAACATAGTAAAGCACCCCCTGGAGCAGTCTGGGAGTTTGGTGCCTTGCTAAAGGGCAGTGCTGAGGTGGCGCACAAAGCATGATGGGAGTTAGTTTTGCAGGTATTTGGGCAGCAATATAAACCTGATGAAGACAGTAAGGGGGAAACTTAATGCCTCATTTCCATCCACTGGTTGTCGGGACGTTTCCCTTTAAAGCACAGATGCAGTCTGTTGATGTGTCCTCGAGGGTCTGCTGCTGATATTAGTGACAGTATATTTTATATTTATATTAAAGGAACATATTATGTTTACACTATAAGAAATCTTTAGTGTTTGTCCTCAGTGGTTCCACACAGGGATGACAGTTCGTATTAAAGCTACATGAATGGAGCGTATTACCTTTGACCTTTGATCAGCCGTGTCACCAGCCGCTGACATCACAGCCTGACGTGTTTAACGAGATGCTAATTAAAGTCTTTTTCTGTCTTTCATGTTGCTGTCTCTGCCCCCCCTGCTGCTGCTGTCTCAACTAAAGGTAAGATACCGTGGCACTGATATGTGTTTGAACAGGTGTTTCCAAACTCACTTCACATCCCTGTCTCCACCTGAAACATATGGCCTCTCACATACATTCTTCAACACACTCACTGTAATAAAAACAAACAAACAAACAAACTTTCAGCCTTTCCTCTCAGCCCTCACTTCTACAGTTTTCCGCCACCTTTCGAGACCACTGCACCGAGACAGACACATTTTTTTCGTTTTATATGACTGGACGATTCTGCAGCACACATTAACATGAAGCTCTTATTTTTAAAATATTTTACATCCTACATAGCTTGCTAGCTAACAGTTGTCTTTGTCGCTGCCTTTGTCAGCACATTGGTACCTTTCTTTGAGTGCTACTGCAGCTGAAACTGTGTGAACGTGCTGTGTGTGTTGCCCGTGTGCTTGTGTGTGTTTCCTCTGCAGTGCAACATGTCACCACAAACTCCACACGGTACCTTTAACCATCGTTTATTTGCCATAATCTCAGTGTTTCTGTAACCGTAACTATTCTTTGCCTCATGCAGACATTGTAGTCAGGGTCTTTTTCGCAGAAAGTGTTCAGATCGGACTTTGCAGTACTTTGATTTTTTTATCAGATCCAGATGTAGAATTTTGTGTTTCACAGCGTCTCTGGATGAACTATGTCAAATTGGAGTGTGGCTAGCACCGCTAGCAGCAGCAGCCGTCGTTCTGTGCAGGTTAATGTCCAAATGCTTGAGTTGAATGTGGTCACATGATGCTCCAGTCCAGTGATTATATGACAGTTTATTTTCTGACACAGCCTACATTGTTTTCATGTTCTAGATCAAAGTGCTGCCAAACTGCGCTGGTTTTGTGAGAGGACATCTCTCTTATTTAAAACTCCAGTCTACTCCAGCATTACCACGGGGAGGGGGACTGCTGTCTGATGGCTCTGTAGCACCCACTAGTGGTGGGAGGCTGCATGACAGTTAAGCTAACCGACTAATATTTCTGGTGCCGACTAGAGAGGGGGGCCGACGTTTGATCATTTAGACGACTAATCGCACACATCCCTAACAGATACCAGTGCAGATGTATATTTTTACTCCTAAAAACAAGAAAAGATTTTATACAATATCTTTACAGCCATGAGGGAATGACAACAGATAATTAGTCAGTCCCTCCAGAAAATCGCGATCTGGCGTTTGCAATAATTAACGCAAATTCAACGAAAGTCCGCAATATTTACGGGGGCTTGAAATTTTTCAAAGGTCCTGCGATTTTTCCGGCTGACCAGAAGTCGTCCCACATGCGACGTCATTTGAAACGTCATGAGACGCGTCATCAAATGGCGCTAATGTCACTGCAGTATGGAGAAAGGCTCTGTATTGACATAAGAATTGTCCCTTTGTTTAAATGCATACAGTATGTGTTGAATTGATTCAAATGTTATGTTTACAGCAGATGTAGCTTACATGTTGTTTTACAGTCACATTGTCTGCTTTGAGAGCTACAATATTCACTCAGGATTTTTGGAAAACATTATTGGAGTCCATGTTTTGAAACTAATTCAATAAAACTAAAGAAGAGAACTGAAACATTTGCAGCTGTTTTTGGAATATTCACTATGATTATTATAGCAAGTCATTACAGCACTTATTTTTTGGAGACACGAGTTTAAAAAAAAAAAAAAAAAATGTTTTTTTCTCCTGACTTGCAATTTTTGTCATTAGCTGCAATTTCCCGCAAAAAATCACTAAAAATGACGCATTTTTTATCGCAAATTCAAGGTTTTTTGCTGCAAGATCCTTTTTTTTAATTTTATTTCCTGCTTATAAATACGCTTAAATTACTATCTTCAGCCACTGAAAACAATATTGACAGTTTTATTCTGCTTCTTTTTCCTCTTTAAATGTTGTGCACACAAACAGTTCTCATGAAGTGACTCAGTAATGATCTTAAAACTCTGACACTCAGTGAAACATAATCCAGAGCTCTGCAGAATACTCGGTGAAATAACGGTACACGCTGTAAGCCAAATGCTTTGAAAGTCAATAAACGAGCTGATGTAATTATAATTAGACATATTTAATAAATGGCAGCGTGTTGCAATCACTGTGAGCGAACTTTTTAAATTCAGAATGGTTTCACAGTGTTTTGGAGCGAAGCCCTCCTATTGTCCTGTATTCTGTAATAATGGATGCAACACAAAGAGTGTTTGAGGCTCCCACTCCTCCTCTCCTTCTGTCAAGTCTCCACTACAACACCTTCATTTGTTCCCAGACTTACATTTTTGTCACCCTCTCCAACCCCCCCCCTCCACTCCCAATCATCCGCCTCCTCCTCTTCATCCTCCACCTTTCCCCTCTCTCGCATCCAAAATCATCCACTTTTTTTCTCCTGTTACTCCTCCTCCTCCTCCTCCTCCTCCTCCTCCTCCTCCTCCACCGCTGTAACACTTGGCTTATCTCACCCCATCTCCCCTCTCAAGATCTCTGCTCCTTCACTCCTCCCTTTCTCCTCCTCCTCTTCCTCCCAGCCCCGGTTCTGTTTGCGCCTGTTTACCTCCATCGTTCCACCAGATGGTTTGTGTTAAAACTCTAACGTTTGACAGCTCGGATGATTTTCTTTTTTTTCTCCCTGATATTATTTTAACATCGGGGGGATTGCTCAGACGTGGAGGAACACAGAAGAAGGGACAAGCAGGGGGTAAAAGGAAATTAAAATATGAAAAACCCTGATGTATTAAAAGCAATTATTCCGTCAAGTGAAGGGCAGCAGTCATCACAGGGCCCTTTTTTTTGGTTTGCTTCCTGTGTTACTTTTTTTTTTTTAAATAAATAAAGGCACATATAATGTAATATTGATTTAAATCACATCTGTTAGGGTGATTTCATCCACCCCCTCTCCCTCTGCTCCATGTCTTTTGGAAGAGAGAAGGGGCCCGGGCTGCCAGAAATAATTGCTTGTTTGCTGGTATTTACTTGAAATCTGTCAAAGACGGAGAGAGAAAACGAGTAAGTGCAAGAGTTAGTAAGAGAGACAGAGGGACCACTCGGCCCCTGCACAGATCATTATCTGCTGCTTGTCTTCCTGCTGCTGACGGCGCGGAGAGCGCATATGTGTGTCTGTCGCTTTCCAGGACCGTCACACCGAACCAGGACGACTCAGTCATTCATAAAAATGTTTTTACAGTAGAGTTTTTAAAATGAAAACTCACTGGGTGCAATGTTTTAACGGTAAAAAAACAAATTAGGTGTAAAGTAAGACGTAGAGTAACATTGAAAAACAAGCCACAAAACGCTTCCCAACAAATTCCAGCAGAAATAGACGTCTCCTGTCAAAGTCAGTACGAACCAAAGCTGTGTTGGGAATAATTTTAACGTCTGTCAGAGAGGAGTTTTGAGGTCATTTTATTGTGCATGAAATCCACACAGAAAGTTAAAAAACTTTAGGGACTCCGTGCGAAATTCAGTGTCACAACATCATTCTCAACATGGAGGCTGTAGAGCAGGCAGCTAGCAGCTAACAGTGCTAACTCCTTGAACAGTGATTAACAACGGCATTGCTCACGGAGCTAATGGTGTTAACAAAGGGAGAGCTGGAGGATGGACGACAATGATGTCTTGATATCAGCGATAACAGCTGTATGAACGTTAACAACAGTTGATCGCTAACATTCAGGTGTTGCTATATGCAGCACTGAAGGATTGTCTCAGTGTGCTGCTCTCCTCCTGCTCTTTGCCCTCGTAGCAAGAGCTAACACAGCACATCACCATCTCATCCCGACTCGCCAAAGTTTGCTGTTTGGGCAGGAGATTTTCTGAGGTGGTTAACACCAACACTGAGCTGCAATTTTACACCGACAGCAAAACACCTAGACTTTGTTGTTCAACCTTTTAATAACTGCCAGATAATATTAGCCATGTTTTGCTAACAGTTAGCCCAGTCACTTTGAGTGTGACTCCCTCACTCCTGCTCTCTGCCCAGTTAGCACAAGCTAATAACTGACACCGAGCTGTTTTTTTCACACCAACAACGAAACACCTTGGCTCTGTTGTTCAAGTTCTTAATAACCACCAGGTGATGTTAGCCGTGTGATGCTAACAGTTAGCCCTGTCACTGTGTGTGTGACTCCATCCCAGCTTCAGAGCGCCATCCCCGCAGCAGCAGTCTCATGATAAACGGAGAGAAAGAGGGGGGAGGTGACCAATCAGACTGCAGTGTTCACAGCTCCACCTTTTAGTACCAGATCTGTGTGCTAGGTACCCCAACAAAGGGAGGACCAAACATGGGGACGGTAAGGAACGCTGTGGAAACTGAACCAAACTTCTTGGTGGAAACGGGGTAGCACTGCCCTCCACTCACGAATGTGTGTTCAGCGTGTATTCTGTGTGCGACCTGAGTTTGGGAAGCTGAGTGTTTAATATGCAGCAGTTTGGTTTCCAGCGTGCCGCCGTCTCCTCGGCAGCATTAGTCTGATTACAGCGCTGAGGCCTCAGTCTGCAGCTCTGCCTGACGCTCTGGCCTGGGCCAACGCGCTGTTCCCACCGTCTCCCTCCTCCTCGTCTCCTCCCCTCGTCCTGCTCCCCTTTCCCTCCTTCGCTCGCCGCGTTCCCTCCCCAAAGAACCGCAAACAATAAACCCTCTGTTACATTTAACCTCCTCACGTGTTTCCCTTTCTCCCTCCATCCCTCGCTCGCTCAGACTCTTACTCACTTGTTGCTTCTCCTCCCTCCCTCTGCTAACGTTGGAGCTGTTTGGGTTCTGTCTTCGGTCTGTTACTCATCTCTCCTGGGTGTTTGGGGACTTGTTTGCGGGCTTGGAGCGTACAGTCGAACAAAGACAACACACACACACACACACACACACACACACACACACACACACACACTTGGTCAGGCCACCGCTAACGCTCCCGCTCGGAGCCAATGACAGCGGTGATTAGTATCTCATAACAGCTTAGATTGTGTGGAAAGTGGGTGTGTTTGTGTGCACGTTGGCTGGTACAATACCCTGACAGTAGCATTACCACTCATCATAGCTCCACAGCTGCAGCAGCAGCGGCGGCGGCGGGACAGCAAACAGATTTGGCGTAATCTTCCCCTAATGAGATTGGTCCCTCATTCCTGCGTCTTTATGGGAGCAACAAGCTGGCAGACGAGCAGGCCGACGCTCTGTAGCTCTTTATGGGAGAACCACCGCTAAGACAGAGTGGAGCTGATGGCTGCTCGTCAGTTAGTGAGATGAGTGGAGAGTCAGGCGTGTTGTAATCAGGGATGCCCCCATACTGGTGTTTTTGTTGTTGATTATTTAGTGTTGTTTTTTATTGTTGTTTCAGGGAAATCTTAAAGTCATTCAATCCAACATTACACCGCCTCTGAACGAGCACAAATTCAATCATACACATTTTAAAACAAAATTTAATGTGGCGCCCAGTAGCTCAGTGGATAGAGCCGCCGTCCCATGTACAAAGGAACAGCGGTCATGGGTTCAATTCCACTTCCCATGACCCTTTGCTGCATGTCATCCTCACACTTTCACGCCTAATCTGTCCTGTCATATAAAGGCAAAAATGGCCAAAAAAAGAAAATCTTAAAAAAGAACATTTAATATAACTTTGAAGAGAAACTGCCTCAAAAGTCTTTTTACAATATATTTTATAATTTCCTCTGTAATATATTTTTTATATTTTTGTGAAAACATCAACACATTTCTCCTTCAAACAGCTGAATTTATAAGGATGTTCCTGGCGACTAATTTCGCTGTCGACTAAACGAAAATTTAAATTAAGACTAGTCGACTAGTCTAAAAAAGGAAAACACTCAGAAAACTTAAGCACAATTTATTGTAAAGTATTTGAAACATTGTCCCAGCTGCATGACAGTTAAGCAGCCTTACATATGAATAAAACACTAATTGGTTTAACCGGCTAAAATTTCTGGTGCAGACTAGCGAGACGTTTAGTCGTTTAAATGTCTAATCACGCACATTCCCAGGTATTTATTCAAGTTTCTTGCCAAAAACTAAATTTCAAAGATTACGTTTGAACACATCCTGGGAGCTTTTTAACTTAGCTTCACCCAGTACTCATTTTAACTGGACAGCTGTAACAGGGTCGATTATACAGCTTTAAAATGTGTAACAAAGTCGTAGTCAAAGTCAAATCAGTCCCTCCAGGATCTCGCGGCAAAAAAACTTGAATTTGTGTCCAATTTTATTAAAAATTGTGATAAAATTACAGCATTTTTATGTGATTTTTTGCGGGAAATTGACAAAATTTGACAAAAATTGCAAGTTAAAACTTAAAATGAGATCTTCTGTGTCAGAGTCCAAATTTCTGATGTTACAAATCTTTAAACTTACCACTGAACATAACGCCGCCCTCTTACATAGATTCAAATAACTCACTCCAGTTACTATATTTCTACAAACCTCTGCACGTGAGAACATTTAATACTTACCTTCATACCCATCTGCAGTGCTCGAGTAAGAAAAAGATGATTCGTCCAAAAATCAGTGTCAAATTTGGTTAAAAATTATTTTAAAAAACCTTAAAAGCATAAAGTTCAAGTGTCTGACACCTGTAGATGAATAGATCTTGTCTGCAGTGACTGGTCTTTTACCCACGATGCACTCTGAGCAGACAAAACAAAGCAGGATACAGTTAGCTCTGTAGCTCACCTCCACCTGTGACAACCCCGCTGACGTACGAGGCCACCTGCTGGCGTTGGATGGAGCCATCTTCCTGGTCACTTTGCTCCACCCGGACACGATGAGTTAATGTCGACTTTATTGTGGAGGATCGTTTTAACATTTCTAGGTGTGGGCTGCACATCCGATCACGCTATCCTCCCTGGACTCTGGATTTTACTGTATTTTTCTTAGCTGCCATCTCTCGCTCTGTTTTTCTTTCTCTTCCTTTGCTCTTTCTGCAGCAACACACACACACACACACACTCACACTCACACACACACACAGCAGTCATAATAGCAGGGTTAGAGTGCAGGGCCGACCACTGGACAGTGTTTGTACAGAACGCTAGCATATGTCGAACCTGGCTTATTGAACTTAGACCGCAGCCTGAAACAGCCCGCTGCTCCACTCCGCTCACACACACACACAATCGCTCCGGGCTCACAGCAGAAACACACACTCACACACTTTCATGCACACACACAGACATATACAGTGTGTGTATATGCATACATATGCAAAGACAGACACACACACACACACACACACACACACACACACACACACTGACAGGGGTTACTCGGTCCGTTTTCAAAAAATTACCTCATTGAGCCATTAGGAGGCTGCAGGCAGAATGAAAAGCAGACCGAGAGGAGCGGGGGGGGGGGTGTCACATGAAAGCGTTTGTGTGACGCATATTCATTTTCATGTAAGCTGATAGGCCGGCTGATGATCAGCTTTCATCTCGTATACGCTAATGAGCCTAGCAAACGTACTTCACACACGTTGTTACACATGACCGCACAGGCTGCAGACGCTGCCTCTCAGTGTGTGTGTGTGTGTGTGTGTGTGTGTGTGGGTACTGGTCGGTATTTTATTCATGACATGATGGTTGAGACGTGTGTGTCAGTAATGTATTACTTAAATAAGTGTTGTACTTTTTCAGTTATGAGTAGTGTCAGGGATTTAAAGTTACAGTTACTTCTGGGGCGAAGCTTTTATTTACTTTAATTTCACAGATAAGAAACAATAAATTGTGAAGACAATAAAGCCTCCACAAAAATAGCATTTTAAGTCTTGTGTGTGATTTATCCTGGCTTCATATGAGCAGAGGAACTCTCTGCTAGCTGCTAGGCTAATTTATACAATGTAAAAAGCCATAGGCTTGTGCTAAAAACATTAGCATGTTGTATTTGTTTGGAAAACATGTTTAGTATAAGACAGTTGTTTTGTCAGTGAACCTTGTGAGCTGTAATGGAGCCGAATTTTGTAACGTTATCTTTGTTAAATGTTGCTGTTGTCCCTGGTTTTATGTGAGCAGAGGAAATCTCTGCTAGCTGCTAGGCTAATTTATACAATGTAAAATGCCATAGGCTTGTGCTAAAAACATTAGCATGTTGTATTTGTGGGGAAAATGTGTCCAGATAAAGACAAGTGTTTGTCTGTGAATGCTGCCAGTTATAATGAAGCTGATTTGTGTACTTGTGTTTGAAATTATCTCTATTAAGCCATGTTTACTGTGTGTTTAATGTGTGTTTTGAATCAACTAAACTTTACAGCACTTCACAAAAACCCTGCCGCCAACTAGTGTTTTGGAGGTGTAACTGCAGAGTGACACAGACACACCGCCGCACAAGTATGAATGCTCACAACAGCGTAGGGTCTGCGGCACAAGTATAAATCTCACCAGTCAGAGTAAGGCGCAGCGGAGCGAGTCATTCCTTCCCTTTTCCAGGAAATGCAAATTCGCATCCCCGACAGGTCCTGATATTTAGCATGCTAGATGCCTGGGGAGCATCTGCGATGCATCAGTGAACCTCTCAGCTTGCATCTTTAATCACTTCACACATTTCGGTTCACACAGTTCACACAGCGCTGATTTGCCAGTGCTGAGTCAGCGCTGATTCGCCTCTGATCTGAAGGTTTGGACGGCGAGCTCCAGAAACTGTTGGCGAGTTGAAAAATCAGGGCTAAGGTTGTGTGATGTCAGCGAGGCGTCAGGGGAGGTTGATGGAGGGTCTGAAAATGTGGGAGATATGATCTGTTTTTATTTCATGTGTTCTTATTTCCTCTAAAAACCTGGAGTCTGCATCACCCACAATGCAACTCAAACGGCGACAGTTTAGTCGGAGATTCGGTTGTGCTATGCTAGTAGTGGCTAATGTAGCGTAGAGGCCAGATTTTTTCATTTTTAACTTGTAGTCTTCTGTGTTTGTAAGTACATTTTTCAATAATTAATATAACTTTTGGTTCCTGTTTTATCTACTCTGATTATGAGCAGCTGTGTCAGCGATCTGAGGCGCTCTCAGGCGTCGGTCCAGGCTCTATTAGAGATGGTGTTACGACTCCACACAGCACATAAACCAGTTTCATGTCTTCTCCATGTTTACGGCCTTTGCATGAGGTCCGGTTGTGTTTTTATCGCATGAGTATAAGACTTCCTCCTTCTTGTTCCTCCTTAGCCCAAATTTATGGGAAGACAACACCGTGTTATCCACCGAGGGAGGATGATGTCCAGATGATCGTCTTGTTAGAGCACTTCAGGGACGCCTCATCCGGTACTATACGGTGTCTATAAGGCCCTTATATGATCCTTAAGGGATACTCAGAGCCCCAGTGTGGGTGAAATTAGCCCCAGATAATCATCTCCTTCTGGGCTACAGCCACTCTGAGCACCAGGCCTGTTTTACACCCCATTTACCAAGAAGAGAGGGAACGCCTTGCCTCAGTGACCCCTTTGCTCCTGAATCTATAAAGCTGGTGGGACGGACGGCGAGAAGAGCATTTCCTCCGCCATCTCTCAAAGTAACACCTAAAATTAGGCATACGTAAATAAAGCCTGGACGAGAACGCAGCTGGTAATGTCTTTTACGCTCAACAGTACCCGTAAGACAAAACGGAGCGACTGGAAAAAGTGCCGTCCTCCTGCAGGATGATAGATCGCAAAGACCCTCGCATCCCCCTCCCCCGGCTCACTCTCTCCATTCTGTCTGGTTCCCTTTCTCCTCAATCCATCCTCACGATCTCCCACACTCCCCTGCTCCTCTCCACCCGTCGTCATTGTGTCTTAAATCTTTCTTTCCGCCTGATTTTGTCTGAAAGGTGATAGAGGAGGTTCTCGCTATAGACGAAAAGAGGCTCTCTATAGATGAAAGGAGCTGTGTAGAATCAACACATTAGACAACCTTGCTGCTACACTCCCCCTTAAAGTAACAGAATGATGCAACACACTCTGTCTCACACACACATATGTACCATTTAAAGAGAGAGAAAGAGCATTAAGATATCTTGCCCGTGGGAGGAGAGGTACGCCAACAAGTGAGGAGATGAATAGTGTTAATGCCTGTTAAACCACATATGTTAGAATCAGATGGGAATAAGCTTGTTCTTTCCTCCCTCAAAGCCTAATATGAAATATATCTTCCCTTACATTCAGACGTGTGTTTTTAAGAGTGATTTGTGTGTGTGTGTGTGTGTGTGTGTGTGTGTGAGCAGACGTCGTCCGAGCTGTGATGATAACAGAGAGATCTGAGTGCGAGTCCACCACAAGAGCAGCGAGCATGCATACCGTACATACATGCAAATACACACTCGCGCGCACACACAACTCGCTGTGGTGTCCTGAGCCTGTGTGGCCCAGCGCTGGGATGTGGAGTGAAGCAGGAAATGTGTGAGCCATGAAGGCATGTGTTTATGCTGGCTGCAGTCGCCCATCACCAGCCAGAGGGAAAACAGACACCAGCACCGCTTCATTTGCTCTCCATCGCTCTCCTTTCTCCTCCAAACCCTCAACGTGATCTTTTCTCACCTCGGCCTCTCCAAGATTTCTTCCCTCGCGCCGCTTTTCCTCTCCGCTTCGCTCCCTTTTTCCCCCTTCCTCGCTGTTTTTCTTTTACTTCTCACCTCTGAAACGTAAGCTGCAACTCACAGAAATAAACGAGCTATAAGAAAAGATAACTCCCGCGGTAACGCAGAGCCTGTCTTGAATGTATTTAAGGATCAATGTTAGCCCACAAGAAAGATCAGATCCAGAAACTAAAAGCTCTCCACGGCAGCAGCAGTAACCCCAGCGGGGACTTTCTATTGGCTAATAAAGATAAGATGTTTAGATAATGACACTTATAAATAAAAGACATTTAAAGACAAATGGTGAGGCAGCGCGGCAGCGTTAATAAAATGAAAATTTCATAACCCTAGATAAATAAAGGCAGACTTGCAGAGCTTGGCGGTGTTGCTCTGTGCGGTTGGCCGGAGCCCTGAATCAACAGTTTGCTCTCATCAAGGCAATTTTTCCTCAAGGTTTGGACAATAAAGCTTTTGGACAATAAAACGTCCCGTCACACAGTTGAATGGCTTTCAGTATTTCTCTGTTTGTTAGACAGCTACATTAGCCTAATCATTGCCTGATGTTTCCTATGCTCTATATGTGTGTGTGGTGTGTGTGTGTGTGTGTGTGTGTGTGTGTGTGTGTGTGTGTACAGAGCAGTGACCCAGCAGCAGTCATAGATTGAGATCTGCCCTCTGGTGAGGATAGGTGTTGGAGCGTGGTGCAGCAGGCGACTGATCGTAGCCGATCCTACGACCAACAGGGGGTCCTCAGAGTCACTGCAGGAGGGCCGCCCAAATAATTGTCAATATCTTGCAAGTCTTTTTCTCTTTTCAAAAATTAAAATAGAGTAAAGTTTACCTTTCTTACCTACCTGAAAAGTAAAAACAGGTCAGATACAGTCCTCTGCCCGACAACCTCCATCGGCCAAATTTAAGATCTAAATCAGTTTGATAAAACAGAACTCGTAGGCTGTCCCTGCGCCATCTCTCTTTTGGCGAAAGCTGCTTTCACACCGCCACACTTTAATCACCTTTTGAACTGCCTACCTGCGAGAGGGTCAGGTTGGAGTGCAGAGCTAACTGGTCATGTGCAGGAGGCGGGGCAAGTACAGTATTGCACATCGTGGTGCTGGTTTGGGAGCAGGTCTTGAAAATCAGACTCTGGCTCGCGATCAGTAGTGCAGCTCGCAGTTAGGTCGGATGGATGTATGGTTGGGAACCCAGTACTGAGGCTCCATCCATCGACCGTTACTCAGGCTCTAAATGACATCAGTAGCGCAGAATGGCAGTGCCCATATCTGGGATATCTTGGCCTCAATTGTACAGGGGGAGGAAGTGGAGACGCGTCGTCCATCTTTGTATACAGTCCATGACAGTGGTTCCCACCTGTGAAGTATAAGTTTTGAAGTTTGGTTGGAATGTTATCCCAGGCCCAGTTTTTCTTTTAGTCATCCTTTTCAAGTTACTAGTGCCTGATCTCCAGGTATTCGGACACCAACATTGTCAGCTCCTCCATTTTGTCTTCTTTCTGTTTCCATGATGCTCGCTAATCGATAGGCCTAAAGCCAGGTGGCAACTGCCAGAAGTTCAAGACGGTTCAAGTGCGGGCGGGGTGGACAACCTCTTCATACCCCTGTTTGAAACTCCTTCCCCTCTGCTGTCTTCTCCTCACTGTGATGACTGGAGACGGCAAGTTACCGTGCAGTGGTGTGAAAGCAGCTGAAGGGTCTTTGGCCTAAAAAAACATTGAAGACTGCTTCTTTAATAAATTCAAGACAATACGATGCATTCACCGACTGGTTCTACAAGAGCATAAACACCTGTGTCAGAATTACGCCTTAATCTGAATGAATCTGGAGTTTAAATATGATACCAATTTAAAATACAATAAACTGTGTGAATAAAATAAACTTCCTGCTCATCCTGCCAGTTTACAGCGAGGTTTGAGAGGTTTATTTTATATTCATGATTTTATTGGCATGTTTTGGCACGGCAGCTCGTACAGTTAAGTAGACAGCTGCCTCCGGGTCTTTGTGCTGGTTGCGGTCCAGGATCATCCCCGTTACACCCAGCAGTGTAACATCACCTGCTGTAGGATCCCATCTCATCCCCTTGAACGCATCACGTCAAATTCATGGACTGTTGTGTTTTTAAAGATTGTTTTCAGCATTCATGTTTATGTCAAACTGTTCACTCTTTAATAATGTCACGATACATGCTGTTGGCAGCTATATTCAGTATGTTTGAATTGTCTTGGGCGGCAGAGAGAGATGACAGAAAAGGAGTTGAATTGGAGACGTAGTGGTTCATGTTCGGTGTGATAAAGGTGGGATAGGCAGTGTTCTGGAAAAAAAAATGACAGTTTGAAAATACATCCTCCTGCAGCTCTCCCCTCTCTGCATTAGCACAGTCCCTCCACCTCACTCCCCGCCACTAGGACACTACTTGGCCAGGACGAGGGTGGGCAGCAACTCCAGTGACGGACCTTTGGTTGACTGCTGTAGCAACTCGAATTTGACCAGTGTGACCCCCCCAGTGTTTGGTATCACAGCGCTAACTGGGGGTCTGTTTTCCAGAGCTGCTGCCTACTCTTCTCCTGGCGGGGTGGTCTGTAGCGGCGGGGAGTGAGGTGGAGGACACACTGTGATTTGAGGCTCTAGCTAACGTTAGCTATGTAAACTTGAACTTGAACCTGCAGCCGTGAGTCTTTAGCTCCGGTTAGCAGAAGGCTAACATATTAGTAACATTTTCTCGCCATTTCTGAAACACTTCACCGATGTCGATACATTTTATTTCTTTTATTGTTTGACTTTCTTTTAGGCTCTCTTTTTAGTAAGTCCTTCTTCCTTTTTTGGGTTGCTTTGCAGTGTAGACAGTTGTTGTCAACTCCAGAATAGCAACTTTCTCTGCAGGATTCTCCGCTGTTGAATCAGGCTTTCACCATCTGCATTTGTAGAACAGTCAATAGGAAACGACCTCTCTGAAATGACCCATGATTGGCCGAAGTCTCCTACCACAGGCTAGATTTTCTAAAGCATAAGTCTACTTTTCTTTCAGACCACTTGAGTTACAAAATGCTCAAAGCTTATTTTGGGATGTTTGCCCAGTGTTGCCAAAATAAAACTGCCTATCCCAGCTTTAACCCCCGAGCAAAAATATCAACAAAATCACGCCTTTATCTAAACACATAAATTAACCATGCGTCACACTCTTGTGAAATGCTTTGTGTCAGGGCTGTAATTTTAGTGTCAGTGAAATTTTAAACGAGGTTTGCCTTCTTCTGGAACAGGAAGCTCCAGTTTCACTTCTCTATATGGCAATTTTAGGGACGGCAATTTTAGGGACGACCATTAAGCCGCCGATGACTTCTCACACATACTAACGTCCTCGTGAACCGTATTCATCAGGCTGAAACGAGCGATTTACGACACGCTTCTGCATTTAAGAGACTTTTGTGAATCCAACTTGGAGCGCTCAGACGAGGAAGCCTCTCAGAAGGAGCGTACACAGCAGACAGTAGTGTGGTATATGAGGTGTGTGAGAGGACGAGTGATGTAATGACCATGATAGTGATATTAATGAGTTGTGGAGGAGACAGGAAGTTAGCACACAGTTGAACCTCTCTGCTATTCTGTCTCTGTCTCCTCCGTCTCTCCCCCTCACTCCACACACTATTCTTCTCACTAACAACAGCACCTTTTGCTCTGCTGGGCGCCGGAGAGAGGACGTAAAAATAACATAGGAGAGAGGCAGAAAAGAGCCGGAGGCGAGGGAGCGAGGTTATTATATTTTTATTCCGTCTTTTTAATGAAACAAGTGTGCGAGCTCCTGGCAGTACGAAGCACTCCGAGTATGTTGGGGGACAGGAAAGGGGGCGTAAAAGTCTTGTTAGAAGACGTTAGCTGAGAAGTTTGATGGTCTCCTTAGTAGAAAGGAGGACTGTCAACATGCTGCACAATTACTCTTTGACAAATCCCACAAGTCTCTTTCAGTCTGAGCAATCTGCCAATTTGGATCAAACATCCAAAACCTCTTTTGTGTGTCTCTTGTGGGTATTACAGTTTGAAAATGTGCTTTTAAAAAAACCTACAGCGCAGAAAAACAGTCTCTAATCCTGCGCCTACCTGCTCTACCTCTACCTCTCTGCCCCCCCCCCTCTCTGTTTGATATCATCATTCATTGCAAGCTGCTGATAGTGATGGAAAATTGGTCAACACAGCAATACAGATAGAGATACGGGATCATCGGCGGCTCTGCGGGTCAACTCGGGAGTCCAACCGTGGTCAATGTCAGTGGGATCTGTGAGGCTAAGTCCCAGTGAGCGTGTGGATCCCGGTGATTGAGTGATTGAGCGCTTAGTGTTTGAGCCTGCGGACAGCCCAAACAAGTTAATCCCCACCCCCACCATCACCACCGCCACATCCCCTCACTAACTCCACATCTACAGCACAGCGAGAGGAGCAAATTTAGTGGACAGGGTTTTAACCGGGGCTCGTCAAAAAAAAAAAAAGCTCCTTAATGATTTAATCAGTGGAGATATTCATTTGCTGTAATACGAGGGCGCCCGCTCAGCCCTGTACTCTGTGTACAGAGCGCCGAGGGGCCGGCGAGGCCAGGCTGATGTGAACGGGAGGGTTTGTGATTATGGAGCTGGATTAAAGAGACGAGGTTGTGCTTTTTTGATTGGGGACAGAATCAGAGCCGGAGGTCAGGCTATCTGGTCGGGAATTAGATGATCCTTTATGGAAAGAGGAGATCCACTCAGAGACGCAGGCATGCAACCAAAAATACGACGTGGCTTTTACACACGGTCCAGATTGTGTCCTCAGACGGGCCGGATATCAAACCTCAGTACGTTTTTTGGTGGGCGTGTTGACTTTATTTTAGTGCAGTCAGGTGACAGGAAGTGAGGGCAGAGAAAGGACCCAAACTGGACTTCAACAAAAAAGCTGCAGTTAATAGGAACATGAATGCAGCTGTATTATTAATCCTAAAACATCATATAAAAACGGGGAACATTTTAATTTTACTTTCCCTCGAAACACACCTCTTTAGAAGTGTGTTCTTCTTCTCCATGTCTGCATTGTGTTCCTTCCTTTTTGTTTTGTCTTGTTATTTTCTCTGTAAAGCATCTTTAAGTGTCTAAAATACTTATTTAAATTGTAGTTTTTGAATTACCTTTGTTTTAAATTATATTATTTAGTTTCACATGTATGAAACATACCAGAATGATCACTGTAAATGTGCTGTATAGCCAAATTATTTGAATAACAGATGGTCAGTATAGGTTTTGCAGTTCTGGGTCAGGCTGAGGATCTTATGTCAGTGGGTCAGGTTGGCGTGCAGAGCTAACTGGTCACATGTGCAGGTGGCGGGGGGTACAGTATTGCACGTCATGGTTTGGGAGTGGATCTTGAAAATCAGATTCTAGCCCAAGATGGCAGCGCCCATATCTGGGATATTTTGGCGTCAGTTTTTGTACAGGGGGAGGAAGTGGAGACTCATCGTCCATCTCAATATACAGTCCACGACAGTGGCTCCCACCTGGTCCGGCCAAGGTGTCATCAACACATTCTCACTCTGACCTCGTCACATACCGACTTTTGGTCATGGACTTTGTACGTCCAGGATGTGTTGGTTGTTGATGTTCTGGGACGCCGTGTCAACTTCAGCCTGTTACATGCATTGTCTGTTTTCAAAATACACTTCTGTTTTCACAGGAAATGTACAGTTTGGACACAGTTCCCTTCAAAATAAAAGCACTACGTCAGTACAACACCACTAGTTGACATTTTTTTTCCTTCAACAACAAGCACGTGGTTTGGTTTAGGAAAAAAGAACAGGGTTTGACTTTATAATCTTACAGGAAGTGAACACCTGTCTCTCGGGTAACAGTCTGTGGTTGTTGGACCCATCCACCACCCCTCTCACCTGCCCTACTCAGACTTCCGCCACCTTAACCTTCCTTGTTGTCCCACCATGTTTCTTGTGATGCCACCGGGCCCTGACGCTGGAAGTCACTGACCAAGCGTCGGATTTCGACGACTTCGGAGTGAGTTCAGGTTGGCGTCATACTTGCATTTGGCCATGTCGTCAAGCTAGTCTCCTGTCTCTGTCAAGTAGCTGTCCCTTAGTTGCTCACTTTACAGCAGGAAACGGCTCTTCAGAGTAAAAGCTCTGTGCCGGAAATTCTCTGCACTTAAAAATAAAGTGTGTTTTTTTTCAAATTTTACCATTCCATTCGGAGTGGATTCGCAACACACCAGTTGGGAACTGCTGGTCTATGATACAGATAGTTTAAACCAGTTGGACTTGGTGAACACCAGAGACCTAAGTCAAGGTGAAAACACCCTCGAGACTGAGACGAGTCAGAGATAACCAGCATAAGACTCGAGATAGAGACAGACTGGCGTATTCCAGTCCTGGCTCGGTGCCGGCGACGATGTCTCCTGCAGCTGGGTGACCAGTACAGACTGTTGTTCGCAGCACATTAAGGAAGTTTAAAAGTAGAACCCATGTGGAAAACCTCTCAGGCTGTGATCATGAAATTGCCACCTGTGTTTCTTCACTGACGTTGATCTTGGCTCCTCTGCCCTCGCTGTGCTGACTTAACATTTTGATTGGAATAATCAGGGCCTTCCTCGGAGCGCACTCTGCGCTCTTGTTCAGTGTTACCGTTCCCGCTCTGTGGTTCCTCTTTGACTCGGCTTCGCTAAATGAAGGAGACAGAGAACCTGGAAAAAGAACCTCGGCAACATGCTTCCTGTAGGTTAAAGGATGGGGAAGAGGTGAAAGAGGAGAAGGAAAGGAGAGAGGGAAAAGGAGGAGGAGGAGAAAGATGGGGAGAAGTGAAATGGAAAGATCCAACTCCTCACATCGCACCAATTACAGGAACATTCAGGAGCCAGTTTCTGCAGAAAGCATTAGCGGCCGTTCCCTCTCTTTCCCTCGCTCGCCATGTCCTTTGCTCTCTGTCTCTCCTCCCTTTTTTTTTCCATTTCATCTTACGATCCCAGTGGGGTTACTATTGGTGAGGTACTTCCTGCTGTAAGTTTTCCTTCAGTGTGTGAGTGTGCTCTCTCACAACACCCGGGGAGCTGTGAACAGCACTGGAGCGTTCAAGGACTCATAGCAGCCTGATGGAGGGACAGTAACTGAGCACACTGTGAGACAATTAGGTTTTATTTTGTGACCAAATGTTCACCAAGCTCCGCCCCCTTTAATTACTGTTTGCACATATAGAGAGGCAAAGGTTCATCCTCTTCTTGTGTCCACCATGGGACGTTAATTCATAAATAATGTGCACAGTAGTTAACGACAAACATTTTTTGACCTTGTTTGAAATGTGCAGTGAATTACGCATCTGATATTTTTCCATTTAAAAGATCATCTTGTTTTTATTATTACTGCTTTGTTTTTATTTTCACTACTATTTACCCTTTTTTTTATCCTTGTATTGTGTTTTTTTTTTTATTTTCTACTTGTTTTTTCTTTTTTATATTTATTTTATTATATTTTGTTCTTAATTAATTAATTGATTTATTTCCCTTAATTGATTTGTTTATTTCTTCCTGCCTTTTCTTTTTACTAAGAATAGTTTTCTCAAGTTTATTTTTTCAACTTTTTACCCATTTATGTATTTTTATCTGCTTGGATGTTTTTTCTCATTTATTTATTTGTTTCTTTTTATATTTATTTTATTATATTTTTTTAATTTAAATTAATTAATTTGTTTATTTTGTCCTGCCTTATATTTTTACTAATAATAGTTTTCTCAAGTTTGTTTAAAAAAAAAAAAAAAAAAAAAAAAAAAAAAAAAATATATATATATATATATATATATATATATATATATATATATATATATATATATATGTGTGTGTATATATATATATGTGTATATATATATATATATATATATGTATATATGTGTGTGTGTGTGTGTGTATATATATGTATATATGTATATATATATATATATATATATATATATATATATAACTTTGTAATTATTATTAATAAAAAATAATAAAAAAAAAAAAGAAAGATCCCATGGTCACGGAAAACCTGGAAAAGTCATGGAATTTCACAACCAAATTTTCCAGACCTTAAAAAGTCATGGAACTAGTCAAATTATTGATTATATTTAGATGTGTGTGACGAAATTATTGGAGTAGTCTTCCACGCAATGTAATATAACAGTAAATTTATTTACTATAGCTGTCGACGTAACGTTGCTCTGATTTGTGCGTGTGTTTTGTTGTTTTTGTTTACCATTTCTTTATTTTCTCCCTGCATTCCTGCATTTACAAAAATTGTGGGAAATTCATGGCTCAATTCAAACGGGATAAAAAAATGTCTCGTCGTTAACTACTGTGCATATTTTTTTCCGAAATAAGGTTCTACCAGAAGGGGAGGGGCCTCAGCTCTCTATACAGTTTGCTAACGGTGACAGTTTACCACCCGAGACTGTGGGTCCATAGTTTCAGACACAGATAGACAAAAGCATTTCTAGTTGTTAACCATCAGTTTGCCGGCTGAAAGGACGACTGTTTTATCAGCTGTAGCTAGCTATATATTTAAGCTAACGCTAGCTGTATTAGCTGGTTGAAAACACTGTCTCCGGCTATTGTTTCAAATTGAGCAGTATTAAAAACAAAGTCTTGTAAAAGGGCTCTTAGATATGCAGATGATGGCTGCGTACAGGATATAAAACCAAAAGGATAAAGCTTCATGTCACAGGCAAAAAATCATGACCTAACTGACATCCCTCTGTCCCAGATAGCTTCCCAAAATCCAATAAGAGCAGAACAGAGCTGCTAGCGTTAGCCTGACCTCTTGAATAGCATCCAGAAGAGACTATCCCACGGTTTAACAAAACCTGTAACCACACAAAAGAAGTTATTGTTTTGCTTCTTGAATGTAACGCTTGGTTTTTGCTTTAAGTTTTAAACTAGTTAGCCAAAAATGGTTAAAGTTGCTAGTTGCGTTGCCGCAGACATTGATGCTTTACTGACAGTTTGCTCTTCAATTTGTTTTTTAAATATGAAAAAAAAAGACGACACTCTCCAAACTAAATATCCAGTCTTATTGTGGCCCTGTGCTCTCCACTTTAGGAACCAGATGGTCCAAATATTCTAGCTTTTACATATTTTTAGTGCTACACCTGTTCGTCTCTGTAACAGTGATTTGTATTCAGGAAAACGTTCAGAAAATGTCATTCAGCGAGCATCCATACGCTTTGTCTTACGTCTGTGTGTCTTTACATTTGGGGACTTGGAAACTCTCCTGGCTCCAATGAATGGATCTTTGGCTCCGTCTTGTTTGGCTGTCTGTTCGCTCTCTCTCATGGGATGAATCGTTGCAGCCAAAATCATCTTCCCCCGCTGAGATTTCACTTGACTTAAATGCATTTGGGAAAAGAAGAAAAAAAAGAAAAACACATTTTGCCCAAACGCCAGCGTTTGCTTGTTAGTGACGTTCCATCTCCAGAAAAGATTGCATTACATTTAGTTTCTGAATCCCACATCACAGCCGTTCATTTTGCAGATTGTTCCAAATGTTCTCGAGATCTTTTGACCCCTGACTTGAGGGATGATGGCTGCCGCAGATGTAGGACTGTGTCTCCATGGCTCATAAACGCCCCAGAGGGATGAGCGGAGACGACAGAGAGAGAGACCAGAGTGCTGTGGGGTTCTCTGATATCCATTACTGGGCCTTGAAGACGGCACCAGACCCTCTGCCGGACCAACAGGACGCAGACGGAGATGACTGACGTGTTGGTGCTATCTCTTGACTCGTGACCTGACTGTGCTGGTTCAGCAAGTTCGCACATCTGGGAATACCATATCTGTGCAGGCCACAGAGGTGGTGCTCAACTCTAATGAGTGATCTTTCACTGGGAGGTGTGTTAACACCAGAAAGGGAACATTAGTGGAGACGTCTGAGCTCACTGGGGATGAGAGAAACTTTTCCTCTGCTCATCAACACCCAGACAGAGTCAGCGCCGTCACCAGAATAAATGTTGGCATCATACATTTCTGCAAACCACAGATATAATAAATTTGTACATTCTTATGTGGCAGATACATTAAAGCTTTACATTTAAACTACACAGATTAAAGCACAAAACGCTCTTGGTTATGGTCAGGAAAATATCATGTGTTGGCTTTAAATACAAGGAGTCAGGGGAAAAAATGGATACAGCATGGACTCGCGATATTATCGTATTGTCACACAGTGCCAAATATCAATTTTTTTATTAGATAAACTATTATTATTATTACAAATACAAATTAAACGTTGGGTTGCCTACTAGAATAATATGATCACTTGGTTTTTGCTGCAAAATAAAAATGGCTCAAATGACTTTACTTATTAGACAACAACAGAAGTTGACAGTTGAAGTAAGGTTATAAATTGCAGTATATTTTATTGCAATACTCAGGATATCGCCAGATATTTAAAATCACAATGATATTGTATCATGACTTAAGTATCGTGATAATATTGTATCGTGGATCCTCTGATGATTCCCATCCCTATCAGATACCCAGTTTTGATGGCACCAGTGATGTCTTGGTAAAAAACAACCCCTTTTCATGGCAGGAAAAGCAGCGATGTCTCAGAAAAAATTACCTGCTTTTTATGGCATGATCCTGCCTTGAAGCACAGCGATGTCTCTGTGAAAAAACCAACTGATATTCGTCGAGCTATCTTGGCAGGAAACGCAGCGATATCTCAGTAAGAAAACAACCGATTTTTATGGCGCTGTCGAGACAGGAAATGCAGTGATGTCACTGTAAAAAACGGCCGATTTTTTTTGGAGCTATCTCGGCAGGAAATGCAGCAATACCTCAGTAAGAAAACAATCAATTTTTGTGGCACTGTCCTGGCAGGAAACGCAGTCATGTCATGTAAAAATCAGCCCCAGATTGTGGCAGTATCCCGGCAGGAAGCACAGCGATATCTCAGTGACAAAACAGCAGATTTTTATGGCGTTGTCGTGACAGGAAACACAGTAGGGTCATTTAAAAAAAAAAACAGCCCCTGGTCGTGGCAGTATCCCATTAGCAAACACAGCGATGTCATGGTAAAGAACAGCTGCTTTTGGTGACACTGTCCTTACATGAAACATAACAGTGTCTCAGTGAAAACACAGCTGCCTCTTTGTGGCACTAGCTCGAAAAGGAAACACAGTGATGTCACAGTAACAACCAACCACTTTTAATGGAAATTACCCAGGGGGAGACGCAGTGATGTCTCGCTACAAAACAACTGATTTTTCGTGGAGCTATCACGGGAAGAAACGCATCGATGTCATTAAAAAACAGCCTCTGGTTGTGGCATTATCCCGGCAGGAAACGCACCAATGTCACATTAAAAACCAACCACTTTTTGTGGCAGTATCCCCGCAAGAAACATCGTACTGTTTCAGTAAAAACACAGCTGCTTCTAGTCGCACTATCTCGACAGGAAACACAGCGATGTCACGGTAACAAACAACCACCTTTCATGGAAATTACCTGGCGGGAAATGCAGCGATGTCTCGCTAAAAAACAACTGTAGTAGTTGATAGTTGGTCTCAAACAGAGGTCTGCAGCTTGGCAGGCATCTCACCGTGGTGTCAGCTCATAATACATTAGAGACGTTGATATGATGTGTGCGAAACGTACAAGTGTTATTTGTGGTTTGCAGAAACTAACGAGGCCAACATTTTCCTCTGGCGACTCGGCTGACAGAGGGCGACTCCAGCCGTCAGTGTTTCCTGCAGCAGAGAGCAGAAAAGATCACCCAACAGACAGCAGCTCAGCTTGTGTTTACAACAAGAGCGAGGCAGCTACACATCTTTCTGCTCCTCTCTTTGTCCGCACTGCTCGCTTTTTATTTTTTCACTCCGGCATTTTTGTGTAGGTGTGGCGAGCAGCCCACATCTGCAGTTTTTTCGGGCAGCGGAATTTGAAACTTAAGCAAAATATACAGGTCCTTTCATCAAGCCCTGCCACGGTGAGGAGAGAGAGGAGGGAAAGAGACAGGGAGATGACCATTAGTCTGTTCTTCTCCGCTCTAATTTCACTGCAAGATAAGTGAAATCACATGTTGGCAGCGGCTCTGGTGGAAAAGACGGAGTCAAAGAAGAGGAATAAAAGAGGGGCGAGTTTCAGGATGCACGAGATGATGAGGAACAGAGCAGGGCCGATCTGATAAGAAATTAATTTGGTCATAATAACACAGAGAGGGATACTGTTAAGACTTTATTAGCATTTGTTCACATTTCAGTCAAATCTGGAGCTTGAGACCTGCCTGGGCCTGACAGGCAGCTGTGTCTGCATCTACTGTGGCTTAAAGAGCAGCGCTGCTTTATTTTACATTTATTTAATACGGGAAAATGAACCGTGGAGTCAGGTGAACGCTTGAGAGCCTCCATTTTGTAGCATTGATATCAACTTGTGAGCAGAGGATTTACATCCAGCAGATACAGATGAACATTATCATTCATTTGGAGTCAGTCCAATGTTCACGCTCCTTTTTAGCTCCGTTTTTGTTCTCCACCAGCTCCTGGGGAAAATATCTGTTTCTTTAGCTGCTGTATGCTCACCAGCTACTCACTATCTTTGTCTGCAGTTTGCTGCTGTGAAGATGGAGTACAGTGAGTGTATTAAAGCTTTTGTGCTCAAGATGGCGCTTTGAGACACCATGGCTTGAAATTAACTTTTTAGTCCACCTGTCACTGTGGCTTTGGATTCCAAAATTCATCAGCCACTCAATAGATTACGGTTGGTTTCTGACTGGTGAGTGAAGCAAATCCAGCAGGGGCTTTCATATTTTACCAGCATTCAGCTGGTGGGTGGTGTTAATTCCAAACCTGAGTGAGAGTCAACCAAAACAGTTGCTAGTTGGAGCAATCGTAGCCTCTGTGTGCTTCAGACAAAGTGGGTTGTTGGTAGCGTTGGGTACCCACACTCGATCCTCGACTAATCCTTTTTGTGCCCAGATCTAGAAAAAATGACTATTTGTACGGTTTTGTTTGCATCCCATCACCACAAGCGTTCTTTGATTCACTGTGACGTGCGATTGGCCCACTACCTCAAAAGCTAAAACCCGTACAGTCTGTGACGTGCTGAAGTCGAGTGCATGATCCATGATCTTACTTTAGTATAATTCATCAAAAATTATTGATACCATGGGAAAATACAGACATTGAGGGTAGTCAGAGCTAGCTCCGCCACCACCTCCCAGACACCTGCCAACACAGACAGTTCTGCATGCTGATGAGGACGATGGTGACCACCATATTGACAAGTAGAGCGCGAGGCTGAGGGTAACGTAGACGCCTTCGCAAAAAAGAGGTCATTTTAACCAGGCTATAACATGACTCCAGCTTTTCTTTATTAGCAGCAGAGCACAGCAGAATGACTGTCGTGAACATTAACAATACAAGCTGCAAACGGTGTATCGTGACGCCGCGATATTTTCTACGATAGTTATCGTACCGTCAATTTGACACGATGGGTATCAGATGAAGAACTCTGTTGGTACCAGAATCACTTTAAAGGTTCTGGTATTGTAATTTTATTTTTGAAAGTCAATTAATTGATTAGAATTTGATTATTTTTAGTTTTCTTGTAGTCAGTTGTTCCATTTTTTATTTTTATTTTTTTCAAGCAAAAATGTCAAACTTTTTCTGGCTCCAGCTTCTGAAATGTGAGAATCTGCTGCTTTCTTTGTCATTTATGACCGTACATGAAGACGTTTTTGGTTTTTGGACTGTTGGTTGGACAAGTTTGGAACTTGAGGACATCATTTTGGGTCTGTGGGAACTTCTGAACGCATTTTTCATCTCTTTTTTTTTTTTTTTTTTATCAACTAAACGTTATAATCGATAAATTGTAAAAAATAATCGGCAGATTGATCCATAATGGAAACAATTGTTAGTTTCAGCCAAAGTCTTAAACTCTATTTCGGAAGACGACTACTACTTTGAACAAATTACGTAACTTTATGAAACAGTCATGCCGTCAAATCCACCGCCAGGTGTGTGGAACTTCTTCTTCAAGTTCTCTATTAATTTTCCTGTATACCACCGCATGCTATGAGGAAGGAGGAAGGAAGGAAGCCAGTTGAGGGTTGTGAGACCAGTAGTTTGGAACAGGTTGTCTATAAATGTGGTCAAAGGACACAACACAGTGTGTTTTTAAGACAACATGTTACTCAAGGAAACTCTTGAACCATCTCAGGAGATCCAGAGCAGTAACCATCTCTAGACGATCGACTTTTCGATGATCGGCTTTCATAACTGATCCATCACCGCAGTCCGTCTGTTGTCAGCTCGTCCTGTGCCACCTGACACAAACCTCCACTGATCCCCTGACTTCCACGCCGCAGCAACACAACCCTGCGGCTCAGTTTACCTGACATCCCCAGCCATTACACAGCAAGTGCACATTTCAGTCTCTGCTCCTTTCACAGCGCCTTTGTCGACCGGCCTCCTCTTGGACGGCGGCCAGTGACACAGACAGTGTGAGTGATCTACGTGAGCGGCATTTAGCCACCCCTCCTTCAACCCCTCGTCTTCTCTCACTCTCTCTATCCTTCCTTGAGTCTGCGCTGCCGACGGGTCCTCTAATCCACGGCGAGGTATAATCCAGTCCCTGGTGCCACTGGTAATGCGGGCTTGATTTCATTATGATGTTTAATGGGCATAGCAACAGACTAGGTTACACGGCTGTGAGGCTGTGTGGGTCCTGCTCCCAGAGGTATTCTATTGAGGCTGTACTAACAGGTCTCTGTGGACTTGAACTCAGCGCTTACGTCACGGTTTTAGCTGTCGACGTGGCTCTAAGAACGGCAGCGTTGGTTGAATCGAAAACCAATTCCAGTCGAGAACATGTTCCGAATTATGGGATCCACTGGAATCATGTCCCTCCGAGCTTTCAAACCAAATCAGATTTATTCATAAAGCTCGTTTAAAAAACAACCAAAGTGCTGTAAAATAAAATAAAAAAGTAAAACAAGGTAACATGGTAACAGCAAAACACAAATAAACAAGAAAAGAAAGCACAGAACATTAATATCTGAAAATAAAATATGAAAGATAAAGCAGAAACCTTCAGGACAATCAAAGGCCTCAGAAAACATGAAGGTCTTCAGCTTAGATTTAAAGGCCTGCCTTTTTTCCCCCACATGACAAATTGATCAGGAATCAAAAAGCCAACCGATAAAGAATGAGCAGAATCAATAACGGCTTGGTATAAACGAAATCTCAACTATTTCTATTCCTGTTCTTTCTTACAGAACTAAAACGTCTCAACCGACTTCTCCTCTGGCACCATTGTGAGATTCACATTTGTGGTTTTGTAGTGAAATGTCTCAAGTATTCAATTAATCGCCACGAAATTTGGTACAGCGACTGGTGTTCCTGTCAGGGTGGATTGATCAGCCTTTCACTGTTTATTTAGAGCCATATCAGGTTTACATTTTAATCTGTCCAGTTCTTTGCTTTATGATCAAATACCTGCAAAAATGACAATCCCATCAGCCTCAGCTACTTTGTGTTTAGTGCTAATTAGCAAACATTAGCATGCTAACGAACTACTGTACATTAGAAGTCTCTTAAAGGACTAAAAAGATTTTAAAGACAACGTGAGTTTTCATTCACACTAAAATTTTGCATCTCGTTCACGATAATACCGGTATCATTTTTACTATCATATGAAAAATTCATAGCGTGATACTCGTGATATTTCGACTTGTTGACATACTGACGCCATACTGTTACCCATGGCAACACCAAGCATGGCTGAAAGTGAAATTATTACAGAATCCTTGGTGGTTCCAGTAAAAAGAGGAGCAGCTTCAGTAGTGTGGAATAAACTGTGGCGTCCGCTCAGAGGGAACTCATTCAGCGGCTCCTCTGGCAGCAGCACAGCGTCTCTCCCTCTCCTCTCTGATTCTGTCAGAAACCTTTGGTGATGTAAACCTACGTGAATAAACTCCATATATGAATGTATCATAACTGACTCTCTACTCTTAGTGGTAGATTTGATTTAGTTGAACTATTAATATTGGAACAGAATCTGAATCTCACTCTGAATTACTGTTGTTCACAAACTAACTTTAGTTTTTACTGAAGATTTGAAGCAAACTGTAAAACTACGTCACTTATTTTGTTGCAATTCTATTTTCTTCAATTATTTAAAAAAATTGTTTTACTAATTTGTCATATCATTATCGCAAAAATATCCTGAAATATTGTGATATTATTTTAAGGCCATATCGCCCACCTGAGGTCACTATTCTACTACCACTAGATTCCTTTTGGGATTATTGTTCATCCTGCCACAGGTAAAAATATTATGCCCAACTCCCTTTAAGAAATCTATTATCATTAATAATTCCTAATGTATCCACAGAAACACTTCACTCTAGAAACACACGATTAAAGGCGCCTTGTCAGTTCAGCATCAAAATAATCCATAAACATTTTGGATTTTGTCGCCTCAACTCGCTGCCAGCCTCCGATTGTTAGCTGTGCTGTTTTAGTGGAAGGAGACTGCGAAAATAAAAAGCTACATTTTTAAAACATTAAGATTTAAATACTAAATAAGTGCTTAAATAAGTGCCTGTTGGTGGATCACATACATGTTGAATGAAACACAGACTCTTGTTCACTCCACCAAGACCTGATCTCGTTCTTGCGCCTCCTCAGAGTCACCTCTGTGTTCACTGTCTACCTGGTCTGCTGCTTCCTCTTTGGATACTGACAGTGTTCATGTCGTTGACCCTCACCAGTTTCATAAGCCAAGACTAAAAACTTAAGATTTAACATGTTTGATTTTATCGTAACGTCGAGACGAGAGGAATCCTGATCCAGGACAGCTCAGACAGAGTGTTACGGCCACCCTAAGCTGCTCCTGTGTGCGTAAGACAAAGATAAAAGCAGCACTTTCTGCAGCTCGAGATGTTGAAAGCTTTAAATTTTTGCGTTGGCAGATTTAAAGGAGATGTTTAACATTTGCTCTCACAGTCGAGCACCTCAGACGCTGTTTGCCTCCAGGCATCGCACGCTCCCTTTTCACAGAAACTCCTCGTGTGAGTGACTCTAAAGCCTGTTTACATCTTCAGACGATGCGTTGCATCATGCACCGTGATCACAATGTTAACGGCCTTATCCGCCTCCGCACACATTTTAGATTCATACATGCAGAGAGGGGAAACACACACAAACTATGTGCAGACATGAGAAAGGAGTCAGAGTGACACGGTGGGTTTCTCTTTAATATCTTCCCAGGGTTGTGTTTGTGTGTTTACATGTGTAGGCCTGTTTCTATCTGCCCCCGGAGGTTCGGCTCGGGAGATGACAGACGATGTAAGGTGGACAGATGATAAATGCAGACTAAGTTTTATTGGATTTCCTTTTTAGTCCACGGTTTTGGCCGGCGCTCTGACTTTTCCCCTCGGAGCGCGCTCTGTCTGCTGAAAAAAGAAGAGTGTCGCACAAGCAGCAGGACGGAGGAGAAAGAGAACGAGAGCGTTAAAGAAGCACTCATCTCATTCTTTCCCTGCCATCGCTTCCTGATTCCATCTTTCCTCTTTCCACAACTCCATCCATCCTCTCACACCTCCCTCATTTCCTTTCCTCGTCTTTCCTCCCTTCACTAGCCCCCAAAGTCCCCTCTCTCGCTGCATTTCTTCACCCCCACCCCACCCTCTGTTTTTTCATTTGCAATTACAGTAATATGTAACATCAGGCGCGGTGAGATTTAGGGCTTTACCTTACATAACCCCAGGATTTAGCTGCAGGGTTTTAAGGCTTCTCTGAGCCGCTGAGCTGGGGGCAATCGGGCCTCTTTAAAATATTTTCAAATGACTGAAATCCCCAAAGGGCCTATGAGCATGTAGGGATAGGAAGGCTTTGAGGGCCTTGATATAGCGCAACCATCATTATTTTGTATTACCATGGAGCCTGATCCATTTAAAATACAGCCTGCGCTATTCTGTTCAGTGGCAGTGTTGGCGGCTGGGTAATAGATGTGGGTCAATACGCACGCATACAACACACACACGCAGAGCCGCGCACATATTCATGGTGCTCCTCCACACGCACATACAGTTACATTACTGTCTATTTTAGGTTTATAGCAAGAGAGCGCTCATACACGTTGTTTTTATGTGGCCAGATTTTCCACTAGATGAATGATCCTCAGTCTCTCTTTGCCCCCCAAACACACACACACACACACACACACACACACACACACACACACACACACACACACTGAGTCCAGCACACTTGCCAAATTGAGTTATTCCCCCTAAAGAGGGCAGAGGGCAGTTTAGCTTTGAGTTGCAAGTGTATGCGTGTGTATATACTGTACGCGCTGGGTTGAAGTGTGTGTGTGCGTTCTTGGCACACAGCGGAGCTTTTTTTTTATTTGTTAAATTTAATTTGATATGACTTTATATAAAACAGTAAAAGGGTAGGAGGAGGAGGGGGTTTTTGGGTTTGGCCCCGGATCACCACGCCAACCAAAGCCCTGATTTTATTCCTCCTCGAGGCAGGCCAAGCGGACAGGCCGTAAATTTGAAATAATGAACTGCCTGGCCTAACTTGGTGATTTGAGCAGGGAGGGAAGTGAAACGCTGGAGAAGAACAGGGTACGACCTGAAGGAGGAGGAGGAGGAAGAGGAGGAGGAGGACAGAGCGAGAGTGGGATAAGTGGAGGAAAATCCCAGCAGAGGGACCGAGAGTGCAAACGACCAGGAGAGAAATACTCAGGTGTGAGATGAAGGATACTTTGTCGCAGGGCTCATGAGACAGGGTTTGTACCGTCATGAGAACCTGGAAAAGTCATGGAATTTGTAAAAAGTCATTTCCAGACCTGAAGAAGTTTAAATGATAAAAAATAAATAAATAAATAACGTAATAATAAAAAAGAAAATAAACCCAGAACATTTTTGTAAAAGTCCTGGAAGTCGCTGTTCCCTCAGGTATGAATTAGGTCGGGTTCTTTCTTTTCTTCTTCTTATTTTTTTTGTAATAAAACCGGCACTTCTCGTCCATAAATGGGAGGAGCTTCAATACACTGAATCAGGCGGGAAAGATAGAGAAAGAAGGGGCGGCGCTGCGATGGAGGGAGGGAAAGTGACCAAACAAAAAAGTTGAGAACCGATTGATGGAGAGTGCTCACAAACGAGGGACCAAAAATGATAGCAAGAGACAGTTTTGGGGGAACTGCAAGGCCTCTTGTTGGCTGACAGCGGGAGAGATGTGCTTAAAATCCAGCGAAGAGCGATGATAAACATCTGCACGCCACATCGTCGTGGAACGCTACACGCACTTGACGCACTCTGCTGAACGTGTCGTGCATGAGACGACAGAATATTGAAATAAGGAAGGGAAGAAGGAAAAGTGGTGTGAGGAAACATGTCAGCCCTTAGTTTGTAATGAACATTTTAATATTTAAGATTATAATATATAAAATATAATATACAGTCTATCACAAGAGCTCACGCCCAAAACTGCTGCCTCGGGTCAGGGTCAGGGCGACATTGGACAGAAACTGTGCGGGTTCACGTAGGGTTGGGCCTGATTTTTAGGGCTCTGTCACAGCTCTAATTTGTTTTACAAATAGGCGGCATGGTGGTACAGTGGTTAGCATTGTGGCCTCACAGCAAGAGGGTTCCTGGTTCCCAATGCTGGGGTCAGCGTGGGTTTCCTCCAGGTGTTCCAGCTTCCTCCCACAGTCCAAAGACATGCAGGTTAACTGGTGACTCTAAATTGTCCGTAGGTGTGAATGTGAGTGTGAATGGTTGTCTGTCTCTATGTGTCAGCCCTGTGATAGTCTGGTGACCTGTCCAGGGTGAACCCTGCCTCTCACCCAGTGTCAGCTGGGATAGGCTCCACCCCCCATGACCCCCAACAAGATAAGCGATCATGGAAAATGAATTAATGTTTAATAGAGTACATGTGGTTCAGTTAAGTGAAGTAAGTTTAACATTTGGGCAGATCAGTTAAGACACTTGACGTTATGTTGTTCTTGGCGTGGGTAACGTCAGACTCCGACTTGAGTTGCGCCTTGTTCTTTGACCAGATGTAAGTTTGCACAATGCCAGAAAAATGCCGATTTACTAGTCTCTGGATTTACTTTGACGAGTCTAAGGTTTGACTTGAGAAAGACCTGGATCCCAGACGTGCAAAATGCGGACTGTGTAGTAAAAACATCGACATTTCGATCATGGGAGAGGCAGTGCTAGCTAGCCGTGCTAAAGGAGCTAACATTTAGCACCAGGCTAAACTCCCATTTTACGCCAGTAACCAACTTGACATCTGCTCCCAGCTGCAGTGATTCCCTCTCATTTCGGGTGCTGTGTCCTGAAACAAAACCCTGACTGTAGAGGAACTGCGGGCGCTAATGACGGCTAATTCTCACTGACGTTATTTCTTAAACCAGATAGTTTAGGTCATGGTTTCCTCAGCAGCCAGAAAGCTCTTAGATTGATGCACACAAGTGCGTCATCTACAGACTGACTCCTTATCTTAACAAACTGACCTTATTTTTAATGTAGCGTTACTCGCAGGTGTCTCAGAGAGGCAGCGGTCATGGAAATTTATCGGTAGAAATGTGAGTGAACTCTGAGCACGCGACAAGGGACCATTTTGGGTGCTGTGTCCTGAAACGTAGCCCTGACTGCAGAGGTGCTGTGGGCACTGTGGGTCATGAGTTTCCCAACAGTCAGATCGCTGCCAGATTTGTATGCAGTGAACGCAAGTGCTCATATAAATGTACCTTTGGACTGGCTCTGGAGTAAATTCACATTTCTCATGTACACACAGACGATCCAGAGAATGTATGGTCATGAAATTTGTCCTCAAAGTTATGGAATTTTATCAGTGAAGGAGGTCTGCTCGCTGTTTATGTGTCTTTGCAAGGCAACGATTTGATCTACAGGGTCGGCCTCAGACCTGAGTGGAGAAAAATAATATGTATGGACGGAGTTAAAACCACCAGATGAAGGTAGAGAGCTCATCAGAGTGTGATTTGAGGACAAGGCTTTGCATGGGAAGCAACAGAGGAGGCCGAGCCGATGGTGGCTTTGCTGCGCGGTGTTATAGGATGTGTAATGTCAGCGGGGTTAATGTAAGTTTCCATGGAAAAGCCTGCTTCTTCAGCCTCTTAGGGCAAATGTTTAATTTCTCCCTGGCGCGGGTCCTGAGCCGGAGGGGGGAAAGTTTTAAGATGTAAAGCCGCTGGGATTAGGTCTGTATGAGGGGAAGACACGGGAGACGAAGCCGGGATGAGCTCCGCCTCCCCCCCACCATCCCCCTCGACGGGGTCGCAGAGACCGCCGCTGACCGCCACTTTTCAGACGGTCAACAAGGGGCTTTGCAGCAGCCTTGAAATGTTGCGTGTCTTATTGCACACGCAATGGAGGGATGAGGAAGGGATGAGGAGAAGATGAGAGGAAGATGAGTTGGAGATTAAACTGAGGGATGGACGTGGAGGCTGATGGCGTTCTGGCAAAGTAAAAAAACAGGAGAGAAGTTCGACTTAATGTTCCTGCGCCACGTCAGTGTTTAGATGCTAAATTTGCTGAATGACCTCAGAAGTTTGGTCGAACTTTTTTTGTCTTTATTCTGCAGTAAAAGTTGAATGAAACAAGTCGAAGCACACATCTGTAAAGTTTACAACAACTGAAGTTTACACCAGTGAGCGTTTTGAGTTTTCACTCTTCATATTTTCTCCGTTCCCCGGCTCGGCCCTGAGACCTCCCTCCTGCTATTTTTCAATCCGTTTTACTGGCCTTCCTGTGTTTTAACGGGCTTTTATAACCCGGCTGCAGCTGCAAAAGAGAGCAGGAGAGTTTGGTCGGGAGAGGGGTAGTTAGAGAGGGAGGGGAAGAGGGAGGGAGCGGGAATTGAATCATGAAATGAGGACCATATTTCCATACGGCGCTGAGATGAGGACTTTCCATTTTTCTAACCAGGGTGCTCTCTCTTTCTTTCTCTTCGCTCTCCTTCTCTCTGTCGGTGAAGTGCTGTGTGCAGCTGTTCGTCAGTAGTTGTCTGTTTGTTTGTCTCAGCCCGCCCCCCCGCCTCCCCCTCTCTGCCTTTAGCTCATGTGAACTTTGCTTTTCGTCATGCTTTTTCCACTGCACAGCGTCTCTGCTTTTGATTAAAGTCAAAAAAGCAGCAGATCCCTCGCGCTCTCCCTCTCCCAACTGTAACTAACAGAGACGCCATTTCATTTTTCTCTCCTCCCCCTCCTCCCCTCCCGTCTCACCCCTTTTTTTTTCTTGTTTCTCCCCCCTCTCTGTTCTTTCCACAGCAGTTTGTTTAGGCCACGCGGCTCTGTGAAAACTTCACTGCCAGTGTTTGTTGAGCTTTCCGGCACGAGCATCTTGAACTGATATGGCTTCCCTCTGTGTTATGACCATTACAAAACAACCTTTCTTTTGGCCGCGGCGAGGCCAAAGCACCAGGCCCTGCCTCGGGCCCGCGGTCCCCGCTCCTCGCTCCATCACTAGAAATAACACTGGCTCCCTCGTAACCTCAAAATCAGCTCCGTCTTCATCCCCGGTCCCGACCTCAGCCCCGGCGCAGCTAACTTTTGCCACAGTCGGTCCCCGCTCTCATGCCTCCGACCTCAGCATCCTTAGATCCTCTTCCCCACCCCTCGCTGCAGCCACAGCCAGACGCACTATTGCAGCTGAGTGGGCCGCAAGCATCTGTTTACAGCTCTCCTTCTGCAGTGTGAGATAATGATGGCCAGATACAGCCCACAGTAAAATAAACACGCTGCCACCTCCCTCCTGCAGGCCTGAGTTAGTGCACAGTCTCACTGAGGAGGGTCTGACGCTGGATCCAAACTGGAACAGAGCCCTCTGAAGTCTTTTTAAATATGTTTCCCTTATTGTTTTATTGGATGAACGTGTTCCCGCAAAATTAATGGGCCACATGCAGAAAGATGGCCGCCTCTGGGGTCAGTCCTCGATCTTACATCACCGTCATCAGAGCTGTGTGTGCTGCATATAAGAGGACTGGATCAGAGTCATATATAGAGAGGAAGAGTGTTCTCTAACCTGCCTCAGATACCAGATGGATGGAGATTATTACATCCAGTTTGGGTCAGGACGGTTGACAGGCACAGAGGAATAAATTACATTTTAAATTCTTTCCAGTGAATGTCCGAGCTTTCTGGTTTTGTGCTCTAAAGATTCAGATGCTCGTATATTTGTACATAAACACGTGTATTTCGTCAAGTCTGTTTCTTGTACACAAAAGAAAGCGGACAAAACAGAAGCCGGACGTGAACTCGTGATGAGGAAACTTTTGGATCTTTTATTCTCAAGCATGTTAATATGATATTCTCACAAACTGTAAGGGGCAGTTTATCCAGATTTTACGTCTGCAGCCTGTTTTTTTTCCACCCATCAATGTTGGCATAGTTAGAAAATGTCAAATGTGTATGGACGCAAATACCCCACTACACGGGGTCGCCTCGAGGGGCACATCTGATGAGAGGGGCCGTACACATGCCGCTTTTTTGCACCTTCATATTAATTGTTTTGTAGTGCAGATGTGCAGCAGGTGCACTCAAACACCCGAGCGACATTCCTTTATTCCCGAGCGCCTATTTTTCAGGGCGCAAAGGCTGCGCCAAGATAAACAGAGTTCAGCTTTTGTAACGCAGCGGTACGCACCACGTCATGTGACGAGGACCAACCAATCACAGTTGACAAATATCTTTCCCGTCTTCCGTAAATATCAGCCTGTGATAAACACAAAGTTGATCATGTCAGTGCAGGGCGCTATTTTAACTTTTAATCTGCTTCCTGTATCTGCTTCATATTAAAAGCCCCTTATCATTTCAGCTGAGAGAATCCCTTAATTTTCTAAAAAAGGCTTTTATTGTGAAACATTGGCAGGAACTTCCTGTGGAGGATTCAGTGACTTGCATTGTTTGTGGCACTTCAACTGTAGCTCCACCCATCTGCTGACACTTTTTACGTGACTACAATAACAGTTCAGCTGGAGCATGAACAGACACAGTGACTGAAACAATAATAATACTAAAAGTAGGACAAGAATAACCTGATGACATCACACACGTCGTAAAAGACGACCAACGATGATTGGTCGTGGACCAACGTGATGTCTGTCATGTCTGTCAGCCAAGTCATGGCATGATTTTATGACAATTGCTTAATCCCAGAAATATTGTGTCGTCTGAGGCCGGTATACAAGGCTTCAAGCTGCAAAACCTCTTTAGCATTGTTAACAAAGTTAGCACCACTAGCCGTGCTGACACTGCTAACGGTGCTAACAGTTAACAAAGCTAAAGAGGGCTTGTTGCTTGAGTTGAGCTGTTTACCGACCACGGTGACGTTCAGGGAGACTGGGGGGTGGGCGCAATGTTTCCACAGTGACGCTGTTTTGTCAGGACGCTGTTGCTAGCCATAATTTGCTCAATTAGCGGCGTTGTTAGTTAGCTACAGTACAGGTAACTGAAGAGCAGCAACATCAACCTATAGAGAGAAGATGCTCTCTGTGATAAATCGATTAACTGTTAACCGTTGACGTCTCTACTACAGATGTTAACATAACTAAACCAGCTAAGACTTTTCTTTAGTTTAGTCAATGTGCAACTCTGGTGAATTAAATGTTTTAGCAGGTGCAAACCGAGTTAACAAATGTCGCTGACCTCATCCGTCATTATATCTACAGTGAGTACGTCCTCACATAAAAACATAAACAGTTCAGAGTACTTCAGCGAGCTGCAGGGGTGTGTGAACCATCTTAACCTGCTCTTTCTTTTCCATAACAAACACTCTCTGAATGCAGAATAACACTGGAAACACGTCTGGTCGGCCTGTCAGAGAACGCCGTGTGCGTGGACGTACATGTGTGTATGTGTACCCATGTCATGGCTATAAATCGCAGAGTGTTTTCTCAGTGAAGCTGACAGGAGGCAGACAGCGCAGGCGTGGTGACAGCTGAGACGGAGCCCGGACCAGAGACGGGGCTCTGGGGAGCCGGACTGAAGTCAGGGCTGCCTGTCACATGTTAATCCAAGGAATACACACACATTTACAAAGCGTAATATACACACACGCACGCACACGCGCGGTCATGCAACCTCACGCACATGGTTTAAACTCCACATTATGCACGAGTCAGTGGTTGATGTGGACGCACACACACGTACCATTGTCCTCTGTCCACAGTGTGTAATTACCACAGTCACAGGCGTGTGTTGTGATGTGTGGTCACACCTGTTCCTCACCTGAATCCACTCACAGAGCCCACGGGGCCCTCAGGCTCCTCGGGGGCCTCAGGAGAACCCCTACACACACACACACACACACACACACACACACGCACATGTGCACACACACTGAAAGCAGAATGGAAAACATCACATCATCATCTAAAGCGGTTCCCTTTCTCATTTCAGCTGTCCACCCTCCTCCTCTTCACTATCTCTCTTCCTGTCTCCTCATGTCATCTAGCTCATTCTTCTCTTCTCCTTTGCGCTCCATCACTTCACCCTCCTCCTCCTCCTCCTCGCTATTCTCTCCTTCCTGGTTCCTTCTTTCTCTGTTTTTCATAAACTTCTGGCTGAGCTTCGCCAGCGATCCCAGAGGCGTAGTGTGAAACGCTAGACATTTCTGAGCGACTGCCAAACAGATGCAGGCTCCTCTGGTCTGCCCCTCGACTTGAACATCCTCTCCATTTAATACCACAGAGCCACTGGCAGCGGGGCCGCCATCGCTCTGACATTTCATCTCTCTGCAGAGGCAGGACACACTGACAGGAGTTCCCGTCCACATTAACACACTGAATGGTCATTTGGCCCCGGTTTGTTTTGGAAATTAAGAGAGGCAGTGCTTGAAACTGATGTGTTACCATGGCACCGGCACTGGCAGACATATTTCTTTATTCACTTTTTCTCTGTGTATGCTGTCGTTTAACAGCCGTCTACCTATATAATGACGCGCTAAACATTTCAGTTACACTTTCTGTGATGTCCATGTCTATGACGCATCGTTAACATCCTCATAATTCGTTAAAATCTGCTCATAGCTGGCAATGTTCATCAAAATTTCCCTGATGTTTAAACAGAAGTTCAAACCAGTCAGTCAGATATGGGCACAATTTATTCTATAAGGTTAGACATTGTGTGAAATAGATGTTGCATTTATTATAAATAATACTTTTCAGTAACCAAATCATATTTTAAATGTCGCTAAAATGTGAAGCACTTTGCACCCTGCTTTACATGACGACAGCTGACAAAGTTGACAAATAACATCTGCTGAAAATGATATTATTTGGGAAACATGCCTGAATGTTACAACGTCATTTTAATCTGGCGATAAAATAATAATAAATTGAATAAAAAGTACTTCTGACGCAGACTACCAAGGGTAGCATCGTTGAATCAAATAGTCGACCAGTCACTCACCTCCCTATGTAACATGTGTGGATGGGTCATGTACAGATGACGACTCGAAGATATGGTTTTCCAGCATGCGGGAGACATAATGACACGTTAACTGCCCTCTCTACACCTGTTTCTGAACCTCTGCTCCCCCAGCGATGCAAAGCAGCACTGTGCGGGGCAGAGAGAGGTCTATTAATCTGTCTGTTAGTCACAAGAGGCATCACTTGGTTTTGTTTTTGTTGGCCGAATTTGTAGTGAGTCCTAAACTGCGTCATTTTTGGCTGCTCACATAAAGGTACTTTATTTATACTTATAAGATAAGAATATAGATAAGAAAAGTTATATATTTTCATATTTAGGTTCCCATATATGAAAAATTTTAAGTTCATAAGTGACATAAAATGGTCTCAAAATCACAATAATATGAGCTGATATGGCAGTTATTTCTGGGACATTATGTTGTCCAACAAGCTAGTTATCATGGCAGGTCTAATTAAAGGTGTGAGCTCATAGAGAGTGTTAATCTGTGATTATCAGGTCCTGTGTCACGATTAAAAATGTCCGTATTGAAACAGATTGTTAGTTAAGTGTGAGCTCGTTTTACAGAAAAGGATTCTGTTATTTGAACTCTGTCATCTCTCTTTTCAAACACTTCGAGTTTGAATTCTGACCTCTTTATTTCTCAGTTATTTTACTTTGAGTTTTTCAGACAGGGTCAGATTTTAAAGTGCATCACTCGAGCGTGCAGACAGAGCGGGGAGATAATAAGGCTGAGGTCAGTGATGCTTATTGATGAATATGTTTTTTGAACTCTCTAAGTGGATTGGCACGGTTTAATCTCTTCTTCTCCGTGTTGATTCTGACGAGGGGGAGGATGGAAGGTTTTAAAGCTTTTATCTGGGTTAATAAGTTAATAGATGGATTGATAGATGGTGGGAATAAATCTCCAATTATCAGCTTGACCGAGGGAGAGCCTGAGCGGAGCCATAAGCTGTCCGAACTAGGCTAATCCCGTGTGTCTGACATGTATGGACATGCATTTTGATTCACTTATAAAGTCGCTCTGATTGTGTCAGCACATGAAAACTGTATGTTCCTCTTATGTGAGGTGAGGCAGCGTCCTGCGCTCCACTGGTGGTCATGTTGAGACAGAACATTAAGAGTTGTATGTGCTGTAGTTTTAGGACTTCGACTGTGAGGCCTGCGGCTGCAGCTGGAGCCTGAGACTCGCCTGAACCGTTTGTCCCAGTGCCCCGGGCCTGATACTGGGGGACATCTGGTGAGTGCAGGAGCATTTGTCAGCTAGCGTTTCAGAGACGGGGCATTTGTTTACTCACCTTATCTGCCCGAGAGATAAAGCCAGCTTTGACACAGATAGCAGCCAGCTCGTACGCATGGGCACACAAACAAACACTGGAAGACTCCGCGGCAGCGTGTGTGTGCGTGCGTGCACGGAAACACACCACACAAACACACGGCTGTGCTGGGAGCCGCCGCTGACCCTTGGGCCGAGTTCATCTGGGGACACAGACTGACAAATGCGGCTGGGCGGTGACTCGCAGACAGCTGGTGGTCAAAGGTTGCCTTTCTATCTGTGCCCTCATTTGGCTGATTGTTTTTTCTCAGGCCTCATCTGCTGCTCTCCATCTCTTTCTCTCGCTGTGTCCGTCTCCTCCTCCTCGTCCTCCTCGTCCTCCTCTCTGTCAGCTGAATGAATAAATCTTCAGTTCATGCTGTAGGTATGCAGATCTGGCTCTACTGTCCCTTTGGGTGTCTTTCTGATTTACTTGGGAAAGCCCCCACCAGCTCAGGAGGATGTGTGCAGATCAGCAAGTTTACTGGAGCGCCAGTCGGTGTTCAGCCACCGTGTGTGTGTGTGTGTGTGTGTGTGTGTGTGTGTGTGTGTGTGTGTGTTATCCCAGATCTGATCTGTTAAAGCTTCAGTAGCTGCAGTTATGAGGACAATATTTCTTCACTCCAGTTGAAGCCACTCTGATCAGAGACTCAAGCTTTAAGCTTTTCAACTTGCACGCTGAATAAAGTGATCGGATAAGATGTGCGTTTACTCAGAGTACAACTTTTTTAACATGAACAAAGTGGTTCAGCCCGCTGTGAAACATCTAATCTGCTGCAAATATAGCAGAAGAACAAGAAGGGTTTTACTTCCAACTTTCCAACTAGACAAAAATCATATAATAAAAACTAGGTGTAAAATCATCATCGTCATCAAAGCAGTGAGACTCAATTTACGGCCCATGGGCCCAATCTGTCCAGGAACAGAGCGGCCATTTTGCGCCCACTCAGTGCTAACTTTAAAGGGCGCGGTGGCAGGCTGCATCTGAGGTTTCTGTGCGACCACAGCCAGCACTGTACCGTAGCTTACTTACCTGAAATCCTGAATGTAGAGCTCATCTTCTTCAAGCGTGTAGGCCTAAAATATTGTCTCGTTTGACCGCACCCACTGCATGTCTACATTGAAAACAATAGATTTGAGGGCGCAAAAAAACGTGGCAGTGTACAGCCCCTAAGGCCCCGATCACACAGAAAGCGTTTTGCAGGTTGCAAACGCAAGGCATGCCGCACTGCCTTTTTTTCTAATTGAATGCCATGAGTGAAAACCACCCCATCACCTCCTCACACTAACCTTCCTGTGTAGTCAGTCTTTTACTTTTTGATTTTTTAATTTTATTTATTTGACAGTATTCAGTATCTAGTTCTTGAGAGGCTGTCAGCAGATAAACAGAGATCTGTGTGGGTACGTGAAACCCTAAAAAAGAGGCTGGATCATGGGGAGTACCACCAGTTGGTCCAGGAGCTTCTCCTCCATGATGGGGAGTACCACCAGTTGGTCCAGGAGCTTCTCCTCCATGATGTGGAGTACCACCAGTTGGTCCAGGAGCTTCTCCTCCATGATGGGGAGTACCACCAGTTGGTCCAGGAGCTTCTCCTCCATGATGGGGAGTACCACCAATTTTATTATCAGATGTTTACACCACTCTTGATTGAAGATTCCCTTCAACCAGACCGGTCTCTTCTGACTGAGGTGTTTACATGAGGCAGTTTTATTCTATAATTAAAGGATAATAGGGACTGTTAAACAGAGTTTTGAAAGTCTGGACCTCAGAAAGCATTTTATTTTATTTTATTTCATTTTTATTTTATTTTATTTTGTTTTGTTATTTTATTTTTAATTTCTTATTTTATTATTACTTTTATTTAAGTTTTTTTTTCATTAAATTTTTATTTTATTTTATTTTATTTATTTATTTTTTGTTTTAATTTTTATATTTATTTTCATTTTTGTTTAATTTTAATTCTATTTAAAGATATTTTGGGGGAGCTTTTTTGACCCTTTTTTAGGGATTTCATCATACACATGTTGAATGATGACAATAAAGGTCTTTCTATTCTATTCTACCATGTGACCTCACTGACGGTCCCTGTTTGACATGGATCTGAAAGGTCTAAAGATGAGCAGCATGAGTCATGCACATAAAACAGTTGCTGAGATGCATGCACACACACACACAGCCCTCACACACTCACCCCTCCCCCTTCGTACGCAGGAAAACTGACATGCAGACTCGGGCACAAATCATGCCCATCATACATCCTGCCTGCGCTGGCATCACCCGGGGAGGATGTGGAGTTTAACGCAGCCATTCATCGCTCCCCTAATTCATTAGTCCAAATGAGCATTTATGCAGAGCACACATTATTTTTACAGGCCTGCTTTATGTGTTTGTGTGGAGTTTTACAGCCCTCATAAAACACGTCCTCCAAGCCCCAGATAGATTTGGGAGCATTTATTTGCATAGTTCACAAACCCAAAATAAATGGTTAGTGTTCTCTGGCCGCGGCTGCAGCGCACTGTAGGCCTGCTGGTGTAAATAGAGTGTGATGCAAACAATGTTGTCGTGTAATCTGAATAATATTTTGTTGACATTATATTAAAATGTGAGAGGAGTGACATCATGCTCGCTCTCGGCGACGGCCGTTTATAATGTGTGTATCGCCTGAAGTCGGTTCAAATGACGTTTGCTGTGAAGTCTGGAAGTGAAGTGGAGTGTCTGCAGTGAAAACACAAACACACACACGACATTAAACCTTTAGCTTCGTACCTCCTCATGTGTGGAGGGCTTTTACTGCCCTGTTATATTTCAGTTCAGTAAAATTTAATTTACGACTCTCTGCAAAATCAGATTGTTTTGGAGCTGAAATTAAAACCAAATTCTTGAAGTTTTTGATTCACACTCACAGTTTGGTCTCATTTGATGAAGGATGGAGTACAGTTACATACTTTACACTGTGACATACATTTATATTGGAAATATCTTTACTGATATAATGATTTCAGCCATTTTGTCCCGCTCTGTAAACAACTGTGTTTACACCCCCAAGTTCAAGATGAGTTATCGAAACAAATTAAAATTTTTATTGGGAGAAAAAAGAGATTTAGTTTTTACTTTTCCGAGAAAACTGAACTAGAGCATGGAAATTTTATTTTTATTTCACTGTTTTTAAACCTGCATTTTATTTTTATTTATTGTTATTTATTTATGGCAATTTCAGGGTGGCAAAACAAGCTGGCTAACGCGGGCAAACTGTTGCATATTGAGCAGACATGGAGCAACGTTGGCGTTCATTTGAAGTGATATTTTTAATCTTTAAAGTGCGGTGTGAAAGTGAACCGAACCAAATGAAGGTGTGCAATTTTCGGCATTCCCCGCCCAATTGAACCGAGTCGCCCGGACTATCCTGGCGTGAACGTGCCCTAAAATGAACAATGACAGCAATATAGTCCACGATGAGCAGCGCTAAAATCAACCTGCGTAGTTGTCCCTCCATTGTGACATTAGAAAGTGTCACATTTATCTTGACAGTGTACTCTTCTTCAACGTTTGCTTTACTTCCTGGATTTTTCCCACATGGAAATTCTGACCAATCAAGAGCAGCTTTCTCACACAAGGCATTTGATCTGGTCCGCTTGTAAATGCTGCCGTGAGAACACCAACCAACTCTAGGCAATTATACAACTTTGGAACAACATGAGTTCCTGATTCAGACCAAAGGAGACAACTCTAGGTTTGACAGCAGCCTTAAAAGTGAATATTTTCTGGTTTCTTTCCTCCTCTGTGACAGTAAACTGAATATCTGTGTGTTGTGGACAAAACAAAACATTTAAGGATGCCATTTTGCGCCATTTCCCACCATTTTCTGACAATGTAAACACCAAAGAAGTCGTCAAATAATTGAGAAAATAACTGACAAATGAATTGACAGTGAAATACAATACATAGGATACAGCACTGTGACGCCGCGCTACAGGTTGAACCAGTTTGAGCTCGTGCACCAGACTGGACCAGTGAAACCAGAAATCAACACAACGCTACTTTAAAGCTGTTATTATGTCAGTTGATGTTACCAAACCAGTTACCGATCACCACAAACCAGCTGACACACAGGAAGTATGGACTCTTCTTCGTCCTGTCACACTTCCTGCCTCCACAGTCGTGATCAAACTCCAGAGGAACTCGTCCACTGTGAGTTTGATGCTGCAGATTTGTCCTGAGGGGAACTGACACAGTGGGCCAAGAGTTCACGAGGTCACGCTCTCCGCTCCGCACTCGCTCAGAGTCACGGTTTGAGTGGCAGGTCGCCATGATGTCCCTGTCAGCGATAGCCCCGGATCATAGCACGCTCATTTACCTTCATGGCGTGGGGTTTATTAACGGAGGGGAGGGGGCTAACTGTGGGAGTAGCTGGGAATATTTGGCTTGTTAGAAAGCGATGGCGCTGCCTCTCGGCGGCTGCGTGTGTGTTTGCTTTCCCTCGTCTCCCCCGTAGCGCCGAGTTTGATCGTGCCTGCTCCTCCCTAGCTGGTGCCCACTGTACGCTGCCTGCGCTCCCCCTCGTACCCTCCTCTCCTCCTCTCCTCCTCTGCTCCGCTCTGCCAACAAGTCTCTCTTTCTTTCTCATTCCTTCTTTTATTCTCTCTGCTCACGTCTTTCTTGGCGAGGCAAAACGTTCCCACAGCTCTCACAATCCCCCCTCAAGCCCCCCCCCCGCCGCCTCCTCCTCCTCTCCTCGCCTTTCCTCTCTCCCCCTCTTTCTCAGTCTATCACTCTTTCCCTCCCTCCCCTCCCCCGCTCCCTTTCTTCCTCTCTCTCATTCACTTCTTTTTTGTCTTTTTCTTGTCTCCACTTCTCTCCTCTGTCTGCCTCTCTTCCCCCCTCCGTCTCCGTCTCTCTCCCCCGTTCCCTGGCAAAGACTGGCATCACATGATCTCCATTCCCACTTGTGCCCAGACCCTGCCACGCACACACACACACACACACACACACACACACACACACAGTGCTATCACAACATGGGAAACGTGGGAGTACCACAGGGTGGCTCATGTCTTTCACTGCGAGCTGTGAACCTCGGTGCTGTACATTTAAATACTCTGTTCTGTTTGCAGGAAACTTAATATACACAAATCATCAGAGCAGTTTAAACACGCCTGCCGGGATCTAAAGTCCGCACTTACAGTGTGTGTTCATGTCATTACTGTCATGTTATCAAACACCATGTGACCAGAGACACAAAAACAGGGAACATTTAAAGACAAAAGTTTAGTTTCTGAGGTTGGAAATGTTCAAAGCTGCTCCCAAAACAAGGCTTCCTGTTGAATTCTGAGTCGAGCTTCGGATATTTTATATGTTGGTAGGAATTTTGGAGCGAAGCGAGATATGCCAGAGAGCTTTCACCCCCCCCTCCGCCCTCCCTTCTTGCTAAAGCCCTGCTGAAACCTTTCCCACTCCTCTCTGTTCCCCCTGCGAGAGGCAGATTTCTTTAGCATGTGTTGCGGCGTCGAGCCCCCCCGACTGCCAACAAGTGACATCTGCTGGTCGCACGGAGCAACGACACCTCCTCACATGCATGTGTGCAGCTTAATGTGAACTGTAGAGAGGTTTGGAGACACATGACAGGGAGTTATACTCTGACAGTGTAAGGGACTGTTCTTTACTTATGAGAGAAGAGACATGTCAAATAATTTTCTTAAGTGCTGGGTGTTTTTATTTTGGCTCAGGGGAGGGACACAAAGCTTTTAGTGACTGCATTATGTATTTAGGGTTCCTGCAGATCCTTAAAAAGTCTTAAAAGTTGGAAAAAGGGAGACAAGTAGTTTCTCTGTTTTTACAAATGTAGATTAAAATCTTGTGTCAGGTGCTCGTGGAGAACGGGAAACAACAGGAGCGACAGGACGGCGATCCAGGCACTTCAAAAAATAGAAAAACAAGGAAGGAAATATTAAAAAGTCTTAGAAGTTGTTGAATTAAATTATCTGAAAATAAGGCCTTAATTTGTATTAAAATATCTGATGTCAGTCTTTTAAAGTCTCAAATTATAAGACATAGAAAGTAGGATTACTCTAAAAAAGGAAAATATTTAACCGAATATCTCTCGCATTAAAATCCGGCAGATCAGGATGGTGGAATCAACTTTATTGAATATTACGCCAGAAGTTTGTCAAACTCGATTTGAGTCAAGACGATGGAAATTCCACATGCAGAGTGAGAAACACAAAATCGCCAAGAAAACCGCCGACACACGCCAGGTGTTTCCCCGCTCTGTTCGAGCCTCTTCTCAGCCACAAGACAAAAACATCATGTTTTATGTTACAATAAATATTTGGGCAAAGTTGTCCCAAACCCTGAGTGATTGTTTTCAGTTTGTGTTTTTTTTTTTCTTAAATTTTTTTAATTGCAAAATTGGTTTTAAATTTCCTCAAAGTGACGTTTAAACAATCCTAGAAAGGGTTAAATTTTTCCCTGCCTTGAGCTGAAGTATACCTGCTCTCTGTTTTCTTTAAAAATCTGAATTTATCGTTGCCAGAAACTGAAAACAGGCATTGTTGTCAAATTTTCAAATTACAGACGGTCCTTGAACACTTTATTTTAAAGGAGGATTTGCTTTTTGCTAAGGGACTGTACGTTATTTCTGAGAGGAGAGGCCGTGGAGCAACAACAGGGAGGCATGTCAAAAATAAATTTAAGCACTGGGGTAATGTTTTTAATTTTAGCTGAGGGGAGGAGCAACACAATTTTGAATGGTTGTAATTTGTTTTTATTGTATTTTTATTACCTTTATTTAACCAGGAAGTCCCATTGAGACTGAGAATGTCTTTTACAAGAGGCACCTGGCCAATCAAAACACATTAAAATGCAACAAATACAACATATAATGTAAGTATTCAAACATGGTCGTCTCTTAAGAAAAGCAAACACGTCTCTGTCCTCACATTTATTTTACTGCAGATTTTTAAAGAAATTCGGAGGGAATGTTTTCATTAAAATTGACCTAATTGAACCATTTATCAGCCAGAAACTTATCGTTGGTTTTTAAAATTCCAACGGTCCTTGGACGCATCATGTGCGACACACGCTTCCATCAGGAAAAAAAAACACAACCAAATCTGAGCTTAAAGTAGTTATATTTAATCAAAATCACTTTATTCAACGTCTTTTTCATAATTTGTCCAAAAGTAAACTGTTTACACAGACTAAACGGCACGAAAAACTTCGGGATTTTGTCTTAAACTTTTAACTTTCAAACATTAAAGGGTAAATTTTAAAAAATTTAATAATTCATTTATGGTGGAGGAAGGGTCATGGATTTTACGCCTGTCAAGGACAAATATTTGTAGCTTCAGGTAGGGTCAAAAATTAAAAATAAAAAAGTAAAGTCACACCTCAGCCACCCTCCTCCTCTGATAAATAAAGAACAGTCCCTTCAGAATTTTTTTTTAGTTTTATTGTGAAAACTATCACTCCTGTGCTGTTGGTTTGTTGCAATGGTTGCAGGACTATGTTTGATGTGAATGTAAAAAAATAAAAAATAAATAATAATAATAATAATAATGTTTGAGGTCATGCATTATCTGCTGTCACTTAGTGAGGCTCAAAGAAAAATAGAAAAATATTTGTAGCTTCAGGGAAGGTTAAAAAACAGAAAAAAAGAAGTCACACCCCAGTCCCTTAGGAATTTATTTATGATAATAATAATAATAATAATAATTATTGTTGTTGTTGTTGTTGTTATTGTTATTATTATTATTATTGTTGTTGTTGTTGTTGTTGTTGTTGTTATTATTATTATTATTTGTAGTACTTGGCGTAGTATTATTCATTGATTGTATTTTATTTTATAAAAAAATGTTATTTATGGTGGAGGTCATGCATTATCCACCAGTCACTTAAGGAGAAAAATATTTGTAGCTTCAGAGAAGATCAAGATAATAAAAATGAAGTTGCACCCCAGCGACCCTGTTGCTCTGATAAATAAAGAACAGTCCCTCGAGATTTTTTTTTTTAGTTAAAAGGCATTGCATTGGCTCAAATACTATATCTGGTGTGAATTTAATAAATAAATAAAATAAATAAATGTTATTTTTGAAATAATAACAATAATAATAATAATAATAATTAAAAAATAAATGTTATTTATGGTGGAGGTCATGCAGAGAGTCTCAGAAAATATTTGTAGCTTCAGGGAGGCTTAAAAAAAGCCACCTCCTGTGATAAATAAAGAACAGTCCCTTGAGATACTATTTTTTTATTTATTTTTTTTTTGCATTGGCTCCAATACTAACATTTGGTGTGAATGTAAACATAATTATATATATTGTTGTTTATGGTGTAGGAAGGCTCAAAGAAAAATATTTGTAGCTTCAGTTAGGGTCAGGATAATAAAAATAAAGTCACACCCTGTAACCTCCTCCTGCGATAAATAAAGAACAGTCCCTAACAGTCTAGCTTTATGTCCGTGGTGCAGTTTACCACCCTGAGAACACGCAGCAGTGAAGAGACGTCCCCTCTTCCTCCCTCCCTGTACATCACAGCTCATCAGCATAGGCACAGATAAAAGATAAAAGAAACAGGGCAGAGGGAGGCGAGGGTGGGGGGGGGTATACATGGGCAGCCAGCCAGCCAGCCCCCCCCCTCCATCCTTCTACCCCCTGCCCTCCTCTCTCTCCCATGGTTGATTCCCTTTAGGCCCCTCTCACCCCTTCTCACCCCCCTCTCACCCCCTGGCTCCCCGGCTCTGTGTGGCGTTGGCACAGAGAGGGCGCAGGCGGCACACAGACGGCCACGCAGATGGGCAACGGGCAATGCAGGGCTGCCTCCCCACACCTGCTCCTTGCTGGCACAGGGCTCGGGCCAGGCGGCCACGCAGCACACACACACACACACACACACACACACACACACACACACACACACACACACACACACACACACACACGGGAAAACACAGATGTGCATCTAACGCAGAATTATCTCTCTCGATTTATTGAACTTTCCCACATATAGACGCGGACTCGTGCACGTGCAAACACTCCCACGAGCCGCTCGACACGCTGACGCACACGCGTGCTTCTACGCGTTTCAATAAAAGGAACGCTGTCTCCCTCCTACACGCCGCCGCTCAGCCTGTCAGTCACAGATGTTTACACGCTTATCTCCAACTGTGCCTCAACATGTGCTCTCCAGAAATTTTTTGCACGTATATACACTATCATAAACATATATAAGACACAATCACACATCCGTCGCTGCCGCCGAGTGATGTATTTATAGTCTCACGCCCACACATTCACACTTCAGCACTTCTGCAGAAACACATTTCACAATTAATCACGTCGCCCCATGCTGTGCTGTCACATGCACTTACATACCAGACACTCAGTGAGCTACACAGAGATGCACTATTGTCACTTTTTCACTCAATGTGGGAACAAAGATCGATGATAGGGACTCCGTGTTTCTCCAAAAGATGGGAGCTGTTTTGTTGACACCACCACCGCCGCTGCCGCCGCTGCTGTGGAGGCTTTGCCAGATCCTGAAGCTGCTGGTTTAATAGGTAGGGTGTGGATATGGAAGCCAAATAAACTTCCCAGGAAAGCGCCAAAAATAGCAGAACGGAAAATCCATCCTAAAACAGAAAACCTCGAGTGTTGTTCCTGCGATCTCCGAGCTGCTCCATTGACAGTTAATGGGCCATCAGTCCAGTCACAGAACACTGGTGCTTCAGACGGATGCCGGCAGTTATTCATTACGAACCTGAGCACAGACGGCGTGCGCCGACATCAGTCAAAGTCAGGGACCATTTTTTATGCTTTAGTCAGTGAAATAGGAGCGTGATTTCCACTGTGGATGGGGGAACATGTCCACATCACTTCATAAAATCTTGTCACCGTCACATTTATGTTTCAGGTTGATTTACTCACTAAAATCTGTCTGACTGTCGGCTGCCAAAATCAGTAGGAAAGAAGAGTTGATCAAATGTTGATGCACTCATCTGAGTCGCTTAACGAGCAGCAGATTGAGCAAACCAATCACACACTGGTGGACACACTTGAACTTTGCATTTCTTTACATTTCAACAGCGCCGTGGTGAACATGTGGTAGGTTAGGCACATCTAGTCTTTGTTATGGTTAGGAGAAGATGTTCTGGCTCAAAACAGCTGGTTTTGGTGCCACAGTCGCAGCTGGAAAAGAAGTCATGACTCACTAAAAAACAACCGGTTTAGTTGTTTGTTGGTCTTGAACAGTGGTCTGCAGCTTGGCGGGCATGCTTCCTTGGTGTCACGCCATTCGCCATGGAGCTTGAAGGGGAATACCTGCTAATACTATTCAGGTCACAGGAAGTGCTTCAAACTTGTTTCTGTTTTTGTGAAAACAAGAGGAGCTGCTCTCTTAAAAATATAATTTATTAAGGGCTGTAAAATGATTCAAAAATAAGTGTAATTAAATTAATCACACATCAGTTGAAAATTTTCAGCTCAGTTTTCTCAGATGTGTCGTAGTAAAGCTGCTGGATTTTGGACACAGTTGTCCCCCTGTCCTCTGCCGCCCAAACTGGTCTGCAGTAGACTGACTCAGTCTGAACACCTGGTCCAGTGTGGCGTCACGAGGCTAGCTGCTAGCATTAGCATCAGCGGCTGTGCTAGCTCAGACCTCCTGATTCGCTGCGTAACACTTTGTGTTGAGGTGATATTTCAGGCTTGAAGTTCTCCGACAGTACGAGAGCGGTGCTCATATCAACAGTTTCATCTGAGCGTTTTTTAAATATAAATCATTCATGGGAGCCGAGCAGCGTCGTCTCGTCTGCCTCCATCATGTGACAAAGACACTGTGACCTCCATGACCTAGCCCTAAACTTAATCTGTACGATAGGTTAGTTACAGTTAATATAACCCTGCCCTAAAATGTCGTTTGTATCATATTCCATTAGATTACTCAAACTAAGTAACATACTGTAAATGCGCTGGATTATTTTTTGGAGTATTTCAAGATCATCTCGCTTTGCTCATTTGTCTGGGTCTTATTATTTTATGCCAAAAACTCCAGACAGTGTGCGGGCTGTGTGTCTCCTCTGATGCTGTCGTGTTGCAGCTGCATTGCAGAGACTTTAAAAACAAAAATCTGTTTATGCCAAATGTGTTCCTCGTATTAATTTAAAAGCATCACTCTCTGTCCCCTCCGTTTTTGTCATGTAAACAAATCACGTAGGCCGTCTATCAGCTGTGCGCTTGAGATGTAACCACTTAAAGGATGGGCGAGTTGTTGCTATTGTCCTATGTTTGTAGTTTTTAAATCGAAAACACATTTTATATTGTGATATTTACTGGAAGTTACACACCATATAGTTGGGGTGGGGAAAAAATCAATACAGATATTTTTGTGTGGCAATATCGTATCATCACAGTGCCAAGAATAGATTTTTTTTTTAATTAGATGCATTATTTATATTGCAAATTTAACTTAATGTAGCCTACTAGATGAACATAATCAGCTGCTTTTTCAGTCCGCTAGGTACATTCACTGAGCCTGGTCTCGATCTGAAGTCGTTGAAATCCAGCACTTGGGCAGTGACCTGTAGCGTCAGAAACCAATGAAAGAGGCGTCCTGTAACATCAGCGTGATACACAGCCTGTTGTTGTTATAGTTTAACGACGCCTGGCAGCGTCAGGGGGAAACGTGGCGGGACAAGGACGAAAGTTAAGATGGCGAAAGTCCGAGTGGGATGGGCAGGAGCGGTGGTGGATGGGTCCAACAAACACCAACTTTCACCTGAGAGAGCGGTGTTTACTTCCTGTAAGACTCTAAAGCCAAACCCTGTTCTTTTTTCCTAAACCCAAACGTCAATTTGTGGTGTTGTACCGACGTAGTGCTTTTATTTTGGAAGAGACTGTATGTAAATGTTAAATTTCCTGTGAAAACAGAAGTGTATTTTGAAAACAGACAATGCATGAAACAGACTGAAGTTGACACTGCGTCCCAGAACGAGTGAGAATGAGTTGTTTTTGCTGCAAAAAAAAAAAAGTTTCTGAAGTGAGATGAGCAGCCTGAAAACTTTATCTTATTAAGTAAAACAGATGTTGACAAAATTTTCCTCTGGGGACAAATTTTACCATCGAAAAAAGGTAATAAATCACAATATTTTGTGACCTTGCTGGCTACAAAACAAAAGTGTCCCCATGCGTCTTGGTGTATTTTCCACTCTGGGGCGGCCCCTGGAGCACAGCAGGAGCTCCCAGTTTGGAAAGCGAATGGACTCTGTCACATGTTTGAGGGCCTTTTTCTCAAGCTCATGGCTTGGTGACAGTCGTTACGTAACGTGACGTGTTTTGCTTAATATTTGGAGGACAAAAACAACACTGATATGATTAGAAAGCTGAGAATCTCCTTTTTTTCAGCAGTAGTATGAACTCAAAATGTGACAGAGAATCAAAGAGCAGGTCACAAATAAATACTGAGAACTTCTAGATTGATTTACTGTAACGTTTAAATATGTGTATTTTATTTAATATTAGACCACCAGGTTTAAAAACCCAAACCTCTGCCCAGTGGCTCACCTTCAGACTGAGTCAGAGTTGGTGTCAGAACATAAGTAAATGAAGGGTAAAGTCAAAGTGGATGACTCAGTCATGCAGCGGCAGTTCAGGATGCCCTGATGTCTCAGCAGAACGCCGCGTAACCACAATGATGATTCGATCAAATCCCCTGTTATTATCCTGTTACACTCAACTCTACATCATCTAATGAAACAAATTCCCATGAAATATTCAGGGCCACCTTTCTGCACAAAGTGGCATCCTGCTGTCACAACTTGAGTTTCCCCTGAACCTGAAGGCAGCCGCAGCGAGCCGAGGTCATCCACGGGGCAGATATACTGAACCGTCGACCGCAGCGGCGTCCAATAAGAACCACAGGCTTAAAAACCAACGCCAGGATGAGCTTGTAGAAGATTGAAGCACAGGGACGGAGGATGGAGGGCGGGGGGGGTGATCAGAAGGCGATGAGTGGTTTTCCAAAACCGGAAACGAATCTGCGTATAAAACGAAAGCGCGGGGGGAGGAAGAGAGAGTGGGATGTGGGGAGGATGAAGGAGGTGGAGGAGGAGGAGGAAGAGGAGGAGAGAAAAAGAGGTTGAAATGAAGTCCAATAAAAGAGCCGAGTGAACATCTGTGTGGGATAGCCGTGGGGATTAGGAGGGTTTGGAACATTTTAAGCGCATTAAAGATTTAAAAAAAAGGTCAGAATGTTTAGCAACATACCGATAAACCTCTTAAGCGAAACCCAATTGGGGAGGCTGTTTGGTTTCTTTATCCAGAGGCTGGTGGATGAGGGGAGGGGGGGGGGGGGGGGTGGAGAGAGGGGGTGAGACTGCGCAGCCACACTCTTATATTCAAACACTCTTGTATATGTATAAGTCAGTCAGTGCAGTTTGTACGCTGTCTGCTTTACATCCATCTCCGTCACACATCAACATTATATTTAGCATTTCTGTATATACTGTATACGCTCTGCCCCCCCCCCCCCCCCCCCCCCCCCTTCTCCGTCACATCTAGAGATGTATGGACGCAATACCACAGCTGCGCTCCCACATTAACCCAGAGCCTGAGACTGAGCTGCTGCTGCTGCTGCTGGTACCCACACAGTCCGCCAGAAATGACAGGGTTCGGACCTGCGCGCCTGAACGCCACAGCTCGTATAGACAGGAGTCGCAGGGAGGGAGAGGCCAAGGCCAGACGGAGATGAAGAGGGAGAGAACAGTGGTAGATTTGTCCGCAGAGCTCTGCAGCAGTCGGAGGAAGAGGCCCCTATCATTTGACTGTGAACTGAACCGTGTCTGGGGAGCTATCCTTAAATGACACAGCGCGCAGAGGGTGGAGACGCCGAGGCGGAGGGGTCACGGCTGCAGGCTGCGCTCTGAGCTGCTGCGTGTATTTATACATGGCCTGTGTTAGGCATGTCACGATACCAGAGGTGGGAAGTCTCGAAACTGACAGTCCCAGGTCAAGACCCAAATCCTAAACTTTGAGTTTCGAGTCCATAAAACACTCCTCAACAAATATAATCTCATTTTAATAATATTTTTAATTCACAAAAATCCTAAGTGCTTTTTAAAATCATCTTTATTTGTGAAAGCAAGTTCAAGTAAAAAACTTAATCATAAAAAAGTTGTCTTGACATCACACTGTCGTAGCATATAGTGCCGCAGTTAGCTCACTAACTGTGGTAACATTAGCCTTAAGTTAGCGTTCTCCGTGCAGCTTAAAATGTCGTACAAAGTCCAAAGTTGTCACATCGTTGTCTGTAAATTGTGACCTGAACGTTTTGCATTCTGCAGTTTGTTCTCTGTTGACAACCTCGTAGTTTTTGTGCGCCAACAAAATTATCTTCGGTATCCTTTTTCCAGCAGGCGCTCAGTAACGTAACGTTAGCTCTTCATGGTTCTCTGCTGCAACTTTGGACACTGTCAGATTGGTTCAGACAAAGTGGATCTCGGGAATGAAGTGTCGACTTGCTGGGAATGAAAAGCGTTAACACTAGTTGATTCAGGAAATGAAGGAGGCTCAAGTCCTAAGTCAAAACTGACAGTCCCAGGTCCTTAACTTGGAGTTTCAAGTCAATAATACACTCATCAATCCCTTTTTTTAACAGTGCAATAATATTTTAAATTTACATGAATCATGAATTCTTTTTAAATCTGTGTCTGTGAAAACCAGTGCGACTGAAAAAAAAACTTCTTAAGCCTTAAGTTAGCATTCTTCATGCAACGTCAGATGTCGAACGAAGTTAGAAGTTGTCGTGTCATTGTCTGTAAATTTTGACTTGAATGTTTTGATTCTGCGATTTGTTTAACGTGAACTTGAAGCTACAGCCTTTAGCTCCAGTTAGCAGGAGGCTAAACTATCAGCAGCATTTTCTCTCAAACTCTGAAACACTTCGCGAATATTGACACGGTTTACTACTTTTATTGTCGGACTCTCTTTTTGATAAGTCCATCTTCTTTTTTTGAGTCGCTCTGCAGTGTAGGCAGTTGATGCCAATGCTGGAGTAGCAACTTCCTCTGCAGGATTTTCCACCATTGAATCAGGCTTTGCACCATCTGAAGGGACGTGCACGCACATCTGCATTCGTAAAACAACCAATAGGAAATTACCTCTCTGTGAAATGACCTGTGATTGGCCAGAGTCTCCCGTCACGTACTAGACTTTCTAAAGTCTGAAAACAGAGCCAAGAGGAGGTGCAGAAGTCCAGTTTTCTCTCAGTACACTTAAACTACAATATGCTCAAACTGTATTATGGGATATTTGCCCAGTAACGCCAAAATAAAACTGCCTACTCCTGCTTTAATATCAGTGAGTGGATGTTGTCACCTCAGGGACAGGCTAGCTGTTTCCTGCTAAGCTAACCGATGCTAGCTTCATATGGAGTGGCATCGACCTTCTCTGCAGGAAAGGCTGATGATATCTGCCTTGTGTGTGTGTGTGTGTGTGTGTGTGTGTGCGTGCGTGTGTGCGCGTATGTGTGTTATCTGGTCAGGGAAACGATCTCACATAACGACAGAAGAAGAGCTGAAGAGGCGCAGAGGGAAATATTAACAGACTAGAACTAGACTAGAGTTCCTGATTTGATGGAAGTTTTTTCCTCCTGTTTAATGAGAGTCAGTGGGACATTTCCATTTTGAGGATATTAACACTGATTATGAGAAAACATACTTATGAAAAACACACGTTCCATCAAGTTTTAACATCCGAGGTTGTTGTGTTTTATCTGCGGCGTTTGACTGCTGTTGGTTTTTACAGTCGGTCTGAAAAATCCCCGTCACTTAGTGCACGGCAGATTACAGAGGGCCTGTTTGCTCATGTGTGCTTGTGATGCACAAACAAACACTCTGAGCTGTTCGGTAAATTAGCAAAAAAAATAAATAAAAACAACAAAGTGCCTGTGTGAGCAGCGTGCACTCGTATATGAATATGCGCACGGTAAATGAGTCCATTAGCGCTGGCAGTGTCCGCCTGCGTACCGAGCGACTGAGCATGTGTATGCAATTTTACATTCAAGTGTCTTTTAATGATTTGCACTTGTGTATATGTGTGTGTGTGTGTGAGTGTGTGTGAGTGTGTGTATGATGAATGGAGTGATTAAGTAAGTGTGATTCAGTGTGTGTGTACATTAGCCTGGGTGTGAGTTATTAGCCTCTGTCTGTATCTGCAGTGTGATAAATGTAAAGGCAGTGTTAACTTCAGTGCGCACACACACACTGCAGGAGTGTATCAGCAGTGACTGAATACTGACCAAGACACTGAATGAACTCAGTGTGTGTGTGTGATCACAACGATAGCAGTGTGTGTTTGACGGCCCGTGTGTGTATTGTCTGTGGCGAGGCGTGTGCAGGGGGCCTTGGGGCGACTGTGTGCAGGAGATAAGGGTGATTCATGTGTGTGTTTGTGTGTGTAAGAGCATGTTTGTGATTCAGAGGCATGTGTATCCGTGTTTGGTGCGTGCACGTGCGAGCATTCGAACCAATGTGTTAATAAATGTTCATGTGGTGAGAGACTGTAAACCACAGCCAGTGTCATGTCTGTGTGTTGTACGTGTGTGTGGGGACGAGTGGACGTCAGCATCCATGTCAACACACGTTTCTGTCTCTCTGGAGCACTTCCTGTATTTATTTTTCCGTGTCGGCCTCCGCAGCAGTAGATGGTCGAGGTGGGAATCACCAGGCGCCCCTCAATATGATATATTCATGATACTTCAGTCATGATACAATAAGATTGCGATTTCCCCAAGGTAAACCTGTGCCAAAAAGAGTAAAGCTTTCTCGGGCCCAACTGCTAAGCGTAGGTAACCATGGACACCAGGAGAGTAATAATTATGTTCATCCTAAATATAACCAGTGATAACCAATTTTTATTTTGACCCACAAATATTCACCATTGTGTATTAAAACAATGAAAATAAACGTAGCGCTTGTTGCTGTAGTGAAAAATCCTGAAAATAGTTTGAGCCTTGTTTTTGGTACGCAACTGTTGCTAAAAAACCAACGGCGTCTCGGCCACATGACCTGAGAAATTTTCTGGTCTAAGACCCTGATCACACAGAAAGCATTTTAGCAGTTGTAAGCAACTTTTTGTAATTGTTTTCAGTGAGAATGAAGCTTTTTGCTCGCGTTTCTGCGCTCTAGGCGCCTGGCAATTTTGGCCGGAGCGCTCTGAACTCCACCAGTTGAAAAAACTTCAACTCAGAGCAGAAAAACACCCCAAGTCATCTCCGCCTTTTTCCCACTGTCCAATGGGATGATTTGAGAGGCGGGGCTTCTGTGGTGGTCATGACAACAAGTTTACAGTTGGTAAACAATGGAGGAGAAACTGGTGGTAGTGGTTGCTGAATACCCAGAGCTATACGACTTTACAAACCACAGTTAGCACCATCTCAATAGAAAACAGCAGGCGTGGAAGCAGATAAGTGCAGTACTGTAAACGTCCATCATGGAGGAGAAGCTCCTGGACCAACTGGTGGTACTCCCCGTGATCCAGCCTCTTTTTTAGGGTCTCATGTACCCACACAGATCTCCGTTTATCTGCTGACAGCCTCTCACCCTAAAACCAGAGCTACAGTTAGTAGTAGTTGTTGTCGTGGCTTCCTGTTTATATCATCAAAAACCATGTTTATATCACAAAAAAATAGTTTATACCATCAACATCCACATTTATATCATTAAAAAACTGTTTGTACCATTAAAAAACTAAATTCATACCATCAAAGAACACATTTATATAATCTAAAACCCTGTTAAGACCATCTTAAGCAATCAAAAAACAAATTTATAGCATCAAAAACAAAGTTCAAACCATCAAAAATTGTTTATAACATTGGAAACCAGTTGTTTATACCATTAAAATCCATGTTTGTATCACAAAAAAAAGTTTATATCATCAACAACCACATTTAGAACATTGAAAAACTGTTGATACCGTTGAAAACCAAATTCATACTATCAAAAATTTATATCATCAACAACCACATTTATACCTCTAAAAAACTATTTATAACATAAAAAAACAAAATTATACCTTTTAAAAACTGTTTATACCATCAGAAACCAATTGTTTATATCATCAAAATCCATGTCAGTAAATTTATACCAACAACAACCACATGTATACCTCTAGAAAACTATTTACAACATTACAAAACAAATTTATACCTTAAAAAACTGTTTATACCATCAAAATCCATGTCTGTATCACAAAAAAAGTTTATATCATCAACAACCACATTTAGAACATTGAAAAACTGTTGATACCGTTGAAAACCAAATTCATACTATCAAAAATTTATAGCATCAAAAACCAAGTTCAAACCATCAAAAATTGTTTGTACCATCAGAAACCGATTGTTTATATCAACAAAATCCATGTTTGTATCACAAAAAACAAGTTTATATAATCAACAACCACATTTATACCATTGAAAAACTGTTTGTTCCGTTAAAAAATTAAATTCATACCATCAAAGATAATATTTGTTTAATCTAAAACCATGTTTAGACCATCTTAAGCAATCAAAAAACAAGTTTATACCAACAACACCACATTTAGAACATTGAAAAACTGTTGATACCATTGAAAACCAAATTTAAACTATCTAAAAACAAGTTATCGACAAAGTTTCCCCGTCAATGGCAGTGCGTAATGAAGGCTATGATCAATCCATCTATGTCATAGATTAGACCTGCTTTCTTAAAGTGGAAATAGACAAGATTTTTTTCTTTAATTTATCATTATGAAGTAAATATTACACAGTGGAGTTCCTGTAACAGTGACATCACAGTGTTTAATAAAACCACTTCCTGGTGAAGAAACCTGAAAAGTTCTGAAGCCGAGTTTGGAAATGTTTCTGATAAAGTAACTGGAGTGGATTTAACACCTTAAAACGCAGAGTGACTGATATAGTAGAGAGTCAGGCTGGTTGTATTGTAGCTCAGCGGCCGCCGGCCCGTTTGGTGCCAAGAAATACTTAAACAAAACAACACATTGAGCCGGTGCCAGGAGGCTATATTATTATCTTCATTCCAACTAATTGCCAGGCCAAACAGCGACACATATGCACACACACAGGCTTCAACAACCACTCATCATGAGGGACTGTGGTGTGCCATCCCTGTTGTCATGACAACCCGCCACTGAATTTTGGCTTGGAAACTGTCACATAGTGTGAGGGAGATTTTTCCGAGGCGTACAGGTTTAAAAGGTTTTAACGGTTTGTGCTCGGAGTGAGATGCAGGATCAGGGTAGTCGGGGTGAGCGCCGGCCTCGGGCGCCATTTATTCTTGGTTCTTCTGACATGAACGCCGTGTTTGCCTTGAACGCATCCCGTGTTTTCCTGTTCCCATCCTTCCTTATACTTTGTGACAGTGTCTGCGATGATGTCTCGTTTCTATTTGAATGTAACATGTCGTCTGGGTGGGCGACGCGACACGTACAGAGCTGCAGACAAACATCCCTGTGGTTTTATCCTCACTCCATTTGCATTGCATATCCTCTGTAGGTCTTTTTATCTTTAAGACCGTTGGGTCTGTGTGTGTGTGTGTGTGTGTGTGTGTGTGTGTGTGTGTGTGTGTGTGTGTGTGTGTGTGTGTGTGTGAAGGAGAGTGTGCTTTGCAAGCATGTGTGTCTGTTTGTGTGTGTGTGTGTGTGTGTGTGTGTGTGTGTGTGTGTGGGTGTGCCGTCAGCTAGCAGGAATGCATGGGTACCGCCAAAGCTAAGATGGCTGCCAAGCGCTAAGATGGCTGCCAGGATTCCACAGAGCGACAGCACGAGAGAGAAAGAGAAGCAGAGACAGAGTTGAGGGAGGAAGACGTGAAGATGGGCTGAGAGTGAGGGAAGAGAGTTGCGAGAAAAAGGAAACTCTATCCCTGCGTGTTTCCCCCTCTTCTCCTCCACTCAGAGTGATGAGGTGATTTTGTTTGTCTCTTTTTGTTGTCTTGGTTTTGGCAACGTGGACACACGGGGGTGAATAGTGCAGCAGTTTGCTGGCACGTCGTCCGCTAATGCCACCCAAGATTAGGACGCTGATTTGGGCTTAGAGGACGCTGAGATTGGGGGGCCTCGTACTGGCTGCGAGGGGGCCACGTTCTGGCTCGGGAGACTTGGCCCAGGCCGGCCTTAAAGCGTCAGCGCTGTGGGCTAATTGGCCTGAATGGTATATATGATACAACTATAAAACTCCTCAAGGCTGCATTACACATCTGAGGAAGAATGGCAGCCAGTGGGCCAAAGAAAACTAGCTGAAGCAGGTGGCTCTCTGCCCGCCGGCCCCTATAGATGTCAAGGTAAACACTCACAGGAGATGCAGTCCAAACAATGCCACAACCCACCAGTGTACGATTTACAAGTAGCCCTCAACTTACGAGTCAGCAGCGGGGAGGCTGAGGTTCCTGGGGACCTTTAACACTTAATCCAGCTCCCACAGTCAGAGTCCTGCACCAACAGAGTGTGTGTGTGTGTGTGTGTGTTTATGTGTGTATGTGTATGTGTGTGTGTGTGTGTGTGTTTATGTGTGTATGTGTGTGTGTGTCAGAGCCCGAGCCCCTGGAAATAAGATCTATAAAGACAGGAAAGTGGTTTTGTCGAGGTAAACACAAACAGGAGAAAGTAAAGCTGTTTAGACCACCAGAAACCAATTGTTTCACACCATCAAAATCCATGTTTGTATCACAAAAAAACAAGTTTATACCATCAGCAACCACATTTATACCATAAAAAATTGTTTATACTGTTGAAACCAAATGAATACTATAAAAAAACAAGTTCAAACCATCAAAAACTGTTTACTACCATCAGAAACTAATTATTTATACTATCAAAATCCATGTTTATACCATCAAAAACCCGATTTATACCATCAAAATCTATGTTTATATCAAAATGAAACGTAATTAAACCATCAATATCACATTTATACCATTAGAAACTGTTTATATTGTGAAAAAAAGGAGTTCATACCATCCAAAACCAAATTAAAATCATCAGTCACTTCTTATATCATCAGAAAGCAGTTGTTTACACCATCAAAATCCATGTGTATATCACCAAAATATCAAGTTTAGACCTTCAACAATCACATTTATACCTCTAAAAACTATTTATAACATTAAAAAAAAAAAAAAAAACCCAGCTTTAAAACCAGCCGCTGAGTGTCAGCTGACACCATCAGCTGGCTTGAGTCGAGCTCAGATTGGCCAGTTCACACCGCTATAACTTTTCTCTGCAGCGTCCTAAAATGGCTTCATCTCATCGTGAATCTTTGGTCTGAACTGGACTTTAAGTCTCCATGAAGTGACAGACACATGTTCCCAGTTTTAATCCTGTGTCCATGTGTTAACTGATCATTTATCTCTTGTTATGATCAATCAATCAAGAATCAAAATCTGTCTTCTCTCTTTCTGTAAAACCAGATAAAACACTCAGGTGTGTGCAGGACGAGTCATCAAGCCGAGTATTGACTTCATTCTTCAAATTATTAATATCGCAAATACAAAAATAAGCTTTTGGTAGCGTACTAGAAGAATAAATCAAATGCTTTTTCAGTCCACTAAAACATTTTGCTGCGATGAAACAGCCTGAAAATGTTTTCTTAATGGAAAATACAGACAGTTTTCTTTTGGGGGACAAAATTTACAGTTGAAAAAATGTAATAAATCACAATAAATTCCTGTCTTCTGTTCTTTTGTAAAACCAGGTTAAACAAACTAAATGTTTGACGACTCGTCCTGCACTCTGGGGCGTTTACAATAGTCCATCACACCAAAGGGTGAGCCAAATCTCAAGGCACACCTGTATTTGTATCTGTGCACAACAGCTTCTATAACGTGTGTTATCACTGTCATCACGACGTAAGACAGTAAAAATAAGACAAAATAAAACCAGTAGCTTCATGATACTGTCTACTTGTCTGTCAGTGGTAGGTCGTCCTCACTGGTGTTTTGTTGTAATTTGCTCTGCACAGTAAAGCGATCCTGTGGCTCAGAGGCAGAGCAGGTCGTCCACTCATTAGAAGATCAGCAGTTTGATCCCCAGCTCCTCCAGTCTGCAAGTTGAGGTGTCATTGAGCAAGAAACTGAACTGGTGAATGTGACTCGTAGTGTAAGAAGCGCTTTGAGTGGTCAGATGACTAGAAAGGTGTTCTACAAGTGTAGGTCTATTTACCATTCAGTCCCTCCAGGATCTCGCAGCAAAAAAAAACCTTGAATTTGCAGCCAACTTTGTTAAAAAATGCGTCATTTTGAAGTGATTTTTTGCGGGAAATTGCGGCAGATGACAAAAATTGCAAGTCAGGAGAAAAAAAACGTGATTTTTTTTTTTTTTTTAAACTACTGGCTCCAAAAATAAGTGATGTAGTGACTTGCTATAATAATCATAGTGAATATTCCAAAAACAGCTGCAAATGTTTCAGTTCTCTTCTTTAGTTTTATTGAATTAGTTTCAAAAAATCCTGAGTGAATATTGTAGCTCTCAAAGCAGACAATGTGACTGTAAAACAACATGTAAGCTACATCTGCTGTAAACATAACATTTGAATCAATTCAACACATATTGTATGCATTTAAACAAAGGGACAGTTCTTATGTCAATACAGAGCCTTTCTCCATACTGCAGTGACATTAGTGACATTTGATGACATGACGTTTCTAATGACGTTGCATATGTGACGACTTCCGGTCATGTGTGTGTCACACATTTATAATTCCCATGTGTGAGAGGACAAATACGTTCCCTGTGAAGGTTTTTTTTTTTTTTTTTTCATTAAATTCAATTAAATTACATTTTTTAGCTAGAGTTTGCCTCTTTATTAGGAAATGGCTGCACACAACACACTGATACAGACAATTAAAATGCATTCATAACTTTTTGGATAGGCCCAGTTGAATATTGCCATAATAATGTGTGGTTATATAAACCACACTTCACTGTTTGTGGGTTGTAGTAGCTTGTCCTCCTCCTGATCAGTGAGGAAGATGTGCGTGGAGCCAACAGTCAGCTGTGGTGCCAGATCATGCTAAAATCTAAGCACGCCCACTTTTGAGTGGTCCAATCAAATAATAAGGATTGACTTTGAATCCCTGTTGTAACTGTACACCGCTCAAATATTCCTCTTCCCTTGGATGTACGTCACAGTGCAGAAACTAAAGACGCTCTACTTCCTGTTTCACAGGGACTTCAAAGGAACACTTCACCTGCAAAATGACCATTTTCATATTAAATACTCCGACTGCGTGGAGTTGAATTCATGAAGAAAAGTTTATTTTTCTCTCATGCCTGCACAGCGAACGAAGAATCCAAAAAAAGGGAACTTTCTACATGAACTGAAGTAATCAGGGTCCGTGTTTAACAACAGCAAAACTACATGAAAACATCAACTCATGCAGAATAATCCAAGTCTCACGTCTTCCCAGACACATACATTTTCTCTAAACTCGTCAATACAAACAGTCCCAAGTGTGGATATATAGCGTGCCTGGACATGCACATGGGTTGAACTCAGCTCAGTTTTTTAGTGGGAATACATGTTTGTGAAGTACTGAGCACACGACTGGATACGTGAGACGAGTTGATGTTTTGATCTAATTGTGCTGTTGTTTTACTTTAATTCATAAAGATTGATCGTGTTGTTTGGATTCTTCGTTCACCGTGGCGGCATGAGAGAAAAGCAGTAATTCATTCAAAAGTAATTCATATGAAAATAGTCATTTTTCAGGTGAAGTGTTCTCTTAACTGAAGTGGTGTGAGTGCACATTTGAGCCCCTGAAAGAGACGCACATGAAGAGAGAAGTGGTCTTTAAGCCAAAAAGAACAAGCTCTCCAAACTGAATTCTTTGAGGCTTTTCCTCGTGATTTTCCCACAGCGTCGGGCTCCAGGATCGAGGATATTAACGTCTTGATTTGCCATTTTACGACTTTCAGCTGACGTTTAACCTGAGCAGAAGTATGCATCTTTAATCTCAGGCCCAGGTCTGTCTCTCCTCAGTGGAAGGAATGAAAGAAGGGCGCCGTTTCCCGTCAAGTTCCTGAAGAGCTCCCTCTGATGCTAACCTGAAACCCTCACCTTGGGTCGCGTCCAGACATCTGTCCACCTGACTAAACATCTCTCTGTCTGTCTCTCTTTTTTCTGTCTTTCAGAACAATCAGGACAATCAGACAACTCAAACCAGCAAGGAGACACAGACGTCAAGCCCCCACCAAATGGTGAGTTTACAAGCGTGTCCCGTGTGCACACATGCATGCAGAAAAATGTTTAACACACCTGTGCGGACGTGCAAGCACACCTATACATACACATACTGTGTGCACACACACTCCGCCTACACACAGGCCTCTCTGTGTGCGCAGTGTGTCCCGGCAGAGTTGGGTCTGAGTTTATTATGGTAAGGAGAGCTGATGGTACTGTAGCGTGGGGGCTGTGCTGGGATTGTGGCGGGCCACTCATAAATCACACTGACGTTATTGGAAGATGGGAACCACATGGCCGCTGCCGAGCTGAGCGCTGACCTCATGCGCCGTCCCCGCTGTGGTTAACCCCCGACAGGGATGGAGTGATGCAGAGAAGGAGAGAGAGATGGAGAACGGGAGGTGGTGGAGGGGGGGGTTTGAAGAGAAAATGAGAGGTGAGGCGGGTGAGGAGAGGAGTGATGGACAGATGGAGAGAGGGATGAAATGAAGGAGGGAGGGTGTGGATTTAAAGTTCACTCAACCCTGGAGTTTAGGATGTTGTGTACGCACACACCACACACACTCGGGTATTATGGATACGGACATTATAGAGCACGGATGAACGAACTTCACGTGGGAGGCTAACGAAACTTTAGAGCAGCGCACAAGGTCAAAAACATGTTAAAAAAACCTACAGTACGATTCGACTGTCTGTCGCCATATTTTATAGACTCTTTTACTGTTAGTAAACAGTATGAGCTTTTTTGGTGGGCGGGGCTTAGCTGGAGGCAAAACAGTTCTCCACAGACATTAGCTAACGCTAGCCAGCAAGTTGTGTTGTCTTGTTTTAGACAATGGAGGAAGATGATGCGAGTGGTGCGTTCAGGAGCGCACTCTGACACAAACTGGAGCGTTGATAAATTGGGAGCGCTGTCTGAATGTAGCGTTGGGTTATCCAGAGCAGCGCACTCTCAGAGTGGCAGAGCGCACTCTGGACACTCTGTCTGTGGAGACGGAGCAGCAGAGCGCCGAGCAGAGTGAATGTGTGATTAACTTAAGCGTTGGTTCATTCATGTAGAAATATAAGGCTCCGTTTCTTCCACCAACAGGGCTCTCATTTTAGTGTAGAGCGTCAGACTGAATTTACCAACGCACCATGTCAGGTCACTCACTCTCCGGGACCGCCAGTGTTACCGGAAGAAGTAAACACTGACCAACGGGACCAGACTGGCCGACCCGTATGCTCTCACTCAGTGGATGGATGATGTCACAGGAAGCCAATCTTGTTTGTTTTGCTATGGAAGCTAACGTTAGCTAACGTTAGCTAATGTGCTAAAAAGTTAGTGTTCCAGAGAAATCCAATCTTCCTCTTAATAGCTCCCCAGTTTCTGATGAGGTGGACATGATAACCCTTAATACACATAACGTTCTTCATCCCTACAACAGGAAATACTTTGTCCCTAACCTGATATGAAGTGTGCGCTGCACATGTGAGCATTTTTGATGATGGCCTCCGTCCAGTCCTTTGGTCTGATCACATTTAACCATAGTTGTCTTTGTTTTTGTTGACGGGCAGTGGCGGCTGGTTTTGAGCCATGACTCCTTCTATTCTGGCTCCCAATAACAAAACAAGACCACATTTGAAGACTCCTATGTAGCCTACAGCCCTGTGGGGGAGACATGGTGACATCTGTAAGGTCATCGCTCTAAAGAAAATTAAATCCTAGAACAAAATCCTCAATTTTGATAAACTGGTTCATCAGAATAAACGAGTTAGTCTTTCTTTATTTCATCAACCTTCTTAAATGGTGAAATGAAAGTAGAGCTGTTAAGGTGCTGCAGGTGCATGCCTCTCTTTGTGCCCTTCACCTCTTTTTTTAAAGATCATTTTTATGCCTATAACAGATTGGACAGACTAAGTGTGACGGGGTAAAGAGAGGGGATGGTCTCGGTTAGTTTTGCTTCACTTTAGTTTACTGTGCTGCACTCCAGCAGGCTCTGGTGGGAGCTAACGTTAGCTAGCAAAGCTACTCATTTAGCATTGACTGCTTCCCGACTCTGGTGAGTGAGTGGCTCCGTAGCTCTGTTAGCACCATTAGCAGTGTTAGCTCGGCCAGTGGTGCTAACATAGTTAACAAAGCCTGAGCGGTTTGCAGCTCAGAATGAAGTCGCTCACTCACGGGGTCGACCTTGGGGGAGATTGGAGGGTGGCGCCATGTTTTTCACTGTGTTACGAGCAGTAAAAGCTGATTGTGAGGCTGCACACTAAGTCTATAGTGCTGATTATAGTTGTGTGCTCACATGGTGTTCCTGTATGTGAGGGCTTGTTACCAACTTTTTGGATTTTACTTCCAGAATCTGTGATTTAAACCAGTGGTTCCCAACTGGTGGGTCGCAGGTTCCTTCTGAATGGACCGCAAGTGACTCGTGAACGTGTCGAGTTTGTAACATACACTTAATTTTTAAGTACAGTGAATTTCCGGCACAGAGCTTTTATTGTGAAGTGTTGTTTCCTGCTGTAGAGTGAGTGACTAACGGACAGGTACTTGATAGAGACAGCAAACTAGCTCGACGACGCTGAATATATTAAACTGTGTGGACCTTGAACTAATGATGAAGGAGAAATCTGGAGCCAGTGGCTGGACCAGTTGGGAACTAATGGTTTAGATAATCTGTTTACTTGTTTACAACCTGTGTAAACGTCGGACGCTTCTAAACAAAGATGTGAAATTAACACCAAAGTTTTAATAAACCAGAATTTTCCTTTTCAAGGTATAAAAAGCCGAACATGTCCGACCCAGCAGTCTGTTGTATGTTATAGGAAACACATGTTCCCACACCAGCAGCGTGTCGAGCGTTCCCATACATGTGTTTTTCAGCTCCCTCTGCGTGTGTGTGTGTGTGCACATGTAATTTTATGCATGTTTGGGACATGCATCCACCCTGCAGACCGCCGCTCTCACACACTCCTCTTCCTCTTTCTCTTTCAGGCCACTTGAGTTTCCAGGACTGCTTTGTGACTTCAGGGGTGTGGAACGTCGCCGAGCTGGTCCGCGTGTCGCAGAGTGAGTCACGGCTGTAATTTCCCCCGTCAATCTCTACGTAGACGCACTCTCCCTGTCACTCCTCGTACACTTCATTCACTCACTTCCTCACAACGCCTTCATGGTGAAACTACATGTAGCACCAAACTAAAATCTTCTTTTTAATGGATGAATTATTATTGAAGTCATAAAGCTTGTGTTGTTTTATATTTCCTTACAGCCCATAATAACAGTGAATTGATCCTAATGACATGATGAGTATCGTCTGTGTGGCCAGAGCCTGATTTATCCTCCTCATCTGTTCTATTGTCGTCTGAAACCATTCACAAACCTATCATTGAGGCTCACTGTCACACTGGGTGTCATGTTCCTTTCTCTTTTTTTTTTTTTTGTAACCACGAACACACACACACTGTAATTTATGTGCACTGCACTAAATGTGTCTTAATCCGCAGCAGAAAATAGTTCCCAGCAAATGTACTATTTATTCCTGTCGGAGTAATGTTTGCTAAAAACGACACCGTCCAGCTGTTCTCGGGCACGGCCGCAGCTCCAAATGTGATTATTCTGACCAGTCTTTAATGATCGACATCTTCGGTAGGAACCAGCGAACTCAGGGCCGAGTGCTGCAGAGTGGCTGTGTGAGACAGTGTTGTAAAATGGCACAAGGTCCACTGATACTTGACGTGTATAAGAATAAGGTTGCGTCAAAAAAAGGACAGAGTCGGGGTGTAACAGTCATAATAATTATAAGACAGCGTGCTGCAATCATTGTTCTTCTTCTCTGTATTTATTGGCGGCTCGCAAATGGAGTTTAAAGGTGCACATACCACCACCCACTGCGTCGGGTGTGTAGATGCTGCCCTCGTTAAGCCAATGAAAGCAGTGACCCACCGTCCGACACCGGCACACCGTGAGGATGGAAAGTAAAAACTCGGCGGGGAACGAGCACCTGCTGCAGCAAGCCAACACGCCGTCTGCGGCCATTTTGACTTGACCAGCAGACTTCACTACAAGCTGATTGGCTGTTGAAACAGGTGACGTGCTTTAAAACCAGCCGCCGGCCATTTGACCAGCTGAGACCTCACCTCAAACCAGCCAGTTCACACCACTGCTACTTTTCTCTGCAACGTTCTGAAACAGTTTTGTCCCGTTGTGGCTCATTGGTCTGAACTGGACTTTAGGAACAGGATGTGCTTGAATGGAAATAGTGACATAAACGTGCCGTTTGAATCTCAAAAATAAAGGAGTGTCCTAAAGATGACGATACGCATCAATTTTACTGGATCGTTGATCACTGAATCAATATATCGATCCAGATGGATGTATCGTCACACCCCTAGTTTACACCCACTACAAAGCAGCAACACACCGTCCTCGTCTTATACAAAGCTCTTGTTGCTGTTTTAGCCGACAGGAACCTGCAGGCTGGTCTTAAAGCTCCTCCACGTCATTTTGCTTGTTAGCGTAATCGACTCACAGCCAATCAGCTTGTTGTGCGAACCTCAGCACATGTTGCTAACAGCGTACGGCTAAAAGTTTCCAGGCAGAACGTACATTCATTAATCTACACACAATATATAATAATGATTATTTATAAAGCGCTTTTCAAAGCAGAGTTACAAAGTGGTTTACATGTCAACAATTAAAACAGATGAGACATGAAAACAGCAACTTTTAAAAGAACTGATAAAAACACTGCTATATAAAAACTGAGGAAACAAAAGACAGTTTAAATGAACTTTAACCTCAAGTAAAATCAGGAAAGGCTCTCCAATAAAAGTCTGTTTTAAGAAGGGACTTAAAAGAGATCACTGACTCGGCCGACCTGATTTCCTCAGGCAGATTGTTCCAGAGCCTCTGGTCCTGACAGCAAACACGCTGTCCCCGTTAGTTACAAAAGACCTCAAAGTACATCCTGGCATGTGGGTCACAAAGAGGTCGGAGATGTAGCTGAGAGAGAGACCATGAAAAGCCTTCAAAGTAACACACGATTAGGGCGGGGCTATACAGCAAAAAATATTATCACGATAATTTTCCTCGTATTATTCGATATTAATATTCATTGCGATGTAAATTTGATAATGCTGTGAGTTTTAAAAGTATCCTGATGATGTCTGACACCTGAAGAAATGATTTTCTAGCTTCCTGCGGGACTCGTTGTAAAGCTGGGGCAGAGCAGTTTAGAGAAAAATATTTCCTGCCTGGGAGCTCGTGCCTGCAGAGTAGCCCGTCTTTTTCCACGGTGCTCATGGGCATCACGTCTTTGGCTAGAAAGTACGACGCTGCGTCTGTTATATCTCTGCTCCTGTTCGATCACTTCTCATACGGCGTTACGGCAGCAAAAGACGACACTATTGGTTGGTGTTTTGGTGCAGCCCCGCTCGCGCTGCCCACAGCAGCAGAAGTGCTCACAAAAGTCGTCTGTGACCATGATCGTCTGCACAGATCTGACAGCAGTCCATCAGCTAGTTGATGTTTAAAGTCTGAACCAAAATGGCGCCATGCTAACACCAGTGTGTGTCTGTTTGTGTGCATCTCTCAGCCCCGGTGGCTACAGCGACCGGCCCCAACTTCTCCCTGGCTGACCTGGACAGCCCCGGCTACTACAACATCAACCAGGTGACCCTGGGACGGCGCTCCATCACCTCCACCCCCTCCACCAGGTACACGCACACGCACACACACTCAGTGTTTCTCCTGTACTAATATTCTTCACATCTTAAATCTTTAACCTCTGAACGCTGCTGTATTCTTTATGCTGAGCCTGCTCTGCTTTTTGATTGTGGTCTTTCTTCTCCCCCTTTTTCCTCCTTCACTGCTAATCTTCCTCAACCCCTCTCATTTTTCCCACACCGATCTGTCTGTCGCTCCGTCTGTGTTTGTGTCTCCTGTCTCCGTTATTTCCCCGGCTCCCTCTGTCGTCCTCTCTCGCTTCATCTTACGCTGCAGGACTGAAATGGAGCTTTATGCAAGTCTCCCACGGAGGTAGTTACACTCATTACAGAATATCTCCCTTGATACTAATGTAACACAGACCCCTGCATCACACTCGCACAAAAGCCACACACGCATGCTGTCACACGGATATGCACACGAGCGCACACATATTTAAACATTTTGGATCAGCAGTGAAACGCTGTACGTTCACAAGCCCCTTAATTTTATTGGTCACAGATGTATGAGTCTATAAGAATCTGCAAACACACACACAAATGAGTTCCAGCATCACCACGCAGAGTCTCAGCGCTCAGTTTGGAGTGTGAAGCTGCTTCGGGGCCGGTATGGATACAGCATGCTGGATAAATTCTGGCCTCATGTTTGTCTCGCTGTCTCCAGTTGTGTCGCTTCGTCCCCTTCGGCTAAAGCATAATATGAAAACAAAACATTGAAGGGAAACCTTGACATTTAGAAATTTTAGGACTCTTGATTTTATGCAGACACATGCCTGACGGAAGAAATCAGACCTCACATTTATCCTCAAACGTCCCACAAATGAATAATACTCATGAGAAGTGTCTGTTGGACTCGGAGAGAAACCGAAGCTAACACGCAAGTTTAAAAGAAAAAGAGAAAAAAATCAGATTGATTTTAAAATACAGCGACATCCCTCTAACTCGTTCCTCCTCTCTGTCTTCATGAGTTAAACCCTCTCCTCTCTTATTTTTCTCTCAGCTCCAACAAGCGCAAGTCCATTGACGACAGCGAGATGGAGAGCCCGGTGGACGATGTCTTCTACTCAGGCCGTTCCCCGGCGGCCGGCAGCAGCTCTCAGTCCACCGGTTGGCCCAATGATGTGGATGCAGGTAGTCCCGCTACAACATCCCCGTCACATTCTGCACGCATTCCAGACACCTTTCCAGGAGCTGAGCCGAGGTCCACATCAATTCAGACTCTAATGTTTTTACTGGTTTTTAGTCTACAGATAAAAAGATAATGATGTTTTGATGGAGGCTGCAACTAAAACCTGCTCCTCCAGTGTCTTTTGTTCTTCTCACTGAACTTTAAAGACCCTGAAAACATATTTCTCTCCGACATTAAAGAACACAGGCAAAAAAAATATGTAAAACCAGCCACAACTCAGCCCCGAGCAGAGTGACCGTCCTCTACTGACCAATCAGACTGCAGTGTTCACAGCTCCACCTTTTAGTACCAGATCTGTGTGCTAGGTACCCCAACAGAGGGGGGACCAAACTAGGGCTGTAACAATTAGTCAACTAATTGATGACTAATCGACTATTAAAATAATTGACGACTATTTTAGTAGTAGACTAATCGGTTTGAGTCATTTTCTATGGAAAAGTACTATAAAAGTACCCCAGAATACTCTTATAGCAGCTTCTTACTTTCAAATATTGGCAGCTTTACACACTCTCCCATGACGGTGAACTGAAACCATTTGTCGTGAGTACGAAACAAGACATTAGATGACATAATTTTGCGGTTTGGGAGAGACAGACCTACGTATTTCAACTTTTTTAACACATTTTTCAATAAAATGATTAGTCGACTAATCGAAGAAATAATCGACAGATTAGTCGACAGTGACAATAATTGTTAGCTGCAGCCCTAGACCAAACATGGGGACGGTGAGGAACGCTTCTATTGGTACCATCCACAACTTTTAACAATGGAAACAGAAAAAATGAGTACCGAAATACACTGAACTGAACCGGGTGACTTGGTGGAAACGGAGCTTTAGAGTTTCCTGTTTTGGTTCAGACTATGAAGACTTCGTGTTGTCATTTTGTAGTCGTCATTTGAAAACTCTACACGCAACATGATTGGTTGATGCCTTTATTTATGGTACGAAAGCTCGGATAATTGACGTCATTCTGGAAAAAAAAATTAGTTAGCTTTACTTATTAATGTTAGTGTTTAAAAAAAAAAAAACAGCCCCATCACGGCCCTGGTGTGTAAAGACCTTAAAGCTCAATAATTAACAAAGTATATTTTGTTTGTTTAATCCAAACAAAAGTATAAAACCATATGTTGTGGCTCGGAGGGTGGCAGAGGTCCCTGACTACTTCTTGGACGAGTGTAGTAACTTCCCTGAGTCTTCAGTTTTTGTACAGATTAAACAGATGATCGACAGCACATAACCAATGACCCTCTTATCTGACGTCCCGTTTTCATTCAAATTATTTAAATCCTTATTGGTGCACGGAGCTGTGTGTCCCGCCCACATCAAAATATGAGTCCATCGCTCGTAGCAACAACCTGATTGAGGAAATGTTTTCGGGGCCTTTAACATGAACTTTTTTAAACGTTAATGTCTCACTAACTGACTTGAAGTGGACCAGACGCTGCAGCTCTCCTCCTTCCTCCTCCTCCTCCTCCTCCACGTCCCTTTGCCTCTGAACTGTGTTGACCCTTCTCTCCATCACCTGACCCCCTCATCATCCCGACTCTCTTTCTCACCCTCCTCCATTCACAACTTCCACTCCACTTACCCCCCCACCCCCACCCTGACCGAGCAGATCAGGCCTGTGTGAGGTAGATGGACCGCCATTATGCCACAGACAGGTTATAGCATCTTTTCTCACATGCAGCAGGGACTTAAAGGACAGTTTGGATCTTTTGAAATGGGGCTGTATGAGGCACGTATCCATAGACAGTGTGTTACCTACAGTAAATGCACAATTTCGGTTTGGAGAAGCAGACAGGAGTACTGACACAGAAGCTAAGCAATGTTCTGCTGTGGATTGGACACCTAAAAAAATCAGTATCAGTTTAAGTTATGCAATGTTTAAAATGTTTTCGCTGCCGTCAAAGAGCGCTTTCTGTTATATCGATCTATGCTCTCTTCAGAGCCAGACTCCATTGAGAAAAACAGCGATTTAACATCCCTGAATGAAGGAGCTGCTGGTCTGTCGCTGCCTCGATCAGTTTGTTTGTGTTATTTTGTGACTTTGGTGAAGCCGAACTAAAACTTTAAAACACCAAAAGTCCCACAAGAACACAAACTAACAAACAGAATGTGGCAGTGGCAGACCAGTGACTTATTTGTTTGCAAAATAAAATTATTGTTTTTGTCAAAGGAGTCTGGTGGTTTTGAAGAGAGCATCGCTTAGCGTCCATCAGGGTTCTCCTGTCTGCTTCTCCAAACTCTGGGCGTGACGACCGCCATGCGCTGTCAGTAATACCCTGACTGTGGACGATTACGTCATACAACCCCACTTCAAAAAATCAGAACTATCCCTTTAAAGGGCCAGTTCACCCAAAACTATGATTTCCTGTTACTTTAAGTAGACATGTTGACAGTTCAGGTTTTATTTGCAGATATTTATTCTCTGAAACGTCTTCCTCCACCTCAGTACAATGAAACATCATTTGTGGTGAAACATGACATTTGAAAAACTGTCCACGAACAATGTCCTTGTTTCTGAGAATAATTTTTATTGGGGACCATTTTCAAACCAAACAAAACAACAACCTGTAAAGTCTGAGCTGGTGAGTCTGGTCTGAGTGGACTTTGTTTTCCAAATGACACGTTACTGTCCAATATAACTTTTTACATGAGCGCCACACCTCTGTTGTGATGGGGCGGAGGAAGACGAACATTGACGGACATCTCAAAGCCTCTGCAAATAAAACTGAAACTATCTGCATGCTCAAGTTGAAAGTGTGAATATATGTTTTGGCTGAGCTGACCCTTTCTTTCATCGACCACAAACTGAGTGCTCTAACTATTTTATCCTCGTGTTTGTTGTCTGAGTTTGGATGGATATATTTCGCTCTGTTAGTTCTCGTGGCGTCAGGGCTAACAGTCACTGAGTTAACTCCTGGACTGTGTGTGTGCATGGGTGTGTGTGATGTACTACATACTGTAGATATAACACAGATAACTCTCAAAAGATGTATGGAGCTAACGTTCTTAAACACGCTAATTAAAAACACTAAGACAGGCTGATGTAGTGAGAATCTTTACTTGTTCATCATGTGTCATATGTAACACACGTTTTCTTGCCAAGAGTTAAAAAGATTGATACCACTCTGTACGTTAACGGTAAAGCTACAGCTAGCAGCTGGTTAGCTTAGCAACTGAAAAGCAAAGATTGGAAATAGGGAAACAACTGACCTACTTGTTGTTTTTACACTTAAGTTTTTGTACAGTTAAACAAGATATAACATGCTTGCCATGCTAACTGTTTCCAGTGTTTGTGCTAAGCTAAGCTAACAGCTTCTAGCTCTAGCTGTAAACCAGCAAATGGTTGTTTGTTTTTCTACTAGCAGTGCTTGTTGTTCCCCCTGTTTCCAGTCAATGTGCTATGCTAAGCTAACCGGCTACTGACCCCAGCTGTAAAACAGCAAATTATTGTTTTTTATTTTGTGGTTTTAAAAGAAACAAGATGTAACATGCTAGCCATGCCAACTGTTTCCAGCCTTTGTGCTTAGCTAAGCTAAGCAGCTTCTAGCTCTGGCCATAAACTCGCAGTGGTTGATTTTTACACAGTGGTTTTGGTACCAATAAAACAAACTGGATATGACATGCTAGCTGTGCTATCTATTTCCAGTCTTTGTGCTAAGCTAAACTGAGCTAACTGGCTTCTGGTGCTAACTGTAAACCAGCAAATAGTTGTTTTTTTATACAGTGTTTTTTATAAAACATGCAAGATATAACATGCTAGCCATGCTAGCTGTTTCCCCTGTTTTCAGTCTTTGTGCTAAGCTAACTTTAAGCTAACCAGTTGCTGGCTGTAGCTTCATATTCACCGTACAGACATAACAGTGGTATCAATCTTTTCATCAGCCTCTTGGCAAAAAAACAAGCAACTTATCTCCCAAAATATCAAACTTTTCCTTTCACATTATTCCTCATACACTCAGTTTTATCATCCAGATCTTTCTCTGTTGTTGTCTTGAGTGTTGCAGCAGAGCAGCATCAGTGCAACCAGTCATCTACTGCTTAAAGGGATAGTTTGGACTTTCTGAAGTGGGGTTGTATGAGGTACATAGCCATGGTCAGTGTATTAGCTACAGTAGATGTCAGTCGGCACGCTTCTAGTTTGGAAAAGCAGAAAGGAATGCAGCAATGTACTGCTGTGGACGGGGCAGCAGCAAAACGTGTTTTAGTCGCCTATAGAAATTTTCATGTCTTTTATTTTGCCTCAATGGCGCAATACCCATTAACTGGTAACTAACTGGTTAACTTTCAAGAAAAAAATAAATGAAGTGAAACAGGAGTCTCCACTGGTTATCTTCTTTTAGCCTTGGCCGCCCTGCACTGCGCACCACCCAAGTTAGGTGTGAACTAGCTAGCAGCACAGCTCATTCGGCGATTACCGATGGTAAGACTATCCCGGCGATGGTGCGGAAGTGTTGCGGTACACGGTGGCCACCCTCAGGTCTTCCGTCAGATCGGCACGGTGAGTGAGTGGCCTAATTTTGAGCCAAAAATACCCCTTTAGCATTGTTTAATATGTTAGCACCATTAGCTGTGCTGACACTGCTAACGGCACTAACAGAGCTATAAGTAGTTAACTATGCTAAAGGGTGTTTCGCAGCTAAAAATTGACCGGGGTGACCTGCGGGGAGACCAGGAAAGTAGGCCAATGTTTACACAGCAATGCAGTCAGGTCAGCACAGATTTACAAGCGGTAATCGCCAAATTAGTGGCGCCGCTAGTTAAGGTTAGCTCCCACCAGCCCTGGGTAGCGCACAGTGCAGTAAACTGAAGAGTAACCGGTCAAAAACCAATGTTAGCCAATGAAGCGCTAACCGTTGACATCCCTGGCCAGCTAAAAAATAAACCCTTTCAGACTCTTCATACTAAAAAAAGTAATTTTACGTCACAGAACACAGGAGCTATTGGTCTACCACCGCCTCGATCAGTTTCTGTGTTGTTGTGTGACCTTGGTGAATCCTTACTAACCCTCTAAAAGACCAACATCACGCAATAACACAATCTTGCCAACTGATCGAGGTAGAGGTAGACCAGCAACTCCAGTGTTCTGTGACGTAAAATTACTGTTTTTGTAAGAGTGGTCTGGTAACTTTAAAGACAGCATAGATAACAGCAACAGTTCCATATCAGAAAAGGCCGTCTGATGGCAGAGTACGGTCTCATCTCAGAAGTCTTGGAAATCCGGCGCTAGGGCAGTGACTTGCGATGTCAGAAACTGACAAAAAAAAGGCTTCTTTTCACATTGTGGCCGGTTGCTGTTGTAGTTTAGCAAGGACAAAAGTTAAGGCGGTGAAAGTCAGACTGGGTCCAACAAATGCCAGCTTTCACCCAAGAGACGGGTGTTCACGTCCCGTAAGATTCTAAAATCAAACCATGTTGTTTTTTCCTAAACCTAACGACAAGCTTTTGTTGTTGAAGGAAAAAAGACGTCAATTTGCGGTGTTGTACCGACGTAGTGCTTTTATTTTGAAAGAGACTGTATTCAAACGTTACATTTCCTGTGAAAACAGAAGTGTATCTTAAAGGAAGACAACTTCTGTCACAGAACGTCAACAATCAACACACCCAGGGTACCTTAAACGGGAACGTGGATATGTGACGAGGTCGGAGTGAGAATGTGTTGGATGGCGAGGTAAAGCGGTATATCGTTTTTTTGTAGGTGTCTAAAATAAGTTTTGCTGCTGCCCCGTCCACAGCAGTGCATTATTTAGCCTCTGTGTCAGTACTCCTGTCTGCTTCTCCAAACTTGTGGCGTGCCGAATGCCATTTACTGTAGGTAAACACTGATTGTGGATCAGTACCAATCCAAACTGTCCCTTTAAATCATACCCACTCACCCTTGGCTCACAGCACTGACGGGCACCATGACAAATGTATTTACAGTAGACTTCATGTACATCTCCTGGGTTTGGTATTTGTTTCTGTTAAATCACTAGAAGTTCTCATGTGTCCTCCGATTCCTAACCGTCACTCCCACTCACATGCTGCCATTTTAATCCCGCCAGCAGTGATGATGTAACTATTTTATAGACACTTGCTGCACTCTATAACATTAAAATCCCCTGTTGCCCATTATTTAACCACCCCTCTCTGTTTCCCCCTCATTCTTTCCATCTCTGTCTCTGTCTTTTTCTCTCCTCCCCTCTTCCATTGTTAACTCTTCCCTTCTCCCCTGTTTGGCCTTTCAGTGCAGCACCATTTGGCCAGTGTGCAGGAGAGGAAGATTAAGCATGAGAGCGATGGAGTGCAGTTTCCTTACCATGGTTAGAACAACATTAAACATTATACTGTGTACATGTATACATGCTCTACTTCAGCTCACACCACCCTCAACTTGTACACCTCTCTCTCTCTCTCTCTCTCTCTCTCTCTTTGCTGTCCTTTTATTCCGAGTCTGTTTGCACTTCCTGTGAGCTGTTCTGCATCTTCCATTCGTCCTTTTCTCTCTTCTTCTCTTCATCCCTCTCTTGTGTCTTGTTCTCTGGCTATGCTGCCGCTGGGTGGGGTTGTTTCTACCAGATGTCTGCTGTTGTCCATTGTGGGTTTACCAAAGCCTTTTGGTAGCCCAGTAGCTCCATAACATCCACCGCCTGTCTGCCTCAAAGATGTTGTTGTAAATCTGTGAGAGGAATCAGACATCTAGGAGGATGGAGACGTCGCCGGAGGAGTAAAAAAAAAAATCACTTTATCCTGACGCACACTGTCTGACGATCGGCTGTATTCTCAGTGTGTAATTATGTGCATTATCATATCCAAAAACCACATTGTTGTGACACACCACATGCACACAAACAGTTTTCCAAGGCGGTGTGAATTTGTCAGCAGCGTTCAGCTAAGTGCTCTGGGTGTTGCAATTTTGTTGTCGAGCCCTGGGAGAGAGAGCGATGAAAGACCCGGAGAAAAGGAGGGTGGTGGTGGTGGTGGTGGTGGTGGTGTGTGTGTGTGTGAATGAGGGTTTGTTGAGTAGCAGCGTTAGCCGCTTCATGCAGCCGGTTGTTTAGACGGAGCTGTTGAGTGGTGTCCCACCTGCCGTAGGCCTGACTCAACCGTCTCTGAAAGACGGCACAGGGAAAAAAAAAAAACAACATACGACCCAAACAAACACGACGAGAGGCACTCAGGTGTGTCATCAATGCACAAGGCACCTTCTGTCTCCGAGACATGCTTACTCACTAACACGTTCACAAATGGCACGCACACACACACACACACACACACACACACACACACACACACAAAACTAAATTTCAGCTCTTTCTCTGATTTACATTCACACACACACACACACACACTCCCCAATCTGGAGAGGAGCAGCGTTCCGGTCCAGATGGCGCCTCCATGTGTCTACAGCGAAGGGAGCTACTGGGTTACAGCAGACATCTGTTCTGGTGATGGTGGTGGTGGTGTTGGGAGTGAGAGATGAGGAGAGGAGAGGAGGGGCGGAGGACAGGAGGAGGGAGGACGAGGAGGGAAGGGGAGGGCCTCCGCCTCTGCCCGCTCTGGAGGTGATCCTCTACCTGAATGAAAAGCTCTGAGGCATAGCAGGTGATCATGTAATTCATCATTAAGTCTGCTGTCTCCCGCTCCGCTCTGCTCCGTGCTCTCCTTCTGCCTGCTTGCTCCTGCTGCTCGGGGGGGGAAACCCCAATATCTACTGTTCAGTCAGAGGAGAGGGAGGTCTTCCCAACTATCTGTGGTACTGACGGAGAACTCCAGCTAAATAACTGGTGTTATGGGCTCAAAACTCTGGTGTGTGTGTGTGTGTGTGTGTGTGTGTGTGTGTGTGTGTGTGTGTGTGTGTGTGTGTGTGTGTGTGTGTTAGAGCTGCAACAATTGGTTGAAAATAAACTGGAAACTTTTTTAATAATCGAGTAATCATGTTAGTAACTTTTTTGTCACACAAGATAATAAACTGAAAAGCTTTAAATTTTTACACACTTTAAATGTTGTCAGCTCATTAAAAGGCAGCTATCAGTCATCACTGGCAAAGATTTAAGGTAGTATGACTCCACTCTACCTCCTTAATTTACAGTCGGGCCAAACGGTATGATCCATAAATAATATTGCAATATTTTTAGACTGTATCGCAATACAAGATCTATGTCTTTGTAGTTTAAAATCTCCTCTAAAATACTGCAGAGTATTAAGATATTAAACTATTAAATTACTATTACAATAAAGTAAAATATATTTTTGTTACAATGAAGTAAATAAAGTACTGTTTTATTACAGTTAAACAATGTGCTGTTATATGTAAATAAAGTACTATTATGATAAAGTTAAAGTATTGTTTTAATAAAGTTAAGGAGGTTATGTTATAATAAGTTGAATAAAGTTCTGCTATAGTAAAGTTAGATACTGTTTCAATAAAGTTAATTAAGGTACTGTTATATAAAAGTTAAAGAAAGTACAGTTATAATAAAGTTAAATAAATTACTGTCATAGCAAAGTTAAAGTACTGTTATTATAAAGTTAAATAAGGTACTGTTTAAATAAAGTTTAAAAAAAAGTATTGTTATAATAACATTAAGTAAGATGCAATGAAAATAAAGTTAAAGTAATTAAAGTACTGTCCTAATAAATAAAGTACTGTTACGATAAAGTTAAAAGAGTATTGTCATAACAAAACAAAACAAAGCAAAACCACTGGTGCTTTTATTCTGAAGAACCTGGGCCCAACTCGGGCAGGAAGTGTTGATATTTTTGCTGAGAACTTGAAGCTTCTAGTCAACAGTTAGCAGTTACCTGTTAGCATAAAGTTAAACTGTTGTAGGGACGCTGTTAAACATGAGGATTTATTCACTGTGAGCTGGAAACAAACTAACAGCTCTCCAGTCCATGTATCAATAGTATAGTCAACCCTCACTGGTGCTCCATGGTAGCAAAATGTGATTCAGTGATCCCAGTTTGGAGCCCTGCAGATGTAAAACCACACCAACGTCCAGAAGAGAAACAATTTACGCTTTGCAATACAGTCATTTTATACACCCTACATGCCCACCCCTAATTTACAGTGACCTCTAGTGGCCATAGTAATAACGACAGGAGCAAGGGAGTAAGCCAGGTGATACAGAGGTCAAATAAACACAGGACTTTCACCCAGGAGTCGGCTGCTTATGTCTCCTGTTAAACCAGTTACATCACGTAATAAACATACGAGTCAAACCACAATCTTTTCCTAAACCTAACAAACTGTGGCGGTTTCAAACGTTAAATATGCTCTTTCTCGCTTCACTGGGAGGCGCTGTGACTCAAGCGTTACAATAGAAGTGATAACGGCCATTTAATGAACTGATAATGTGATGTCACGTTGAGCTCTGGGAAATCACACGAGGAGTGTTTGACTGTTTTCTGATATTTTAATGACGAAACAATGAATTGATTAATTGAGAAAACAATGAGCAGACGATTTGATAATGAATATAATGGTTGCAGCTCTAGTGTGTGTGTGTGTGTTGTTGCTGAGGTGTCCTTGCTCCGTCTGCAGCACATTACCTCAGTGTTTATGAGTGCTAATGATGTGTGAGGTAGTCAGCTAATGAGGGACACAACTCTGTTAATGTACATTGTTTCTTTGCTTACCTGAATGACGGGTGTGTGAGCTCCTTTCTCTCTTTGGTGTGTGTGTGTTAGTGTGTGTGTGTGTGTGTGTGTTGGTGCACATGCGAGTGGACCAGCTCTGTGACAGTTAGGGGGCTTGTGTGGTCGCCAGCTTGTTAGCGCGGCAAGACTGGAGGGTCATGGGAGCAATTGGCTGCCAGTCTGCTTGTGCAGTGTGCCAGGAGCAGGACATAGAAATAATGTAGAACAAACAACTGTGTGAGTGTGTGAGTGTGTGTAGACTCACACACACACACACACACTCTCTCACACACACACACACAGATTAAGGGAGAGATCAGAGTAACTTCTGTTAGCTTTATCAGACAAAGCTTTCATTGGGCATCTGGGCCTCATTTGCTGCTCCTCACTGAGAAGCCACATCGTACCAGATATTTCAGCAAGATACAGACTAATTAGGGGAAATCACAGAGACTAAAAACAATATGTATAATTTAAGGCTGTTTATGCATAATAAGCTGGTTATAATTGAACACGCACCGTGGCGGCACGCAGTCGTTCCCCTATACGTACCACAGAGGAGCTGCAGCCAAACCGCCTTCGACGCAGCGATGCTTTAAGTCAACATGTTTGTCTGTTTTTAATAACATCAGTTAAATGATTTTAGACTCTCTGACTCTCATGTAAAACTGTGCAGCAGCCATATTTGTTCCAGAACAAGAGTTAGCATTTAGCATCCAGTATGTCAAATGCAGCGTGCCAGAAATACCAGGATGTTGCACTACATTCAGTCGTGTTTCTCAGTATGCAAGCCAGCATGCTTCTCTGGCTATTCTTACCCACAATCCCCTGCACAGCGGACGATACGTCACATCGACTGAGCCGCAAACAGATGATTGAAAGCTGTCAGAAGCCACAGTGAGAGATGACAGTGTGTTAGGGCGCATTCACACTGGCACTATTTGGTCGACTTTAAACGAACCCTGGTCCGCTTCCACGGATAGTTCGGTTCGTTTAGAGTGGTGTGAACGCTAATTCGAGCTCTGGTCCGGACCAAATGAGCAAACCCTGGTCCTCTTGATAACTGGGGGTCTCGGTTCACTTCCAAGTGAACCCTGGTGCGGTTCGCTTACAGTGGGAAATGCAAACGGACTATCCAGCGAACCAAAGAGAGGAAATGACGTAGAGCGCAGTGTATGCGTATAATTAACAGACATATATGTGATGTGAAAACGTTTAAATCCTGTCTGTTTAACCACAGCAGCACGTCGTAGTCTCTCACTCTCCGCCGTCTTTTTCGGCGCTGCTGCATTCGTCTCATGTACAGAGCAACATGCTGGATAGGGAATGGAAGGGGATGGATTTCCGTTTTCGGTCCTGGCCAATCAATGAGCCGGGTTTTCTTCTTCCTCATGCTGTTTTTCTTCCTGGTCAGTGGTCGTTTCGGGCAACACTACCCCCAAACGAGCAGCTGTTGTAACTGCGTGACGTTGTCCAGGCGGTTTGGTCCGCTTTAAAAAGTGCAGTGTGAAAGTGAACCGAACCAAATGAAGGTGTGACATTTTTCGGCATTCCCTGCCCAATCAAACCGAGTCCCCCGGACTATCCTGGTGTGAATGCGCCCTTAAAGTGACTGATGACCAGTGGAATAGTGATATAGGAAACTATAGGAGTCATCCATGGAGTAAAATGTGTGTAGGTTACTAAGTTGTCCTGCAGGGGTCACTGTATTGTTGTGGGTGTCATTCACTGACTGACAGGTGTTGCTAGACGGGGAGCACATGTAGTTTTTTGACTGCTACGCCGGGCCACGTCAAGTCAGGTGTACGCTGCTCAATGCAGTGGTGAAAATTGAAGACCACTGCAGAGATAAAAAAAAAAAAAGCCGTCTCTGCAGCTCCTCGGTGGCTTTAAGTTTAGGCTTAGCCGCTATATTTAAAGTTAAAAAAAACTATGTGTGCACCCACGTCTAGCAACACCTGACTCTCAACGGATGGTTCCTACCTATACTAGCAGACACCGGTGACAACACAGTGACCCCTAGAGGACAAATTAGTAACCTACACACATTTAACTCCATGGAGGGCTCCTGTAGGAATATTAATTGTTAAAATTAGCAACATAGTTATAACGATAACCAACAGCAAAAGGACGTAACAATGACTGAGAAATTTATATGTTAGAGTCTACAGCGTATGTCATAACTTAAAAGTTAAAACTAGCCTACCTACATCGCAAAGCAACAACCGCAGAGCAATCCAGGTTGACCTTTGTCTCTGGCAAGCTCAGTGAACGGCCTTTTGTAGTTCATTTAAAAACAGCCGCAGTCGACCAAAGTGCTGTACAAACTAACAGAATGACACACAGATATATAGCAATATAACATGTACACAAATATAAGGGGCCGTACACATGCTGCGTCTTTAACCGCCTGGAAAACACAAGGTCGGTGCTGGGTGCTACTTTTGTGCCATTTATGTGCCAGCTTTCAAGAGCGTGGCGGCAGGTTGCGTCTGAGGTTGCTAAGCAAACCTAAAAAGCATCATATAGTCTGTTTACCTGAAATCCTGAGCGCAGAGCTGATCTTCTTCCAGGAGCTGTTTATAAGTGTGTAGGCCTGTCGTCCGTGGGACAGATGTAAAGCTCTAGGTAGCCCTGCACTAACATGATCAACTTCTCCCTGTTTATCAGACTGAATATTTACAGAAGAAGGGAAAGATATCTGTCGGCTGTGATTGGTTGGTCCTCATCACATGACATGCGGTGCGCGTTCCAGTTACATGTGGCCCTTTGCTGCTTGTCATCGCAGTTAATCTGTCATATCCAATAAAGGCATAAAAAAGCCCCCCGAAATAATAAAGAAATTACAATATAGTGCATAAATAAGTAAGAGCCACCACATTTTAACCCTGCTTTGTGGACATGCACGTGGTTCTTTTGGGTTCACATCGCTCCAGCAGGAAACGGGAGGGCTGGGAGGTGAGCTTTACGCCCTCCTACTGCCAACGTTGAGTGAAAGTTAGACTTAGATAAGAACAAACCGCCAGTCTGGAGTCAATGTCTGTCAAATATCCAACTTAAAATGTAAATTCAGATTATATTTTGTAATTGGATCGTGCACAGTCAGTGTGTTTACGATTTGTACCATCCATGCAGTCACAAAAAAAAGGGCTGTATGCATTCGTCCACATGGGGGTCCACACAGACGTAGGTAGATGAAAATATTTACGTCACATAAAACAAAGCAGACCATCGCAGGCACGTGGATGCCTTACTGCTCAGCAATTATACTGCAATATATATATAAAATACTACTGGGAAAGTGGTCATTCTAAATAATGAGTACTTTTGTTTTTAATAATATTGTACTTTCACTTGACCCTTTGAAACCCGAGCAAATTGGCTTGATTTCTTTTAAAAACATGGAAAGAAGGTAATGGACAATGAAAGAAGAAATGACCCAAAAAATTAGCAAGAAAATTAGCGAAAGAGGAAATTAAAAACAAGAAAATTATTTAAACCAAATAAAGAAAAACAAACAAACAAGTAAACGACTTGGAAAGAGTGCAACAACATTTTAAAAATGTAATAATTACAAATATAGTTTTCCCCAGCTTTATTTTTCTTTTTTCCCTAGATTTTTTTATCAATTTATTTTTATAATTCTCTATGTAATTCGAGGGGCATTTCTTGCCATTTCTTTTGTCCCCATGTTTTTGAAAGAAATTACACCAATTTGCTCAGTGAGGGTTCAAAGGTTTAAATACTTGTGAAAGGCATCTGAAAGCAGCGCAAGAAAAGTGATGTCGCTCCAGGTTTCAAAGATTTGCGTAAAATTTTGAGTGCAGGACTTTGACTTAAATATTTTTACCCTGCAGTAACAGATTTTTATGCCACATGGGGGCAGCAGAGACAAGCTGTGAACACAACATGACATATTATCACCTTTTAAATTGTGATGGCCGACATGTTAGCAAACGTTTGCCTGTTTTTTGCGTCCAGCTGATACGTAGCATTAATTAGAATTTATTTGGAGCCACCTGATGAATTTAAGTCCGTCATTCACTCCTTTTTAGCTCTAGTTTTGGTCTCTATGAACCCTTTTGTGAAAAATATCAGGTAGCTGCTAAATGCTCCACTAGGTTCACCAGCTAGTTGCAGACGTCGTCTCGCTGCAGTTTGCTGCCGTGCAGGTTGAGTACGTTGCATTTCTAAAGCAGAAACACTGATGAGAGCTGTGAGAGTCAATCAAAAGGGTACAGTTGCAAGCTGGAAAACTGAAACAACAACATAAGTGAAGCTGTAAAGCTGAGGAGAACTATAGAGTCAGGTGATATTTTAAATGTCCCAACGATCCTGTTCAAACACAAGTAGTCGTGTTATCCTCAGAAGATCTAAGTTAAAGATCTGAGCATGTCTTCCTCTAGTAGTTTGTCAAAGTTTGCATCGCAGCAGCCGGTGTGCTCTGTGTGAAATAAATAAAACTAGTTGTCATATATTACCAGACGACAGCCCAAACACACCATCGGAAGTAAAATATCAGCGCCAGATGGATGACAAGCCTACGCTTCTAATGTTCTGCTGACTGTAGCAAATGGTTTCTACTTTTTATCTTCTTGAAACTTTTTATGAACGCTTTTTTGTTTTAGAGTGTTCAGCTGTTCTCCTACTCCATTTTTTCTTCTTCTTCTCTTTGGACGACGGCGTATATCTTATTATCTTCTTAATTAAATACACATGGAATTAGAGCCAAACATATAATGTCTGAGCAACAATAAAAGTGTTATTGTCTTCTCGCTCTGCTGTAAAATTGGTTGAAAAGCATCTTGTGCCCTTCTGTCTTCACACTGGCTTTATTTTTATTTTTTAATTCTAGCCGTAAATAAAATTTATCTCACCCTGCTCATTGTATCCGCTCCTCCCACCTACACGCGGTCACATGATGTGCCTAGCTGAACATAAGTGCCGGCGCCCACCTTTTTCTATACTTATCGGTGCCCACACAAGCACAGCTGCGCCCATGCTGCCTATGAGCATTGTGGGTAAATAGTGATAAAACATTTCCCAGTGTAGCATTAAAGAAAAGCTTTTCAGAAATCTGCTCTGTTAGACTTTATATGCTTCGCTCATAAAATCTATTTCCACGTCTCTCTGGGCCATGTTGAAATTACCCACGTCTTTATTTGAGTGTGTTTGTTTTATATGTGTGAATATTGTGTCGTTTAGTACTTTATAGGGCTCTTTTGCTCGCCGAGGTTGTTTATCACTGTATTCTTTCAACCAGATCTGGAGCAAACAAAACACCAGTCCAGTAGAGGAGAAGTAATGAGGTCTGTGTGTCCGCGCTGATGTACTTTTCTATACTTCCACTTCCTCATTACTCTCTGTTTTATGGATTGTTCTTTCCAGAGTTTTATTTCAGCGTATATTCAACATTGCGGTTCCCTGCAGAGGTCAAACACACCATTTGGCGCTGCTCCTCAAACCCTGAAAGTCTAAATTGTGCCTTTGGATTACCATACATCAAAATAAATTCCCTCAGCGCCCACCGCACAAGGCCTTGATCACAGAAGAGAGCCTCTTTTATCTGTAGCTCTCACACTTTTGGCCATGTTTCTGGTCCGCTGGTGAGCCGGGCCTATACTTAGTGCGCCCGTTTTTACCAAACTGAGGGATATTTCATGCAGTCCGTTAGCCTCAGCCGACATTTATAGACAGAGGGGGACACTTTAATATGTTTGTCTCTGTGTGTCGGCCATGCCGTCACCGCTCCTCTCCCGCTTAACTCCTTCCATCTTCCTGCCGCTCTCCCATCCAGCGTTGGCTGGCAGGTTGCCCAGTGCTTGCCACCCAGCCCGAACATCTTGTGTATGTGTGTGTGTGTGTGTGTGTGTGTGTGTGTGTGTGTGTGTGTGTGTGTGTGTGTGTGTGTGTGTGTGAGAGAGTTCAAGCACTCCTTCATGAAATACTGTACGTCTTAAGGCAGTAACATAAAATACCTGGCCGTCAGATATTGCAGAAGGGCAGTACATCAGAGGAGCCGTTGATGTATGTTTTGGCGTGCTCTCCTGCAGCTATATGTAGCCGCGTAGCTCATGCTGGCTTTGGCTTGACACACGCAGTCTGCCCCAGATACGAGGCCGTCCAGGATCCCGTTCACTCTAATGAGGCGTCCTGACAAGTGCAGCGAGTAGTTGGATGGTTGGCGTGTTTGTTGACGGCGCTCCTCTGAGATCATCGTGGTTTGGGACTAGCTGGATCTCAGAGAGGAGACGTCTCCAGTGGTGACCGTAGTTGGACCGCCATCGCATTTCCCAGCTCTCCTCTCTCTTGACACTGTGCCCCTCGACCTCCCCACCCCCCCTCCACCCCCTCCCTCCTTTCTCCCGTCACCTCCCTTCGCTCTGAACCCCCCGCTGCTTCAAAACATGGCCTCTCCCCGGACCCAACCCCCCCTGAATCTGACGGACATGGTACAGCCCGACGACTGTACACAAACATAGAGTATTAAACAGATTGTGAGAACCCATCTGTATGTTAAGCCAATCAACAAATCAATGAATGAATCAACCGATCAATCCATTGATTTCAATCATAATCATTAGACTCTTGCAATCAAATTTAAAAATGATAAGCTTAATTTTTTTTTTTTTTTTTTTTTTTTGAGTAGAGTCGAAGTAAGAAAAGCAGCCATGTTTGATTAAAACCTCGTCTCTGTTCTGCCATTTTGTTGATCCCCTTTTTGCCAGGACTCTCATCGCCTGGTTCTCTTAAGAAGCCGGGGAAATTCGATTTCAGCGCCCTGTCCTCCCAGACGAGGTCCCCCCGCATGGCGTTCACCCACCACCCACTGCCAATGCTGGCGGGAGTGAGACCAGGTGAGACCAACCCAGCTCCAGATACCCCCCTGATCAGACCCCACCCCTTCCTACCCCCCCCCACCTCCTCACCATCTCCTCCTACCCACCCCCCACTTCTTCAGGGCCCCACCCCTTCCCCTCCCCTTGGCACAGAGGCGGGAGCATTGTCTTTGGGAGATGAGACGGGTCGGGATTTAAAGCTCTGCAGGCTGGTGCTCACCTCTGCCTCCTCCTCTGCCTGTTCTGACGCTGGTGATGGAGCTTTTAGGGCGTCTGGGTGTGGTGTGTGACTTTTCTGGGTCTGTCTGGTGGATGGTTGGTGGTCGTACTTCTCTAGATACCGTCTGAACACATCACTTCCTGTTTCTTATTGTGGAGGAACAGGACCAAGGGGGTGTCTGCTGCCGAATCTGTCACAGCTTTAAACGCACAAATTTCAGTGCTCTTATTTTGGCATGACGTAGACGACAGTCACGTTTCCTCACTGACTCCTGGCTTATCTTGTCTTTTTTTTTTTTTTTTTTTTACAAAATTTCTTGAGAAAGTTGCAGAAAATTAAAACCTAATGAGGTCTAAAAGACTAAATACATAAATAAATAGACTTCTATTTTATTTTAAAGTTACAGAGTAAATGATGACTGAACAGCATCGTTAAATTTTTTAATTTAGGTTGAATTTCTTCAAATTTGGAAAGTGCTCTACACCTACAATCAGTAGGCGCTAATTTTACACACAAGTGTATTTTACGGCTCTTAAAAGAGTTTCCAAAGTGAATCGAATAACCCTGATGATGTCATACTAATGTCATCAGGGTTGTATCGGCTCATGCTTGAGATTTAAAATGTTCAACGTTGAGCCTGACTCCTGGCTTATCTTGTTTGTTTGTTTGTTTTTAAAACATTTCACATTTGTTTTTACAAAATTTCTTGAGAAAGTTTGCAAAAAATTAAGACCTAATAAGGTTATATTTAAAAGACTAATAATAATAAATGGGCTTCTGTTTTTTAAGTGATGACTGGACATCATCGTTAAATTTTTAATGTTCTTGTTGGAAAGTTACAAGTGATTTTAATCGTACCGCATCAACACTCCTGTAATCAAATAGAGAGTAGTTTAATATGCTATCCATCAATACAAGCCTCATATCCAAAATTTTCAATACTATGTCTGGACTTATGTCCATACTAATAAAAAATAAAATGCTAAAAAGTGCAATAAACTACAAAAAAAAAATCATTTTTTTTATATATATACTTATTTTTCTAAATACATGCAAGAAAGTCAGTCCATGCTCACAACATGATGACGCTTATTCCAACGTAGGAAGTGCCGTGAATACCCGCGGTCTGGATTATAATGTTTTAGTTGTGTGCGCTTTTTGCTGGATTTCTACAAACCCATTAAAGCAAGGACACAGCGCTCTGGGGTACGATGAATGCACGATACGTTAGTGTAACTTCCCCGGTTTTATATGCAAAAAGGATTATTGCTCCATCTTATTTGGTTGCAATTCAACCGGCATTTAAAAGTGGATATGCAAATGGAATTGCGGGCACTCCCGTCGGTGTTAAAGCGCTACGAGAGTTCTCCAAAGTGAATCGAATAACCCTGATGATGTCATACTGATGTCATCTGGTTATATCGGCTCAGGCTTGAGATTTAAAATGTTTAATGTTGAGTGTGCGTTACAAACTGGACGTGTGGGTTTTGAAAAAGGTGGGCATTTGGGAGGCAGGGGATGATTAATGAAACTCACAGTTGCATCATGGGAAATGTAGGATCCAGCTTTTTCTGAGTTTGATTCCTAACTAGAGACTAAAAGTCAACAAATCTGTTTTTCTCCTGCTTTGTTTTTATCTTTTCTGTAAATATGACTCCCTCATCTTTATACTAAATCTTGGCGTGGGTTTTTTATGAGGCTGGATTACCAACCAGGCCGAGTGGGAAACCGCCTGGGACTCCAGATCTTCAGGTTCAGATCTTCAGGTCTTTGTGGCAGCTGGTTTGTGGTAATTTCATGAATTGCTTGGGAGTATGTAAGTATGCACCACTAAAGCACAACATGGACTGACAGGATCTGGGCCTGTAAGTGGTTCTTGAGGCTCCATCTTTGATATGGTTGTTTTAAGATTACTCTGATAACATGTTTACACTGTGCATATTACTGAATTCATGTGTGTTTAGAGCAGTTGGAGGATCGGAGCCCCAGCAAGCTATTTTTACCCCAGGACCCTCGAGCAGGCTGATCCAGCCGTGGGTTTTTTCTGTTTCACTGTTCCCTGTCGTCTTTTCTGTCATTTTTACTTCTTTGCAAATTCTTATTGACTCGTTTCTCTCGACAGTGTGGGAACAAAATAATCTCAATGTGGGTGAGCACATGTTTAAATTCATACTGGCGAGGCCGGTGAATAAGGCTCAGAGTCTGAGTTGCTGTGTGAACCAGCTGATCCTCCACCAGGCTGAAACAAGCAGCTCGTGATAACATCAGATATCAGACAGAGCCAAGGGCTCCCATTATAAATCATCACTCTTAATTTTATCACCATGGCACACATCGAAAAAGGAGACTTCCTCTTCTTCTCTGGAAAGTGCACGTCTGTGAATTCACCCAGTGAAGGAGCTCGCTGGAGATAATTACCCATGTGCTTTAGTTCTGTAGCTCGGCTACATCAAAGGCTTTTTAAGCCAGCGAGCAGATGTGAAGCAGTGAGGTTGACCGCCGTGTCATTAAACCCTCCTCCGTGGTTGCTGACAGACCCTGTGCCTCTTGAGATGTAGCTACAGCAAATGCAATCTCCACACACACTCATATACATGTTCAAGCTGACACACACACACACACGCATAATATGCCATCCTTGTTGTGGCCAGCCGTTGTGATTTATACAGTTGTGATTTGTTTATTTTTACACAAACTCTTACAGTGCACGAGCTGGAACTGTTCCTGCGCTGGCGTGAAAAAGCCTACCACATCATCAGTGTTGTTGTTTTTCTGTGTGGAAGACAAGATCCAAGAAGATTTAGGGGTTGGTGATGTTGGGCTGAGGAGCGTGCTACGGCGAGCCGCTTACAGTGGTGGTGCTGAGAGGTGGTTGTGGTCGGGTATGTCCCTGCAGCCGCGATCAGCTGCCCTCCCTCTGGAGCTGTTATTTCCAACCAGGGGTCCTCATGCCCCATGGAGTTTCTTAACTAATTTGAAATTAAAAAGGTAGAAATCACAGTTTTCATCCATCCTTTAGCTGCACCTCTTTATCCTTTATATTAGTGATACTCAACCTACAGCCCATGGGCCAAATCTGGACCATAATAGGGTGCCGGGTGGCTCACCAACTATTTCTTATTCAAAATGAAAATAAATTGAGTCACACTGGTAATTTTTGTATGTCTAATATTGATAAGGTCCCAGAGAGAATAAAATAAAACCATCAAAATAAATCTAGTGCTAGGGGTGGAAACTACCCAGAAAGTTAGCAAAAGTTACGGCTAAATGGTTTAAATCGTTAAGATAAAAGTCGTGGTTAAATGGCTACAGTAATTGCTTTGTGGTCAAATATTTAGTGAAAGGTTCATGGCTAAATGGTTGAAATAGTCTGGTTAGCTAAAGAAGTGGCTAAGTGATCAAATGTTTAGCCAAAATTCATAGCTAAATGGTTGAGAAGGTTAGCCAAAGGTAATTGCCTCATAGTGAAATACTTAGCCAAAATTTTATAGCTTAATGGTTAAAATAGCTTAGTTAGCTATGTTGTGGCTAAATGATTGAAATAGTTAGCAAAAGTTATGGCTACATGGTGAAATATTTAGCTAAACATTCATGGCTAAATGGTTAAAATAACCCAGTTAGCTAATGTAATGGCTAAATGGTTTTAAAAAGTTAGCAAAATGTATGGCTAAATGGTGAAATATTTAGCTAAAAGTCACAACTAAATGGTTAAAATAGTTAATAAAAATAGTTAGTAGTAAGTCATGGCTAAGTGGTTGAAATAGCCTAGTTAGCTAATGTAGGGGTTAAATGGTTGAAATAGTTAGCAAAAGTTATGACTAAATGGTTGAAATAGTTAGCTTAAAGTTGTGGCTAAATGGTTAAAATAACCTTGTAAGCTTGAGCAGTGGCTAAATTATTAATTAATTTGCCAAAATTTTCACTACATAGTGAAATATTGGGCTAAAGTAGGGGCTAAATGGCTGAAATAGTTAGCCAAAAGTACTTCCTACATAGTGAAATATTTAGCTAAAAATTCATGGCTAAATGGTTGAAATAGCTAAAGTAGGAGCTAAATGATTGAAATTGTTAGCAAAAGTCTATGGCTAAATGGTTGAAATATTTAGCTTAAAGTACATGGATAAAAGGTGAAATGTTTAGCTAATAGTTCATGGCTAAATATTTGAAATAGTCTAGTTAGCTAAAGTAGGACCTAAATGATTGAAATGGTTAGCAAAAGTTATGGCTAAATGGTTAAATATTTAGCCAAAAGTCATGGCTGAATGGAATGGTTAAAATTAGTTAGCTCAAAGTTCATGGCTAAAGGATTGAAACAGATAAAAGTTGTGGCTAAATGGTTGAAATTGTTAGTCAAAAGTAACTGATACATAGTGAAATATTTCGCTAAATGTTCATGGCTAAATGGTTTTTAGCCTAGTTAGCTAAAGAAGGGGCTAAATGATATAAATAGCAAAAATTATGGCTAAATGGTTAAATATTTTGTTAAAAGTCACGGCTGAATGGTTAAAATAGTTAGTTAAATGTTCATGGCTAAATGATTGAAATAGTTAGCATAAGTCATAACTAAATGGCTGAAATTGTTAGCTTAGAGTTGTGAATAAATGATTGAAATGTGTAGCTCAAAATAATGGCTAAATGGTTGCAATAGTTAGCTAAAATCCATGGCTAAAGGTGAAATGTTTAGCTAATAGTTCATGGCTAAATATTTGATATAGCCTAGTTAGGTAAAGTAGGGGTTAAATGATTGAAATAGTTAGCAAAAGTCATAGCTACATGGTTGAAATTGTTAGCTAAAGGTAATTAAGAAATGTTTATAATAGTTAGCTAAACATTGAGGATAAATGATTGAAATATTTAGCTTTAGGTAATGTCTAAATTAGTGCAATAGTTAGCCAAAAGTCACAGATAAATCATTGAAATAGCTAAAAGTAATGTCCAAATGGTTAAAATAGTTAGCTAAAAGTTGTGAATAAATGAAATATTTTGCCTCGCTAACAGATAATTGGTTAAAAAGCTAAAAATAATCAATAAAAATAGAAATATTAATATATATAGAAATATTCAGCTCCTGCCATAGAGTGACCAAATAGACCTAAACGTTGAAATTTCAGTTGTACAAAAATATTAATTGTCCACTAAAATCAGCGGTGTTAAATTCCACGCAGTTTAAAGTCAATCTAAATGAACACATTTGTGATTTAGTCGGGGGTGTCGTCAGTGGGGGTACAGGAGTTCATCTGACGGGGCTGTGGGGTTCATCTGACAAAAACAAGGATGGGAACCACTGCTGAAGAGGGAGAGGAGAGTTGATGGGGGGTGTAGGGATTCCCTCTGATCCTGTTTCCCCCCCCCGCCATCACCACCACCCCCACCCCCACCCCCAACCCGCCCCCACACCCCCAGAGTGTTTGGCCTTCACCCAGTCTCTAATGGGATTAGTAGGGGACTAATAGAAGCAGGGAGACAGCTCCACTGGGGAGCAGGCAGCCTGGCATGGGAGCAAGGTGTTGCTGGGCTCAGAGGCATAGGCCCCTGTCTGGGGGGTGATGCAGCGGGGTTGGCACTCTCATGGAGTACACTCACACACACAATGTATAAGATGCAAGAACCAAAGAGTGTTGGCAGCCCAACGTGGGCAGCTGGGGGGCCTGGATTGGATGGGGTGGGTGTCAGACTGGCACGGCGAAGAGGAGAACAGGCTTCTAATACAAATCAAGGAGATTTAGTAATGGATATAGGTCTGACAGAGAGGGCTTTGTGTTCGGTCGTAGGGCTCAACCAACTGCTCCCCTCTCACACCTCACACACATACATTCAGCTCTGTAAAGCAAAAGAAGGGGATGCTTTTTTATAAGCTTATTAGCCGCCTAATGCTGATATATTTTGCATCCTCACACCTGCTGTACACACACACATTCATCGACAGATATGAGGCTCCAAAGCATATTAACAGAGAAGCATCAACTCAGACATACAGTGTGAATGTACAGATTAGTTCTGTCATAGAAACAAAATGTGTCAGATGAAAAACGGCTTTACCGTCTGGATGCCAAATTGCATCAACGCCAATGAATCACACCCTCAAAACAGCACACAGGCGTGCAGGCATTAAGAGCGGCTAATTTAAGACAGTACTCAATGATCTCTTTGTGCTTTTTTCTATTTGCGAGCTCTTTGGATCTGATTTCAAAATATAGCATCTATTGAATTTGTGCACGCTCAGGTGTGCGCGGCGTCTGCCTGTGTGCAGGTCTGAATGGTGTTGACTTGTTATGACGTCTGTGTGACTGTGCACATGTGAATACAGGGTGTGTGTGTGTTAAATCTCCTCTGTAAAGCTGTGTAGATTTATTGGAGTGATCATAAAACATGATGAGCAATGCCTATAGTAGCTTATTAACTGGAAATCAGCTTTTCTTGGAAAAACAACACTCCTTTCATGTGCGACATTTTAAAACCAGATTTTTACGTCTCCAGTGGTGATGTGATGTGATGTTCCTGCTGTCATCCGTTAATCACTCAGCACATCTCTCCCATCTGTAACACTGTCTTCCTCTCGCTCTCAGCGTCTTCCTCCACTTGTGTTCCTCTAATAGAGATGTCTCTGTTGGCAGGGAGTCCCCGTGCTTCAGCCTCGGCCTTGCACTTCCCGTCTCCCTCCATCATCCAGCAGTCTAGCCCCTACTTCACCCACCCAACCATCCGCTACCACCACCACCCTGGACAGGACCCCCTGAAGGAATTTGTGCAGTTTGTCTGTGCCGATGGCTCGGGGCAGGCCGCCGGACAGGTAAGGTTTGCCGCCAGAGAAAAGAAACACTTTTATTTTTAAAACGTGCCATTTATACAGAAACTGCAGATGTGCCACACCTTGCAACTAGCTCGCATTAGTAATGCAGAATGTTTCTCGTAGTAAAAGTGAATGAAACAATTCTAAAAGGTTGGAACAGACAACTGGAAGTAGAAAAATACAGAAGTATATTAGTGGTAAAATGTGTGTACGGAAGCAAAAAAAGGCCACAATAACAATTTGAATTTCAAAAGCAACTCTTTACCTAACTGTGAAATTTAACAGCTGCTAAATAACTGGTTTTGAAATTTAAATACCACTGAATTTATAGCATTGAAAATATTATAAACCATCTGTCTTACTCTTTGTGTTTTGATTTTCCCTCTTTAAAATTTCTTTTAAATTTCACATTTTAAAGACTTTATTTTTCTCCAGGCTCACAAATTCAGAAAATTTCTATGTTTCTAGTCGCTCATCTGAAGTTTCTTTAAAATCATAGCCCATGTGACTGATCTGACTGCACGTAACCTGTTAAGACAACGTCTGATCGATTCCCTCAGACTTGATTGATCCTCAGTAACTTTTCATTTTCAATTTTGGTGTGTGACTCTAACAAATCTCAATTAAAGCAGATTTTTTTTGACATGGCTTGAATTTTTATATCAGAATCTGACTAAAGTGAATTTGAGCAACTCAGTGTTTTTTTTTTAATATTGGACGCTTACATGTTCTAAATTCAAAACCCTTAGCTAAAAACATAATCAGATTTTGAAATTGTACAAATTGAAAGTACCGTCTGAAACATCCATAGCCTCCTGAGACCCGAGCTTTTGTTTGATATGCATTTTTAATTCCTCCTAGCTATCTGGGATTATAAGGATCTGATAAGTATAAAAAACTATGCATTGTTTTTGAACAGGAAGTAGAAAATGATGTCCTCAAATGGGGTTAGTGGGTTTATTGTAAATAGTTACAATTGTGTAATAAAGTGTAAAACAGTTTATTTCAATGCCTGAACGTTGTGCAAAAACAAAATCACAAACACATGTTCAGTCTTTGGTAACTCTAGGGTCGGGGGTCACTGTTCAAAAATGTTGCCTGAACATGGCTGTCCAAAAACAAAAATGCAACATATCTAAAAATCTTGTGATTTGGTCATTTTTAAATTCTAGATTAATTTTCCCTTCTTCGTAGTTAAAGCTACAAATGTCCTTTGCTGCGATAATACAATAATTAAGTCCCAATGTCCTCAAATGAGTACTTACTGATTAGCATTAAAAGCGTCTTAGCTTGTACTATTGTTACAGTTGGTCAAATGTATACGCCATATCAAACTACAAACATTATTAATCATAAATAAACCAGTTTTAACCATCAAATGTGATGAGGTTTTGGACCTTGTCCACTTATGTGTTGGATCAGTTGTCAACTAACTTGCCCAACCTGGCCTCACTCTGCTTGGTCAGTGACTTCTGGCGTCAGACACCAGTGAAAAAAGCCATTCTTTAACATAGGTGAGTGAGAATGTGTTGACTTGGCCGAGATGGCCACCATCCTTTTTTTCATACATTAGCGTTTTTGAGCTTTTGCTACAACTAGAAGGCGCAAAAAGTGCCTACGAACGAGGACAACAGGTTAAAGACAAGTAGATTGAAGTATAAAGTGCAGCAAACCCAAAATGTGATGTCCTCATTTGAGGACGCAGGGTCGCAGGAGGCCAGAGGCGAATTTAAACCACAAAAAAAGTCAGAGGTCAATGCTGTATGTGCTTAAATTTCAAAATTAGGTATTCAGTTGCTTATAAAAACTTAAAACTAAAAACATATGGCCTGCTTTTGCATCTGTATGAGTGCCTATTTTAGAAAAGTCAACGCTGACTCGCTCTTAAAATCTAAAAATGTATTGAGCACGTGTTTGCACTGCTTTATGATACAGTATTACTAGTACACACACTACAGTGCATGCCAGCAGCTTATTGTATGGTGTCATATGTCCACATACAATATAGAAATGCACAGAAACACTCCACAGCAACACGATGAACACACCAGACATGTGTTTATTCAGTTGGTGTACAAATCTCTGTATTGTCTTGTCGATGTCATTTTGCCGTTTGCTGTTTCAGACCCTACGTTCCCCCCTCCTCTCCTTTTTTTTTTTTTACTTAATTTTCTTTGCTCCACCCAACCCCTCAGAAGTTACAACCATCAGCACGAGAGTGAATCAGTCACGGCACACCTCAGCCAAGCATACCCGTCCTGTGTTGTGTCATCGTGTTTCTGTTCTCATCTCTAGCCGTTACGATTTTAGTTGGAGTTTGGTTGTTTGGTGCTGGTATCGTTGGTGGTGTTGTGCTTGTGTAGACGAGTATTCTCCCATGGTTTTGATTTCTTGCCATCTTCTGGACGAACCCAGTCAATGATTTGCTCACTCCCCCTCCTCCACACCTCCTCCACCCACCACGGACCACCCCTGTGGAACCTCTCACCTCAAGCTCCAGCTCCCACTCCTATCAAACCCTGTGGTGATTATTATTTCTCACACCTCCATAAAAGACGCCGTCCACATACATCATTCCTTTGGTTGTTGTTTCCCCACCACCACCACCACCTCCTCTCCCTCCTTCCACCATCGCCTCCCCCCTCCTCCGTCATGGATATTTTTTTGGACCTGGCCTCCCGAGCTGCGTCCTCTTTTCATTCCGTGTCTGCGGATTGTCGCATGTCGCCCTCCTGACCCTGTTTGTGTTGTCTGCAGCCAAACGGGAGCGGCCAGAGCAAAATGCCAGGCTCCTTCTTGCTGCCTCCACCTCCCCCAGTGGCCCGCCCAGTGCCCCTCCCTATGCCCGACTCTAAACCCAACAGCACGCCCCCTGACGGCGGACTCTCCTCGCCCGCATCTCCGTGTAAGTGACCCCGCAGAGACCGTTCTCAAAACCAAACCAACAAAACAAAACAAAAAATCTGAGAATCCCAACCCTCTCCAGTGAAAAGACCCCTGCCATTGTTCTTCCTCCAACTCCGTGCCATCATTGTTCCTGTGTATCCAACATCTCACCTCCTCTAACCCTTGGAAGGCTGTGGAAGCCGGCACAGGATGTACTGTGGAGCTCAGAGTAGATCGAGGCCACCAGAGGTCTGGTTAGACGGATCTGTCATAATGGACTCCTGAGGTGCTCATCAGGGTTCTGTGTTAGGTCCCCTCAGTTTGAGCGGCTCTTGAGCGTTGTCTGGTGTGGAAGCTGCATCACCAACCCAGTTCTTCTCCTCCTAAATCCTCCTGTCTTTCCCTGATGGACTCATTAGCAAATAAATATAAATATATATCTTGATTATTAATTGATTCCTACTTGTGAAGAGCACAAATTTAGGGCAGTTAATTTATATGGACTCCAAAATATTCCAGTAGAAATTGGGACGTTGGTCGAGCTGATTTTATTTTTTGTTTGGTGATTGTTGAGCAGAGCAGGGTGTGTTTTAAAGGTGAAGGGGTGATGTCCGTCCAACCGTGGGGCTTCTCTCACAACACATTTGTCTTCCTCACCTGTGATAGGAGGGGCACTGGATGGAGCACTTTAATTTTTTTGTTTTTAGCTTTCCTTCAAATTTAGTGTTTGCGTTGTACCCCCCCAGTCAGCGTCTCAAAGTCTTTTATGTCTTATGTATGTTACTCCAATTCTTAGAGACACATGGATGTGTCCCGTGTATGTCCATACACATAAATCTCCAAATCCTCTTCCTCTCTGTCTCTCTCCTTCTTGTCCTTCCTCCCGTTCCTCCACACAAACACATATACGCACCAGTCCGCACACTGCATCCTGAATCCCTCGCTGAGATTCGGATGCTGGAGTCCGTAGGGTTCCTCAAACTGCCCTAAATTTGTCAGAGGCTTTGATGCCAGTGGGTTTTAAATGTCCCCTGACTGATCCTCAGTGTCAGGATTCTGGTGTGCTCAATCACTTCCAGCTGAGTTTATCTGTGGGATTTAATCACTCAGGGAGATCTAAGTTTGCATACCAGATTTTGGCAGCAGACTTCTCTGTGGAGTTTTGATGACCTCAATGAAATATAGCAGCACTGAATTAATTTATCTGAATATCTGTGAGTTAACGACAGTGATCTGGTAGGTTTACAGTGTATTATCACATGTTAAGGGAACAGTTTGACATTTTACTTTGCAAGAAATACCACTTTCATCCCTGTATGATAAATATGAAGCTAGCGCCAGTTAGCTTAGCTTAGCATAAAGACTGAAAGCAGAGGGAAACAGCTAGCCTGGCTCTGTCCAAAGGTGACAAAATCCAGCTGCCTGCACCTCTAAAGGTCACAGATTAACACTTCATGTCATGTTTGTTTAATTTGTACAAAAAGTGAAGTGCAACAAAAAACACTTTGTGGTTTTAAACATCCAAATTTTACTCACAATAACAGGACTCTAGTTCCAGAAAATAATCAGTCATTTGTCACTTGGAATTACACAGGTACAACTCCAGTAATAGGGCTGCACCACATAGTTTTAAGCTTCATTTTTAACGCTGACATTCAAATGTTAATTCATTCAGTTCAAATCCAAATGTTGTTTTTTCATTGTGTATTCATTCTGTTTAAGATTAGGCTACACTAATATTATTAGTATTACCATAAAACTTCAATTAGTAGCCCGGGCTAGTATTTGCTTAAGTCACTTAACAGGTTTATATTTGGGACAGGCCTTTAATTCCTTTTACATGAAACCATTGCTCAGCTAAAATGGGAAACATGATCTAATTGTTTATTTGAACCAGTATGAATATTACTATTATTAGAATTAGGCTTCAGATAACATATCAATTACAAAGAATTAATTTGATCTGACTCCAACACGGCACCCGGCATACCAACACAACACCACTTTATCCTGTTAAATACAATATTCACAACTTGGATTCATTTTTATGAAAAACCATTTTGATTCTGTTGATCGATGGACCCTTACAGACTAAAGGAAGATGAGTAATTTACATGGTAATCCAGGAACAGACACATAATCTGACTTAATGACAGCTTCAGAGGAAGTTGAGTCACAACTTGTTTTTCATGTTGGTAAATCTGAATGAATTACAGTGGTTTCTGGTGCTCATGGTTTTAGGAAAATGAACTGAACGAATCTAACCGAGCTAATGATGTGTAGCGTCTCCATGCTGACAGAAGTTCAAATATTTATATTTGTATGTGCGATCCAGACAGCTAACTAACGTTAGCTCCAGCAGGTAGCCAACAACCCAGTTTTATATATCCAAAGAACTTCTCCAGAGTGTGTCAGGTCCAAAGGTCAAAATTTAGTAAAAAAAAAAAAAAATAGATGTAATCATTTCCAAAGTTCACGTCACATTTTTATCTAATTATATATTCAGCTTCGGCCTGTATTTGTCGGCAGGGAGCCTTTTAAAAACAGCATTTTCACTGTGGTCAGAAAACCGTTTGCTCCTGTGCACACACCTGTGCTAACAGGCAGTCTAACAGCACCATAAATTAAGTTTATTCAATAAAGGAAGTTGATTTAATAACGGAAAAAAAGACGAATGCTGCATTCACATGGAATCAGGGAGACTGTAGACGGCAAACTAGATATCATTTTAGAGAATACCAGCAAGAGTGGCGGCAGACAGTATTGTTGTTCAGAGTTAAAATATTTTTACATTTTTGGCGTCCTCTGCAACAGAATTTACAGACTGATGTTACGTAGCTTCTTCACAGAAAGAGAAAACCACGGGCAATCTGGACAATTTCTATAAGAGGTCGCATAAAATAATTTAATTTAATATATTTTATTTCATTCTTTGTAAACAATGCGACATCACGATCGCAAGGTATTGTCCTACCGTTCCGTCAAACTATTTGTTTTTCCTTCTCCGTCCAAAAACTGTTTTTCCGTCTGCCTGACTCTGTGTGAAAACAACAAATCACTTTATTCAAATTGAGGATATTGTTTGAGGTCATTTTGATGAAAATAATAATAATAGCCCTCGAAAATAATAATAATTCTCTTGGCTTGAGCTTGGAGACGACAGTGGACATGGCGTGTGAAAGACATGGGCATTAACCAGGCAGGGAGGACCTATTAAAGAAAACGCTAATGAGCTGCATTATGGAAAGTGTAGGAACCAGCATATGTAGTTTTACGGACTATTTTGTGGCCCGGCGCATCTGTTTAATGAGTGTTGTCATTTTCACACTTGCAGATAAAACAAACATGATATGATGTGTTAATTAGGGAGCTTTAGAGGTGGGTTTTTGTCACCTTCACCCTCTGACAGAGCCAGGCAGCTGTTTCCCTGGTTTCAGTCTTCGTGCCAAGCTAACGAGCTAGCATTAGCTTCGTGTTTACCATTCAGACGTGAGCGGTTTGGATCCATTCATCTAACTATCGGCGCTGATGTCTTTGTCTCTCCTCTGTCTCTCTAGCATACTCCACGCCAGGCGCCACAGCTCCCAACAGGTTTGTCGGCATCGGATCACGGGACAACAACTTTCTGAACATCCCGCAGCAGACACAGGTAGGAGGGACTCTGGGACGCGCTGGTCTCTGTGTGTGAGAGTGAGGAGGAAGCTCGTCTGTTTTGACTGTGATTACCGGTCAAACTCAGGAAACTTATTAACGGAGTGGATGCACGCCAAAATATTTCTTATTCCCCGAATCCCTGAAACCTGCTGCTGGGTTTCCTCCACCTCTCCTCTCACACCATCCCACGGCGCACCGGCAGTGTGTGCATTTGTACATCTGTATTTTACTGTACGTGTGTGGTTTACCATATGTGCTCCACTGTTTATTTGGCACATATGGAGCCTACCCTTCAGGCAGCAGGCCTTCTCCCGTGCTGCCTCTCCTCGCTACCTCTCTTCTCCCTTCTACTTTCTCCTCTCAGCTTTGTCCCGCTCTCCTCCCTCCCTCTTATTCATTTTCTCTTTCTCTGCCTTGTACTTTCTCCCTCTTTCACCTTCTTCCCTTCACCGCTCTGCGCCTCGTTCATATGCCTCCTCCATTACCACCAGTACTTTTCTCATTAGTGTCCAACCACACCCACCTGGAGCCAGCTCAGCTCCGCTCTGCTCCTCCACACATGGAAACCATCTGAAACTGCTGTGCTGATCCCCTCCCTTGTTTCTCTGCCCTCCGTTCTCTTACTTTTCCTCCCTTTCCATTCCCCCCCATTCCTGATCCTCTCTGCCCCTCCTCTCGTTATTCCCCTTCCTCTCTTTCTCACTCGGGTCTTTGTCTTCTTTTGCTCCTCCATTTTTCACAGTCAGTTTTTCTTACCGTTCTTCATCCTGCTGATTTATTTGTTACTCATGTGCCTTAACTCTGAAGAGTTTCTTTCTTTCACCCTGGTACGTCAAACAAAACTTTTAAGGAACAGTGTGTAAGATTTTCAGGGATTTAGCAGCATCTAGCAGCAAGGAATGGAGTTGCAACAAGCTGAAACCTCTCCTGGTTAATACTCATTCAGTGTTTATTGTTCGGGAGGTTTTTACCAGGAGCTGAATTATCCTCAGAGGGCTTTTCCTCTCAAAAACAAACAAACCAGGGGCCGTATTCTCAAAGCTTCCTCATACAAAGTTGCTCCTATTGACGAAATTCTGGGCCTGTCTGTGACAACCAATCACATCTGTTAAAAGAATTTATCACAACTAGCAACAGGGTCGACCACACCGCCTCACTGAGGTAAAAGTTTCTTATTAAGGGCGCATTCACACCAGGATAGTCAGGGGGACTCACACTGCACTTTTTAAAGCGGACCAAACCACCTGGACAACGTCACGCAGTTACAACAGCTGCTCGTTTGGGGGCGGTATTGCCCGAAACGACCACTGACCAGGAAGAAAAAAGCATGAGGAAGAAGAAAACCCGGCTCATTGTCAACCGATTAAATCCGTGTGCTGCCATCCTCTCACTTCTCCCAGTTTGCGCTGTTGGCTTCTCTTTGGTTCACTGGATAGTCCGTTTGCATTTACCACTGTAAGCGAACCGCACCAGGGTTCACTTGCAAGTGAACCGAGACCCCCAGTTTTCAAGAGGACCAGGGTTCGCTCGCTTGGTCCGCACCAGAGTTCAAATGAGCGTTCACACCACTCCAAACGAACCGAACTATCTGAAGTGGACCAGGGTTCATTTAAAGTCGACCAATTGGCGCCAGTGTGAATGCGTCCTAAGAGTCATTCTGAGAACTTTCCTAAATCACTCCGAAGCTAGGACTGTTTATAAATGAGACCCCAGGTGATTTAAACCGGTAAAAACACTGAATAAAGCAGTTACACGTTAAAAAGTCTGTGTTTCTCCTGCGTTGCAGATGAGCTGCTAATGTGTGCCCACGTTTTTTCTCTGATAACTAAGATCCAAACGTTCAGGAGGTTTTTTATCTGAACTATCCACAGAAGTCTCTTCCTAAAAATGTCAATTTCCTGTCTCCAAAATGTTCGTAAGCATAAGTCAAGGTTTCTCCCATCAAGTCTGTTTTTATAGATCACAACTTCTGCGTAGAAAGTGGCGTACGTCTCTTTCAGGCCTCTTTTTGTGCGTATGCAGTGTTTATCAATGAGACCCCAGGTGATTTAAACTGGTAAAAACACTGAATAAAGTAGTTTCACGTTTAAAAATCTGTGTTTCGTCTTCGTTGCGGATGAGCTGCTAATGTGTGCCCACGTTTTTTTCTGTGATAAGATCTAGTCAATCAGGAGGTTTTTATCCCAACTATCCACAGAAGTCTCTTCCTCCCTGAAACAAAACAAACAGAATCATTTTCCTTGTGCTGCTTTCAGACACCTTTTGCAAGTACTTAAACCTTTGAACCCTCACTGAGCAAATTGGTGCGATTTCTTTAAAAAATATGGGAAAAAAGGCAATGAGCAACTTGGTAAGAAGTGTTCAACAAATTGCAAGTAATTAATAGATTCAGAAAATTATTTAAATAAATAAGAAAAAAGCTAGGGCAAAAATGTATTTATAATTATTATTATTTTTACATTTTAAAATAATGTTAAAATAATTTTTAAGCACTGTTTCTAGGTCATTTCCTTATTTGTTTGTTTGTTTTGAACTTTCTTTTTTTATTATTATTAATTTCCTGCTAATTTTTGGGGTCATATCTGCTTTTCGTTGCTTTCTTTCCATGTTTTTGAAATAAATCAAGACAACTAACTCAGGTTTCAAAGGGTTAAACCAGTAAAAGCACTAAATCAAACAGTGTCACGTTAAAAAAAAATAATGTTTTATCGATGCTGGTTGTCATGGAGGGGCTGCTTACTATGGTGGCAAACACAAAAATGAGAATGTCCCTATCTAGAGCCAGTGTTTGATTTGTCCGCTCTGGGCTACTGTAGAAACATGGCCGACTCCGTGGACGAGGACCTGCTCCCTATGTAGGTACAAACGTCTCATTCTAACATAAGGAAAACACAGCGATTCTTACTTTCAGGTGATTAGACAATAAAGAAAACAGACGTATTATATTATATTTCTTCTAATACATCCCTCTAAATCTTACACACTAGACCTTTAATACACTACATGGCCAAAAGTATGTGGACACCCGACATCTGGGTCCAGATTTGTGGCTCAGGGTCAACGTGCTGCCAGAACAGCCTCTGGTTTCAGACTTTCCAGCTGCCTCCTGAACCTGGCTGCAGGGATTTGCTCCCACAGAACATTACACTGAAGTTGGGAACTGATTTTGGGCGATAAGGCCTGGGGTCGCTGATCCGTGCAGGCCAGTCAAGTTCTGACACACCAAACTGGAAAAACATTTCTGTGCAGAGCTGGCTGTGTGCACGAGCACGCTGCTATGTTGAAACAGAACAAGGTGTTCCCCAAACTGTTCCCACAGAGTTGGAAGCTGTTGTCTGAAATATGGTTGAATGCAGCAGCTTCAAGGAGCCACGAAAAGCAGCCTCACAACGACAGTAATAAAGTATAGGCAGTACGTACATACTTTTGGCCATGTAGCCTGTCCTCGTATGCTTTTCTTAATCATCTCATTTGATGTTCAGCACCGAGCGGGACTTAATGTCTGAAGCATGCTTTCACTTTCTGAGGCAGAACCCAAACACACAGCATTAATCGTTCACATGTGGCTCCCAGAAAATGACACCAGAAGATTGATGATGCGCTAAGAGAAGCGATAGAAGACAAAGAGCATGTGAGAGGAGTGTGTGTGGCGAGTGCAGGATGGGCTGGAGGAGCGACAACAGTGGGCTCCGTGTGCCCTCTAGTGGCGGCCATGACGCACTGCAGCAGAGGGGAGAAGGGGAAACAAGATACCAGCAGGGCAGGACAAGAGGGGAGATGGAGGGAACGGAGCGACAGAGTTTCGGCCCTTACAGAAGTCACGTCCCGGTTGTCTCGTTACCCCCGGCAACCAGACATGATGTCATAGCCAGTTGATCTTGAATTTGAGAAGGGGTTGCTCGAGAGGGGGGGGCGAGGGGCAGGAAAGAAAAGAGGGTGGTCACTGTCTGCTGCCAAGGATTTAGTGGGAGTGTTTACGGGAGATAGATGGATTGTGTGTGTGTGTGTGTTTGTAAGAGCATACACAGAAGGAGAGTGAGGGAGAGTAACTAAGACGGGAGAAGTTACAATGCCCAAGGCCTGCTGGGACAGTGCCCAGGGGAGCAGGGTAGCTGAGAAGGGCAGGAGGCAGAAGGGGGGTATTCATGCGACCTGTTAGAGTCAAACAAAACAAAAGGCTGCTTCCCTGGAGGCTCAGAGTAGTTTCCAAGGCTTGACTTCTAGAATGTTGGCGCGGTGGCGCACAGTGCCAGATCCTGCAGGCCAAGCAGGGCAGCCAACAACAGCGACGGTGACCCATTTCTGCTCCCTGCTCACGCTGAGTGGGAGAAACCCAACGTGAAGATGGTGCGAGTGACAGGGAGCGCCAGACTGCTCTCCCCCTGCTGCTGCTTGGCCATTAGTCGCCGCTCGCTGCTCGGCCAAATTCGAGACGCGCCTTGCTTCGGTCCAGAAATGGACAGAATTGATGGTAATAGCTGGGCTGGCGGCCCGGAGGACCGCTCTGTCACTCACTGAGCTGCAGGAACCTCTAGTGGACCAGAGTTAACACAGAGACAAAGACACCTTACAGCAGTGCTTCCCAACTGGTGGGTCCCGGGTCCATTTTGAAAGGGCCGCAAGTGACTCGTGGGTGTGTCAAGTTTGTAGACAACAACATTTATTTTGAAGCTTTTACTGTGACGTGCCGTTCCTGCTGTAGAGTGAGTGACTAACACACATGACAGAGACAGCAAACTAGCCCACTGACATGGCCGAACCAAGGATGATGCTGAATATGTTGAACTGTGTGAACCTTTACCAAATGACCAAGGAGAAATCTGCACCAGTTGGGAACCACTGCCTCACAGTACGACAGTTTCAGCAGGTCTTTGGCTGTAGGGACGATCGGTCAGGCGGCCACTTTGACTGAAATATCTCTGCAACTATTCAATAGATTATCTTGAAATATTGTGCTGACATTCACGCTCTGCAAAGGATGAATCCCTTTCAGCAAAGTGCCAGATACACTCACTTGTTGCCACTTTATCAGGAGCACCTGTACAAATTATACTGAAATCAGTTTCTAATATTCTCACCAGTAAATGCTACTGATAACTAGGGATGTTCCTGGCGACTAATTTCCCTGTTGACGAAACAGAAATTTTAATTAAGACTAGTCGACTAGTCTAAAAAAGAAAAACACTCAGAAAACTTTATCACAATTTATTGTTAAGTATTTGAAACATTGCCCCAAAAAATACAGTGTGCATTAAGAGCCCTTTGAAGCCTTTAATCACAACCTTCAACAACCTGTGTTGGATTTTAAATGCTGCTGAAGTACGAGACACTTTGCGCCGTGCTGTATGAATGTGAACATGACGGCAACTCAGTCAAAAGTTAACCACTAAAATAACATCTGAAATAAATAAAGTGCCTCTGAAATGATGATCTGACAGAAATGATAGCAGTTCACTTTAAAGTTAATAAAACAACATGTAATTTATAATGAAACTTCAGCTGAAATGAGAGGCATTTAGCTGCGTGCAGTATGAATGTAAACCCTGCACATTATCTGACAACAACTCACTTAAAGTTAACAAATAACATAACATCTCAAAAAAGATTCATTGCTGCTGAATTCATGTTCTAGATCAAACTGCGCTGGTTTGGTGAGAGGACATCTCTCTTATTTAAAACTCCAGTCTACTCCAGCATTACTGTGGGGAGGGGGACTGCTTAGTTAAATTACAAAAAATATATATATTCTTACCAGTGTTGCAGTAAAGACCAACTAAAGCAAGACGGAGTCACAGCCGAGTCCAGACCAGTGCACAAGTCCCGCACTGCATGACACACTTATGACAAAATATAGAACATGTAGACCCGAGGCACAGATCTACATTCCTATAGAAACACCCACAGAAACACAGATTCCTCTCATTCACCTCTTTCATTGCAATGAACTGTATTTATGTTTAAGTTTAACGTAAGAAATGTCTTCATAAAATAATCAGAAGATACTGGAGAGGGAAATTTTCCTTTGTTTTCTGTGATCAAACAAATACAAACCAGAAGAAGCTGAAATCAACTTAACCATCTTTATTTAGCTCAGACAGTTCAGTGACAGTTGTGGTCTTGAAATAAAACCCAGAGTCCTCTTTGTCTTGAGACTGAGACAAGACTGAGTCCTTCTTAAAAGCGGCCTTAAAACAAAATCGATTTCGAGTACGACAAGACTCAACTCAACTTTATTTACACCGCATCTTTCAAAGTGTTTCACACAGCAAAACTGGAATAACATGGACACATGACTTGTATGACTTGTATGACTTGTATTTTAAGGTGCTTTTGTAATTTTGTGTGTTTGCACATTCACGTTTCACTGGTTCATACTAACATGATGTCATTTCCCCCTCTCGCTCTCTCTTTCTCTTCCAGTCTTGGTTCCTCTGACAAGATCTGTGTCCAAACCAGCAACTAGAATTCTTTCTTTACAATCGGAAATAGAAAAAACAGAGAAACAACCCGCAGGATAATAATCGTCCTCCAACCAACCCACCGACCGACCGACCGACCGGCCCTGACAGTACGTCTCACCTGATACAAAATATAACCGAGCAACGCAGGAAACTACAGCAGCATGACGCTTTTAGAGGAACTCTGGACTCATTTACCCAGTCAGAGGGAGGAACCGTTTTCGAGTAACAGATGGATAGATGGAAAGATGAACGGATGGACAAGAGGACGCCAGGATCAAGAAGGGGTGAGGGGACGAACGGCAGCGAGCAGGTCTCTCCTGAAACCAACCGAACCAGCACAACACAGCAGGAGGAACCTGAGGAGGGGGAAAGCGGTCGACTTCTCCTACTCTGCGAGGACGCATTGCGTAATGAACGGCTGAGAAAACCCAACGAGAACCAGGTCTCCACAGATGACACAGGTGTAACATTTAAGCTAATGAACCCACAGCCTGATCAAAGCAAAGACACCATTTGGTTTCCAATGAAAGCTGCAGTCCTGTGATGTCTGTCATCACCCAAAACGAAATCCAATTGATCAATGTTTCTCTCCCTCTGAGTGACTCCACAAAGTTTTTACCCTACTACTAACTAGAGAGAGACCATGCCAAAACATATCCTGATTAAAGGTTGCACTAGAAGCTGAATCAATTAACACTAATCTTAACGATGTGCACTATTTACCTACAAGGCATGGGAGGTAAACCAGACTTGCCTATTAAAGAGTTTTAAAGAGGAAAAACCAAGGTACAAGAAGCCTTCACGTGTCCTCAACCCCCCACTCCCACTCCCACATCGCCCAGTTCGACAAACCATTGGCCTCCGCTCATTCTCACGTCTCCCCACACGACACACACTCACACAATCTGTGCCACGACCACAGCGCGTGTGCACGATTGAAAACACGCACACAGTCGCCCATCAGACCTTTCAGATTGTTCACAGGTGGTGGTGTTGTGTTCTCATGCTTTCATCTGCACACACACACACACAGTCAGCCCGGTGAACTCTCTCCACCTATTTGATTAGATATCCAAACATCACACACACACACACACACGCTGAGAGTCAAAGTGTGTGTGTGCGCATCATTACTGACAGTTTCCACGACTGTAGACAGCAGCTATTGGTTCCCCCCCTTTGCCCTCTTGTAATGTAGATGAATGATTTTGTTATCTCTTGTGTGTTCTCTTATTTGAATTTATTCCTTTTTGGATTTGTACTATTTTATAATTGTTTTGTATTTGAATGACAGCACCTTATAGAGAAACACAGAAGCGGCGTAGACAGGGTGGTTCGCTGACCTGGGTCAAATAGTACGTGCAGAAACTTCAAGACAAAGTTTGACGTTTGGGGAAATACGCTCACTCGCCTTCTTAAAGAGAGTTTGACGAGATGATCGACGCCACTCTCAAGTCGAACACAACCAAAGCTGAAGCCTGATTTATGGTAGGACGCTCTACACCTGCAACGTTTTTAATTTATGCTACGGCCAAAAGTTTCAGTTGCCTCCATGGTAACCTGACGCGATCATCCAGCTGGCTTGTTTCGGTACATTACATTCTCCCTTTTGATTTGCATCTACATTTGTGCTACCTTGAACATCTTACATTTCTAAAATTGAGGAATTTGATGAAATCATTGAGTAAATTGAAGAGGAGGAGAATTTAAACCTACTCGTTGTCTGAGAAGACAACAGGAGTGCAAGAAAAGCTACAGGGTGAAAATGTTTTGGTCCAACAAACACAGGTCAGCGGTTTCATTAGTTTCCGGCCGTTTTGATGATTTGGTCGTCTGGATCCGTCCCTGTGTGGCTCCCGTCAGGACACACAAAACTCTAGATGACAGAGGCTCGCTGCGTCTGCCCAATCACAGTGCACAAGAAATAAATAAATGTGACGGTGCCCATGACGTAAAGTTCTCCAGATACACGACATAAAAGTGTCGAGCAAAAGTTTTTTCCCGTCCAAAAACATTCCGACGAGTGACAAGTTTGGAGCGCCCTACCATAAACCAGGCTAGCAGTTTCCACCTGTTTCCAGTCTTTGTGCTAAGCTAAGCTAACGGCTAGTTCACACTACATGACTTTTAAAGTCGTCAGATCGCTGCACTGTTCACACACACTGCTGTTGTGTTCACACTATATGACTGAGCGATGACAGTGCGTCAAACACAACTAGATCTTTCACCAGGAGGAATCCCTGATGTGTGTGTTCGGTCTGCAAATTACATTTTGTCACGAAAACACGTACAAGAAGTGGCAGAGGACGTGAAGTAATACCATGCACGAGACAGGATTTTTTTGTTGTTGTTGTTGGCATTAGTGTCGTGACAGTACAGAAATGTCGAAAAATATCGATATTTGATTCAATTTTCGATTATCACAGGGAAAAAAACTGACATTTAGGGCATAAAACAAATTGTTTTTAGATTAAAAAATACATATAAAAAGTCTATAATGACTTTTCTTTGCTTGCTTAGTACTCAGATTCCTTTTATTGTCATTTTTATGATGAAACATAAAAGCTAAACACTGTTTCACGTCTAAAACCGGCAAAATTAAAAGCTCTCAGCGCAGGAAAATTATTCAGTTAATAAATAGATAAATAAAACTCAAATAAAAGCAACTACAAAGGCCAATAAAGAGCAGGGGAAAAGAGTGCAGCAGAATGTCGCACACATTAACAACAACAGAGCGTATTAATCCTGCAGAAAATTAATGTTCAAATATCTGATCTGGAGCTTTTGTCCGGACGCTCTGGAAAATCAGGGCTAAAGTCGTGTAAACTAGGCGTGACTGGCTGCTGAGAGCGGCGTCGACCTTCTTGTCTCACACTCGATAAAAAGAACACAAATAAGCAAATTTCCCAAACTGGTTTGTTGGATGGTGTCAGATGAACCTATTTGCCATGTACTGTACTGGACGACCACACACAGCAGGGTTATGACAATCACAGGAAGCTTATTTTCTGGAGAACTTACCTGCTGAACCATACAGGTCAACAAATATCTAAAGCCCCGTCTACTATCTGACCCAGGTCCAGCCGACAGCGGCGGCGGCGGCGGTGACATACGAGCGACGGAAAAACAGAACCAAGGAGGGAAGGTTGCTGAAGACGGGACTCAGAGTAAAAGAGAGAGTAGCTCTTCTTTCTGTCTCCCTAAAGTTTACCCTGTTGTTTACACTCCCAGACGGGCCGCCGCTCCAAGAGCAGAGCGCGCCACACTGCGGAGCAAAATGAATATGTGACATATCTGGCTGTTAGCGGAGAGGGAACGAGGGCCTCTAAGGCTACGCAGTAGGAGGATCGCCCTTGTGCTCATTTTTGTTTGGGCGCACGGGATCAGGTCGAGGATATCGGATGCTATGGTAACCCCCCCAACACACACACACACACACACACACCTACACACACACCAGCACTCCCCTGAGCTGAATCAATGAGCCCTTAATGATCAAAACTGCACTAAAACAATCATACCAGCCAACCTTGTGAGTTTTCATAGATCGACCACCACTCAGTGTTTCCCGTCAGTGGGGCGGAAACACTCGTAGAGCACAGATCGCCACTTCTGAAACACACACACACACACACTCGTAAAGACCACTCACTATAAACGCAAACACGTCCCCCCAGCGCGCCCGACTGAATTCAAAGGGAAGTCTTAAAAATAGACAATCTGAGGAGGCCTTTATGCTTTTAATTGTTTTCTATCACATTCAGTTATTTCCTGTTCAGACTCCAAACCACCCACCCAACCTCACAAAATAACTGGACTGCCTGGCCATGTTCTTCACTGCAGGGAAACACAACATAGTTGGCCAACCGAATGGCGACCATCTCATCAGCTTCGTAGAGAGAACTAGCTCTGCCGAGTAAGACGTTAACGATGGCTAAGGTGATTTCTTTTCTAATCTATGGAAGTGCCTCTGTATTCCCATTATGCAATTTGTCAAACATGAATTCAGGTTCTTTTTCTCACATATAAGCTATAGTGAATGGTGAAAAATTTATGTCAGGAGAGGGGGATTAAAAAAAAAAAACGGTGACAGCTCACTAGATAATCGCAAGCATCTTTATATATAATACACATATATATTTATAGATATATACATTTTTTTTATTTGCAAGATAAGCTGTGTGGCAGTCTAGTTATTTTTTGAAGCATGGCGTACATCGCACAGTCATAGGATGCATCTCAAAAACCGCTGATTAGAGCTAAAGTACCAGTCTCTAAACCCACGAATCAAAAGAAAAATCCATGGCAAACACGACAATAGACACATAGACAGTGATGATAACGTAGTTGAGGATCAATAAAAAAAAGAACAGATTAGGTTTTGTTGTTTTCTTTCTTGTTTTGATGGGAAGTATTGTTCTTGAAACTAAATGATGTATGTTGATTGAGCCATGTGCAATGCCTTGGTAGAGGAATTGTGTTTGTTTGTTAGCGACTGTTTGAGGGTGTCACGAGAAAAGAGGGAAAACCCTCGACGTTTTTTTTTTGTTTTGTTTCAAGTCCACATGCTCTGGGACTCTAAATACGAGGGCGGCGAGAAAAATATCCCAGTCTTTGTAAGTAAGTAAGTAAGTGTGGGGAAATTGTGTTTAATTTCCTTTTGGTTGTTTTTTTTTTTCCTTTTATCACTTTTTTAAGAAAAAAAAATTGTTTTCAAAATGTGGGAGGGCTGAAGGAACAATTTTGCAACTCATAAAATATATATCACTATGAAACCTGGTGCTTTCGTAAAGAATAAAGTACATTCAATCTCTATTATACATAAATAATAATAAACGAAATTAAGTGTTATCATAAAAGCAAATTTTAGGAAAACATGCATTATTCTATTTCTCTTTTTGTATTTACCGAGGGGGGAGGGGTTCATTGTATGAAGAGGTTGTTGTGACAAAAGGCATTTTTCCCCCCCAACCTTTACACCGCAGCCGAGGAACAGTCGGACAGTCGAAGGGAAGAAAAGCTGAATCGTTTTGTATCCGACGCACGTCAGTCCCTCCGGGATTTCACAGGCTGTTGACGTGATCGTTGCAGCCAAAAAATTGCGATGCAGTCTGCAATGAAATTTGCAAAAATAGTTGCGACGCTGTCACAGATTCGGAGTCTTTTATTATGAGCATTAAGTGTTTCCCACAGAATTAGAATCTATAGCCCTTTGCACACAGAGATGGCGCTATAGAGCTCCACGACGTCCATTCTTTACGCAGAACCGAACAACAGCGGCATTGTGGCGCTCCAGTGTGTGATTTGAGACAGCATGCCGGCATCCCGGAAGCAAAAGAAGCATGACACATAACACAACAGCGTCGGCCTCTAGTGTGACATATAATCTACGCGTTGGCAGCGCTTTCTAAATGATGAAAATGGCATTAACGTGGCAATAACAATCATTTACCGTCCCTTTTATATGGCGGCCGATATCGTCCTCTGCTCGGAGGGTAAGGACCTCCTGGACCTCATCGTTTTCCCAATTTGTGGACATTTTCAGCCACTATTCCTCGTTGAGTTAGCTGCTAACAGCTACTTTATAAATCTCCTGCGGTGCGTCGCACAAAAAACAAATTGTCACAACCATGATCCCGTTTTGCCGGCTGTCCCGTTAATACAGACATCATGTCAGCACCTCCGATTCTGCCTTAGAAAGTGAGATAACTCCTCCCATGTCACAATTGTACCTTTTTTACAGAACAGCGAGATGACATAACAGCGTGAAATTCCCGCTTTAAAGAGGCAGTGTAAACGGGGCTTAAATGTGAGGGTGGATGGGAGGGGAGCTGATAATCGGCAGAGTTCGAAGCAGCACCTAAGGACTGTCTCCGGGAGCCTGCGCTCTCTGCCGGGTTAGCACGAGCTAACAGCAGCTGCGGCTAACATCCGACACCGAGCCATTAAAGGTGCAGCAGCAGCCTCGTGATAAACAGAGGGAGAAGCCTTGAATCAAGACGCTGAACGCAACTCGACAATAAAATTAAATTTCACCCATTTTAGATGGCCTTTGAGTTAGCTGCTAACTGCTAACAGTTACTTTTTAAATCTCCCGTGGCTGGTCACACACAAAACACGTTGTCACATCCATGCTGCCCATGATCCCATCCTGCCAGCTGTCCAGTTTATACAGACATCGTTTCGGCGTGCCGCCTCAAAGGCGAGACAACTCTGCCCCACCATTTCACAGTTGTTCGTTTTATACAGAACAGCGAGGTGACATAATGGTGTGAACTTCCCGCCGTGAAGAGGCAGTGTAAAAGAGGCTTATATGTGATGATGGGAAGGGGACAGCAACGGCTGATTGCCGATAATCAGCTCAAAACAGCGCTGAAAGACCCGGTTAGCACGAGCTAACAGCAGCTGCGGCTAACATCCGACACCGAGCCGTTAAAGACGAAGCAGAGTCTGAGTGAATCAACACGCTGGGCGCAACTCTACGATGAAATGACCTGTTTAAATCACCAAATTTGCGTTAAAGACTTACTCACAAGGTCTTGCAGGTCGTGGATTGGCTGAATTCGTGATCGCAGCATCCCGGAGGGACTGACGAGTGATCCGAGTGTGGGACAAAGACAAGATCTTCCCCTAATTTGGGAGATGCACAATTCTGGATTCAAAGAAAGAAACGATGATACCTGGTTTGTTATTTGGTGTAAACGTCTGGTTGGTTCAGGGAGAGGGAATCAGCGACCTCTGTCCGGTCGGAGGAACGCTGTCATCAATTCAAGTGAACCCCCCCTCCCCCTCCCCCTCCTCCTCCTCCTCCTCCTCCTCCCCCCCGAATCCCCATCTCCCACTGTAAATGATTATAAATATTTGTTTGGTGATGTAGTGTTATAGACTCAGAGCATCTTAAAGGTTGTCCCTAAAAAGTGCCTTTTGTTCACAGATTCCATCTTGTAATCCTGAGTGCCCATCTCGAAAGAAAAAAAAGTCCCCTCCTTCATACTTCTATATCTTTCTCTTCCTCTTCTTGGAGCTTTTTAAAGCAGTATACATAGTACTAAAGGAAATTGGTGTGATTTAGTTCCTCTTTTTATTGTTGAATAATTAAGAAAAGCATAAAAAAAGCCAAAAAAAAAAAAAGATATTTTCTGTCTTGCTTCTCTTCCTCTGTATCTTGTCTTCTGTCTATCTTGGACACTGGAGTAGTCTGTAGCCGCGTAACCCTCTCCTCCTCCTCCTCCTCCTCCCCCCCCCCCCCCCCCTTCCTTTTCTCCCTTTCTCTGAACGGCGGGGTTTAAAAAACAAAAAAAACAAACAAAAAAAAGAATACGCAAAGATTTTTTTGTCTGAGCAGAATGCAGTTAGCTCACATGTTATTCTTGTCTGTACGCTTCACATTGTATTACCATACCCATCTTCTTCAGCTTCTCCATTCAACAGCTAATGTAAGTGAACAAGTTACACCACGGGGCTCTGGGCCGTGCTGAGGACGCGGGCCGGGGGCGGGGCAAAGACGGCGGTCAGAATCAGAATCAACCCTGGCGGAGGGAGAAGAGCACTCACGGGAACTTTTTGTTCGGGCCTCAGCGAGGGAGCTGAGCAGTAGGACTGCTAGTTTAGGCGGGTTTGTTTGTAATCCTTGTTTCTATCTATTTATTTTTTTATAATTGAATTTGGATTTTTGCGTTTTGATTCTTCTTCTTTTGGTCTTTGTTACTGCGTGTCGTAGGCAGCGGGAGACGCTGCGTCGAGACCTTCAATTATGCACCTTTCTAGTGTTTGAATGAGACTAGCTATTTTTTTTACAAAAGGAAAAAAAATGACTCGAAGCACCTTATGAGCGGACTGGTTCCACAGCTCGGAGACTGAAAGGCTCGGATTTAGCACAATCATAAGAGACGTTACGCATCGATTCACCGCCATCCGAAATCGCAGTGTTTGATTGACCAAAGCGATATGGTTCCAAAAGCCGTACGACACGAGTCGGTGACTTCTAGAAAAAAGCACCGTGAAATTCCACCAGCAAAATCAAGGGATTACTACGGCAGCATGTTAGGGCCATTTTAGGTTAAGACATAAAATACAGAGCCGTGGAAGGGGGGAGATATTGTGAGATAAAACTCTGAATAACAGAATCATGTTGAATCACGTGGGACACAAACACCAGTCTCCTGGGTAAAAGTCCTGTGCTTGATCTTGATTTCATTATTCATTACCTGACTTTCTGGCAGAAAGCGATGAAGGCAAACTTCTACTTACTGCAAAATCTTAACTGCAAAATATATTCTAATTAGTCCGTCCACTGTAGACCTAATACACGACAAGCGGTGGTGTCTGTGGCGCGATGAGGTTGATCCAACCGTAAAAATTTAAGCAATTTGGTTCCTTAACCAAAGAACCAAAAACTCCTCAGAGAACTTTGGATTTTTTCCCACAAACTTGTGACTTAAATACCAGAGAATATTCACGTTTTTTCTTGTAAATCTGGGAGTTTTTAGTAAATTGAAGCCCAGAGAATAGCCAAATCAGTTTTTTTTTTGTTGTTGTTATTTTTTAACTTTAATCACAGAAATTAGGATTTTTTTTAAATCTTGGAATAGTACCCCCATCCCCTCGCCTCTTCCCTATAAGAGAGAGATGAAGTCCTTCCACTTTCTCGTAAATGTATGCCTTCATAATGTCAGAGAATTACAAAAAAGGTTCTCATACATTGGTGAGTTTAATCATAAATTTACAAATTTAATCTCAGAGAAAATCCAAGTTTTTTTCTCCCAAATTTAAGACCTCATTTTTCAAAAATTAAATGTTTGTCTTGCTATATTACCCCCATCCCCTGGCTCCTATTTTTTTTTGTTTGTTTTCCTACAATAGAGGAAAAGTCCCTCCCCTTTCTCCCAAATTTATGCCTTTTATCGTTAATCGTAAATTTACCATTTTAATCTCAGAGTTTCAGTTTTTCTTGTAAATGTATGCCTTTAATCTTGGAGAGTCAATTTTTGTCAGAGAATATTAAAAAAAAATTCTCGTAAATTTGTGCGTTTATCATAAATTTACCAATTTAATCTCAGAGAATATCCAAGTTTTTTTCCGGCAAATTTCTGACTTTAATCTTGGAAATTCTGATTTATTTTTTTTGTATGGAATATTACCCCCATCCCCGGCTTTTTTCCTACAGAAGAGAGGTAAAGTCCCTCCCCTTTCTCCTAAATTTGTGAGTTTATTGTAAATTTACCAATTTAATCTCAGAATATCCAAGTTTTTTTTTTTCTCGTAAATTTACTACTTTAATCTTGGAAAGTCAAATTTTTGTCAGAGAATATTAAAATTCGTTAATTGTAAGTTTTGCCAATTTAATCTCAGAATATCCAAGTTTTTTTTTCTTGTAATATTACTCCCATCCCCGGCTTTTTTCCTTCAATAGAGAAGCGAAGTTCCTGCCCTTTCTTGCAAATTTATGCCTTCATAATGTCAGAGAATATTCAGTTTTTTTCTCATGTGAGTTTATCACATATTTACCAAGTGAAAAAAAAAATTAAAAATCTCGAAAATTTATGACTTTAATTTCGGCTTTTTTCCTACAGCAGAGAGGTGAAATCTGTTCCCTTCCGGTGTCATCCATAGGATCATATTTCGGAGAACAAAAAAGTTCAGTAGTGGCCCTAACATGCCGTCGTTACAGATTTTTGTCCTGCAAAAAAATAAAAAATAATATATGCAAGTTTTAATTTTTCCTCATGAAACAAAACGAAGCCAGCAGCAGTATTATCAATCAAGCCTTTGACCAGTGAGAGCGCCACAGATGAGAAGCCATATCAGAGATGAACAGGTTGCATCGGGCAGTGTGTGTATCTGTGTGTGTGTGTGTGTGTGTGTGTGTGTGTGTGTGTGTGTGTGTGTTGTTGTTGTCCACAGTGTCCGCCCTGCACCGTTCAGAGAGCCCAGTCGAACCCTGTGGCCGAACAGTCCGCCGTTTTTCTTTCTCTTTGTTTTTAACACGTTTCGTAGGAAGCTGGGCCGCGTTTAGTTTACACTGAGCCCTCCGGCCGGCCTCGCCCCTCGCCTCCGCCCTGTAACCCCTCCTGCCATGAGTGCTCCTCCTCCTCCTCCTGCTCCTCCTCCTCCTCCTCCGCCTCCTCCCCCTCAGAGCGGCGTCCCATCCTCAGACACCTCCCCCAGAGCCCATGGTGAAATGCATGTGTTAATTACAGTTTCTTTTCCATAATAATAATAAAAAACAGTTTGAAAAGAGCAACACCTTTACTTGATTGAATAAAAGGATGTTCTTGACTGTATCCTGCATCTCGACTCTGATTATTACTGTGTTTCAGCTCTGTCTCAAACATGGCCGCCATCCAGCGGCGGCCGTGGAAGACGTGCTCACATCCTTCGGTACAAACACCACAGTGTCACCAACTCACAGTAAAACAAGTACCAGAAAAACTCCTGTTTTTAAAACGCTGCTTAAAGGTTTTGTAACATTTTACATGACAAAGTCCCAAAGAAAAATTGACGTGAAATATATTGTGACATTGTGTCTTAGCTTGCTAATGCTAACTAATGTTAGCGTGCTTGCTAATGTGTATAAATTGTTAACTATCTAATGTAGCAAAACACTCTGAGTGGATAATGTCAGCTCATTTTATCCAGACTTAATTACTTAAGTCAGCTAACGTTATGTAGCAACTACTCAAGGTCAATGTGGGTTAGCTTAGTTACAGCTAGCTGACCAACCTTAGCTTGTTTGCTCGCTAATGCTAGCACCAGTAAAATAATATCTGACAGTGTTTCTTAAATCACATACTTTTGTACTAAACACGTAATATTTTGTGTGTCTTCACACTGTGCATTCAAAACAGCCCAGAAGTTGAGAGTGGATTGACGGACGTTTCTCAACCTCAACGGTCGCCATTTTGTGACGTAGTAAACTTCTCAACTTTTGACATGGCGGCTGGAAACAACAAGGAGTGTGTTAGTTTGACATGTTTGTTGCACTAAGAACCAAAACTGTTGAATAGAAGTCGTTAGTAATGTTTGTTGGGCCTGTTATGGTTTGATACTGCGAACAGTAATACAGGTGCGAACGTTAGCACTCGTTGGCTAGCTAGCAGACGCACCTGATAGCATAGCTAGCCAACTTGTTCCCAGCTACAGCAGCAGATTTTAATCAGCACTGTGTACGTTTGGTTTATATGTGGGCGGAGATGGTGGTCAAATGTTGGCGATAATGTGTTTGCAAGTGGTTGTTTAAAAAGAAGACAAAGAAGAAGAAGCTGTCGTCACTTCCGGTGAGTGCATAACAATGGCCCTGCCATCGTTGGTTGTTGACCCAAAATAATAGCACAAAATTAGTAAAAACAGAAAATTGAAAACAAGAAAATTAGAAAAAAAAAAAATAATAATAATAAAAGAAGAAAACGAAAGGCCGTTAAAAACATACAAACAAGGAAATGACCTGGATAGAGCACTTAAAAATTATTAATAGTTCTGCAACATAATTTTAAAATGTATTGATACTAATTATTATTATTAATACAGTCTTTCTCTATTTTTTTTTCCCTAGATTTTTTAAAATAATTTTCGAATGTCACAACCTCAGGACTGAGCTGAAGAGTCTCAATCTTCCTCAGTCATTAAGATTGTTAGCATCAAACACATTTTTCCTTCTTATTAATATGAGATTATTTTACTTTAATTCAAATAAATTGGGCGATCAGCGCTCTGTTCAGGCTCGATACTACAGCCGACCTGAGCCTGAACCACAGCAGCAGCTTTGGGCCCAAACCTGATTTAAAACCCTGAATTTCTACAGTATTTTCAGTACTGTTACGTTGTTGCATTCGTAACTAAGAGAGTTTTTTCCTTAACTAAGAAAAGCTTTAAGGGATTCTTTGCAACCGTGTAAGTCCCTCAGCTAAGGAGAAATTAAGCAGGATTTATACTTGTGCAGCAGACTGTACACCATTGTGAGCGTTTATACTTGTGTGGTGGTGTGTCTGTGTCACTCTGCAGTTACACCTCCAAAACACTAGTTGGAAGCAGAGTTTCTGTGAAGGGCAGTAAAGTTTAGTTGATTCAAAACACACATTAAACACACATTAAACATGGCTTCATAGAGACAGTTTCAAACACCAGCTTCACTATAACTGGCAGCATTCACAGACAAACACTTGTCTTTATCTGGACACATTTTCCAAACAAATACAACATGCTAACGTTATTAGCACAAGCCTATGGCATTTTACATTGTATGAATTAGCCTAGCAGCTAGCGTAGATTTCCTCTGCTCATATGAAGCCAGGATAAATCACACACAAGACTTAAAATGCTATTTTTGTAGAGGCTTTATTGTCTTCACAATTTATTGTAAGAAGAACACTTGTTTTGTCCAACTGGTCCCTGTTAAGACAATTATTGGGTATTTTAGGAGGGTTTTTATGGATATAGATATATTAATATATATATAACTCTAGGTATTACCTGACCAGGAGTCAGGTTCAGCTCTCATCATGTTTCCTGCTACCTTTTTATCATTACTTCCTGTTAGCCTGTAAATACCTCAGGCCATCACAGGTTGATAACGAGCACCTCCAACTCGGGGCGTTTGGTCTCAGGGGCCCAAAACCTCTTTTTTTTTGATATGAGACATTGACAGTTTGTCAAACAGACAGTCATTTTGTTGTTTTTTGGGATGTTGTGTGTGATATGTTGAAATAAAATTGCAACAAGCCCCAGGATCTTATTTTGTGACTTTCCTTTTTTTTCATACTTGTATGAGTATTAATGCCATCACAGTGCCCTCATATTTGCATTTACAGCATTTAATCAGAAACATGTCCCCTAAAGAGGTTTTGGGCCCCTGAGACAATCGGCCCTGAGTTTAGAGGTGCTCGTATCAACCTGTGATGGCCCGAGGTATTTACAGGCTAACAGGAAGTAATGATGATAAAAGGTAGCAGGAAACATGACGAGAGCTGGACCTGACTCCTGGCTTATATTGGTTCATTACTCCATTTTCATTTTTATTTACTTATTGATAATTAATTTATTAATGTATTTGCCAACTCTTCATGTATGTTGTGTGTTTACTGATTAATGTCTGTCAGCTTTAAGGCTTCACAGGTGCACACTGGTTAACTTGAACCTCTAAAGTCAACGTGTTCTATTTGGGTATTTTCACTTCATAATTTAAGGTATTTAAAATTTTATCATATAAAGTCTTCAGCTTGATGTATTTACTGATGTGTTGTGTGTGTGTGGAGTCGTTGTTCTCAGCAGCTGTTCTTTAGTTTCCCTCCAACAGTCGAGGTAAACTGGAAACGGAAAACGGAAAAGGTACAAATGTGTCACACCTGTGATGTTGCTGGATCTGCAGGGCTGGACTCTGCCACCAGAGGGCCCTGTTGACCTGGTGAGTGTGTGTGTGCCTCATTCATTCACTCATCTTCCTCACAGTCTGAGTGCAGACACAGAGACGAAGGCCTGACAGACGTCTGATGTTTAGTGGAGCTCAGCACACGCTAAGATCATGTTGATGCTGTGGGTCAGTACAGACTGTCGTCACTCAGGAGAACACACGTTTAGATTCTTCTTTTACAGTTATTGTTTGTTGTTGTTGGACCCACAGTCAGCATCTTCATCACACACCATAACAGGCCCAATATCATCATCATCATCATCATCATCTTCACCTCATACAGTGATCTGTCCCGATCAATCAGCTCGTCTGCACCGTCAGAGTGATGATGATAGATCTATGATGTTTGTGTGTCTGCGTCATGAAGCCTTCATGTACGAACACGTCTTCTCCTGCATCTGTCGTCTGTATTCAAATTAAAATAAAAATATAATACAGAGACTCAAAATGACGCAGCTGTGTTGTTTTGTCTTTGTGATAATTCTGCATCACTTTATAGTCAGTCTGCGTCTCCGAGTCGTCATTCTGCTTCTTTGTAGTTCTGTCTCTTTGTAGTTCTACACTCTTCCGAGTCATTTTGCATCTCTATAAGTTGTTCTGCATCTCTTTGTCGTCCATTTGCTTCTTTGTAGTTATTTTGCATTTTTCTGAAGTTGTTTTGCATCTAACTAAAGTTGTTCTGTGTAGCTTTGTAGCTGTTCTGCATCTCTCTGAAGTCATTTTGTGTCTCTCAGTCTCTTTCTGCATCTATACGTCTAAACTTTCGTCATTTTGTCTGAAACTGTCTCTTTGTAGTTGTTCTGCGCTCTTTTCAAAGTTCTTATGCATCTTTGTAGTCATCATACTGCTTCTTTGTAGTTGTTTTTCATCTCACTTAAGTTGTTCTGTGCAGCTTTGTAGCTGTTCTGTGCTCTGTGGTCGTTTCGCATCCCTCTGAAGTTATGTTGTGTCTCTTTGTAGTCATTCTGCGTCTTTGTAGTTGTTCTGCATCTTTTTGAAGTTATGTGTCTTTGTAGTAGTTGTTTCTATGCATCTCGTTTAAGTTGTTCTGTGCAGCTTTGTAGTTGTTCTGTCCCTCTTAAGTTATTTTGTGTCTCTTTGTAGTCATTTTGTGTCTATTTATTTATAAACTTTTGCGCCTGACGTCACTCTGTCTCTTTGTAATCATTCTGCTTCTTTGTAGTTGTTTTGCATCTTTTTAAATTATGTGTCTTTGTAGTAGTTGTGTCTATGCATCTCTAAACTCTGGTCAATTTGCATCTGCATCTCTTTGTAGTTGTTCTACGCTCTTTCAAAGTCATTTTGTGTCTCATTTAAGTCGTTCTGCAGCTCTGCGTAGTCATTCTGCTTCTATGAATTACTAGTCTTTTTGTCCCTGAAGTCGTGTCTCTTTGTAGCTGTTCTACACTCTGTTTTAAGTCTCCCTGCGTCTCTTTGTAGTCAGTCTGGATCTTTGTAGTTGTTTTGTCTTTTTGTAGTTGTTTTGCATCTTATTAAAGTTGTTCTGTGCTCTGTAGTTGTTCTGCGTCTATGAACAGCTAAACTCATTGTGCATCTGAAGTCGCTCTGTCTCTTTGTAGCTGTTCTACATTCTCTTTTAAACTAATTTTACGTCTCTTTGTAGTCATTGTGCTTATTTGTAGTTGTTTTGCACCTTTCTGAAATTGTTTTGCATCTCTTTGAAGTCATTATGCGTCTCTTTGTAGTTAATCTGCGTCAGTTATTTTGTGTCTGAAGTCGCCCTGTGTCTCTTTGTAGTTGTACTACACTCTTTTCAAAGTCATTGTGAATCACTTTGTAGTTGTTCTGCATCTCTTTGTAATCTTTCTGCTTCTTCTGTAGTTATTTTGCGTCTCTTTGTAGTTGTTTGGTTTTGTAGCTTTGTTGTTGTTCTGTGCGACGTAGTTGTTTTGAATCTCTTTGAGTTGTCCTGTGTCTCTTAGTGTCCATCTGCTTCTTTGTAGTTGTTTTGTATCTTTGTGAAGGCATTTTGCATGTCTTCATTTATCTATGTATTTCTACGCTCATTTTGCATCTGAAGTCGCAGTGTCTCTTTGCAGTTGTTCTACACTCTTTTTAGTCATTTTGCATCTTTTAAGTCGTTCTACATTTCTTAAGTCACTTTTCATCTCAGCAGTTGTTTTGTATCTCATTAAAGTTGTTCTGTGTAGCTCTGTAGCTGTCCTAGGCCTCTTTGTTGCTTCATGTCTCTTTGTAGCACTGTGCTCTCTTTAAAGTTGTTTTGTGTCTCGGTTATAATCGAGCCCATCTAACAGATTATAACCGTCACTTCGTACAGAGGCTCCGGGGCGGGGCCTGTGCAGCCCCTCTAGCCCCGCCCCCTGCCTGTAGTTTGTCCAAGTCTATTTGAAGTTGATCCCGACTGGCAGCACACAGAGCGCCAGAAGATTTAGACAACAGGAAGTGACTTTAGTGTCATTTTCTTTTATTCAGAATTTAATCTAAGCTTCATTCGAACTCAGATTCAATCAGATTGAATTGTTCCCGGGCGGGAAGATAAACGTACAGTATGTTTCCTCTAAAAGTCGATGGATCTGGTTCCCAGTTCTTCCCTGAAGTGTTCTGAATGTCTGAAAGCCGTGTTACAAGGCAAGAAAACAAAAGAACTGTAGACATCCTGGACATGTTAGTACATGGTATGATAGCTGTATAAAGGTGTTTATTCTCAGCGGGTCTCTGACGACCTCTGAAGAACTGACGGAAAGAAAAAGAAGAAATCATTGCATGGTCCTGATGACTCACTCACACACGTTAAACCCATGCAGATGGTCTCCACCTCACCAAGCGGCACACACTGATCTGCACACACATTTGCATGTTAGAGCTGAAGCGTCGTGTGGGTGCGGGATCGTTTTGGTTCGCTTGTAAAATGTGTCGCCATCCTGGCAAAATAAAGGACGAACAGTTAGAGTGGGCTGGCTGGAGATGAGGCCCTCACTGGGTAAACTGGGGGGAAACTGTATGATGATCTGCTAATAACTGACCCTTCGCTAAGTCCCGCCAAACAGCGTTCATCTGCACACACTGACGCCACAGCTGGTTCAATATCAGTGAAGTTTCCCTTTATATTCATCAGCCCCTTTTCCACCGCAGTAACTTTTATCATTTACCCGGGATTCTGTAAAACCTCGGCACGTTTCCACCAAAAAACGTTCCCTCAACCCCAAACTTTCCCTGAAAAAAGTCCCTAGTACGGGGGTAGGACTTTACAGATTCCCCGAATTCTTGAGGGGCGGGGCTGTGTGCTGAAGAATGCTGATTGGTGGAACACACACTTGCAGCGTTCCTCTCTTCCGTGCCAGTGTGGCTGCAAACTTCATTTCATTTCTACAAGCTTCACTTGGTTTGTGTTTTGATCATTTGGAAAATGGAGCAAAAGAAGAGAAGCTACGAGAAGTGGACGGACGACGAGGTCCAGGCTCTTTGGAGCGCATTTGCCCAGGAAGAAATTCAGCGGGACTTCGAGTCGGCGACTGGAAACGACCGAGTCTATGGAAGAATAGCCGTCAAGCTGGCAGAGCTAAATATAGGGCACACTCTGAAACACATTCGTGAAAAGTTGAAGGAACTGAAGCCAAATCAGCCTGATCTGAACAGATTGTCTGGACCTTCATGTGGAAACACAAACCACACAGAGTTCTTTTACCCAGGTAAATAAGTTCCTGGTAATGTTGGTGGAAAAGGAGCTCCTGTGTTCTGTCGATCACTTTGACACTGTGATCTGTAGCCTATAGTTGGGCTTTAGCTTCTAACTATCTTTGTCTTTTTAACCTGTTGCTGCTGCTGAGTCAGTTTGACATCCTGGATATATCCTTCAAACACAGACTGTAGACCCCTCTGTCTGCTGCTCTCTGGAATCACTGCTTCATTCTTCCAATAATATGATCATATTTCTTCAGTTAGTTACAGCGTGGGCTCCATGCTTACATCACAAAGGGGCGGGGCTTAGCGAAAGGTCAATTAAAACTGACTAATTTCACTGTCGGCTCCAGTTTCTCCATCTGTTGTTTTTAAATAGTGGAAGATCTTAAAAAATGTTGGAGAATCTCATGTTTAAGTTGTGAAGGAGATTTTTATGTTTAGTGTTAATTAGCACCAAAAATAGTTCCACTTTTGAGCGACCTAACGAGCAGGCACAGCGTCCGCAGGGATTGCGCTGCGATCTGCGTGGCCGCCATGTTGGGCCAGATGAGGGCGGTACAAAGTGAACAGAATAACCAGATTGTTATTTGTCAGTTTAGTTCCCATCCCCGCCCCCCCCACACAGACCCCAGCAACATCATGTCAGACACATACACAGGGCAGCACGCTCCAGTCTATCTGCCAAATTTCATTCTTGGACGTACGTACATGAGGCTTACAGAGGTACATACAAGCAGTTACACACACTGATAATGTTGAAGTGCAGTGAGGAGAATGTGCTTCATACAATCCAGCTACAGCATTAACAAACTTAGAGAATGCAAATTGATTACTGTTTTGTTTTGTTTTTTTTTTCAGCTTAACTGTATCGCATCCATCTGCACAGGCACACGGACATGTACTCACACACGCAGACACAAGCGCACACGCTCTCGTCGCAGACCCCTTCAGCCCCGTCGCCCTCCCCCTCCCTAATGTCACAAAGCGCGTCTAAAATCAAATTATAGATCTCCCCTAGACAAACGCCACACATTCCATTGGAATTCACGTGGATTTTATCATACGTCCGCCCTCCACCTCCGATGATCCAAGTCTGACCTTCCTGCACACAACCTCCACTTTGTGTACTTTAAACGTGTCGCCCCGCCGTAACCTAACCGCCCACCCCGTCGACTCGACCCGACCCTTCCCATCCCACCCCCACCCGCACCCCCCGCCCCCCCCTGCTGGCTCTCCCCTCTCCTCCCCTCCTGTCGGGTTGAGCTGAGGTTGGTAGCTGTACAGTAAGTTGGGGGTGCAGTCTTTATGCTGAGCTGAAGAGGGGGAGGGTCGGAGGGAGGAGCAGGAAGGCAGCGCTGCTCAGTCGTCTTCCAGTCCCTGGTTGAGGAGAAAGTTGGCTGCCAGGTTCTCGTTCTTCTCGCAGGCAAAGTAGGCCTGGATCACCAGGGCCTCGGGGAAACCCAACGCTTTTAACTGGAGGACAGAGGAAGAGGAGGACAACAGGTACGGATGATTTTATTTCTCCTTCAACAACAGAACAAACACACTCTCAGTATCCGTTCTTCACTCACCCTTTCGATTGCTTCCTTCTCCTGAGGTGTAACCTGGATGTAGTTGACAGGTGCGCCCTCCTCTCCGGCTGCTCCCATCTCTCCGACTTCTGGCGCATCTCCTCCCTCTCCCACCGGCTCATTCAACATCTGGATGAACAGCTCCTGATGCTGACTGATTTGCTGCGGGGGAGAAGTGAGAGGTGACGGTTAATTTCTGACACACGTCAGGTGGAGTGAGTCTGAAAACAAAACTACATCCAGATGCAGCTCAGTTCGACATGTGGCTACAGACGACCTTGCAGGAATATTCATGACCATCATGTGTGTCTCTCAAGTGTCTCAGGGTTCCACATTAACCACGGCACGGTGACCTGTAACAGTCCTGATTAATTTTCACCTTTCAGTTACAAGATTCCACGAAAACAGCAAACAGGGCTCGAGGCTAACTTCAGCCTGCTGATGACAGAAATCGTGTTGGGAACGAACAGAAATCTTCTCTGGAGACAAAAGTGACTTCTGTGTGTGTGTGTGTTTAGCCATCGTTTAGTGGAGACAAAGTGAATTGGGCGACTAAAACCGAGCGTCTTCACGCTGTTGTCACTGTGAGGAGAGCTAGTTAGCCGTTAGCTGTTAGCAGCAACGTTCTGCAGTGTGTTTGGCTAACGGAGCTCATATTTTTGTGGTTAAAAAAAAAAAAAAAAGATATTTACATTTTATTTGCACAGTGTAAACAAAAACACAGCTAAATAAGCTAACAGCTAACGAAGCTAATCACAGCAGGACAGAGTTTCTCTTCACGAATATGAAGCGTTAAACAGTGAGCTGAAGTTTAATGTGACAACACGACAAGTTTACGGTAAATAAACGTACTGAGGTACTTTGATAACAAACAGTGTGTGTAGCTGTTGTTAATTACAAACTCGTTCACACAAACTAAACATAAAACAATTAGAAACGGCAGTTAACTCAGATATAATCTGGATTATTTTAAAATCAGTCCTGTATCTTTTAGCGTGACTTTTTTTACGGTGGGCTAAATGACTATAGTTATTTATTTTCACACATTTTAATGATGTTTCAGTAAAGCCGACAAATATAGGTAATAATAACAACAGAAAATACCACGTTTTCATTCTGCTAATGTGTCATTTATTAATGTGTCTGTCTAGAAGCTAATGTTTTTACCATTTGGGCTGCCAAAAGTAAACTTATGCCACCAAATTCAGGGGCTTGGTAGTAAAAACATTATGGTGTATCCCTGTGTGTGGGTAGAGACGGTGTTACCTGTAGAAGTTGAGGGTTCTCCCTGCCTAGCTGTTGGAGCAGAGCTGGTAGCAGAGCAGGGTTCTGCTGGATGGCCTGTCTCATGTGCAGGAACTGAGGCTGAGTCCGCAGGAAAGCCAGTGGGTTCTCTCCTGGAGACGATGACCATGAGCCAGAGAGGAAGACAAGTCAGTCACATGGAGGAAACCGTAGACGTATCAACACCTCGCTGCATCATCTTTTTGTTTGTCTTTTGTCTTTTTTGTTTTTGTTCACTGTCAGACTGGGCTACACCTGTGTCTCCAGTTTATACTGGCCTTATATACTGGACACATGTTGCCACCAGCACTGAACAACTTCAATGTTACTATGTGTTGCAAAAATAACTTTAAAAAAATACAAAGTAAACACGCAAATACATTAACTAGGAGGAAACTGACAAGGGACGTATATAGCGATGTTAAAGACAGCCTGTGTCAATCAGCAGGAATGCCGTACATCCTCTTACTTTAACCAACAGTGAGTCAGAAAAATAACGTAACATGTAATCTGTTCAACTATGAGTAGACGTAAACATGTCATTATAAAAAAGCAGTTGTTTTGTCTGTGAACCTTGACAGTCGTTACTGAGTGTTTCCCTTGTTTCAATTTAAACCGTGTTTTATGTCTGCTGGGAGAAGTTTTAATATCGTTTCATGTTGATCGCAGGCCCCTGAATCGCATCGAATCAAAATCATATTGTGGCAGACATTGGATGACAATAAGATATTTGCCGATACTACAAAGAATCGATAATAATATTGTTGATTTACACCGCTACAGGCGACAGTAGTAAACACTAACATACCGCCAAACTTTATGTTTGCGTCCTGTAATTATAACCTCAAAGGCTTAATTAATTTATACCAGAGATGCTCGACCAAGTGTCAACAAATTTCGTAGCCTTTGTGCTCACCACAGAAGGAGTGGTCACGTTATTTTCTGAGATGCGTAGCTTGCACTGGGGACACGACAGCGAGCATAAACCACGCTACAGTGTGTCACTACATGAGACGCTGTCATCAACACAGACTTCCCAAAAGTAGAAACATGCAGCAGATGATCGCCTGACACTGACACTCAGGTGTGCAACTCTAAATCCATGTGGTGACTTTGTCTCTCATCATAACCAAAACCTTTAAAGCTTTTCCCACTAATGTAATGAGTAAGTTCTCCTTTAATTTAATCTGCTAATTATTTTCTTGATTAATGTTTTGGTCTGTAAATCATCAGAAAAGGAAAAAACACCTAAATAAATCATTAAATGTCTCGTTTTGTATATTCAACATTTAATTTACAATAATAAAGACCAAGAAAAGATGCCAATTCTTTAATTTTAGAACCTGAAACCATCAAAAGTTTGACATTTTTGCTTAAAAAATAACTTCAATGATGAACAGATATCCAAATATCAATGATTATTCTCTTTGATTGACTCAACAACTATTTGACTAATCACTGCAGCTGAAGCTGCCTCGATCCACTCAGAGAGAAACGACACGTCTCCACAGAGCCGAGAAACAAAGGTTCAGGTTTGGCGGCGAATAACGAGTCTAACTAGAATTTACAGATGATCATCACAGAGAAATACCCCGTGACTGATGAGTCATGAGATGAGTCATCGCCTGCTGGTGAGGCTCAGACATTTATTAATGTAGTTAATCTGTAAATGATAAAACATTGTGATGTGTGGATACTAGTTACTATGTAGGAGGCAGTTTAATAATCCACTGTGATCGACACCGCTCCAGTCCTGGTTTTTATTTTGTACCCAGCAGGCAGAGACAGACACATAAATCCTGCCTGCGTGTATTTTGGGACCAAAGCGAGTTGCGTGCCTCACCCTCTGCTAGAGACGGGGCTTCTGTGGGTCCGGACGCGGGGGCCTGCACCGGGGGATTACTCTCCTGGACCGGGCTGTTGGGGATACCCTGCAAACACAACAATACAGCCGTCAATCACACACACTCCCTGCACGCTGCAAAACACCCACAGAGATCAGAACAGTGTCGGGACCACGGAGGTCGGCTGGGAAATGATCGTTTGGTTCATGTTAGGTGGTGATTACAACTTTGAGTACACTTAGATTTAATCTGACCCTCTGAAGATCAAGACTCAATGCAGAAGAGTCAGTTAAAGTACATTTAAAACCCGCTTCTCAACATGACGATCGCCTTTAACAATGTGCTAAGGCTGCACTGTACGTTCCTCACAGCTGTAATGTAACTGATCCAAAGTCCCGCCTCCTCCTTAGGATCCGTCAGACCTGTGGTGTCTCCTTTGGTCTGAATCAGGGACTCATGTTGTTCCAAAGTTGTATAATTGCCTAGAGTTGGTTCATGTTCTCACGGCAGCATTTACAAGCGGACCAGATCAAATGCCTTGTGTGACAAAGCTGCTCTTGATTGGTCAGAATTTCCATGTGGGAAAAATCCAGGAAGTAAAGCAAACGTTGAAGAAGAGTACACTGTCAAGATAAATGTGACACTTTCTAATGTCACAATGGAGGGACAACTACGCAGGTTGATGTTAGCGCTGCTCATCGTGGACTATATTGCTGTCATTGTTCATTTGAGTCAAAGCATACAGTTTGAAAACGAGGCGCGGCTCCAACTAGAAAACAATGTTTTGATGCATTGGATGTGCTGAATGTGCATATTAAGGCAGTACAGGAGGAGGCGCACATTAATAATCCTCCAGGACTGTAACATGCTCATGTTTAACCCAAACAATGTGTCATGTGACTGCAGTTGCTTCAGATCCAGGTCGGAACACGTTCTCACCACAAACCAACCGCACCAGAGTTCCTTTGGAACCAGACTGAGACCACCTCTTTAAGAAGGTCTCAGTCCGGTTGTTTTTGGTGCACAACTGAGTGTGATTGCTGTGTTCACACCTGCACAAACAAACTGCACTGAGGGGGCAAACAAACTTGAGTTTGACTGAACCAAACCAAACAGGGCAGGTGTGAAAGCAACCTTAGTTACAAGGGTTTCCCGCATATTCACCATTAAAACATCTGCTGCCACACTTTGATTTTCTATTTTATGGAGCTGGACCGTTCATCAGGAGCGCTGTCCGCATATGTTTACGGTTCGGTTACTGGTTGCGCCAGAACGTACTCTCGGCACAGACAGAGCAGCAGAACGGCAGGCGCAGTGAAGTAAAACTCAACTGTTTGTTCTGCTGGGTCTAAAAGTTTTCTCATCTGTCAATCTGATCTGATCAGCTCTGATCGGCTCAACTGATCAATTATCTATCCTGAAATTTAAAAATCCCCAAACTACTGCTGAGAGGAAAAAGAAGAGCTCCGTCTTCGCTGCATTCTCGGACCCGAAAAAACCTCCCAATTAGAGAGGAAACACAGAGCGATACATAAGCCTAGTGTAGTTATTCAGCTTCTCGTCTTACTTATCCCTGTATGCTGTTCTGTTTGTTTAGTGTTTTTGATTTTTTTGTTCTTTCCTTCTCTTGTCTCTCTTTATAATATAAGACTTAGACATCACAGGTCATTCTCAGCCAGCCATGGAGGGGATCGGAGGGAAGGGTAAGACAAAAGGTTCATTTTTTCCTTTGGAGTTTCAGTAACTGCAACATTTGTAAAATACATGAACATATATGAATGACGTGGCTATGTGTATTTGATTTATTATTAATACTTTGCAAAGAAACTAAATAAAAATTAAATCACACAAAAATATTAAATTAAAAACTCTGCCCCTCGTCAGCTGCCACCACACATAAATCCTAATTTTAGACTTAAAGACATACCATGCAGGATTGTCGATTACTGTCTGTTAACACACTCGCAGTAAACACTAACCCCAGACCAACTCTCGTTTGGTGTTTGATAATACCACTCTTATAAAAATGTCCGTTGTTTCCCCTGTGTACCAGCAGGTGCCTTTCAGATGTGACACAGTTCCTGTGAGACTTACAGTGAGGAGGTACTCCACAGCTCTGTGGGGGTTGTTGAAACTGGCCCGTAGTGCCGCCACCACTCTCTCTCTTTCGTAGCCCATCGACATGATCTCTGTGAGCATGGCCTCGTACTCTGCTCCGGTCACTGAAAACACAACACACACAGATGGTTAAGTTACTAACTGCGTATTCTGTACATCAGAAAATAACACCTTCATGCCTGACGATCAACAGGAACACAAACAGGAAACTGCTTTTCTAATTATTCCTCCTGTTTAAAAATAGTTTAGAACATTACGAACCTTACAGCGGGGGTGCAAACTCTCTCCTCATCTCTTATTTGAGAAGCACTGCGCCTCAGTAAATTTACTTTTTAACCTGACTGCCATCACGCTGATCTACTGCAGTAATGTGCCACCAATAATCGAGCCAAGCAGCGTGCTAGATAAAACAATGTACGATACAATTATTGACAGTCACACGTTGCATTTTGCCACACAGCGAGTCGATGCAAAACGAAACGCGGCGGTCGACAGAAGTGTTGTAGCGATGGGAGTTTGTAGTGAAGTAGGCTTAATTGCTGGCACCTCTTTCACCATTTCACCAGCAACTTTCGCCAAAAGGTGACAAGTTTACACCTCTCTTAAAGTTATATTCCACATAAAGTATGTCCCTTTATTCTGAAAAGTTGTACTGTATATTTACATTTATGTATTTAGTGCTTGTGTCCACAGCGACAGGCCGCTGCAGCTTCTCTGTGGACAACACATGGTGAGTTTTGCTGTATCGGCAGTTTTAATGAACATTAAGATAAATGTTGTTGCTGTGACGATGGCAGACACTGTAAGCCGCTCTAACTGTTGTGAAGCAAGCTGCTGACAGTGGATATATACAGATAAATTCCCCGCACTAGAGAACCACTTATTTGTCATTTTCCCAGTTATTTTCAGGCTTTATATGACTTTAGAAACACAGTTACTGAGTCTGTCGTCACCACTGAGGAATGACTCGTTCTATTTAAAGGTCTCAAAATATCGAATATAACAAATAATCTGTAAAATTACACATATAAATTATCTCAACACAGCAGGACTCCCGTTAATGTCTCTCTAAGTGTGTTGATAACCTATGAGTGGACCAAGCAGGAATCCCCTCGGCTCTCTGTGGCACCACAATGAGGGATGGCGTACTTTTGTCGCAGCCTAAATATAGAAACAGTATGTATCGCAGTGCGGCCTGTAAAAAGTCCCTGACTCACAGCAGCAACAATTTCTGGCACAGCAAATACAATAACCCCAGTTTTACACAACACATGTGCTACTGTGATATTAACCCATTCATCACACTGTTAACTGTCTCAGAGTGAACAATCTGTGTTTAATGACCAACTACTGCACTGCATGTGAGTGTGGTGGCAATTCATCGGTTACGTACCGAGTGCTGAGGAGGCATCCAGACCCTGGCCCCCGCCACTGGAGCTGCAAAACATAAAGGTGAGAAGAATTAGACAACGACATGTTACTGTGAATCCAAAGTGAGTCGTACAGCAGCTGACACTGAAACTGAATCAATAACATGTCACGTTATAGATTACTTCCTGTGACAACATGAAAAAACTTGTCGTAGATATCCAAGAAAATGGATGTTAAAACTGTCTTGCATCCTAACCACTGAATGTCCCACACACTGAGCTCACACGTGACAGCACACTGTACAGGCGTTCAAGCACTTTGACCACATGCTTTAATTCAGTGCTCTCTACGACGTGCAGAACATTGTTTATCTTTATTTATTTAACCAGAAAAACCTCTTGTGTCCAGGTCGAGACAGGCAGCAACATGAGTTGCAGACAGTTCTTTGTAAAGCTCTAAAACAAGCAATTTAACACACAAAATAAGATAACTACCAAAAAGTATGTTAATATATACTATAGATGAACCATAAAAACATAACAACGGCAACTATGTGAATACAAAGACCGGCTAAGACACACTGTGACACTGACATATAGAAGACTGTGTAAAAAAACATCCTGCAACAGTGCTTTCAAACGGCCGCAAGTTTGGTAGCACATCTGCAGCGATAAGCATTCCATGGCATTAGTTATGATTTTGGCACAGTCCGAATTTGCAGCAGGAGGTCTATTTTTGTCTTGCTCTGCTTATCGACATGTTCGGGTGATGTCATCGGAGATGAAGTGTTTCTACAACTATACCTGACGTCAGCTCAATGATGTTGGCGTACATTTTAACACGCATAATTGTGCACTGAGCTTGACTTTCACAGCTAACCAAGCTAAGCCTACTAGCATGCTACAGCTGATGGAGAACAACGAAAAAATTTTCTGGGGAAAACTCGCACTTCAGAATTTCTGTTCCACGTGTGTGAAACTATTCCAACTATTTGGGTCCCCAAATACGCGTCACATACCGAACCAAAACAAACTTCCTGTACCTAACAGGAACGAAAACATGTACAGTTGCACCCCTTGAGATTTGATATTAGACTACTGTTTCCTTTTATGTCAAATAAATTCAAAGTTTTGACAAACAAAGTATCCCCCTTTGTTTATCAGGGCGCCACTGACAAATATTTTATCAGTATTTTACATGTAAGTCAACTTTTAAGAACTTCACAGATCTGGTAAACTGGACCCTTTAGTGAGAGCAGCTAAATTAAGGGAATATTCAAAGTAACCTAATAATTATTCTTTTTTTAAAAATACATTCAAGCATATTATTTTGTTTTTTCTATGTAATTATCCAGTAATATTTATGACTATGCAAAAGTCACTTCTAACGATTAATGCTGAAAGATTACATGAGCGTTAGATGATGTATCTACAGACAGACAGACAAATCAGTGTGTGTGTGTTTTTGACTGGCAAAAGGTCACACTCCACTCACTCCGTTTTTAAATCACACACAATAGAGTTTCTTTTTAACAATCTATCTTCAGTAGTTTGCTAAGTCAAAAAATTCACAATTTACTACAACTTAGGAAAACACAGATCCCAGACTCTCTCCAGTTTGTCTAAAATGGTTTTACAGGATGTATATTAGGCGGGTTGTACCTGGCTGGTTGTTGTGGTTCTGTGGCTGCGGCACTTGGCTCCTCTTTGGCCTCCTCGGAGGGAATGGGGACAGCTGCGGGGGTCGGGGTTGGGGCTGAAGCTGGGGCTGTGGCGGGGACAGCTGTTGACGTGGAGCCAGAGTCCTGTACGGGGGGTTTGGGTGCTTCTGAGGCCGGGGGCGAGGCGGCAGCTGCGGGTTTAGCCTTTAGCCGGTTCAAAAGAAGGTGCTGTTAGACAGGAAGCTTTAAGGGGAACTCCAACATGTTATTTCCATGGTCAAGGAGAGCTCAGTCACTACTTGTGAACATGAGACACTCTGTCAAAGCTAGAAACAAGAGGAGTCTCAAACTTGTGATGTCAGAGGATATAACGTCTGGAGCTGCTCCATGTGGACCCAGACAATGAAGTGATTAGTGATCTCAGTCCAGCAGCTCTGTAACCTCCAAACAGAAGACGAGATCTGCCGCCATTTAACAGGGACGGTAACTTATTGTTATTGTTTGGAAAGCGCTGCCGGCACGTATGTTTTATAACACACTCAGTATGTTTACATGCATGCAGTAGTGGAGCTAAGCTCATAGCTCGGCTAATCAGTCAGGTCGGACTTCTCGTCTTGTCCTGAGTATACATGCAGAAGAGAAAATCGAATTTCTGACCAAGTATGTCTGACTCCGCCTCCATAGGTGGCGCTGTGTCCTTTTTAATATAGTGTGTATTGAACTAGTTCCTGTTGACCTGAAGACGAATAATAAATTAAATTAAATAAATCCACATTTCTCGTTTTCCTACCATCCATAACCTTCAAAATGTTTAGCTCCTTTAGCTGTCGCAGCATGAATGTAGTTTCCTCGTCCGTCCAGAAGTGCGTCTTCTGCTTCTCGGTCGCCATGGTGTTTGTTTGTTTTTGCGGCAGTGAACTGCTGCTACGTCATCTCCTTCTTCTTCTGGGTGAAAGGCCGCGAAAGAAAAAGTGGTGCATGCGCAGGACACAGAGTCTGACTCCAGTTGGACTAAGTGGATACATGCAGCAATAGTTTGATTTGCAATCCAATTATCTAGGTGTGTTAGTCGAGCTATGGATAGTCCAATTTCAGTCGGACTAAGCTGTTTACATGCATTTAAAAGTCCAGTTTCAGTCGGACTAAGCCAATAATTCGATTTTCTCAAGCTGCATGTAAACGTACTGACTGAAGGCCGACGCTGTCGTGTTACATGTCATGTCTGACACGCCTCTTTTGACTCCAAGATGCCGACATGCTGTCTAAAATCAAACACTGAGGCTGAATGATGCATCATCATTTAGTTCTGTGTAGAAATGCAAAGGCAGCATAAAGACGGGACTTAGCGTGGCAGCTCTGTGTAAAAAGGGGCAGGCATCATCTAGAACATATTTCCCAAATCACTGTCTATGGGTCAGCTCTAGATGTTATACCCTATGATGTCAGAAGTTTAAGTTTTAGCCCTCTTGCTTTTGGGTTTGGGAGACAGACGTTCATGACCACAGAAATAACAGGTATGAATTTTGAAAATGAGCGTATTTCCCCTTTAACACTTAAAATGTCTGACATTATTTCAGCCAACACAAAGTACGACGGTAAAAATGAACTTATTGCTGAAAGTAGATCAGCTCTGAGAAGTTTAAACTCCACCACGCTATAAAACCGTACATCATCTCACCTTGGAAACCATCACAACAACAAAATTCTTCTCATCGATGTTGTAGTCTTTAATCGGTGTGTCATCTTGCAGGATTTTCCCGGCGTATATCAGCTTCTGCCCGGATACAGGAAAGTAGTCTTTTCCTCTTTCTGCTTCTATCTTCTCTTTCAAGGCCTTCACCTGATGAACAAGAGATTAATCATGAATAAAGGGAGAGACATGTCAAAATTATTTTTAAGAACTGGGGACGAGCTTCTTTTTTTAATGTTGGCTCAGAGGAGGGGCATACAACTTTAAATGGCTGTATTCTCTTTAATTTTATAAAGAAAACATGCCCTCCGTGTTTTCTTCAACAATTTTTTTTAAACGCCAAAATTACACCATTTATCACAACCAGAAACTGTACAAACAGAAATTATCATTGGATTTTTAAATTTCCAACAGTCCTTGGACACATCATGTGCTACAAAAGTTTCTGTCAGAAAAAATCATAACAAAATCTGAGCTTAAAATATTGATATTTCATCAAAATCACTTTGTTCTACGTCTCGTTTAAAATTTAACCGTCTGCACAAACTAACCGGCATTTTGTCTTCAACTTTTAACTTTCAAACACCATGGGGCAAGTTTTGAAAATCTAATGACTAATTTTTGGTGGAGGGAGGGTCATGCATTTTCCACCTGTCACTCAGGGAGGCTCAAAGAAAAATATTCGTAGCTTCAGGGAGGGTCAAAAAAAAAAAAAAAAACCCAGCTTGCACAACAAGATTGAAAAGTCAAAGCTTTTTTTCCAAGCTTCAAGGATTTTGTGCTCAACTTAACCTTTTAACTTTTAAACACCAAAGGGTACGTTTAAAATCCTAATGACTCATTTATGGTGGAGGGAGGGTCGTGCATTTTCCATCTGTCACTCAAGGAGGCTCGAGGAAAAATATTTGTGGCTTCAGGGAGGGTCAAAACAGACAAACAGAAGCTCACACCTAAATCACCCCCATCCTCTGATAAATAAAGAACAGTCCCTTACAAATCTTTTTTTTTGTATTTTTAGAAGTTGTTCAATATTTTTATATTTTTAAATAACTTATTTTTATACATATATATTTTTATATTACACATTAAATCACAGATTGTTTATCCTTGGGTCTGGCTTATGTTTTTTTATATGTTTTATTTTGGCTTAGAGGAGGGAAACAGAAACTACTACTGGATTTTCAAAGTTTAAACAGTCCTTAGACACATCAAAACAAGCCTTTCCCCCCCAACTACAGGATTCTGACTCCAACTTAAACTTCCAAACACCAAAGGGTAAGCTATAAAAATCTAATGACTAATGTCTGCATGCATTTTCCACCTGTCACTCAGCGAGACTCAAGGAAATATTTGTGGCTTCAGGGAGGGTAAAAAAATAAATAAAATAAAGCAAATAAGATAAAAACAAAAGAAAGTCACACCCCAGCCACCACCCTCCTCTGACGAGTTAAGGACAGTCCCTTACAAACATTTTTTATATTTGTGGAAGGTGTTTTACACACAAATTATCCCCTCACACAAATCAGACTGACACAGATCTATCTCCATGTATGTGGATATATTTTTTTAGATTTTAAAATACAGTTCTGAGAGTTTACAAGACTTTCTTTGTTTTTGTTGAAGGTGTTTTCTTCTACCAGATTACACACTGACACACGGGTTGTTGATCTGTTTACACAAATAATACTGAGACAAATCTGTCTCCATGTTGCACAAAGCACCTTAAAACTATGAAACCAGTCAACATGGAGCAGTGACACTGTCACCAGCAGGGAGGGAAGCATCGGAGCTGACTTGCAGAAGTTAGTTAAGTTTGAATATGAAGTGTTTTCATTCAGGTTCAGTGTCTCACACACAGCCTGACAGTTCTTACTGTGAATAAGATAAAAGTTTTAAGTATCTGAATGATACTCACTGTTAGTAAAGTTAGTACTGAGTCGATAACACAATCTAATGTTGACTTAACGTTGGCCTTGCTTGCTACATACCAAAGATGTGATCATGCTAACAAACTTAGCCAGCCTCTCTGTGTGCTACCAATGAGGCTAATTAGCAGTGTCATAAGCGTTAGCATTAGCATTTGATATCATAGCGTAGTGGGACGCTCGGGCTCGTCCCAGAAGTTACAGCCGCACACACTGAATCACACCGGGTGTTACCGAAGAGCAGCAGCAGGAAAGTAACCGCGACACGAACTTGAAACGGTCAGAAATCCGTTAACAGTCGCGTCGCGATGACTTTGTTAACGGACGCTCCAGCTAGCTAACTGGCTAACGTTTGCTAGTGAGCTTTCGCGTTGTTTAGCAGCCGTTTCATGAGGGTTTGACAAACTCGTAACACGTGCTGCTGACGGGTAACCTTCAGCCGAGGCTACATTAAGCGTCCTCTCGTCGGAAATGTCAGATAAAACTGCCGGGTGTGCACGTAAAGTTTGAACACAGTTGCGGCAGCTGGCAGTGTTAGCTAAAGTTAGCAGGTTAGCTAATAGCCACTCACCGTTTGTTCGGGGTCTATCTCAATCTGAATCGTCTGCTGCTGCAGTGTTTTCAGGGTGATCTGCATGGCGGCGGCGGCTGACGCTGAGTCAGAGGGGCTTCACACGGAGAAAGAGTCGCTCGCTGAGCAGTTAATGTGTTTCTAAAGTTGGCGTTTCTGGCGAGATAACGACAAGCCGAAAAATGTGTGTATCCATGAGCACTCAGCAAATCGCCATCTTTGGTGACAAGTTGGTGGTGCGGCGAGAAGAGCTCCGCCGAGAGGGACGAGATCTCGTGCTGTGTGACGACACTGTGGTGAGTCGGGTTAATGTGACATGCCTCTCTAAAATAACTCTGTTCACTCACTGATTAATGCGTTAAAATGTAAATAAATACAGGATATCAGATATAATAATAATTAAAATGTAAAAAAATACAGTCATAATAATAATAATAATAATAATATTACTGACTTTATTAAGGACACAGAGAGAGGTCCATAGCATAGCCTACCACGCAAAAAACAATCATCTATGTACAAAAATACGATATAATAAATACAATATATAAAAATATCTTCATAAAAAATGGACAGAATTCAATAAACTGCACCCACAGAGCGAGGGGCCCCACAGTCTGGATGAAAACCTAACTGAGCTCAGCTCAAGGTTGGCCAAGGCCTGGACCATACCATTCTCTGAGAGAGAGAGCCTGCACATAAGATTTCGTATTAAGGCAGGGCAGGTTGGCACACCAACATTTACAAACATTTGACTGGCACTGCACCAACGTGGAAGTTTAAGGAGCAGTCTCATGCCATCGTCACAGCCACGTTAAGTCTTCGCTTATTGCTCTTGCTACAGGAGCGCCACAAGTAGGCAGTTTATACAAAATGCAAAATGCTCTGAAAAGAGCTATCTTTACATCAGCTGAACACATACTAAATTTGCGAGCAAGCACACAACTTGTGACACTGTCTGTGGATATCTCTGTCATCAGATTAATCATTGACAATATGATGACCAAGATATTTAATCTCATGACACACTTTAAGAGCAACACCAGATAAAAAGAATTCAGGAAATACTAATTTTCTGTCTTCTTTACTTCTACTATCATGATGTTGCAGTCAAAGTCTGAGCAAATCTTCAACAGCTGTTGTAGGCCGCAGCTATATGGGCAGAAAACTACCAGATCATCTGCATATATGAGATGATTTATAAGAATATTGCCAACCAACCATACACCCTGTGTTACATGCATGTAACTGTTGGGAAAGGTCATCCATGTACACATTAATAAGAAAAGGAGACAGAATGTTGCTGTCGAACTTCATTACTTGAAGTGATTCTGCTACAGGCCGATCTCGTCCTTGACCTCTTTTTCGAATCCACAGACTTTGTGATGTCATAGAGGATGAAGTCTGAGGGGCTGTGCACATGCCACGATTTGCGCCCTCAAATCCATTGTTTTTAATGTAGACACACGGCAGACGGGCCCAAACGCCAGAGCAACGCTGTCATGGTGGTCCACATACTTTGGTGCAGTGTGAGCAGAGGAACATGGTGGTGGTTGACCCTGATTCGCTCTCTCCTTGCGGTGTTGTTGCTTAATCTCTGCCGCACGGCGGAGTTTCATTTCATGACGTGCAGCACCGTCCTGTATAGATGTCTTCCAGGAGTGCCTATCAAGTGCAATGTGCTCCCAGTTGGGGCAGCTGTGGCTCAGAGGTAGAGCAGGTCGTCAGTTTGATTCCCGGCTCCTCCAGTCTGCATGTCGAAGTATCCCTGGGTGAGATACTGAACCCAAAATTGCTTTTTTTTTGGCCCACCGGGGGCTCGCTGACTTTGCTTCAGCCAGGACTACAGGATCTGTTTGTGGAGTCGTGTGTTGGACATGCGGATGCATGGGCCTGTCCATGGAAGTTGGCGCAGCATTGTTGTAGTGGTGACCTTGTAGGGCTGGGTGATAAGGACAAAAATTCATATCTTGGTATTTTCGGGCTGAATGGAGATACACCATATATATTTTGGTATTTTCTACGAAACGGTCCACATGTTCAGTTGCAAATTGCACATTGATCCACGGCTGAAGTCCCCTGTTATTTTTGCTGCGTGTGTTTTTCCACAGCAGGGCAGGTAGAAGAAGTTTACCTGTTGGACGGTGAGCTGTTTGTCTGCAGCTCTTCATCATCATCATCATCTCACTGTGGCTGGTTCTGATTTTACTCTTCCTCCCTGCCGAATCATTAGACTTCTTTATTTGTCTTTATTGAGGAGAAACTGCAAAAAAAAGTTCTGCTAATTCAGTGATAAACACATTTAATTTCCTGTAGATTCTTCACAATAAAAGTCCTCTGTTATTTGGCTTTGTAAAAACTTTTATTGTGAAGCAGCAAAATAAGGAAATGTTGCAGCAACTTCACACAACTTCTAATACGGCTGATAGTGAACATGAAACAGTAAAATAAATCAGATATCTAAAGTAAAAACAGGACGCAGCAGAGAAGCTAAACTCCAAACCACAGAGATTCAGTTAGAAGCTACAGACGTACTGAGAGCTGAACACACAAAGACTTTTAAAAACACCTTCCTCTCTGGTCTCGTGCAGACAGAGGGGAGGAGAGTCACAACACACACGCTTGTTTGAGGGGGAGAAACGGGGTGGTCAGGTGTTGGCTGCAGTCGGCAAGACGTCACAGCTACCTGCTTGAGGGCGGGCGGCCCGCTTTTTAGACCTACTCCTGAAAAGGCCCATCTCTGGCACAGCTTGGCGTAGTGCGTCTAAACTGATAATGGAAACACAAATCAGTGCAGCATGACTTGACTCGGCGCAGCCAAAAGTTACGGTGGAAAAGGCAGTTTCAGCAGAAGTTGTTGGTGATTGTTCATGAATCCTTTGTCAGTTACTTCACGCACCTGCAGCCTCGTGACACATGGAGAACAAACCTGAGGGCTGTGGCTTTTGTTCTTGGAGGCTGCATCTTCGTCTGCTGTGGACGGACTGGACCTCATCTGTCTGTCACTTTGGACAAAAGCATCTGTAACTGTGCATTTCAGACACATTGGTGCATATCAGTATTAAGTAAGGACAACAACACAGAGATATAATCGTTACACTTCACATGTCCATAATGATTACAACACACACAGATGTTTGATCCAGTGTTTCCAAAAACAAGAAGAACACTTTGCGTCACTTTGTGTAGGCTCAGCCATTTTGATGATATATTTTCATATCAATTAATCGACACCTACATTTGTGTGTAAGTTCCTCAGCACAGCAGCAAAGGTGGGAACATTGTTCGTCACAAACATACAACCTGCGCTTGTTCATGTTGGGAGCCTGAGCTTGTTGTGAACGCATCATTAAACACCACCTTATTGTAACTGCACCACAGGTGGAGTGTGACCAGTGGAGTGCAGCAGACTTTAAAATGTATCTGTATGAGATGTATGTGTCAGCATACTGAAGCTGCTGTGCATCATCATCATCATCATCACATAAATAACTCCTGATGATGTCACCCAAATGTCGTACTTTGTTCGCCACATCCAGCCCCTGCTCTGACAGAAAGATGAAGGAAACCTTTGCTTCTGATCCTGCTCAGTTTTAGAAGTCATGATAACACTTAATGTCATCGTGCTCGCCATAACGTGAGCAGACTGAACAGTTGCTGTCAGCCAGCGTTAAAGGAGACAGGCTGATAAAGTCAGATTTAAGTACAGTTGAATTAAGATGAAGATTATTTGACTAAAACCGTTCATTTGTTTTGAATCATTACAAAATTACAGCTCAGGTCTGGTTAACTTTTCAAAGGCAGCCAGGGCACTGTGATTCAAAGCAAATAAATAAACTGTATCACTAATTCAGTTGAACTTATATCAGTTTGTTTACATAATTTGATCTTTATTCAGTTTAACTTAATTCCTTTATGAGTACAACTGAATTAAGATCAAGTTTAGGTGATTAGAAAAGTTAACATGTTTTGAGTCTTTACAAAATTACAACTTAGCTTTAGTTAAGTTAAAATTTCAGAGCAGCCCAAACTTTTTTTTTGAGTTAGAACAATTAGGTACTTTTTACAGAGCAGATGACACCAACTAATGTGACCACTGTGACCACTGAATGACAAAAATCATCAGATCTCCGGCAAACTATGGAAACCTCTTTGTTCTGTCATCTTTATTGTGTGTAATGCACCTTTATATGCTTCAGCATACAGTCCAATACGTTCAAAATGAAGGTGATGTACCTGCTGTAACGTCCATCTGTATCTAAATATGTTAAAGTTCACTGAACATGTTCAGTGGACATTTTTAAAAGAAACCTTAAGACATATTTTTTTTATGTTTGTATGACATTAAATGCTCAAACAACAACAACAAAAAGTTAAACTGACATAAACTTCCTGTCAGATAAGGGTCATGTGACACATTTATTTTGTGTCAGGTGAACTGAAAACTCTTATGTTACTGTGTTGTACTAAACTAAAAGTTTTGAGTGAAGCTGTTTCCAAAAGAAAATGTAAGTTGAGTGAGTGAATTGGCATTCACACTGTGGCTCTTGAAACGTAACATTCATTGTGAGTGTTACCAAGAATATATACCCTCACCAGCCACTTTATTAGGTACACCTTGCTAGGTACCAGGTTGGACCCTCTTTTTAATTCTTGGTGTCACAGATTCAACAAGGTGCTGGAAACATTCCTCAGAGATGTTGGTCCATATTGACATGATGACATCACACAGTTGATCCATGATGAGAATCTCCCGTTCCAGCACATCCCAAAGGTGCTCTATTGGACTGAGATCTGGTGACTGTGGAGGCCATTGGAGTACAGTGAACTCATCGTCATGTTTGAGATGATCTGAGCTTTGTGACATGGTGCGTTATCCTGCAGGAAGTAGCCATCAGAAGATGGGTACACTGTGGTCATAAAGGGATGGACACGGTCAGCAACAATACTCAGGTAGGCTGTGGTGTTTAAACCATGCTCAGTTGGTACTAAGAAAATCTCCCCCACACCATGACACCAGCAGCAGCAGCCTGAAGCGTTGATACAAGGCAGGATGGATCCATGCTTCCAAATTCTGAGCCTACCATCTGAATGTGGTTTTTCCAATCTTCTATTGTCCAGTTTTGGTGAGCCTGTGTGAACTGTAGCCTCAGTTTCCTGTTGTTAGCTGACAGGAGTGGCACCTGGTGTGGTCTTCTGCTGCTGTAGCCCATCTGCTTCAAGGTTGGACGTGTTGTTGCTTCAGAGATGGTCTTCTGCACACCTTGGTTGGAACCAGTGCTTATTTGACTTCCTGTTGCCTTTCTATCATCTTGAACCAGTCTGGCCATTCTCCTCTGACCTCTGACCTCTGGCATCAACACTGGATATTGTCTCTTTTTGGGACCATCCTCTGTAAACCCTAGAGATGGTTGTGGTGAAAATCCCAGTAAATACTCAGACCAGCCCGTCTGGCACCAACAACCATGCCACGTTCAAAGTCACTTCAATCACCTTTCTTCATCATTCTGATGCTCAGTTTGAACTTCAGCAGCTCGTCTTCATCATGTCTACATGACTAAATGCACTGAGCTGCTGCCACGTGATTGGCTGATTAGCTATTTGCTTTAATAAGCAGTTGAACAGGTGTACCTAATAAAGTGGCCGGTGAGTGTAAGTACATTTGGGGGAAATGAGTGTGTCTTTTTAACATCCAGCTGTGACACAGTTTGTTGGTGCAGTGTTGTGATGCAGACAGCAGAGGGCAGAGTTTGACTGCTCACAGACGGCAGCACAGAGGAAGACGATACAGAGGAAGAGGAGGAGGCCAGGGAGGGAAAATTATAAATTTACCGACAAATGAAAACCAACATGTTTGTGTTTGTTTCTGTTGATGCTTTATTGGTTTACCTGGATCTGTCCGCACAAACGGTGATGTTACATCAGAGACAGGTGAATGAGTTCACTCAGATTTATTCAGCTGCTCCTGTTAAAGGAGACGTCAGAGGAGGATGAAGGAGGAGCTGCGGCCTTTAACGTGTCGGACGTTAACTTTTATTACAGAGTGGACATGTTTAACATTCACACTGCTGCTGTGTGAGCGCCACAATCATCTGATTTAATCATCACAATAAGAGTCGATCTGTGTGATTTATTCAGCCGCTGTCTCGATTCAATCAACAAATTACACACACACACACACACAGTGATGGAGGTAGAACTCAGATCCCTTACTTAAGTAAAAGTCCTGGAGCCAGCTGCACGAAACACCTTAAGTTTTCTCCTTAAGTGTTACACTTAACACTTCATTTTTCCTAAGCTAAGGGACTTACTTAAGGGTTTTGCACAGAATCCCTTAGAAGGTTTCCTTAGTTAAGTAGAAATGTTAAGGCACTGAAAGAGAGTTGACGGTTTGATCTTATTTATTTGGATCCCCATTAGACGGTGGTATAATACTACAGTTTCCATGGTAACGATTTGTTTGCTTGCACTCAAGCTTGTGATACTTTAAGTCTTTGTGCAGAGGTTTAGCTAACTTTAAGGGATTTGTTAGGTATAAAAACAAGATAAGAAGAAAACCTTAAACTCCTATTCTATCTTCTTTTCGCTGGCTCCCAATAAAACAAAGAATTGATTTTAAAATACTTTTTTTTTTTTTCACACGGCTGTAGTGAGTCAGTTTTTTAAGTTTTTTTTTTTTTTTTTTTTTTTTAGGGATTTGTACGATTATTGTTATTATCTCCCCTTTTTTAAGAATAATAATAATAACAATAATAATAATAGTACCCTTTTATTTTGTTTGTTTTTATCATGTCCCACTTGTTTTTATATATGTCATACTATCATATATGATGTTTTATGTTTGTCATGTACGATGTATCTAAGCACACTGACTTTATTTTTGTTGAATTAAACGTGCTATATAAATAAAGTTGACTTGACTTAAGGGAACATTTTAAAGAAACCTGAAGGAAAAGACGTGTTTGGGGCAACTGAATTTATTTTAGGAAAGCCTTAATATAGACGCTAAGGAAAATCTTAACTTAAGGTGTTTTGTGTAACCGGCCCCTTTGTCACAAGTTTAAAAAAAAAAAAGAAGTACTGGCATAAGAAAATACTTAAAGTGCTCATTATGCAGAACGGCTCATTTCAGAATCAGATATATTTTATTATTGGATTATAATTATTGGTGCATTAATAAATTCATCACATTAATGATGCAGCTGGTAAAGATAATGATAATGATATATTTTATTTATAGTTGCCTTTCGACACACTCAAGGTCACCTTACAGGCAAAGACAGAAAAATAACACCCTCTTATTTTGTTTGTTTATTTACTATTTCCTCTGTAGTTTTCTATTTTTACTTTTAACCGCTACTGTTGATGCATCGCGCCTGACATTTCAAACTCAACACTTCCTGTATCCATTAAAATTTAAAGCCCCTTATAACTTTGGTTGAAAGAACCCTTCATTTTCTGAAAAAAGGCTTTTATTGTGAAACATTTGCAGGAATTTGTGGAGGATTCAGTGACTTACGTCATTTACAGTTTAGCTGTGACATGAACAGACACAGTGACTGAAATAATCGTAATATAAAAAAAAAGACAAGAAAAACCTGATGACATCACACGTCGTGAAAGACGACCAGCTATAACTGGTCGTGGACCATCATGTAGTCTGTCATGTCAGTCAGTCACAGCACGATTTTCTGACTCTATAATCACCTAATCTGACGTTGTGACTGTTGGAGCAGACAAACATGTCGTGTTATCTGAACCCAGCATTAATGTACTCAGTTACATTCCACCATACATGCACTGCACCGGCTGTGACCACCCGTCAGACCTCCCAGCATGCACTGCAGCATCAATATTTGATCAAATTTCCCCCTGATCCATCGCTCAGTGCCAAGTTTGGCAGGGCGTCTTTGTCGTTACTCCACTTCCTGATGCTCCTCGGCCTCTTTTCTCCTCCTGTCTCCTTCCCTTCTTTCCTCTCCTGCAGAGTCGACGTCCTCGGCACCTCCATCTTTGTTTCTGTCTCGTTTTCTTCACCAGCTGATCGTTCTGTTTTATAAAGTGAGATCTGGTGAAAGGGGAGAGAAGAGGGGTGGAGGAAAGTGAACCAAAGAGAGAGGAAGGAGAGCTGAAAGAAGACTGTCAGAAAGTATAAGGAGGTTACTTTACCTCTAAATGATGATTCAGTAATTAATGTCATGCAATCTCAGAAGTTTCTAGGTCTGACAGCTGCCAGAGAGTTTTTAGTGTTAAGGTGGAAGCTTCCTCATAAACTCAGGTTCTCTCATTATTAGACGTCGTCTCTCTGAACTCTAACAGCTCCAGTCAGCAGTGCAAAGGGAAATATAACTGACACCTCGTCCAGGTGCCGGAGGAAGTCAAATTAAGTTATATAATCCAGACTGTGGAATAATGTCTGTAATTGTACATCACAATCAACAGACAAAAATGTTGGCAGCGTACGGTTCTGCAAACCACAGATACATTTGTACATTTCTATGTAGCAGATACATTGAAACTACATTTCCACAGCACTGTGGTTAAATTTAGATGCAAATACCACGTGGTTATAGTCACGTTGTGGCTTAAAATACCTGCTCTTGGTGTCAGAATTCCTGCTGGCAGAGCAGCTGATTTTTGTGGCACAATTCCTGCAACTGATGGCGAAAAAACAGCCACGTTTGGTGCCTTAAAAGCAGCCAGAAACGCTGCGCTGACTGGCTAAAAAACAACTGTTTTTATTGTTTGCTGGTTTCAAACAGTGGTCTGCAGCTTGGCAGGCCGCTCACTGAGGTGTCACACCCTCAACCATCCCCTCCACCTCCTGATGATAGCGTCAGCTCAGATTCTACGTCACTTTAGAAACGTTGATATGATATGTGTGAAACGTACAGATGTAACATATCTGTGGTTTTCAGAAACGTACCATGCCTCCGACCTCGTCATGGACTTTCCACGTCCACATATGGCGTCCAAGGTACCCTGGGTGTGTTGGTTGTTGACGTTCTGGGACGCCGTGTCAACTTCAGCCTGTTACATGCATTGTCTGTTTTCAAAATATACTTCTGTTTTCACAGGAAATGTACAGTTTGCATACAGTCTCTTTCAAAATAAAAGCACTACGTCGATACAACAATGTGAATGGACATTTTTTTCCTTCAACAACACACGTGGTTGAGTTTAGGAAAAAAGAACAAGCTTTGGCTTTTACAGTCTCATGGGAAGTGAACAGCAGTCTCCCAGGTGAAAGCTTGGAGGACTTCTGCCCCCTTAACTTACGTTTTTGTCCCACCCTGTTTCCCCCTGACACCACCATGTGCTGTTAAACAGTAATGATAACTGGCTGCGTATCATGCCGACATGAAAGGGCAGCTTTTTTCGTCTGTGTCTCCAGAAGTCACTGACCAAGCGCTGGTTTTCGATGACTTTGGAGTGAGACCGGGTTATAAAAGTTTGGATCTGTTTACACTGTTTCCTGTGGCAGTTTTTGACATAATTTTTGAATTTTGTGGTGTGTGTGTGTGTGTGTGTGTGTGTGTGTCTCTGTCTGTCTGCAGCTAATCTTGTGAACTGCTGGACCAATCAGCCTGATATTTTGTGTGCACATTTATGACTGTATGCTCAAGGGCCTCTGGTTTGCCTCTACAGTGGCTGTGTTCAGCTTGGGCGGCTGCCTGGTGCAGATCTGCACTCTACTTAGTACATTTTTGTAGTTTATTTATTTTTACTTTGTTTACTGTTGTATAAATATATTTTTCATTTATTTACTTTCTATCATTCAGTCTTGTTTGGGTTATCTTAGAAAGGGGAAGGGAGGAGGGGAAATTTAAAAGACTGGAGGGACAAATGAGAGCCCTTTGTTTTGAATGTCACAACATACGTCCAGTATTACAAATGAACTTAGAGGCTGATGATGATTTGGTGTTTGACTCACATCCAGAATTGGAAAATAAAAATGTGATCACAAAAAAAAGGAAAGTGGAGGGAGGATGAAGGGCGACAGGGAAACAGGAAGAGACTGAAGAGGAAGAACGAGGGACAGGGAATCTGTGTGTGTGTGTGTGTGTGTGTGTGTGTGTGTGTGTGTGTGTGTGTGTGTGTGTGTGTGTGGGGATGGTGCCCTAAATGTGTGTTCATCTGGGTTAATTCTCAAGGACAGAACTATTAAAGATTAACAACGAACCACCATGTTTTATTGAGACAAGCTGCATTCGAGGGCATATGGCTCAAAACACAGACCTACTTTATATGTCTGAGTGTGTGTGTGTGTGTGTGTCCCTGCAGGCTTTTATTTTGTCCAGACGAAAAGACCCATATTTTCTGAAAAGCCATGTCGTGACTGTAGGCTGGCTTTTTGCTGCAGTGTTTCAGCGCTGCAGTCGAACGTCAGTGAGGGTGGTCTCACTTAACATCAATGTGTCCATTATGTAGAAAAATTCGAGGATCTACTCGATGTTAAAAGACACAGACTGGGAGAAACAAATAAAAAGTGTCTGGGATATTGGAGCTGTTGTGTTGCTGTTTGCCACAGATAAGCCCCGTTTCCACCGAGCAGTTCAGTTCAGTTCAGTTTTTTCTTGTTTCCACAGTGAGAAGTTGTGGATGGTACCAATAGAAGCGTTCCTCACCGTCCCCATGTTTGGTCCCCCCTCTGTTGGGGTACCTAGCACACAGATCTGGTACTAAAAGGTGGAGCTGTGAACACTGCAGTCTGATTGGTCAGTAGAGGACGCTCACTCTGCTCAGGGCTGAGTTGTGTCTGGTTTTGAGGCTCATGTAACCACTGTTCATACTGTGGAGAGTTTGATTAGTAAACTGGAACTATAAAATGAAAGGATGTTTTGCTGCCTCTCACAGCAGCTGGAGTCGGAGAAAAAATCACTTCATTCAGCTGCTATTTTGAAATATCCCATGGAGAGAGACTCTCACTGCAGCCTGTTGTATTTTGTTCTGAAAATGTGGGCGTGCAGCCTCGTTCTGTGGACGATAAACCAGGTGCAGACTGATAAAGGAGGAAATACAGTGAGTGACAACAACCCCGCCCACATTTAAGAGGACTGTCTGAACAGACCGAGGGTCTAGGTACCATGTCTGAAGGGTTACTGTTGGTTCCAAAGGTACCACACCTGAAAGTGTTTGGTGGAAACGGGGCTATAAGGTGAACTTGAATGCACGAGCATGAGTTCATGACGAGCTCCTGAACGCACCATGTAGTCCCTGTCACTGTGAGTGCCAAACAGCTTTCATGAAAGAGTTCTCGTCTCTCCCAAAAACACAAACTTTTAAAAATAAAAAGTCACTGAGTGCTTCTCTTTTTATTTTCTGAGCACCTTCCAACTGTTTCCTGTTAAAAAATAACACTCAGAGCCAACTCTCTCCACTCGGTGCCAGATCTGTGTTAAAACTTTAAGTCCTCCGTTTCTAACCGAGCGCTGAACGCTGCACGGATAAATAAATCACTCCATGGATGAAAACAGAAGAAAACAAACGTGTGTTTAAAATAATTTTAATTGGGGTGTGGGTGGTAGAGGAACTACCGAGTGTGTCGGTCCTCCTCCTCTCTGTTGTCTCTCCGTCCTCGGAGAGAAATCCTTCTATTCTTCTACAGGAACGCCCCCACAGCACTGTATCATCTGCATAGCTATGATATGTCACACTGCTCAGTGTGTGTGTGTGTGTGTGTGTGTGTGTGTGTGTGTGTGTGTGTGTGTGTGTGTGTGACGGCGCTGTCAACAGTGCAATGAGTGAGTCATGTATGCAGCCCACGGGGATTCTTGTTAATATGAGACTTCTGAGACCCATAAGGCCTCCACACTTCCTCACACACACACTCACGAGCTGTAACGTGATTCTAATGTGTGTGTCTTGTTTTGGTGTTTTACTGTCACTTCCTGGCGTATTTTTTTCTGGCACTTAATTCTGTACTTGCATGTAGAAACTCCAAATAATAATAGCCCTGTTTTATCTGAACAGTCTCCCTCTAGCCGTCCAGTGAGCAGAAAAACTTTCAAAACTCACATGTCCTGCATCGTCTCCACATCCTGTTTCAGGGGGAACATCAGACTTTATCAAGCTGCTGTGAGAGAATGTGTTACATGATATTAATAAAAGCTGCACCCACATGTTCCTCTCCTCACCACCTCCTCCAGTAAGTGAGATAAAAACACAAGTATATATAGAAAATCAACAACAGCAGCATCACTGCAGCTCTTCTCCCCTTTTGTGTGAGGAAACCTGGTCTCACTCTGAAGTCGTCAAAATCCGGCGCTTGGGCAACGACTTCTGGTGTCAGACACAGACGAAAAAAGGTCCTTTCATATCAGCATGATACGTGGCCAGTCATCGGGCTGCGTCAGGGGGAAATGCAGCGGGACAATGACGAAAGTTAAGGTGGTGGAAGTCCACCAACCAACCAGCAACTTTCACCTGGGAGGCTGGTGTTCACTTCCTGTAAGACTGCAAAGCCAAACCCTGTTCTTTTGTCCTAAACTCATCCACGTATGTGTGATGGCAAAACGTAACCATGAGCGATTGTTGTGGGAGGAAAAAAACATGCAGCTCACACCAGCTGGTTAAGATAAGTGAGGAGTCAGCAGCCAGTGACGATATCAAACAGTCAGTTAAACAGGTTTCTCAACAATTATCAATCACTGCGACCACGAGAAGTCTTTGAGCGTACAGTCCTAAAGGTGCACATAAAATATTAGGCTGATTGGTCCAGTAGTTCGCAAGATTAGCTGTGGAAAGACAGACATACACGCTCGCACACAAACCACAAAAAGGCATGATGATAAAATAAAATTAAGACATTTTAAAATATTGGGTCAAAAACTGCCACAGGGAAACAGTGTAAACAGATATAAACTTTTCAACCTGGTCTCACTCCAAAGTCGTTGAAAACAAGTTCAGAATGAGTAGGAAATATCCAATCACATCAACCACCAGACATTACCTGGTCTAACCTTATAGCATTGTGTGATGTAAGGTATATTGTGTTATTATAGTGAAATGTAATCTTAAAACTTCCCTGTCAGCTGAACCATCGTCCATATTGTCTCTTTGCCTCGTCATTCTCAGCAGGTCAAATACAGAGTGCTGCAGGAATCAGTCCTAAAACCTGGAAATGAGTTAGAATTTTAGCACTCGCAGTTCCCTCGTCCCAGAGTCAACGGGTTTTTGGTTTAGATGCCTGAAATAAGATCTGTCATTAACACAAGCTGAAGAGACTTTCACGCTTTGTTCTACAACTTAAAATACGTCAGCAAACACCTCACTCGTTCATTCTGAAGCTTTTATGTGTCTTTAAAAAGGTTGTTGCCGAAAAGTGACTCAACGAGATTACAAAACGTCATCAGACCGAACATGATTCTACAGCCTCGATGTAGTGGGGACGTTAAGTCATGTGACCAAGGTGTAGCTTCTTTATAGCCTAACGTTAGCTTTTAGCTTCTGGCGATTGCTTTTAGACTTCATAAACCACCTACACAATATTTACACGTGGCAGTTGGTTTAAGAAGCTGCAGATACTGTCTGTGTGTGCAACCTGTTCAATTTCTGATATGATTTTATTTTATTTTCAAGTTTCAAGTTTCTAATCAAACTCTTCATTGCCAGTATACAGGAAGGAGAATTTCTAGATTGAAAACATTTGAAAAGTGAAATGAATCCTGATCACAGCAGCATTAACAGGGTGTTTTAAATCTTCCTGCTTCTGTCCTGCAGCATTTCCCCTGAAAACTTTACCGATACAAACATTAATGTTTCCTGTCTGAACTCTTTGAATCTGTTTCACTCTGATAAAATAATCCAGCCTGACTCAGTTCTCAGTGTCTCAGCTCAGTCTCCACTCCTCCGTCAGCTGACTAATGTCTAACATGCTGAACAGGCTCCGTCTGAAGGTGACATCAAGGCGGGCCGCGTCGCTGGGTCTGCCAGTTGCCGTGGCGACGACAGATGCACGACTCCTGCAGTGACGGCTCAGAAGCCACGCTGGGTAAACACGGACTCCCCCGAGAGCGGGACAACCGGTAATGACACCACAGAGGAAAAAACAGAGCGGGGCGCAAACACACACACACACACACACACACACACACACATATGAACGATCCCACAGAGGAAACTCAGCGGGGACTGTGGTGCTTCAGTTGTTAACAACTCCAGCAGCATCTCTCCCTCCCCGTCCTCTTCTCACTTCTATCTATATCTGTCCTCTCTAACCCCTGTCTCCTCATCAGGCCTACAGTATTCTCCCTTATTCAGCCAAAACTGGGCCACAGAGCACAACCCTATCCCAGCTACACACACACACACACACACACACACACACACACATGGACACATACTCGGAGAGAGTCAATGCTAATTAGCTCTACAAACAGGTCTCGGCTTGTGTGTGTGCGTGTCGGGGTGAGAGGGGGGCAGTTAACTAACTAGTGTGTCAGGATTTCTTTTTCTGTCCTCATTTACGGAAATGAAGTTTGCCCCCTGCGTGACCCACATCTCCTGACACACAGCGCGGGAGGCAGAGACATTAAAGAGCTGTATCTTTTAATTCATGTATGGGAGACTTCAAACGGGCAGAGCGGGACAGGGGATTGCATCAGAGCGAGGTAACAGAGGGAGACGGAGACATGTGGACGGACAGGACCAGCAGAGAGATGAGTGATGGCTTAACTGTACCGGTTAGAGCTGGACTTTTCCTTGTAAGGCCAAATTCAACGCTCTAAAGTCAGATGGTGCACGGCTCAGTGAATCCGTCTCAATGAACCACATCCTGGATCCTCTCTCCATATACAGACATGGACATAAGACAGCAGAGTCTCCCTGACAGCGCTGTGCTGCTGCAGTAGCCACGTTATAAATCCTGTCCCATTTTAGCACGTGTCACATCTGACATAGACCTCCACTGCTGATCAAAGACACATTAAACAGGATTTATACTTTTGCGTCAACTCTATGCAGAGCCTACGCCGTCGTGTTACACCTCCAAAACACTAGTCGCCGTCTGGGTTTCTGTGAAGTGCTGTAAAGTTTAGTTGATTCAAAACACACATTAAACACACATTAAACATGGCTTAATAGAGACAGTTTCAAACACAAGTACACAAATCAGCTTCACTATAACTGGCAGCATTCACAGACAAACACTTGTCTTTATCTGGACACATTTTCCAAACAAATACAACATGCTAATGTTTTTAGCACAAGCCTATGGCATTTTACATTGTATAAATTAGCCTAGCAGCTAGCGGACTTTTCCTCTTCTCATATTAAGCCAGGGACAACAGCAACATTTAACAAAGGTAACATTACAAAATTCAGCTCCATTACAGCTCACAAGGTTCACTGACAAACAACTGTCTTATACTAAACACGTTTTCCAAACAAATATAACATGCTAACGTTATTAGCACAAGCCTATGGCCCACCAGCTGGAAACCACTGCACGAGCCCATGTCACTAACAAAACACCCCCTGCAACTAAAACATGGTTTCTCCCAACATCATGTGACCAGCACACTTCTGTCAGTGGCGGCCATTTTGAAAACATTCTGGTGAGTGTCCTCTTGTGTTTTAAAGTGTTTTATCTGTAACAGCGCTTTGTTAAGGAGTGTTTTAATCAACTCTCAGTTATGTCAGGTACATTAATGTGATTTATATTTCTTCAGTGATTCTAGTTCAAATATTTTGAGGAGAGAAACAGGTCGTTAAGACGAGCATTTGTCAGGATCTTTACCTTTTTTTCCCGATATTAAAGATATAGACACCTGAGTGAGGGTCGGGGGAGAATGGTTAAACATGTCCAAAATTACGAGGGTGAGCTGTTCTGAAGATTTCCAAAAGCCATCTGGCCCTGGAGACTTTCTGCTTTGCAGTGACATGATGGCTGCTGTATTTTCCACCATTTGTAACAGGACCGTCGGGCTGTTTTTATAGTCAGTGGGTAGTTCAAAAAATAATGCAACACAGAGAAGTCTTTCAGCAGTTCAGAACAATGAAGTTTAAAGTAAAAGGAAGTGAAGATCTCATTAATGGTTAGTGTCAGTTTGACCAGAGCTGTTCTGAATTTGTGACATCATCCGTGATGTTAATCTACTCTTGCTCATGAGTGACATAGTTAGCTTGACCCCACTGGGTAACTTGCGAAAATATCCTCTATATTAAAATATATGAAAGGTAGTTCAGGCTGCTGTCAGCCCTGTGGTGTCTCCTTTGGTCTGAATCAGGGACTCATGTTGTCCCAAAGTTGTATAATTGCCTAGAGTTGGTTGGTGTTCTCACGGCAGCATTTACAAGCGGACCAGATCAAATGCCTTGTGTGAGAAAGCTGCTCTTGATTGGTCAGAATTTCCATGTGGGAAAAATCCAGGAAGTAAAGCAAACGTTGAAGAAGAGTACACTGTCAAGATAAATGTGACACTTTCTAATGTCACAATGGAGGGACAACTACGCAGGTTGATTTTAGCGCTGCTCATCGTGGACTATATTGCTGTCATTGTTCATTTGAGTCAAAGCATACAGTTTGAAAACGAGGCGCGGCTCCAACTAGAAAACAATGTTTTGATGCATTGGATGTGCTGAATGTGCATATTAAGGCAGTACAGGAGGAGGCGCACATTAATAATCCTCCAGGACTGTAACATGCTCATGTTTAACCCAAACAATGTGTCATGTGACTGCAGTTGGTTCAGATCCAGGTCGGAACACGTTCTCACCACAAACCAACCGCACCAGAGTTCGTTTGGAACCAGACTGAGACCACCTCTTCAAGAAGGTCTCAGTCTGGTTGTTTTGCTGTGTTCACACCTGCACAGACGAGCCACACTGAGGGGGCAAATGAACTTGAGTTTGATTGAACCGAACCAAACAGGGCAGGTGTGAAAGCTCCCTCAGTTTCTATGGAGCACTTTAGCTTCTTTTAGCACATTGTTTTAATGTCTCAGTCTGCGACTAGAAGATGATGTAAATTTTTAGTCAGACGATGTAAGCTTTTACAAAGGCGGGGGATCCTGCAGGGTCAATATTTGCAAGACTAAAACTAGATTCCATTTGAGATTATTTCCGTTCTGCTCCTGGTGAAAAATCACACCAACTCCCTTTAAGAAAAAAAACATTTTAACAATTCCTTATGTGTCCACAGACACAAATGACTCTAGAAACACGAGATAAAAGGCGTCGCATGTCGACAGAATTCTTGTCAATCCGGCATCAATATCATCCACAAAGTGAAACTGTATTTGTGTACAAACTTCACATTTTGGATTTTGTTGCCTCAACTCAGGCAACAAACAACCTCAGCACCGACTCTTGTTCACTCCACAACTCCAACACTTTGTCCTCCTTTTCCACAGCCGTTAAAAAGGAGAAAACTCAGAGAGCAGCTGCTGTGAAAACCCCACAGACTAACGACATCAGCTCCACAGCGTGTTAGCAGGTTGTCTGATTTGACACCTGGAGTGGAAACATGTCACAGCAGAGACAACGAGGCTCACCACTGAAGACTATAGTCGCAGAAAAGCCTGAGCTGACCTGGTATTTTTGTCCTGTGTTTAAAGAGAGCCTGAGAATGCCTGTCTAAATGCCATGGAGCCATCTGGTGTAGCCTAGTTTTATCACGACCACACAGCATTGTGTAACTACACACTCCGTATTGTTACACAAGATGCAGCGACTCCTCTGGACTCTCCCTTCAAGTACAGAGATGATACTGGAGAGGAAGCAGATGATTATTTTGGCTCTGCAGCAGCATTTTTACCTGGTCGACGCATAAACAGATCTTCATGATGGATGATCCTCATTTAGATATTGAACATAACAACAGCAGCTCATCATCAGTGACTGGTTTCAGAAAGAAATAATCTTATTCAGTCGACTGCAGATTGTTGGTGTTTAGATGACGTCTGTGTTTCTGTGGCTTTGTGTTTGACCTGATGATCCTTCAGGTCAAAGGTCACAGGTTTGACCCCTGTCACACATGATGAGTACATTAGGTCGTCTCCCCTACCATACTGTGTGTACTGTGTGTATGACAGCTGTGGTCAGTGCAGTACTTTGACCTGAGTATTTACTAACGTACAGTTTTGCGTTGGTCGTCATATTTTAGTAGAGAATCTCCTCTTTGTGTAAATTTATACAAACACTCAAATGTATTTTTACTTCACTGTGTTTATCTGTCAGCTTTAGTTACTTTGCAGATTAAATTGAGACACTACAGGTGAATAGTCATTTTTACACTGTACAAAAACTTTTTAAAAATCATTAAAAAAAAAAAAAGCAGTGGCTGCCAAACAAAAACTGTAAAATTAAAGTAAATATCTTAATTCAAATAAATTGCAAAAACAATTTTTATAGAAGTTTTCATTTAAGATTTTGCAGGCAAACACTGTTATTTTACATTTTTTTCCTACAGTAAATATTAAAATTAGAATTCAAATTAAAATTTTAATTAAAATTTAAAGAAAAAAGTAAAATTAAAAATCCTGGTGTACCTGAGCATCTGAGGAACTCCACCTCCGTGGACATTTTTAAAAGAAACCTTAAGACATTTCTTTTTAGCTTGGCTTTTTTAATAGTGCCTCGTCATTTTTGTTCTTTAACATGATATTTATTTTAAATATTTAATAATTTATTGTTGTAATGTCTAGTCATTCACTTTGGGTTCCATGATTGTATGAAAGGTGCTACGTAAATAAAGTTTGATTTGATTTGATTAAATTATTATGAACATACACCTTCAATTAAGTGATGGTGCTGAAAGTTTAACAGAAAAAACAACTGTTATTTTACAGATTTTTCAAATACCTTTATACAGTGAAAAACAGTCAAATGACAGTCAGTGGCGGCTGCCAAACAAAGGCCGTAAAAAAAAAAAACAGTAAAATATCTTCATATCTTCAAATTAAGTGCATGAACAATAAATTTACAGATTTTTTAATTATTTTTTTTGCAGAGAAATACTGTAATTTTTCCAGTTTTTTCATACATTGTTACAATCAAACATATTTAATAAAGTGACAGCACTAAAGAACAGGACAAAATCAGAAAAATTTATTAAAAGTTATTTTAAAGATTTTTCTTAATTCATTACGATCATATACGATCAGTGAAGTAAATAATAGTCAAATGACAACATAAAAAACAACGTAAAAAATTCAAATAACTTATTAAAGCTTTTGCAGACAAACAGTTATTTTACAGTTTTGTTTTGTTTGTTTTTTTCTAAATTTTTTATAAACATACACCTTCAAGTAAATGATGGCACCAAAGGTTTAACAGAAAAATATTGTAATTTTACAGATTTTTTTTTTTTTTTTTTGGTGTATGTAATTGTTACTGATGTGAAGATTTTTGAGTCAAAGTGTGAGAAAAAATGGTTTTAAAAAATGTCCGTTAAAGATATGTATTTTAAAAATTCATACATTTTAGACCAAAAATAAAACACTGCAGATGAACAGGGTGAAGATGATTATTTGTTTGTGTTACGAGTCTTCTGAAATTTTATGTTTAAATATGCAAATGAGGTATCATCTAATTAAACATGCCCAAATTTGAATAATTTCCAGAAATTAATCTGAACTACAATAAACCATAATGTGTATTTTTGACATTTTTCCCTCCTCTAGTCTGAAAGAAGAAATGTGTTGGACACAAAACAGCCCAAAATCTTACAACTGACCAGAACATTAAAAACAGTCTGACAACCCAACAGTGTATGAACTGAGAAACACATTAATGATAAAGTATTAACAATCCATTAAAATGATATAATCATGTTACACTCTCAGGGGCCGTGTCCATAATATTTGGACTGTGGAAACTTCAATAACCACACACACACACACACACACACACACAGTCCGCCGTGTTAGCTCCTCCCCCCGCAGTGACCCGACCTCATACAGGATCTGATCTGATGTGAACTGAGTGAACGAGCTGTTTGTTGGGTTATTATTGATCTCTGAGTGCTGAGCTTGGATTACTGCTTTAATGGCTGTGGTGTTGATGGAGATGGAATATTATGATATTTAATTTGACTAGATGGCGTCTACACACGGAGCTTTAAACTTCTCACTGAGAGGCTGTTGGATTTATTTACTGTCTTTATAAAGATGTGATTATCTGAACAGTCAGATATTTTCTCTCAGGATTTTTATACAGCTTTAACACCATCATTTATTTTATACTTTCAACTGTGCAATAATCTGTGCAATAATTCAACTGTGCCATACATTAATACTACATTTCCGCATTATATAACAACTAATATTCTTATAGAATTCCTTTTTATAATATTAATGTATATTTACTGTCCATGTAACACTGTTACTGACTCTGTTATCAGCATTTTTATTCTTTATTACTCTAAATTACACCTTGGTTACATGTTGTAGTTTGAAGCTCATATTTGAACATGTTTCATATTTTTTTTTAATTATTCTTTTAACGTTCTCTCTTCTTATTGTGTTTTATATTGCAGCATAATGCACATAATTCTACGTACTGAATGTACATGAATTTCCCCCAAGGGATCAATAATTCTAAATCTGAATCTAAACTAACAGAAATAAAAGACTCTGCTCTTCAACTCGTTTCTAAAGTTACGTAGTATACGATGCCTGCTTAGCTGCAGACCACCATTCAAGACCAGCAAACAACAAACTGGTTGTTTTTTACCAAGACATTGCTGTGTTTCCTGTCAGGAGAGTGCCACAGTGGCAGTAGTCTCTTTTTTACCGGACCTTGCTTCATTTCCTGCCAAGATAGTGCCACATAAGCAGATGTGTTTTAGCAGACATCGCTGCACTTCCTGTCAGGATAGTGCCACAAAAAGTGATTGTTATTTACCAGACATTGCTGTATTTCCTGCCACGAGTGCCACAAAAATGTGTTGTTTTTTTACCAGACATCGGTGCATTTCCTGCCGGGATATTGCCACGAAAAGCAGACGTTTTTTACTGGACAATGCTGTGTTTCCTGTTGGCACAATGACACAAAAAGTGGATGTTTTTTACCGGGACATTGCTTCATTTCCTGCCGGGATAGTGACACAAAAAGTAGGGAATCACCAGAGGATCCAGGATACGATATTATCATGAAACTGAAGTCACGATACAATAGCATTGCGATTTTAAATATGTAGCGATTTGCTGAGTATTACAATAAAATATATTGTGATTCATTACCTTTTTTCAACCTAAATTATGTCCCTAAAGGAAAACTTTGTCAACATCTGTTTTATCTAATAAGTTTTCAGTCTGTTCACATCACTTCAGCTATTTTTGCAGCAGCAGACTGTATTTAGTGGAGTGAAAAACGAATTGCTCATATTATTCTAATAGGCTACCTGAAGTTCTAAGTAAAGCAAAGTAATTTGTATTTGACATATTAATAATTTATTAAACAAAAAATAATCGATTATCGTATCGTATCGATTATTTTGCAAAATATTGCAAACTTCTTTTTCTTCTTGTGTTTTATTCTGTACATATTCCACAAAATCTGGAGATTATTGATGCCAAAATATCCCGTAGGAAAGTGCCATTAAAAGTTACTTCTTGCCGGGGCAGCAGTTAAAACTCCAACTCGTAGTAGCAACAGATGGGATTGATTTTATGGCGTAGAGTACACAGTTATTGTCAGAGAATTTTCTGCAGGACAATCGTGTGACGATACGATACTGCCACACAAAAATATCGTGACTCTACGTTGTATTGAATTTTCCCCACCCCTGACAAAAAGCGGAAACTGGGTACTTTAAAGTATTCGCTCAAACATGATCTTTTCCTACTGATAACCATGTGTTTTTGTGCCGAAACCTAACCACACATTTACCACAGTGGTGTTGAAACGTAAAGTGTCAGTGTATCTGCTACTGAACGACGTACATATGTAACGTGTCCGTGGTTTGCAGAATGCTAACATTTTTTCAGGCGACTGGGTTGCTTTGGTTGATGTTTACTAAGACATCAAACTACTTTTTATTTCAGGTTTTGAGTTACTTTTGTATCTGCAGTGTCGGGTCATCTTCACAAGCGATCTCTTTCACATTGTTTTCATGTTGTTATGTGATATATTATAATTAATATCACCTCTTGTAACACAGACGTTTTTCCCACCTTGTGACAGCTGAAAGCAAAAGTCAAATCCTTCTCAGAGGCCGAACAAACATTAGACAAACGTTAAACAGTAACTCCCTGCAGCATGCGGAGTGTGCCACCAAAATCTGCCCAGAGCTGGCACTGACTTGTAAAAACATTGAGTTTCTTGACAGCTCCATCTGGATACAGCAGAGTGTTATGTGAGTGTCTGAGCCGCAGCTCCGGTGGATTAACCCTTGCTGCGATAATGAGTGTTGATGGCAACCTAAAGACGAGGAAATCCACGCTGCGATCAGAGGATCAGCTCAGTAATCTGCAGGACTGGGCAGATACATAGAGACACACAAAGCTGAGGCAGAAAGAGACAGTAAAGATTTAAGGGAGTCAGAGCGAAGGAGCGAAGGAGGGACAGACTGTGACTGAACGCCAAAAATAGTCTGCATGTGAGAGAGGAAAACAAACACATCTCTAAGTTACTGTTGTTCAGCAGAGACACTCGAGGTCTCGTCAAAGCTGCCTGTGTGTGGAAAAAACATTAAAATAAGAATAGAGATAATTTAGGAGTATAACTGCTGCTCTCATCACATGCAGTGGAATTAAAGTGAATTTATGATCCATTCAGCTTCTTCTTTTTTAAACATTTCATGCAAAAATATGGTTTTAATTTTCTAGCTGATATGTTTTGATTAATTAGCTTTCACCTTCCTTTCATTTTACATCACTGCAGGGGCGTACATACATACATACATACAGAGCAGGCAGTGCGTTTGCACTAGTGCCAGTGCTAACTACCTGACGCCACCACGTTACTGCACATGTAGTTGTTAGTAATATGTTTACATGTAAAACAAACAAAAATAAGTTAAATGTAAATGCTAAATGTGAATCTAAATGTTAAATGTATCATTACCTTCTTAAATAACAACAACAACATGTAATTAATGTGCACTTTGTGAATTTAGACCTGTAGTTTGGGGTCTTTATTTTTTATCACTGTAACACCTGACAGGAAGAAGACATGTAAGAGTGACAGAGAGCCATGTTAACAGATAATTATACATGTATGTGATGATGTATGTGGTAACGTGTCTGTGTGAGTGCTGTAGTGTTTTTATTTATTTAACAGGGACAACACTTAAATGTTCTCGCAGAATAAATTATTTGTGCAGGCAAATTAACGAAACATTAAATGATATTTTTTGCATTTCAATGTGTGTAAATTTTGCTGCGAGGGGTCTCTCAATTTAAACACTAACAACAGACAGACTTTGATGACGTCCTGACGTAACGTGTGATTGTGGGAGTTGTCGTCTTCATCGTTAAACAACCACTATTGCTGATGGAAATCAATTTGATGTAACTCAGTCAGAGATCAGGAGGAAGTGTGTTAAAGTCTTATTCACATTTGTCGAAATCTGGTGCTTGGTCAGTGACCTCTGGCGTCAGACACTGATGAAAAAAGCCATAACATTACCTTACACCAGTACTTTTACTGAGTAGAGCCTGAACGCATCATGATGTAACTCGCTGTGACCTCTGTCAGCTGGTAGTTCCACTGGCTGCTAACGTTGGCTAGCTGCTAACAGCTAACAGCTAACATCAACTAGCTGCTAACAGCATCCTTTCACATTGAAATGATACATGGCAGGTCACGGTTATTGTTTAATGGCACCCCCGGGTGTCAGGGGGAAACGCGGCGGGACAACAATGAAAGTTAAGGTAGTGGAAGTCTCAGTAGGGCGGGAGGGATGGTGGATGGGTCCAACAGTGAGTGAGTGAATTACAAGTAAGGTCAATGTGAGACGCGATTAAATACAAATTCCCAAATACAAGCTGCACATCACACGGTTATTCATGAGAGTTGGGAAATCTGAACTTCAGTGACCGATTTGCACCGTGATGATCAATCGGCATTGAGATCCTCCGGGGACGTACGATGTATGACGCCATTTCATGTCTTTTGGGCACTTACGTGCGTGTGATTTCACGCATGTATGATGCAAGTTATTCCCACGTATGAAGTGAGTCAACAGAAAATATTCTAGCATTCAACCTGAGTAATGTGATGCGAAAATTGTTTCATATTTAAAACAATCGTGCAAGTAATTTACATGTTAAGTCAATGAAAGGCTGCAGTTAGATGCAGCGCAATGGACGCAATGTACGTGGCGTGAATGGTGCAAATTAAGCAGTGCGTGTCATACGCTTCTTCATGAGAGTTGAAAAATCTAAACTTCAGTGACCAATTTGCACCACAATAGCCAATCAGCATTAAGATCATCCGGGGATGTATGATGCCTTTTTATGTCCTCTGGGCACTCACGTACGCACGATTTCACGCGCACATGATGCGAGTTATTCGCGTGTACAAAGTGAGTCAACACAAAATATTCTAGCATTCAAACTCTTGTAACGCAACGTGAAAATCTACATCGTGTTTGGTGCGAACACAACATAAGGGAAGGTTTACGTGTCTGATGTTGTGTTCGCAACGCAAACAAAACAATTTGTGTGAGTGAATTACATGTAAAGACGCAATCAGATGTGAATTCCCCCTGGGCGACGTTGGGCGCGATGTGCGCGAGGCGAATGACGTGAATTAAGCAGTGTGAATGGGGCAAGTAGTGCCATTTCACATCATGTGCTTTATCACGACAGGTGAAAAATCTGAATTAAAGTGAACAATTCACACAATGATAGTCAGCAATTAAGAACCTCCCGGAACGTATGACATATGACGCTGTTTCATGTCTTTTGGGCACTTGCGTACACACGAGTTCATGCACGTATGGCACGAGTCACACAAACTATTCCAGCGTTCAAACTCACTTGAGTAACGTGGCGTGATAATGTGCATCGCATTTGGTGTGAACACAACATGAGACCAAATCAATGTGTGATATGCAGCGTCTGTCCGTTTAAACAGAGCCGTGCATTCATGAGAGAGCGGGGGGGGGGGGGGGAGTGGCGGAGAAGGTCCCCGAAAGCGTGGATTAGAGCTCTTAGATTAGACGACCTGTGGTGACCTCAGCAGCACAGAGAGCAGTCGCTGAGTGTGACAGAGAGACGGAGAGATTATCACCAGCAGCAGCAGCAGAATGTGCATTAGAGATTGGTTCTGTTTCTCTTTGTATACACTGAGTGTGTGTGTGTGTGTGTGTGTGTGTGTGTGTGTGTGTGTGTGTGTGTGTGTGTAGTGGTGTTGCGGGTGGATTGTTAATCCTAATCCACTCGTGAGTGAGTGTACATGCTGAGGACCAACAGGCCATTAGTTCCTGTTTTATGTGTGTGTGTGTGAGTATATGAACACATGTCCATGTCTGCCAGTGTGTGTTTAAGTCTGTGCATGTATGTGCACGTGCACGTGGAGATGTACTGGTATGCACTGTGTGTGTGTGTGTGTGTGTGTGTGTGTGTGTATACACAAGAGTGTAATCTGAGAGTGAATGGGGGGTTAGAGGGCCATTAACCAGTGCATTAGTCCTGACTGCAGACTGGAGGAGAGTGTGTGTGTGTGTGTGTGTGTGTGTGTGTGCATGTGTGTGTGTGTGTGTGTGTGTGTGTGTGTGTGTGTGTGCGTGCGTGTGTGTGTGTAGGAGAGCTGATGGTTTGAGGATTTCAGGGGGAAAGGGACAATGGGGGTGAGGATTTAGCGGCGAGGGTGAGGGGGATTGAGTGCATTAGTGAGTGCATGTGTGTGTCAGTGTGTGTCGGAGGGATTGAGGGGAGCTGACCCATAAAAAGCAGACGGACACACCCTGAGTAAGACTCAGCTGTCCCTCCGTCTCCTCTTCCTTTCATTCAGAATATATCTCACAAACAATCTGTCACTGAATGAAAGCACCACAGTCGGACATGTGTGGAATAAATGAAAAATGAGACGTCGTTCTCGGTCACCTGAAAGTGTCGGCACGAGGGGCGTTGGAGCTTTTTCCACACTCTGAAGCTCCCAAACGAAGAGCTGACGATTAGACTGTTGTTTAAAGACAAAGATTCAGATTATCATTCAGAGATCTTAAAGTCAAGCAGCAATTCTGGTCACTCAGTTTGTTTCCAGTCACAGTGAAGTGGAGCTACAGTCACAGCTGGACGAGGACATTTAACTGGACTCCTGTCCTTGTCCCAGTATACAAGCAGTATACAAGGAGGCCTCAGTATGTGCGACTCCTCTCTGATAGGTGGAGATATGCCCCCTTTCAGCTTGTTAGTATTGGACCTTTTTCCTGTTGACCTATTACGTCACAGACCAAACAATGGACAAACAAGTTAGCTACGGTTAGCTAGCAGCTAACTGGTACCATGGTGGACAACTTTACAGCTCTGTACATTTGGTCCGTCCAAAAAGTCACGGCTCTGGATGTAGATTTCTCCATGTTGTTACCGGCTTCTTCTTCTCTTACACATTTAATGCTATTGGACTTCCGGGTCAAAGCCCGGGGCGGAAACTGTGGAGCATGCTCAGAGCGCCTCGGCCAGTTTGGGTCTGACTGACTGTATACATGCAGGAGTCACATGATCTGGGTGTGTTAGTCCCACTTTGAAATTCAAAATTCACTTTGATTTCAGTCAGACTAACATGTTTACATGGATGGTTTCTACCTCACCTGCACATGTAAACTGCTTCTATTTTACTTTTTCTCGGTCCTTTTATATCTAAATGTGCAAATAAACTTTAACTTATACTGTAAGTTATAAAGGTGCGCTGAAAAGTTTACTTTTGACTGTAGTTTGTCATGTGATACAGTTTAAAGCTCCTCGTCCTGTGCTCCTGTTCTCGGGAGATTTGATCTGATTTATTTGTTCGTATGTTTGTTGTGTGAGCTGCTAATGCACCAAATCCCTGAGTGTATTAAAATGAGCAAAGGTGGGTTTTATTGTTTATGAATTCAACTTTTTATTTTTATTTTATTTTACTTTCAAAAGTTGCATCACTTTTAGAGAGTGAGATGGTTATGGGACAAATGTTGGGTTATATGCTGTAATCCACAGCAGTTCAGGCGATATACACCCACCGGCCACTTTATTAGGTACACCTGTTCAACTGCTCGTTAACGCAAATAGCTAATCAGCCAATCACGTGGCAGCAGCTCGTTAACATTTAGTCATGTAGACATGATGAAGACGAGCTGCTGAAGTTCAAATGGAGCATCAGAATGATGAAGAAAGGTGATTGAAGTGACTTTGAACGTGGCATGGTTGTTGGTGCCAGACGGGCTGGTCTGAGTATTTACTGGGATTTTCACCACAACCATCTCTAGGGTTTACAGAGGATGGTCCCAAAAAGAGACAATATCCAGTGTTGATGCCAGAGGTCAGAGGTCAGAGGAGAATGGCCAGACTGGTTCAAGATGATAGAAAGCCAACAGGAAGTCAAATAAGCACTGGTTCCAACCAAGGTGTGCAGAAGACCATCTCTGAAGCAACAACACGTCCAACCTTGAAGCAGATGGGCTACAGCAGCAGAAGACCACACCAGGTGCCACTCCTGTCAGCTAACAACAGGAAACTGAGGCTACAATTCACACAGGCTCACCAAAACTGGACAATAGAAGATTGGAAAAACCACATTCAGATGGTAGGCTCAGAATTTGGAAGCATGGATCCATCCTGCCTTGTATCAAGGCTTCAGGCTGCTGCTGCTGGTGTCATGGTGTGGGGGAGATTTTCTTAGTACCAACTGAGCATGGTTTAAACACCACAGCCTACCTGAGTATTGTTGCTGACCGTGTCCATCCCTTTATGACCACAGTGTACCCATCTTCTGATGGCTACTTCCTGCAGGATAACGCACCATGTCACAAAGCTCAGATCATCTCAAACATGACGATGAGTTCACTGTACTCCAATGGCCTCCACAGTCACCAGATCTCAGTCCAATAGAGCACCTTTGGGATGTGGTGGAACGGGAGATTCTCATCATGGATCAACTGTGTGATGTCATCATGTCAATATGGACCAACATCTCTGAGGAATGTTTCCAGCACCTTGTTGAATCTGTGACACCAAGAATTAAAAAGAGGGTCCAACCTGGTTCTAAAACTGACCCAGTACCTAATAACGTGGCCTGTGTGTTTATACTTTTGGTTGCAAACACTACTTTAGATTTTCCTGGCAGCACACTGTGGATGAATATCTGTAGAGAAGTGAGAGTGAAGAGATAAAGGTAGTCGGGGATGGACAGAGAGGGAAAGAGAAGGTGAGAGACAGACGGTGAAGAAAGTGAGAGCCTCCTGTTTTCTATTATTCATGACTTACAAGAAGCAGTGGAGGGGAAGGAGGAGAGGAGATTGTAGCTCTCCATCTTTCCCTTGAGTGCACTGGAGTCCTCTATAGGACCACTCCTATCTTTCAGTCTCTTTTATTTCCCCTCCAGGTCTCTCGCTCCATCACTCATCTCTCCTCCTCTTTGTCTTCTGCTGCAGATTTCAACTTTAGAGTTTTGCATACATGTCCCAGAGCTACAGCTGCTATAGGAGGGAGTGATGAAATAAAAAACCAGCGGTCAGAGAGAAAGAGCTGCAGTTTCTCTGGGTAACATCACACTGAGGCACAGAGAAAAGGTAAGAGGCAGGAAAGAATGTTGAGAGGCTGAAGGCTGAAAAACAAACAAACAAACAAACAATCTATTTTTGTGGTTAGCTGGAAAACAAACTGACCTTAAACACACATATGGTCATAGATATCACCAACACTGATATTTCAACAAGGGCTGTCAAAATAATGTGTTAATTACGATTAATTAATCACATAAAAGATATGAAACACGTCCAGATGGAACTGTTGATAGGAGCACTGTTCTCTGCAGGTACATCTGCAATATACTATAGACTACATTTAGTTTATAATACAGTTTATAATACAGTACAAAATGGCCAAAAATCTGAATAATTGCGTTCCAGAACGATCTAAGGTGTGCTCCTAAATCTTCTGCTACTGCTCCTAAAAGTTTCAGTTAAGGGCTACAGTGCTCCGACTAAATAAGTTAGTCTGGATCCCTGTACCGTCCCCCAACACTGTTTGTACAGACTTTCCGGTCTCAATCTGTGACCTTTTTTATCCTAAAATTATGAGTTCAATCTCGTAATTAATTGACTTTCTCGGTTTACGTCTTTATTTTCATAGATTTATGACTGTATTCTCATATTCTGACTTTTTATCTCTTGGATTTCCGACTTTATTCTTGTAGATTTATGACTGTATTCTCGTAATGTTCTGATTTTTTTCTTACAGGTTTTCGACTTTATTCTAGTAGATTTGTGACTTTATATTCATAATATCCTGGCTTTTTTTTCCCGTAGATTAATGACTTTATACTCGTAGATTTATGACTTAATTCCCGTAATATTCTGACTTTATTGTCATAGACTTCCGACTATATTATCGTAGATTTCCAACTTTATTCTAGTAGATTTATGACTTAATCGCTGTAATATTCCGACTTTTTTCTTGAAGATTTCAGACTTTATTGTCTGTAGATTTTCAACTTAATTGTTGTAGATTTACGACTTCATTCTTGTTATATTCTGACTTTTTTCTTGTAAATTTACAACTTTATTCTCGAAAGATTTTTTTCTTTAACATGGCCCTAATCCCCCTCAGTAGAAATCTGCAGAGAATATCCAACACATTTTGGATATGACCTTAACATTAACATTTTTGAGTCGGCTATAATTTTTACCAAAGATACGTTATAGCAAAAGATACCACGTTACAAGCTGCACCAATGGTTCAAAATGGTTTACACTTGATAATCTCTACCCCGTATCGCGATGCATGAAATCAGTTTCAAAACAATACAACGCTATATACAGTACAAACTGATGTTTGTTTCTATTTTTTATGCTCAGTTTTATCGGCTAGCTTAACGTCTGATATCCTCCGACTGTAAGATCACGTCAGTTGTTGCCTGATCTTGCGAGCGTGTGGTTATTTTCTCCTGATTTGTCTGTTCGAAACAATACCATTTTAGTGGCAGAATGTTTTGAAGGGTTGTGAAAACTGGGTCGCATATTTACTTCAGTGACTTTGGGGCGAAGGAAACGTCATTATCTGTACTCAGTTCACTTTTCCTGAATGGAGGGACTCAAGGCCACCGTAAGTCTCCTAAAGGGGCGGAGCAATGGCAAAACCCACATGACACGGATACAGGAAATGTATCTAAAGTGTGCATTTCCCTTTCTCTTTCTTTGTCTCTGAACTGCATCTTGTTTCACTTCACCAATTTATGTCTTGGAGATGAGGTTATTTTTTTAGTATGTGGTGTATCTGTCCTGCTGTCATCATTTTCAGTCAACAGAGAAGCTGTGTTAGTTGGTTTTTCACAATAAAAGAAATTTAAATCACAAACAGAATCAAAGATGTAAGCAGAAATCCAAAGTTCTGGAACCATGCTGTTCTTATTGTGGTGGACCACCAGTTGAAAATGTACACTCAGACAGATTCAAACAAAACACATAAACCAACCAAGTTGTCTAAAAATCTTCTACTTTATTCAATAAGATAAATGTTTTTGTAAAACATTCAATAAAAAATGATCTTTAATTTATTGCTCATTGTCATCTTTACACTAGGACTTGATCTGATGCATAATATTTTTTTTCCAAAGCACTCTCACAAGGAATATGTTGCTAGATATTTAGACAAGGTTTTATGCTGTCATTATAATAGTAATAACATACATACGTACGCACGTTCAGATTATATAAAAACAAACCAAACAAATAAAGTTACAGTTGCTGAACAGAAAAACAGACAAGGGACAGGCTGACTCAGGAATCCTCTCACGTACTTGTGGAGCTGCTGTAAGACTGTAGCCGACAGCGTTTGTTGCTTTTCCAGTGGTGTTGTAAGAGCAAAGAAAAAAGTGTTCAAACTTTGAGTTGTAAAATCATGATGTAAGAGGGAATAAACTCGAGCCGAACACTGGAAAAGCTACAAACCTGAAGCTCTAGACTTCAGTTCTTTGTACCGTGGAAGTCGTTTCAGAAGTCCCCCTACATGCATTTATCATGAAGTAACAAGGCTATATTTTAACGCAAAGCTTTAGTATCATTCTGTCAACTAGTTAACACACATTGTACTTTCCAACACCTAAACTATTGAAATCAAATCAAATGAAATAAAACATAATAAGGGAGGTGCATACTGTACATGCCAGTGAACCGTGGAGCTTCTAAACTGACTCCATGTGGAGTCGTCATGTTGCATATATGCTCATAGCAGCCCAGTCGCCAGAAGAAAATGTTGGTATTGTACATTTTTGCAAACCACGAGCACGTTAAGTTTGCACGTTTCATTTGCATCTTATCAACATTTTTTAAAGTGATGTAACAAATGAGCTGACTTTGTCAGTAGAGGAGACGGAACATGGCACGACAGCTAGGCGAGACGCTTGCCAAGGTGCAGACGACTGCAAGAACTACCAGCTTTTAGTGAGTCATTGCTGCAATTCCAGCCCTCAAACATGGTTGTTTATTATCAACCGTGCTGTTTTTCCAGCAGTTTTATCTCTCCCAAATGTGGGTGGTTTTTAGCGACTCATTGGTGGCTTTCAAGTGGAGATAGTGCCATGAAAAACAGGTGCTTTTACAAAGACACTGCCGCATTTGCAGCGGGGACAGTGACACAAAAACTATTCTTTTTTTAACAGGATTGCAGCATTTCAAGCAGGGAAAGTGCCATGAAAAGCAGTTGTTTCTTCAAAGACACTGCTGCATTTCAAGTGGAGATAGTGCCACAAAAAGCTGTTGTTTTTTTACCGAGACATCACTGCATTTCCAGTGGGGAAAGTACCATGAAAAGCAGTTGTTTTTACAGTGACACTCCTGCATTTTCAGCAGAGGTAGTACCACGAATAGCTCTTCTTTTTTTGTCAAGATTGCAGCATTTCCAGCGTGGAAAGTGTCACAAAAAGCAGTTGTTTTTACAGAGACACTGTTGAATTTCCAGCGGTGGTAGTGCCACAAAAAGCATATCCTTTTTACCAAGACATGGCTGTGTTTCCAGTGGAAAAAGTGCCACGAAAAGTGATTGTATTTATCGAGACATCGTCGTATTTCCAGTGAGGATAATGCCACAAAATGCAGCTGTTTTTTCCAAGACATCACTGCATTTCCAGTGGAGATAGAGCCATGAAAAGCTCTTCTTTTCTATGAAGACTGCAGCATTTTCAGCGAGGATAGTGCCACGAAAAGCTGTTCTTTTTTACCAAGACATTACTGCATTTCCAACAGAGATAGCACCACGAAATTTTTTTTTTTTTAACCGAGACTTGGCTGTGTTTCCAGCAGGAACAGTGCCCTGAAAATTGATTGTATTTATCAAGACTACCTGCATTTCCAGCAGGCATTGTGCCACGAAAAAGTTGTTTTCACAGTTATATAACTGTATTTCTAGTGGAGATAGTGCCAGGAAACGGGTTCTTTTTTACACAGATATCGTCGCATTTCCAGCAGGTATAGTGCCACACACAGGCTTGTCTTTTCACAGAGACATAGCTGTGTTTCTAGCGAGAAAACGGCCACAGAAATGATTATTTTTACCAAGACATTGCTGCATTCCCAGCGGAGGTTGTGCCACCAAAACTGAGTATTTCAAGCCAAAACCTGATTTTTTCCAAACCATAAAGACCAACAAATTTTGGGCCTTACCCTCACCACACGCTAACCACAGCATTGTTGTAACATAATGTTTTAACACATCCGCTACATAATAACGTGCAAATATAACGTATCCGTGGTTTGCATTAATGTACAATGCCAACATTTATACTGGCATCTAGGCTGGCTTATTGTTGTACTGGACATCCTAAATTCACTGGCTTTCACTTCAGCTACAATTTTACATTAGCAGTTTTTATTTTGTTCCCCAAAAAAGCATTTGAATAAATCTGAAACATGTTACTAAGTTTGCCCAACACGCTCTCACTCCCAACCTGTCAGATACCAGCACTCGGTCAGTGGCCATACGCTTCAAACCTCGACCCTCTAACGTCAGTTTTGGACGTGTCAGAGTCTGTTCGTTACGTGCTACAGTGTCTTTTGGTTTTTCCATCAAAACTGTGTAGTTTGGTTTAGGTTAAAATAACTGTTTTAACAGTAAGCTAACGAGTATTTATGTGACATACGTACGTCAAGATGATTAAAAAGAATTCCAGTTGACTTTTGGTTTCACATCAGACACGAATACGGACCGTACAAGTGAAAGTCTGGTGTGTGTTTGAACCATCCACCACCCCTCCCTGCCCTCGTACTCAGACTTTCGCACTCTTACTTCTTTGTTATTGCCACAGACGGGATTACATTGGAGTTGTGGCATCTCATACAGACACTGTAAGGTTGTTTTGCACGTTGGTAACAGACGCCACTGACCAGGCTGCTGTATCTGATGCACTGGGAATGAGCGCGGGTTGGACTGGATGGAATCTTGTCGAACATGTTTTACAGAAAGGAAGCGGTGCAGGTTAAGATAGATGCAAGCATGTCTGATACAAACATAAACAATTTATTAGCACGTCATGGATATAATTGTTTAAACTGAGTTTTAAAAAAGAGGAAAATTAAATAGCAGTTACACGTTATAGGACCAGAGTCATCGGAGCGCTGAGCCTTCAGCCTTCGGGGAGCCGGGTCATCTTGAAGAAAATGTTTATAATGAGACTCATTACAGTACTGAGACGATGTGAGGCTCCCCTGTCCCAAGTCATTTAGAGAATCCCACATCCTTGCCACTCCTCCGCTCATACACATTCTCAATAAGCAGTGTGTGTGTGTTTCTTGATCTGCTCGGCCTCAGGCCTGCCTGTGTGTGTGTGTGTGTGTGTGTGTGTGTGTGTGTGTTACACGGCTGCATGTGTGTGCATGTACAGTATGTCGCAATCCCGAAGGAAGCCAAATTTATGCAGTTAAAAATAAATACACATAAACACACAATTACAGTCACGTGCACGCACACACAGGCCTGTTCTGAGGTCAGTGGTTATCATGCCACATATTTACATTCTCGTTTTAAGGAAACTGTGTACAAGGCAGTAGTAGATGGTGATCTGGCAAGGTGTAGTCTTTTTTTTTTGGTCTTTTTCTTTCTTTCGAGTTGGGGGATGAGGGTGCAGACGTAAGACACAAAACTAAGGTGAGAGTCATCAATAAATAAATAAATAAATAAACCAAGTATCGATCAATAAGTTAATAAGTTAAAGGGGTCTGTCTGTACATGTGTGTGTGTGTGTGTGTGTGTGTGTGTGTGCGCATGGTTTGTTTGATGTTAAGAGTGTGTGTGTGTTGTCCGTAGGGGCTGTAGCCATGGAGCAGTAAACTGAAGCCCTCCCCCAGAGACCCATAGCTTCATTCTGCTCCGACAACACAAACAGAGCTGCTATGAAACTTTCTGACCTAATGACACTGAAGCAAAAACAACACTGGCTGCAGATCTGCAGAATGCGATATAACCATGCTACCATATATGAAAACTGCAGGAGTCACACAGGAAGATACAAGTGAGAGCTAAAAAACACAACTTTGCCGTCGTGGTGACATTTCTTAACTTCGGTATTTTTAAACCTGGACCATATTTTCCCACGTTTGTGTGTCTAAGGGTGCTTTGAGACCTACAGTTGTCTCCTTTGGTCCGAATCAGGGACTAATGTTGTGTTGGTTCGTGTTCTCACGGCAGCACTTACAAGCGGACAAGATCAAATGCCTGCGTGAGAAAGCTGCTCATCTTTGTGATCTTTAAAAACTCTGTAACGGTGGCGTAACTTGCTAACAAAGTGTGTGGTTAACATTAAAGTTAAGGGGATCGTTTGGATTTTTTAAATGGGGTTGTATGAGATAATTATCCACAGTCAGTGTATTACCTACAGCAGATTTCAATCAGCATGCCTCCAGTTGGGAGAAGCAGACAAGAGCACTGACACAGAAGCTAAGCACTGTACTGCTGTGGATGGAGGCAGCAGCAAAATGTGTTTCAGATACCTAAATAATCATTATCATTTTAAGTGCATGCTATATTTAGGATATTTTCACTGCTTTACCTTGACATCAGACAGCCTTTTCTAAAGCAGAACTGAAGCTGCTATCTTTGCTGTCTTTAAAGCCACCAGACTACTTTGACAAAATCTGTAATTTTACCTTGCAGAACACAGGAGCTGCTGGTCTACCGCTGCCTGCGACAGGAAGTTGGTTGTGTTGTTGTGTGACTTTGGTGAATACAAACTAACACCAAAATGACACATTAACAACTCTAAAGATGAGTCGATTAAAAGAAAACAAATATGATAATTAATGACTCGTTTCAGTCATTCTTTCAAGCCAAACTTTCAAACATTTTTTGGCTCCAGCTCCAGAATTGTGAGATTTTACTGCTTTTATTTGTCATGTACGATGATAAATGAAGACTCTTTGAGTTTTGGACTCCTGGTTGCACAAAAGAAGCAAACTGCAGACGTCACTTTGGGCTCTGGGAAACTGTGATACGTTTTTTTTTCTCACAATTTTTTTGACATTTTATAAACCAAATGTTTAATTGATTAATTAATTGACGTACTTTGAGGTCTTTTGTCTGGACAGAGTGTTTGCTGTCAGGGCCCCGAGACTCTGGAACAGTCTGTCCAAGGAAATCAGGTCGACTGAGTCAGTGATCTCTTTTGAGTTCCTTCTTATATCAGACTCTTATCGGAGAGCCTTTACTGACTTTAGTTGAGTTTTAAATTAATTTAAACTGTGTTTTATTTCTTCTGTTTTTATACACCAAAGTGTTTTATCAGTTCTTATAAAAGTTGTTGTTTTCATGTCTCATCTGTTTTAATGGATGACATGTAAAGCACTTTGTAACTCTGCTTTAAAAAGCGTTTTGTAAATAAAGATTATAAAAGATTATAACACAACCTAACCAATCGAGGCAGCTCCAGTGTTCTGTGAAGTAAAATTACTGTATTTGCCAATGAAGTCTGGCGTCTTTAGAGAGAGAGATGTAACTGCTTCAGTTTCCCTGTTGGAAATTGCTGTTTAACGCCCAGGTACAGCAGTGAAAATATTGTAAATATAGCGTACACTTAAATTGATAAAGATTTTTTCGGTGTCTAAAATACATTTTGCTGCTAACTCCATCCACAGCAGTACATTTCTTAGCTTCTGTGTCAGTACTCCTGTCTGCTTCTCCAAACTGGAGGCATGCTGATTGAAATCTACTGTGGATAACACCCTGACTGTAGATAAATACCTCATACGCTTAAAAAGATCCAAACGATCCCTTTCATGTCCTTGACATGTTAGTCCTATGTATTTTATAAAGTGGATTTCTAACTATTAGATTTATAACTTTTTGGATTTCTACATTTGGGGGCCGTAAAACTACCCTATCAATGATCTTCATATAATTTTAAATGACTGTAGAATCTTATGGACTGTTTATTTTAACAAGGCGTTAATGAAGTTATTTTATCAACCTACGCTTCTAACGTTCAATCAAAAAGTACGAAATCTTTTTTTGTTTTTTGGTTTTTTTTTGTAAGGGGAAGTGGTTAATATCTCAGTTAGGGTTGCAGCAGTATGAGATTTTCCCGGTACGATAACTCAGAAAATATCACAGTTTCATGGTATTACAGAATTTATATTATTATCAGTCAGAATGAGCCAAAAAGAAATAAAATCAGAAGGGTTATTTTTGGTTGAACAAACGTTTTATTACTATAATTGAAACTTGAGACCATTTTGTTGATGGACGTTTGTGTACAAAGTTTGATAATATATAAATACATTTCCAATTTTTTTGTCAATATCGTAGATAAGCAAATGTACACGGTGTGATAACCGTCGCTGTATACCATGAAACCGATATATCGCTGCAACCCTAATCTCAGCGTTGAACAGAATTCTCCCGGCAGATCTGGAGTCAGTCTGGCAGTGAGAACGTGACGACAGTTTATTACAACTCATCAGAAATGGAAGAGGAAGAGTAGAAAGCGTGTGACTGGCAGCTGCATAAATAAGTCATCATATATCATACAGAGACATGTAATAAGAGTACTGATCATCATCATCCTCATATATCATAGTAACGATGCGTTGCCTTGGCAGGAATAAAACTTGCAGTGAACGTGTGGCAGTCAGGGACAAACCCAAAGTTTGGAGTGTGTGTCTCTGTCAGTGTGTGTTTCTATGCCCTTGTTGGAGTGTGTGTTTCGGGGACATCAGCGGTTGTACATTCACGGTGAGAGGTTAGGAGGCGCTGTCCTTCAGGGGTCATCTGTAGGTGTGTGTGTGTTGGTCAGCGTGGTTGGAGTTGGAGGGTCGTGGCGGGGTGGTGGGTGTCTTCTAGAGGAGGATGCATTTTCCTTTCTCCACCCACGGGTTGTTCTTCATCAGCTCCGGGTTCAGGAAGGGATCCTCTGGGACGCCGTCCTCTATCCACTTTACCAAACTTTGTGGGGAGACAGAGACATTTTTCAGATTCCAGAGGAAGTTTATCACCACAATCAATCCTCTGTCCGTCTTTGTCCATACAAGGCAAGAAAGACAGGGAGAAGCTCAGCAACCAGGAGTAACTAATTACATTTACTCCTGCAGCTGGAGCTCTCTGTGTACTGTTTGGAGGAAGTTTGAATTTAAGTAAGTCCTTTTATTTGACCAGAGTAGTGAACTTTAAAGCAGCTGACATCATACAAGCCATTCACAATACACTGCATCAGTGACAGTGACATGAGTAATATGATTTTTCTTTTTGCACTTTTTGCATTTAAGGATTGTTGAGTATTTTGGGAAGTACGCTGATTCACTTTGGAAGAGAAGATCAAAACCACTCTCATGTTTGTAGGAAAAATATGAAGCTAACACAGATGGTTAGCTTAGCTCGGCCAGGTGCAGTAACTTGTAGTCCTATGTAAAAATATAATATGTCGTATTAACACTTTGGGTTTTGTGGATGTTAATTAAGCCCCATTTCCACCAAACACTTTCAGTGTGGGACCAACAGTAACCCTTCAGACATGGTACCTAGACCCTAGCGTTTCCACCACAAACAGTCCTCTTAAATGTGGGCGGGGTTGTTGTCACTCACTGTATTTCCTCCTTTATCAGTCTGCACCTGGTTTATCGTCCACAGAACGAGGCTGCACGCCCACATTTTCAGATCAAAATAGAACAGGCTGCAGTGAGAGTCTCTCTCCATGGGATATTTCAAAATAGCAGCTTTGTGCATTTAGTCCTTCTCAGGCAAGCTCAGGGGTTTAGTGTTGCTGTAGCCCACAGGAACTACGCTCTGTGATGCTTTTTTTTCTTCGAATGAGGATTAGAATATATGCAGTTCACATAATCTGGTCAAAATTAATATATATAAACACTTGAAGATCCACTCATTACTAAAAGTGTGTGTCATATAAAAACTAAAGTGATGGTCAAAGTTGTCACAGTGAAATTTAAGGTGTGCTGATGGATTCACGTCATCAACTCATGCATTGAGTAACATTACAAGTTAACGTTCCACCTTAAAAGTTGCCGGCAGTCGGCCCAGTGAATGAAGTGATTTTTTCTCCGACTCCAGCTGCTGTGAGAGGCAGCAAAACATCCTTTCATTTTATAGTTCCAGTTTACTAATCAAACTCTCCACAGTATGAACAGTGGTTACATGAGCCTCAAAACCAGACACAACTCAGCCCTGAGCAGAGTGAGCGTCCTCTACTGACCAATCAGACTGCAGTGTTCACAGCTCCACCTTTTAGTACCAGATCTGTGTGCTAGGTACCCCAACAGAGGGGGGACCAAACATGGGGACGCTAAGGAACGCTTCTATTGGTACCATCCACAACTTTTCACAGTGGAAACAGACAGAAAGCGAACTGAACTGAACTGAACCGTACTGCTCGGTGGAAACGGGGCTGTAGGTTTAATAGTAATAGAAACTTCAATTAAACGGCCAGTCCCTTTTACTAGCCAGGTGTAGCTACACATTTTAACAAATAAAGGCCTGTCTCAATTAGGGTTTAGGTTAACTTTGCAACTTTTCTCTGCAACGTTGTAAAACGGTTTCGTCTGGTTGCAAATCTTTGGTCTGAACTGGGCTTTAGATAGATACTGCTCTGTAATTTATCGCCGTCTTATTTTACTGTTACACTGTTTTAGCATGTCAAGGATAAACATTTCAATCAATACCATGTGTTTTTCTCTCATCATAAAACCATTAGGATGTAGGTCTGTTATGATACAACATAATGTGGCAGCAGCCCAAGTACGGAGATTATGACTCAGTAATGTCAGCAGTATATGTCTAATGTTTGCTAACATTAGCTACCTGTCATACCAGTTTAACTAAGGCTGGAGCTGAAGTCAGCAAAGGTGTGTTTTATTGTTTCAGGACTTTAACTTTCAGTTGTAAAAGAAAGAATATGTTGTTTATTTCTCAGAGGTTACACAGTCTCACTTTGAATCCAGTTAATTATCTGTAACTGAGCTGTACAGGAGAAAAACAAAGCCCTCCCTCCGTCACTGCTTCTTTGTTATAGTCACAATATTTTCATGCAGGGTTTCGCAGCACTGACCCCGAACACTTCTGTACTCTACGTAAAAAACAGACAGTCCCGTCTGGCGGTGCTGATGAAGCCTCAGATGAAGTGTTTCTTCTGATTGGCCCTTAATCGACTGGCGCTGCGGTGAGAGCACGAGACAGACAAAGAGACTGCTGAACAGGACTTAATGACGGCTGCAGCTTTGCTTAATGATTCGATGTGCGCCGCGGCTGTGACAAAAGCCTTCAAGGCAGCATTAGTTAATGAAGTCATATCACTGTTTTATTATTGTGGTGGGGTGAGTAATGCCGTCACATCCAAAGTCTTTGTGTTTATTCAATCATCGGACTTATTACAACGAACAACAGCAGAGTCTCTGGCCTCCTGCGAGCAGCGTTTGTTATACTGGTGTTTAACTGAATAAGCCTCTGAGTTACCTTGGAAACAGCAGCTTGTTAAACATCCTCAACTCAATGTCCACTCACTGACTTGTTCTTGAGCTTTCAACTTGAGCACACAGCCTATTTTGGGACATGGGGTTGATCAGTAGTCATTGAGCTGTGATTTAAGTTGACAAAAGCCACACAGACCCAATCACCAGGATTCATGTTGGCGCTGCAGATTTCTGAAAACCACTCTACTGTCCTTGTCCCAGTATACAAGCACGGGAGGGGAATCCATTTATTGACCGAAGTATGTGCGACTCCTCTCTGATAGGTGGAGATATGCCCCCTTTCAGCTTGTTAGTATTGGACCTTTTTCCTGTTGACCTATTACGTCACAGACCAAACAATGGACAAACAAGTTAGCTACGGTTAGCTAGCAGCTAACTGGTACCATGGTGGACAACTTTACAGCTCTGTACATTTGGTCCGTCCAAAAAGTCACGGCTCTGGATGTAGATTTCTCCATGTTGTTACAGAGTCTTCTTTCATTCGTTCATAAATTGGGAGCGCTGTCTGAATGTAGCGTTGGGTTATCCAGAGCAGCGCACTCTCAGAGTGGCAGAGCGCACTCTGGACACTCTGTCTGTGGAGACGGAGCAGCAGAGCGCCGAGCGGAGTGAATGTGTGATTAACTTAAGCGTTGGTTCATTCATGTAGAAATATAAGGCTCCGTTTCTTCCACCAACAGGGCTCTCATTTTAGTGTAGAGCGTCAGACTGAATTTACCAACGCACCATGTCAGGTCACTCACTCTCCGGGACCGCCAGTGTTACTGGAAGAAGTAAACACTGACCAACGGGACCAGACTGGCCGACCCGTATGCTCTCACTCAGTGGATGGATGATGTCACAGGAAGCCAATCTTGTTTGTTTTGCTATGGAAGCTAACGTTAGCTAATGTGCTAAAAAGTTAGCGTTCCAGAGAAATCCAATCTTCCTCTTAATAGCTCCCCAGTTTCTGATGAGGTGGACATGATAACCCTTAATACACATAACGTTCTTCATCCCTACAACAGGAAATACTTTGTCCCTAACCTGATATGAAGTGTGCGCTGCACATGTGAGCATTTTTGATGATGGCCTCCGTCCAGTCCTTTGGTCTGATCACATTTAACCATAGTTGTCTTTGTTTTTGTTGACGGGCAGTGGCGGCTGGTTTTGAGCCATGACTCCTTCTATTCTGGCTCCCAATAACACAACAAGACCACATTTGAAGACTCCTATGTAGCCTACAGCCCTGTGGGGGAGAGGCAGCTTCACCTCCAGATAATGAAATGATGTCATTGTGACCTCGGCCCTAAAAGTGTCAATAATATAATAAGTAATATTTATTTTTAGAATTGCATTACTCTGTACGAGTCTGTTCAACAAACACAGATCATATTTGTCTGGCATCTCTCCAGTTTGTCAGGAACATTGAAATCTTGAAGGACAGAAACCTAACGACAGATATCTTGTTTCTCTGTTTCTTCTGGATCGAGCGCCAGCCTTTGTGCTAAGCTATGCCGCCGGCTGTGGCTTCATATTTAACGTACAGACATGAGAGTGGTATCACCTTCTCCTCTACCTCTGGGCAAAAAAAGCTTTGCTTAAAAACCCTGTCCTGTACTTCAGATATTCAGCTACAAACTGTGATATGATGAGTAATTTTGAAATTTCTGCACACTTTGAAACTGTGAACTATCACAGTTTTTATGTCTCTCAGAGTATTTAATAAAACCAAAGCTATTTTATTTCTGAGCTACTCATCACAGTAGGTCTTTGGGAGGTGAACTCAGTGCAGGTGCTTGTGGAGCTGTTGTGGACTCACTCAGTCACTGTTTTGGAGGACTTCTCTCGTTTGAAGGCCAGCTGGTACTTGAGGCTCTCCACCTCCTTCTTCATCTGGGGCAGGTCCATCTCATCCATGGCTGCAGCTTGATGTAGGGCTTTTCTACCTGTGCACAGCGGGGGAGGGGGAGGCCAGAGTTAAATTTATACAGCACATTACACTGTTAAATAGCAGTCAGACACACTCCATACAACCGTGCCCTGCAGCAAGAACACAAACGAAGTACATCTGATTTATAACCACTGCTTAACGATTCCACCTACAGGAGGGCAGAACACAGGCCATTAAATGTTAGAGTACAAACAAGTGCTGCCAAAACCGGCAGACTCACTCAGCACCACAGGATATATTCAGATAGGTGTTTTGTGTCCTTGGGGCTGCATGTTCCCACTTTAGGAAAAGTTCATCAGCTTTAATGAATAAAAGTCCCTTAAAACAGCGCGCAGAGCGCCAGCTGAGTGCTTCCAGTGGACTGTATAAAGTAATGGACGTAGCCAGTGTGACGTCACCCCTTGGTTTGAGGACTCCTGCTTTGAGACTTCAAGTTTGGCTGTCGCCATCTTGGATTTTTGGAGCCTGGAGTGACCTTTTTTGGAGGAAGGGGGAGCTAATCCTAATGCTAGCTGCTAGCTTGGTAAGCACATTGCATTTAGAGTTCTCGTGAACTGTGACAATGTTAATGCTAAATTTGCTATCAAAAAAACAAACATCTACCTCCTTAGAGGAACGTTTAGTACAATGGGTGACCAAAATGTTTCAATTAACTTTATAAAATAAAAACACATGGATATAGCAGCAGCTACAGCTACACCTATACTCTGTTAATTTGGGGTTACATTACTGTCATGGTGGCAGTGACTTAATGGCAGCCAAACGTGACCATATAATGACAAGAGGGTGGAGCTAATCCTAATGTTGTCTTCACACTGGGGTGCAAATAAAATAATTCACGCAAGTGAAATATGTAAACTCAATGGATGCAATGGTAATAATGCAAAATACACAAATAAAGTGGCACAAATGAAGCAAGTAGTGCGATTTCGCGTCATGCTTGAAACATCTGAACTCCAGTGACCAAACCGCGCCACGACAGCCAGTCAGCATTGAGATAAAAGACCGAGGACGTACCGGCAGAATATCATTCATCAATTTCACGCATTATTTGCCCATATGACCCTAGTCAACACAAAATATTCTAGTGTCCAAACTCGTGCGAGTGAACATATTAAGGTTAGCTCCACCCTCTTGTCATAATATGGTCACTTTAGGCTCCAAAAGTCCAAGATGGCAAACTCAAGGCTTCAAAACAGATTACGTCATGGTGGCTATGTCCAGATTTTATACAGTCTGTACAAGTCAGCACAAGACATATGTGATAAAAAAAACTTGAACGTGTAATTTGATTTTAATGGAAAGTTTATTTTTGCAACTAACAAGACAGCAGTTCAACAGCTCTTCAGTTCTATGCAGATTTTGGTTCATTTCTTTAGTTGCCACTTGCACTGACTGCAGATTAAAGTAGGGCTCAGTACCTGAAGGAAGGGAAAAGAAAAATGATTTGCTTTTTGGCTCAGAAAGAAAAGAAAGGACAGCCTGTACTTATGCTGCGTCCCATTTCTTCTCATTTGCCCTCAAATCCTCCCTCATTGTACTGTGCGAGCTTCTAAAATGTAGTGGTGTCCCAACACAAAACTTCACCCTGTGAGATGAAGCTCAGCCCCCCCAGCATACGACATCCCTCTGTCCTTTGGACCCTCACAATGGATAAGGAAAAACTCCCCAAAAAACCTGATATGAAAAAACGATACTATATTATTGTGATTTTAAAGGTGTCACCAGACTATCACAGGGCTGACACATAGAGACAGACAACCATTCACACTCACATTCACACCTACGGACAATTTAGAGTCACCAATTAACCTGCATGTCTTTGGACTGTGGGAGGAAGCTGGAGCACCTGGAGGAAACCATCCGGAGAAACTCGGCACAATAGGGCTCCCCTGCCCCGGGATTCTAACCAGGAAAACTTTAACTCTGAGGCAACAATACTAACCACTGCACAACCACCGAAAAATCTGAACTTCAGCAACCAAAAAGTCACGGCTCTGGATGTAGATTTCTCCATGTTGTTACCGGTTTCTTCTTCTCTTACATATTTAATGCTATTGGACTTCTGGGTCAAAACCCGGGTCGGAAACTGTGGAGCATGCTCAGAGCGCCTCGGCCAGTTTGGGTCTGATTGACTGTATACATGCAGGAGTCACATGATCTGGGTGTGTTCGTCCCACTTTGAAATTCAGTTTAGTATGATTTCAGTCAGACTAACATGTTTAGATGGATTTTAAAGTCTGGTATTAGTTGGACTGACATGTAAATGTACTGAGCGACGTATTTCTGTGGTAGAAGCTGATTTTTAGGTCATTGTTATGCTCGATGTAAGACCTCTTACTGTGGAGACTAAACTCCTGATGCTCAGTTTCATGGTGTTAGCATCCAGCTTTCTGGTACACTTCAACCAGAGAGGGAGAAAGACACGTGTAACCAGGTCAAAGTCACCGCCGGCTACAGCAAACTGCAGGACTGTACTTCTGTAATAATGTACTGAGGCAGACGGAGATGCTTCTCAAGATCTTTTTAGAACACTGAGTGCTTTAAATGAATATTTCCACATTTACAGAAATACTCTTTTTCACTGTCTTTCCAGGAATGATCCATCTCATCCTTTAACGCAGTATATTTAGGACTCTGCACAACCCACAGAGACACATACACAGCTGTGTGAAGGGTTAAAGTGAAAGGAGAGGCTTTTGTGAAATGTATTTCGGGTCAGTTTGTGTCTCTCTCCCTAAGGATTAGATTTATTATATATTTACATATGATGAATTGAGACGTGTAACTTACTGCAGGAAAGAAAGCCAAACATGCCAGTGGTCAACTCCCTACAGCAACATAGTCTTCATTCTCTTCTGCTGCATCTTTCTCTTTGTCTGTTCCTCCCTCCCTCCCTCCCTCGCTCTCACTGCCCTCCCACGCTCCGTGTCCACTATACCCTCTCCACAATACTCTTCCCCTCTTGTGTGCGCACTCGTGTTTGTGTACCCTCGAGTGCGTGCACGCCCGTGTGAGTCATTTGAGGATTCGGGTGAGCCGAGCGCTTGTCTGGTCTACACTCAGGATCGATCTCACTGAGGTGCTTCAGCGCTGAAACAACAATGGTATTTTTAGAGGGCATTAAATAATACTTGATATTATGCAATTGTCCTTTATGACAGTTTAGTGAGTGAGGGGGCGTCGCGGGGCAGGAAATAGCGGCTAATAACACCTACTTCACCACATGGTCGGGATGCTAATGAACTCCATGAACCATAGCAATACAATAGGCATTTGTCGTAGATTTATTGAGATAGTTCTGATACTCTCAACTCCTGCTTCGACCCAAATGCAGTGTAGGTGGAAAAACATACAGTAAAATGTTCCATACAATTCAAAATGGATTTTTAAAGACGCATTTTACTGCTGGAGAGATCATCTTTTCATAACTAGGCTGTCTCTGCAGCAGAGAGACTCAGATACTTTTGAAATTGGTGCAACATGACCAGAGAAAACACAGAAAAGGACTGTGGCGTTTGCTGTTGCTCAAGAGGTAAAAAAAACCCTACAACTACCAGAATGCACTGCACCGCACCAGACCAATGGTCTGTTCCAATACCCATACTTTCTGTACTCATCGTACCTAGTTTGGGTACAGAGGATGTTCACATTACGATTGCGGCGAAAAATAAGTGTACCTAAAAGACCTGGATGTGTACTCATAACGGCCAAAATTGAGAGTGTGGAACATTGTACACTTTTCGCACTCAACGGCCGCCATCTTAGCTACGTAGCGGAAGAGGCGGGACCACTACAACTTCAATTAGGTCTACATTGGTAAACAAAACAAACATGCATGATAATTAAATTACACCTACTGCAGCACTCTCTGTCAGGAGGAGGAGCAGATAACGACGCTGATGATGTCGGCGCATTCTCCACATCGCCATTGTTAAGAGAGTCATTTGTAGGGGATTTGTAAAATTGTATAGAAGTGAAACTTTCTGTCCGTCTGTTCCAGTTTTTTGGCGGGTGACGTCACTGACGAGTCGCAGCCGTAGTCGTGATCGTAACATCCGGTAAGTGCGCCATAGAGTAATGAATTGGAACAGCACTTACCTGCTGAAATATGTGCACTTTGTAAGTGCGGACAGTGTACTGTGTGTAAGTGTACTCATGGCAGTACAGATTTCGGAACAGACTACAATACACACTCCTGCTGGTGGGTAACATAACTCATCTGTTTGACACAATGGCGGCCGGCTGGTGACGAACGATTTTGTATACAGTCAAACTGAAGGCTGAAATATGGTTCCTGAAAAAATGTTAGGCAACTCAGCAACAGAATCTTGTTTTATATTCAATCAGCACTGCTTAGTTTTACCATTTGATTGGATTTCGGTCATTTCAGAGAGATAGAGGGTGTGTCTGTATCTTGATCTGCTTCTATACTCTTTGTGTCCGTGGTGTCAGCACAATATGACAATGCATTAGCACAGCCTGTAGTTTGAGTAACAGTCGGGGAGAGCTAGCAAAACTCAGATGACCTGTTTTGAATCATCTGTGTTCGCTGAGGGGCGAGGGGCCATATCGAGGCACTGGTTAGATGGAGGGCAGTTTATCACAGTTCATTTACACAGACTACTCACACCGCTCTGATACAGAGCTGGTTGAAAGTCAGCAAAGTATCCCTTCAAAGATACAGCTTTTAGGATCAGGATTCCTTTAGTGATCATTGTTCAGGAGGTTTCTACAGTGAGCTCAATTATTTACAGAGGTCTCTTCTTCTTCAAAACAAACAGACCAGCTGATTTAAACCGGTAAATACACTGAATAAAGCAGTTTTACAACACAAATCAGCGTTTATTCTACGCTGTACGGCATGTTGCAGACTGACCACTAGCCCAGCACCTGCTAATGTGTGCTCAACTTTTTTGTCTAATAAGTTAAGATGCAGATGTTCAGGAGGTTTTTACCAAAAGCTGAATTATCCACAGAGGTCTCTTCCTCTTCAAAACAAACAGACCAGGTGATTTAAACTGGTAAAAACACTGAATAAAGCAGATTCACATGACAAATGAATGTTTCTCTAATGCTGTTCAGCTCGTCATTGAGGGGCTGCTTGCCCAGCACCTGCTAATGTGTGCTCACCTTTTCTCAGATCCAGGTATTTAGGATGTTTTTTCAGTGAGCTGAATTATCCACAGAGGTCCCTTCCTCTCCAAAACAAACACACCAGGTGATTTAAACCGGTAAAAACACTGAATAAAGCAGTTTCACATTACAAATCAGTGTTTCTCCAATGCTGTTTGGCATGTTGGAGATGGGAGGCTTGTCCAGCACCTGCTAATGTGTGCTCAACTTTCTTCTCTAATCATGTAAGATCCAAATGTTTCTACCAAAAGATTGATTTAAACTATGCAGCTGTTTATTATTTGAACTTCTCAGCTCTATATGACAATAATTATTACATTATAAAAGTGATTCAGAGGGAGAGACGAGGTCGGAGCTCAACAAAGACTGAGTTAGTGTGTATCTGTGAGTCCTTTTGTGAGTTTGAGGAAAACACCAGGTGCAATATTACATGACGAAGTGTGTGTGTCTTACCAATATTAGACAGACACAGAGAGGCAGAGCGATGGTTCCTGGCTGAGATCGGGTTTCAGCAGCATCCTCCAGAGACGACAGGAGGATTGAATGCTTTTCCTCTTTCTAACTCTATCACTCACCATCTCCTTCATCCCTGTTTCCCCCTCTTCTTCTATTTGTCTGCTCTCTCCATCTGTTTCCCAGCATCCACCTCCTTTCCTGTCTCATTTTCTCGCTTCTTCTCAGCCAGTGTCTCTGTTTGTCTCTTTCATTTTTTTCTTTCACTAATTCATCTCATTCTCGCCCTCTTTTTTTCCTCCACTCTTTCACTGCCTCAGTCTGCGTCGCTATCTGTCTGAAAGAAGGATGTGCCAGGCTTCGGGGTGGACGGGCCTGAAGAGGGAAAGGTGGTGTGTGATGACACGCTGTGTGCAGCTGAAAATCACTGCATAATGACAGGAAAGGCTCCAAAAACAAACTGTCTGAATATGAATTTAAAATTATGTAACTGCAACTTTAGCCTCAGTCTTTTAGCACGTACATGTTAGCAGCCATCGAGTGCACACTTAAAAAGGAAACAGTTTTTTACTTTAACTTGTCATTATGAAGTAAATGTTGACTGCACAATGTGGAGAGCTGCAGGGAGGACTTTCAGGGGGGGACTAACCCAGAAGTTAAAAAAGATTGCAGACAATTTTTTTTAGCAAGACAATCTTCACAAATGACGTAAATGTAATCACCAAAAGTAACAAGCTAACGTAATGCTACGGACAAGCTACACCACGGTCACGTGACTTAACAACAAGGCTGTGTCGTGTTTGGTGTGACGATGATCTGTCGTCTCATTTAGCCGCTTGTTAGCGATCACTTTTTTAAGACACATAAAAGCTGCAAAATTCACAAGTGGGGTCTTTACTGTCGTATTTTATGTTGTAGAACAAAATGTGAAAGTCTCTTATGACCTTACTTGAGGCATTTAATCTGTTTTCAAGATGAGGGAACTGGACGTGCAAAATGCTATCTCAACATTTTAGGACTCATTCCTGCACCCACTCTGTGGCCGTAAATAATGACATCATTGGCATTTACTGGTTCCCTATAAGCCTCGCTTTCACCAGGTACGATCTCCCGAGACAACGAATGCTTGATTTACGGTGCAAAGGAAGTGCGTCAACCGTTGTGCATCCAAAACAGGAAGACGTAGCACTTTTATTTTAAAGCCCAAACATGATGTTTTCCTAACTCAAACCAAGTTGGCAGAAACGTACAGTAATAACATTTATTCTGGCATTTGGGTTTGTTGTCCTCCTTTTTGTCCTCTCACTCATCCTCTCTCCATTATTTACCTTTTCCATTGTCCTGTCTCCCTCTACCTCTCAAATTACTGCCTCTCATTTGCCCAAAACACACCCATATACACCCCTGAGCAAACTTGAAGCCTCAGACACCACACAGTGCGACCATTTAACTAATAAAAACCTAAATCCTGGACAGAGTATCGCCATGTGGCTCACTGCTGTCTGACTCTGTGAGGGTTAAATCAAAAATATTAGTCATGACAGGTTTCCTCTGCGCTGCATTCTCACTGTCTTCCTGTCGTCGCTCTCTGATATCTGTTTTCCGTCTGTCTCCTGCTGTCTCCCACAGATGCCTCCTCACTAAGTGCTGCCTGTCCATTTTCACAAACAGTTAATCCATGTCTCCGCACAGTATCAGCCTCTCTTTGTTTCCCAGCCAGGAGTTCATGTTGTCACTGATAAAAACCCTCCCAAACAACGCAATCCTCCTCAACCAGCAGTCACGTCTTAAGTCACTCATGTGGTTTATTAAAACACAGATGTATATCGCTGACAGATTTACTGTGATCCTTTGATAAAACTACTATAAACCATCTGATAAACCCTCGTCTGCTTACTGTCACACGGACGACATCGGCTTCCTCAAAGACTCTCTTACAGTACTGAAGAGGATAAACATGACAAAGTGTTTTTTCCACCGTCTGCCATCAGGACAAACTCTAAAAGCTTCTTGTTCACACAGGATGTGGTGAGGATGTGCACCGGCTGCCGGCTTTGGACTTTCATGTTGATGTCTTCTCTGGACACGTGTGGACTTTATAGATGGACACACTGCGAGTGGTCTTAATAATAACGAGCGCTGTAGCAGAGACAGACAGCTCTGTAGACAAGACTACTGTCCTACGAGCGGCCCTGTGAGGCCCTGTGTTCGTCACAGTACGGTGCTTTGAGCTACATGCTAATATCAGCATGCTAATATGCTCACAGTGACAATAGCCCCTTTTACACTGCCAGATTTTTAGCGAATGTTCGGCCGTTTTGCCAGCAAGCTGTGAGCGTTTAGACACACAGAGCCGGATTGGCGAGTTGATCCGAGGTGCCCAATTTTCCGCCTCGTAGGGTAGTCATATTGGCAGAACGGTTTTGGTCTAAACAGAGCGAGGCAGCTTTCCGCCTCGGGAGGGTCTGTTGATGACTTGTGGGAGGGGCTGTTGATGACTTGTGGGAGGGGCTGTTGATGACTTGTGGGAGGGGCTGTTGATGATGCCGCACGTTCGACCCACTGGCGTGGACTTCAAACCCGGAAACAGCTGATAGCAGGAATGAGTATCTAGCAGCACTAAGGAGACGCAAAGCAGAAGATGAGCAACTGGGGAGATAAAGAATTGCGCGCCCTCCTTGCCCTCGCTAACGAGGAGGCCATTAACCGTCAGATGACAGTAACAGTGAAGGACGGGCCGATGTACACGAGAATCGCCGAAGGACTGACCAGCCGCGGCTTTCCTCGGTACGTCACCGTTTACGTCACACGCTGAGCTACACGTTTTGTTACTAGCTCACGCCCCCCATTGCCCCGAAAAAGGCGCATTCTGTATAAACAAAAGCAGGCAGGCGGCATTTTGCTGCACTCCCCGATTTTGTTTTTATACTGCCAATGCTGAAAGAAGAGGGATTGGGCTTTCCTGCTAATCTGCACAATTCCTAGAAAACCTGGATCAAAAACAGATTATTTGGCTGCTGAAAGTAAAACCTCTCAGGATTGTGAAATCACTTTCATCTCAAGTGATGTCACCTTTATTTTCCCTTCGGTCAATAGCGTTACAATGCTTTGCTGCCACGGAGTAAACTACCAGATTTATCAGATGGATCCTGTTGGTTATAAAGCTAACTAGACTAACTAGCACACCAGGTCAGACCACTCAAATCTGTTTTTATTAAATGACACCTCCCAGAATAGGCCGCTAATGTGTTAGCATCTTCCATTCACTTACATGAAACAGTTAGCATTAGCTTCTCTATGCAAAACTTTTGAGCTTATCATGAACTAGGTTACCCAGCAGTCTGTTAGTTATCTTGACTATTTGACAAGTTGGAAGTAAAAATGTGTTGTGTCAGTGGGCTGTGAGTGTCTGTGCAGACGTTCATGATGATCCATCCAGCAGTTGTTGAGATATTTCAGTCTGGACCGAAGTGGTGGACTGTCTAAATGACAAACCGACCGTCGACACTTCCATCCCTGGAGTCACGCTGCTAGTACGGCAAAAAGAGATTGAATGTTCTTCATCTGCTGCCCTGGATCACAGTGTTCTGTGTGATATATTTTCCTCAACAGAGCTGCTGAATCACTGTAGAAATAAACCTGTAGTCAGTTTACACATAATCTGTGTGAAGCAAGCGATGTCTGCGTCCACACTGGGACAACATCACCTCTGTTGTTTGCATCCACTTATTAAACAGTCTTCATGTTAATGGTCTCATTTTTGCAGTATTTATAATTAATATGACGATAAGTCATCGATGTAAATTTGCTCCATCGGAAGTCAAACGTAACTGATGTCCCTAAGTTCCAGTATCAGTGTGATGAATGCAGGCTGAGGTCTGGGTGTGTGTGTGTGCCGTGGTTACTGCAGCAGATGTGGAGCTGTAAGTCTAAACTGGGACACTTTGCCATGAAGGGAGGTCAGGTTTTCCTCACAATTATTCTCAGACATTGTGGAAGATGGAGAACAAGTTAATTACTTTTGCTTTATTAAAAACTATTCTTTGAGATCTTATAATCAAACTTTTTCTTCTTCTCTGTTTGAAAAAGCAATTTAGGCCGAATCCAGTTCCTCCAGCGTGTTTTGTCAAACGTAATTAAAAAGATACTTTGCTGTTTTTCAACCAGCTTTGTATCGTCACAGTGTGGGCAGCATGTGTAAATGAACTGCGTTAAACTTCCCTCCATACATGGCGGCACGTGTATCAAGGTTGCAACTTCTGGTGGTTGCCGCCTGTCTTTAGCCGACCAGATAGCGAGCATCGAGCCTGCTAAGACCATCCTGACGTCGGCTCAATATTCAGTTCTGCTCTCTGTGTCAGTCTGGACTCTGTGCTGCCTCGAACTCTTTGCAGATGTTAAAAATCCAGTCGTGGTCAATCAGAGATCCGCAACGTAGCTGACAGTGTAAACAGCCAATCAAGGACTGCATTGTAGTTAATGGCGTAAAATGCAGGCTTTAAGAACTGTAATGGCAGCTCCCAAAGCAACAAGCGTCAATTCTAACGTCAGTAAACACAGCAATAAGTGAAGTTGTTGCAAAAGTAGAGTCAATAACAACAATTAAACAAGAACAAGAGTGTGCACTCGCAGTTTCTTGGGGGAAAAGACGCTTTCGCCGTTCTTTCGTCTGGATTTGGCAAAAGTTTGATTTATCAGCTGGCTCCGTTGATGATAAAGATGTTTCCTGGTGTTTTATTACTCTGATTGGCTGAAGGAGTTTGTCTGTCAAAGCGAGTACCGCCACCCACTGACAGTGTTTGGGATGGCCCCGAGTCCAGACTGATACAGAGAGAGAAATATTGAATATAAGAATATTGAGCTCACGTCAGCAGGATGGTTTTAACGGGCTGTCGAGCATTGTGGAAACATAAAAAAGACAAGACAGAGGAGGTGATGATGTTTGTGTCTGACTGAGGGATGTTCCTAAAGACTAATTTCCCTGATGTTAAAATGGAAGTTTAAACTAGTGAACAAATATATTGAAAATATTTTTCTTCAGGAAAATAAATCTAATTATTACAACAGCATTTTCATTGGTTGAATGCAACAGCATGACGATTTTAATAAGTTTAACCAACTAGTATTTTTGGTGCCAACTACCGAGGGTAGCAACATTTAATGGACTAATCGATCTCCCCAGTCTCAGCACCCAGTGTCACAGGACAACCAGAAGAAAAAGTGGGCCGGCGATAACATTTCCACCTTCAGACAGTAAATTGTCCACATCTGTAGAAATCTTTGGTAATGTCAGTGATTTGTGACGTCTTCCATACATAAATATGTGTACAGCTACAAGCGACCGTGCTCGGCAGTTGTGAGTTTCCAGTATGTTCCTTTGTGGGCCTCATGATGCAGAAGATACAGGCGATTTTTTTTAAGCTTCATGAGCCACTGAGCAACTTTCATAGGAATTTTAAAATGCATTTCCTGTGGAAAATACGTGTGGATGCTGAATGCTGAAATGAATTCAAAACCATGGCTGAAAATACAGAAATCGTAGTTACAGTAGAAGTATTTCTAGTAGTACTATTGGTTGTTGTTGTAGTATTTGTAATAGAAGCATAATCGTCCTTAAAGAGCTGAACGTTTTGACATTTGAATGGTTTCTGTAGCTGAAAGTATGTACAGATGGTTACATGCACAAGCATCCACACTAATGAAGAGGAGCCCACCTCCAACGCTGTCCAGCTCTGAGATCAAACAGTAAAACTCAGCAGCGCTGATCAAATATAAATCAATATTCTGTTGCTGCATCGCCTGTTTCTCACCTCACATGTTTTCAGACACAAATTTTAGCTCACTGTTTAACTGTTGATCAGAATTGTTAGCTGCCGGCTGACCGCCATATTGTTTCCTGGTGAAAACGGCCACGTCGATTACGTCACCCACCAGCGGGCGCATTTAGTGGTTTGGGGCGGTGCGGTGCATTCTGGTAGTCGTAGGTTTTCTACTTCTTGAGCTAAAGCGATGCCACAGTCCTTTTTCTGTTTTCTTTGGTCACGTTGCACCAGTTTAAAAAGTACTTGCATCTTTCTCCTGCACAGACAGCCCCGTTTTATGAAGCGACCATCTGCCAGCAGTAAAATACTTCTTAAATAACTCACCAGGCCTCTGAAATGTGTTGTTCAGTCTGTTGTGTGTTTGTGTGTTTGTGTGTGTGTGTGCTGATTTTTAATGACATGTTTGGGTGGGTGTGTGGTGGGGACAGTGGGGTGGTTGTTTTAGGGTGGGGGTATGTAGGTTGCATGGTGATTTGGGTCAAAAGCATCCAGAGATTAACCTCTACCCCCCCTCGTCTCCTCACGCAGTAATATCCTGTATGTGTGTGTGTCAGTGGAGCAGGTGGCACTTTGAGGTGAGCTGCTACCAAAGCTTAATGTGTTGAATCGCTCTGTGGGGCTCGATGATCTATGATGATGGCAGCGATGGCAGCTTGAAGGAGAAACCAGAGGTGAAAGGGACATTAAAAAAAAGTGAGTGAGAGAAAGAAGTGAAGACGGGAAGAAAGGCAGAGAAGGAGAGACGCGAGGCGAAGAGACAGATGAAGGGAAACTGAGTGAGAGTGCCTCTATAGCTACTGCATTGTAAATAGAGACTAAAAATAGACAGGAACAGGCAGAGCTCCTCTGACCAGCTGAGAGTGGAGACGAAGAAAGAAGGAAGAGGCTCCTTGCTGTTAAACTGAGGAGGAGATACTGCTGAGGATAATAAATGCCAGACGCTGACAGACGATATTTGAGCTTTTACAACCAGACGATCTGTTCGGCACTTCAATGAGCTCTGAGGCGACTGGGACCAGTCCAGCTGATATCACACCAGCTCAGCCCTGCCCGCACTGGGACACGTCCAGTCGATCAGATCTGATCAATACTGGCCTGAACTGGATGAAATGATTTGGTGTGTGTGTGTGTCGGGGTTGGCTCATGTACGTCTGTCCCACTGTTCACAGTCTCTATTCTGGGTGTGTTTGTCCCTCACTGTGTGTTTGGACCCCAGAGACTCAGAGCCGGGGGCGGGGCCAGAGCGATGCCATGGGCCGCCCCCTGGACTCTGATTGGCCATCCCTGGTGACTACTCTACAAGAGTCAGAAGATGATTGGTAGGTAGCTGGCAGCTAACTGGTTACTGAACTGGCCCACCAGGACCAGAACCTCTGCATGAAATGACTGTTAACACTTCCTATTAGGAACTAGTGGCTACAAAGAGATCAATCAATAAGAGGCAAAACAACTACAAAGAGTCAGAAAACAACTACAAAGATGCCAAACAACCCAAGGTACACCAAAAACAACTATTAAGAGACAAAGGATGACTACAGAGACACAAAACAATTACACAGAGATGCAAAATGACCACAAAGAGAGGCAGTCTGGCTACAGAGCGACAGCAAACAGCCACAAGACTAAAACTACAATAACATGCAATACCACGACACAATAACTACAAAGATGCAAAATGACTAAAAAGAGATGCATAAAGACCAGAAAGAGAAGTAGTACGACTACAGAGAAACAGAAAGCTACCAAAAGCACACGCAAAGCAAAAGAGACAAAGAACGACTACAAAGACACAAATAACAACCACAAAGAGACATAAAACAACCAAAAAGTAGATGCAAAATGACTACAAAGGATGCAAAAGAGAGAAGACTACAAGAAAAGTCAGAATATGACCAAAAAGACACACAAAATGACTACAAAGACGCAAAATGACTACAAAGAGACAGACAGAAAATAACCACAAAGAGATGCAGTACGACTGCAGAGCAATGGAAAATGACTATACAGAGACGCAAAGCGACAACAGAGAGATGCAAAATGACTATAAAAAGATGTAAAATGGTCACATAGATGCAAAACGACTATCAGAGATGCAAAAAAACCACAAAGAGACGCAATACGACTACCAAGTCATTGAAAATGACCACAAGTACACGCTGAACCACCACATAGAGAGAGAAAACGACTACAAAGACACAGAACCCGGACCACAAAGAGATGCAAAATGACTACAAAGCGGCAGAAAATGGCTACGAAGAGACGGTAAGCAACAACAGAGACGCAAAACAACTACAAAAACATGTAAAATGGTCACAAAGACATAAAATGACCACAAAAAGAAAAAACCACAAAGAGACACAAAACTGCTACAAAGAGATGGCAAACAACCACAAGGAGACACAAAATGACCACAAGTACACGCTGAACCACTACAAAGACACAGAAAATTACCACAAAGAGATGTAAAATGGCTACAAAGAGATGGAAAGCGACAACAGAGAGATGCAAAATGACCACAAAAAGAAATGACCACGAAGAGACACAGAACTGCTACAAAGAGATGGCAAACAACCACAAGGAGACACAAAATGACCACAAAGAGATGTAAAATGACTACAAAGAGACGGAAAGCGACAACAGAGAGATGCAAAATGACCACAAAAACAAACGACCACAAAGAGACAGAAAACAACTAAAGAAAACAACACAACCATTTTGTGTTTTACATCTCTTTCAGTCTTGATGTCCTGCTCCTTTAGAGACACCTACTTAATGACATTATTTCATATTTGAATATCTCAGGTTGTTTCTTTGGCATTTATTTCTCACACTAAATGACCAGAGTCTAATCACATTTTTCATCTCACAGATGTCCCCCCCTTTTTTAAACTGTTGGCCCCCGCATTCAGAAGTTTCTAAAGCCGCCCCTGCTCAGAGACACAAGTAAAAGACCGAGCATCTTCAATCTTTCAAACAGGGTCAGCTGATGCAGGAGAAACAGAGAGGAACAGAGAGACAGAGGAGGAGGAAGTGCAGAGGAGAAATATGAAGTTTTATGTAATAACCGTGGGATCCATATGGCCCAGTATGAGGTGTGTGTGTGTGTGTGTGCGTGTTGGGAGGCTGGAGGCGGACTGCAGAGTGTGAAACTGTCCGTGCAGATTGTTGCACTTTGTGAGGTGCATTTAGAACAATCAGCTGATCACATCACAGCAATCACAGTCTAAATGCAAATCATCTGAAATGCCTTTCGGGACCACCGTGATGTGTTTACCGGCTGCTGCTTGTTGCTGCAGACAGGCCTGTAAACACAACATTGCAGTGTGTTGGCACCGAGCTGCCTGTGGAGGACTGTAATTGTATAATGTGGCTAACGGAGACAGTCGCATCTCTTACCTCACTGATGCGCCGGTGGAGGCTGTTGCTCTTTCCAAGTCTGACCGGTGCAGTTAAACCGGAGGGGGGGTGCAGAGAAGACAGCGGGACCGACACACGGACAGAGGCTTTAATTTCCCAGCTGTAAAATAAATATGAGCAGACTTAATGTGTGGACACTTTGCGTGTGTCGGGGAGGCGGTGCGCACTCTCGGTATCCACGGGAAGAGATGAAGGATAAAATCCGCAGTCTCCGGAGTCAAACAGACGATGACGACCGGTCTGAGGCTGTGTGCTGTGCCGGTGGAGTCTCTCTGTGGCCGGTAGTCTGCCCGGTAGTCCGGTTTGTGGCTGCAGCTGCCCGAGAATGAGGAAGGAAGGAGACAAGTTAACGAGCTGGTCCGGTGCGCGCTCCGCCGTTCACTGCCCGCTGCTCTGCTGGGAGCCTCCTCCTATATGAGCCCGTGCATGTGTGCGCGTGACAGAGAGAGAGAGTGTGTGCGTGTGTGTGTGTGCGTGTGTGTGTTCCCCGAGGATGCGTTTACAGAGTTGACCAGGCGAGGCGGAGGGAGGAGGAGGAGGAGGAGGAGGAGGAGGAGGAGTGTGTTAAGGCAGGTACCACAGTGAAGGAAGGAAGGATTTGAAACTGTCTTCACTCTCCTCACTGTGTGTGTGTGTGTGTGTGTGCCCTTGTTGCCCCCTCTGCCAGACTCTGGATTTCTGCCCTAATATGGCCACTTATAGCTCCATCTGCAAAAAGGCAGATGTAGGTTCTCACTGCAGAGGAAGAGGAACATATTTGGGTTTATTATTTCACATAATGAGAACTGCTGCATTTGAGACCATAGAAGAAGAAGGAGAAGAGCTGGACTGTACATGTTGTGTCTACAGTTACACCGCTGACTCAGTGATTGGACCGTCGTCTGTCTGTGTAACCTTTAAGCCGTTTACAGCCGTCTTGTTAGAGCCTCAGTTTGAGTTGTGATATCTTGTTAGGAGACCAGTTGTCTCCAGCACTCAGTTGGAGTATTTTAGGCGCAGATAAATACCCAGGGTGCACTGCAGTTTTTAGAAGAAGACCTTTTCAGGTGGCTTCCTTCCAGAAAGTTTGCAGCAGAAAAATCTCTCCTGGCATGAAGTCTTTTATGGTGGATTTTTTATTTTAAAATATCTTCACCAAGCATGAGCCTGAGGGGGGTCGTACGTTTGGTCATCTGTGTGTGTGTGTGTGTGTGTGTGTGTGTGTGTGTGTGTGTGTGTGTGTAGCCCGCTCTCACTTCAAACGCATCAACTACTGCCAGTGATGTCGGTGTCAGACCCCGACACACAAAGGCACCTTTTGCTGTGGTACGATATACACCAAGCATGTCAGTTTTAGAGGCAGCAGCCAATCACCCAACTCATCAATTACCGCCGCTTTCTCGGCAATATCGGTGTCAGACACGACGCACATGGCACCTTACACGGTGGTGTGATATGCACCAGGCAAGTTTAGAGGTAGTGGGCAACACCCTAATTCGTCAAATACCGCTGCATTGTCTGTGATGTTGGCGTCAGATACTGACGCACAGAGGCATCTTTCTCAGGGGTATGATTTGCTCAGGTGTGTCAGTTTTAGAGGCAGCGGGCAACGTCAGTGTCTGACACCAACATCACCCAACAAAGCGGCAGGATGTTGGCATCAAACACTGACACACAGAGGCACCTTTCGCGGCCATATGATATGCACCAGGGGAGTCAGTTTTAGCAACCACCCAACTCGTTAAATCCTGCTGCTTTGTTAGTGATGTCAGTGTCTATGATGTCAGTGTCAAACAGCGACGCACAGAGGGACCTTTTGCGATCATATGATATGCACCAGGTGTGTTAGTTTAACCACAGAACTCGTCAAATACCGTAGCTTCATCGGTGATGTTGGCATCAGACACCAACGCACTTTTCGCGGTGGTATGATATGCACCAGGTGTGTCTATTTTAGAGGCAGAAGGCAACCACTCAACCTGTCAAATATCGCCGCTTTGTCTGTGATGTTGGCGTCAGATAGTGATGCACAGAGGCACCTTTTGCGGCCATATGATTCGCACCAGGGGAGTCAGTTTCAGAGGCAGTGGGCAACCACCCAATTCATCAAATCCTGTCGCTTTGTCGGGTGATGTTGGCGTCAGACACAGACGCACAGAGGCACATTTCGCAGGGGTATGATTCACTCAGGTGTGTCAGTTTTAGAGGCAGCGGGCAACGTCAGTGTCTGACGCCAACATCACCCAACAAAGCAGTGGTATTTGATGAGTGATGTTGGCGTCAAACACTGACGCACAGAGGCACCTTTCGCGGCCATATGATATGCACCAGGGGAGTCAGTTTTAGAGGCAGCGGGCAACCACCCACCTCGTCAAATCCCGCTGCTTTGTTAGTGATGTCAGCATCTATGATGTCAGTGTCAAACACCGACGCACAGAGGGACCTTTCGCGGTGGTATGATATGCACCAGGTGTGTTAGTTTAACCACACAACTCGTCAAATACCGTAGCTTTGTCTGTGATGTTGGCATCAGATACCAACGCACCTTTCGCGGTGGTATGATATGCACCAGGTGTGTCTATTTTAGAGGCAGCGGGCAACCACTCAACCCGTCAAATATCGCCACTTTGTCTGTGATGTTGGCGTCAGATAGTGATGCACAGAAGCACCTTTTGCGGCAATATGATACGCACCAGGGGAGTCAGTTTCAGAGGCATAAGGCAACCACCTAACTTGTCAAATACTGCTGATTTATCAGTGGTGTCAGCATCAGATACCAACGCACAGAGACACCTCTCATGGCAGGATGATATACACCAGACGTGTCGGTTTAAGAGGACAGTAGCAACAACCCAACTTGTTAAATACCACTGCTTTGTCAGTAGATGTTGCCATCAGACTCGGATGCACGGAGGTTAGCAGTGATACAGTATGATGCGGCAGTCTATAACGTCACCGATAACAACTGTAATATTAACAGTGAGAAAGTCCATATAGGGCGTATGAAAGGGAGGTGAGTGGGCCTACGGAAAGCAACCTAAAAATGAAGTGTTTTATGTTGTAAGTCATTTTTGAAAAAAGACTGTATGCATCTAACAAGCAGAAATGTTTATTTCCTATGTTATTGCATTTTGAGAAGACACAAAACATGTAGCGAGCATAAATTGACACACCGTCTCTAAACATCCAAAACTGACGCAGGAGGGTTTGTAACAGTGTGTGCAGATTAGGAAGAGACAGACAACTGGTTTCTCTGTATATTCAAACGTAGATCAAAACCTGCAGGTCTTCGTCTTGGTTTTAAAAACATACAACAGAGGTATGGCCCCACCTGGATAGAAGCAGGAACCAATAGGAGGCCATTACATGACCCAGATCATGACATGACAGGTGACACAAATAAAAGATAATTAAAATATAAAAAGTTAGATATAAAATCACAGAGTAACATGAGTTGAGATACCCAGAGATTGGTCCAGAGTACTACAATAATAATATGTCACATGTTTTACTCTCCCAGTCTGCATGGTGCATAATAACTTATATTTTCAACAATGCAAACACATGCACATGCACGTGCACAGTTCCTCAGTCCAGCAGCACACGGTTCATTCAGTCACCTGTTCAGGTGTCCTGTTGAAAAAGAAACTGCTTCATTCAACAACAACAACACACTGAAGGATTGAGGAGAGATGTAGTTTGCTGGATTCACAATCGCCAAAGTAAATGTTGGCAGTGTACGTTTCTGCCAACACAGATATGTTAGAAAACAACGTTTTCTCTTTTTTGATGCAGAATCCAAAGCAGTCTGTTTTTGGTTTCTGGCACTTCCTTTTTTCCTTTTTTGTTTTAAGGTGAAAAATGTAAGTCCTGTTTTTTTTTTATTTTTATTTTATTTCATTTAAAACCAGAAATGAAATAATGTGGTCTATTTGTTTTCTGTTGCCAAACAAAAAACAAAAAAATAAAATGGCCATTTGGTTTTTGTTGATTCCTTTTTGCCAAAAAAAACAAAACTACAACCGGTTTTGTTGTTTTGTTGTTTGTTGGTCTCAAACAGTGGTCTGCAGCTCGGCAGGCGTCTCGCCATCCACCATCCCCTCCACCTCCTGTTGACAAAGTCAGCTCATGTATGACATCACTTCAGACACGTTGATATGAAACGTATGAAATGTACAAATGTATCTGTAGTTTGCAGAAATGTACTATGACAACATTTTCCTCTGGTGACAGGCCTGGTTTTAGGTCTGTGGCTCAGGAATGAGGATGTGTTGTATATGTCCCTATGCAGTCAATGTCACCATCAGACCCACAGAGAATTTTATAATTAGTCCTTTAAAAGAGAATGGGGAAGAAGAACAAATTTTCTAACAGTGAAAACAAGTGAGACTCGTCAGGCTTTGCATTCAGAGCGGAGCAGCAGTCCGTCCTGGTTTATGGTCGGAGCTGATATCCACTCCTGCCTATCAGCACACTGTTCCTCAGATAGCAGTCCGGTCCAGACAGCTCTCCTGAGCGCCGCTTCGTTCCTGCTGTGATAACATCACACTAAATGACTTTCAGCCCCGCGTCGGGCCCAAACTGGCCATCTCCAAAATCTGCTCCGTGCTGAATCAGCAGATTTGAGTAAATTGGCACCATCTGTCAGGGGACTTCCTGTAATATGAGACGGGGCGCTGGACTCATATTTAAAGTCTCTAAATGAGATGAGGACTTAGATTCAGTGGAACAACTGTATAGGATTTACATGGTGTTCACTGTCTTGTTATATAAGAACGTTGATATGCAGCTGTAGCGAGCAGCCATTTAGCTTAGCATGACCTGCAGTAGACAGCCTAGTAACCATCCCATCACCAGGGGAAGTAGTGGTGCATTGATTTACCCCAAAGTAAATTGATTAAATTGATTAATGAACCTGCATTAGACATGACACATTACAGACGATGAGACAATGTTCTTTTTTTTAAAATGCTGCCGTTGTGCTGCATTTGTCTTTAGAGATTAGGCTCTGGCTCTAGGTTCTGTGTTATGCTCTTGTTTTTTGAGTTTGGTCTTTGTACCTTATGGATATTCATTTTTTTGTATCTGCATTGGCAATGAGCAAGTTGCCAACCTAGAAAGTTGCATGTTTTATCTTTTCGGTCCCTCTCTGTAAAGTGAAGAAAGTGTGTATTCGTTAATGAATGTTTTATGAAAAAAGTCTTTATTCAGAGGGGCTGAAAAGATTAAATTTGGAACTTCCTGTTTGTACAAAAACAAATTTGAGCTAAGTTTTATTTACTCATTGCCAGCCCAGCAGTATATTGCCACTGTGACACATTGTTTACTGTTGCAATGGTGTTGCCATAGTCTGTATAAAATAATGGACGGAGCTACGGTGAAGTCACCCATTGGTTTGTGGACTCCCATTTTGAAGCCTTGAATTTAACATTTCAGCCAAAAGTCCATATTTTACGTATCTGTTTTTTCATCAGTCACCGTGTTAATTTTGTTGATGAAAATCATGACAAAATTTTTTCGTCAATTACCGTTTTTCCATGATGAAAACGAGGCGATGATGAACTAAAAACAGGTCTTGATAATAAATAACTAAGATGAAATCTGTTTCGTTTTCATTGACGAGATGAGATGTGATGTAAATGTTGGTGGTGGACTATCAGACATTGAAAGTCAAGGACAGCCGTGCTTGTGATTACCTTCAAATGCTGCGTAAACTCCAGTAAATAGTCTGCACCAGGATGTTTCCGTTGTTGCGAGTTGTGAGCTGTAATTCAGCAGTAAATAATCAGCCGTGTGTGTCTGACTGTGGATGGTGGAGCTGCTGAATGGATCTGTGGCTGTTAGCAGTTAGCAGTTAGCTCCGCTTGCAGCCAGCAGCCGCAGGACTTCACAGCTTCACCCCGCAGGACTCCACTCAGTCCGGACTGGAGAAGGTTTCTGGGTTGATGGTGTTTGACAGGCAGGTAGGAGGCTCAGTTATCTGTGAGTGGAGCTGTGCTGGAAGTAAACAGGCTGAACTCAGATCAGTTTAGTTTGAATCAGCAACTCTGTGAGAGGACACGAGTTTAAACCTCCAGACTAACATGTTGCAGAGGAAGAAAGAATTCAGTCACATGGATCAGTCAGAGTTTACAATGAACCTGGGGACAAATCCTAGTTGTCTCACATTAGTTATTGGCTTTTCAGCTCACCTGCCAGTTGCAGATGACACAGATTAAAATGATTTTAAGGCAGAACACAGGCTATCATGCAGGATGGACGCTGTAAAAACAGAACTAAGACAGATGAAGAGAGGAGACACTCCTCCTCCTCCTCTGACGCCACAGTCAGAGATATGACACTTTACAGGCTCCATTAAGAGCTGTGACCATCTCAGAGAGCAGAGATACCAGGACACTGGCTAGACAAAATTAGTCCCCTTCACCTCTGAGGGTCCTGGTCCGCCTCTTATTAAAGTCCCCCTGGAAAAACAAAATCCATTTCCATTCCAGATGACTTCTTGTACCTGCCGTCGCTGTGCTGCTGGAGCCAGAGTGCACAGTGGGAGCAGAGGCGGTCAAACACTCACACAGAAGGTGTGAAATGACCGGGAAATTAGGTGTCTGACTGTCCTAGAAAAATCTGGAGGAGGTTTTTTTTTCCTTTACACTCTATTGATTCCCAGGAGCAGAGAGGCAGAAGGTCAGCGTGAGAGCTGTGCTGCTCGGCTTCAGATGGACTCCTCCACACTGATGTCAAGTCAGCAGAATGAACAAGACTTTTTTAGGGGACCAAAATGTTATGAATTATTTTCATAACCTGACAACACACTAAAATAGTAAAAGACTCTGGAAGCACCTTCTGTTTCTAATCCAGGAAGCATCAACGCTTTCAACCGTTCCATTAATCTGATGTCATATCTGGTGTGACATATTTAATGAACGCTCAGTAAAGAGGGTCGGGATTAGATTAGATCACAGCTCTTTGTGTTAATGTGCACACAGCTGTGAGATTGCATACCATGTCCCTGTGTGTGTGTGTGTGTGTGTGTGTGTGTGTGTGTGTGTGTGTGTGTGTGTGTGTGTGTGGTGGGATTAGATGTCCTCCAGCAGATTACTGATGCTCCATTAGAGAGGGTCTGTAAAACCAGTTCATCGAACACACTGGTGATCAGAGACAAACACACACTCAGTACGTTTACATGCACAGTTAAGGCGTAATTTATACTTCTGCATTGAATCAACACCATAGCTATGGCATAGGCTCTGCATTGACATGGAGCCTACGTCGCAGCCTGACGTGCACCTCCACAGAAATGTAACCACATATCACAGTGACGCAGACCTCCTGTCTGTCTCTGTGAGCTGAAACCATTTCCCTCAGTGGAAACAAAGCCTTTATTTACTTTAATTTCACAGATAAGAAACAATAAATTGTGAAGACAATAAAGCCTCCACAAAAATAGCATTTTAAGTCTTGTGTGTGATTTATCCTGGCTTCATATGAGCAGAGGAAATCTCTGCTAGCTGCTAGGCTAATTTATACAATGTAAAATGCCATAGGCTTGTGCTAATAACGTTAGCATGTTGTGTTTGTTTGGAAAACATGTTTAGTATAAGACAGTTGTTTTGTCAGTGAACCTTGTGAGCTGTAATGGAGCTGAATTTTGTGACGTTACCTTTGTTAAATGTTGCTGTTGTCCCTGGTTTATATGAGTAGAGGAAAAGTCTGCTAGCTGCTAGGCTAATTTATACAATGTAAAATGCCATAGGCTTGTGCTAAAAACATTAGCATGTTGTATTTGTGGGAAAAATGTGTTCAGATAAAGACAAGTGTTTGTCTGTGAATGCTGCCAGTTATAGTGAAGCTGATTGGTGTACTTGTGTTTGAAACTGTCTCTGTTAAGCCATCTTTAATGTGTGTTTAATGTGTGTTTTGGATCAACTAAACTTTACAGCACCTCACAGAAACCTCCGCCGCCAACTAGTGTTTTGGAGGTGTAACTTCAGAGTGACACAGACACACCACTGCACGAGTCACACAACGGCGTAGGGTCTGCTGCATGAGTATAAATCCTGTTTAAGTCAAGTCACAGTTACAGCTCAACTAGGACATTTAATTGGACTACTGTCTTTGTCCTAGTATACAAACACGAGAGGGGAATCTATTACTGACCGAAGTATGTCCGACTCCTCTCTGATAGGTGGAGACATGCCCCCTTTTAGCTTGTTAGTATTGGACCTTTTTCGAGTTGACGTATTACGTCACAGACCAAACAATCACCATTCTGTGTTTTTCACCCATCCATGTATTTTAAAACATTTAAGTCTTTCAGCTGACACAGCATGAACTGTGTCTCCTCATCCATCCAAAAGTACGTAGCTCTGGATGGAGATTTTTCCATGTTGTTACCAGCTTCTTCTTCTGTTACGCATTTAATGCTTTCAAAGCTCGAGGTGGAAATTGGGAGCATAGATTGATGGACCCAGCAGCAGCCTGGTGTTTCTGTGGAGCACACAGTCATTACACATGAAACATTTAATCATCTGAATTCATTCACAGAAAAACACTTTTCTCTGTCGAGCGTCATTGTTCCACTTTCTCTGTCTCTAACGTGACTGGAAGACTTCACTGCCAATATCTGTGCGTGAAGGGTTAACAGCCTCGGGTCGCGTGCAGAGAGATGGAGCATATTTAACACTGGGAAACACACACACACACACACTCAAACACACACACACACAGATGGGGCAGCAGTGGTGATGTGAGCACCGGCAGCACTTAGAGACAGGGCCTTACTCAGCACTGATCATTAATTCATGACGCACATCTCAGATGGAACCTCAGATCGGAAACCTCAGCCTTACATTACTGAGAAAAAAAATGTCAAGCTGAACATGAATTACATAGATGGATAGATAGACGTGGAGAGATGGATGGGAACAGGGTGACGAGGAGAGGAGAGGAGAGGAGAGGAGAGGAGAGGAGAGGAGAGGAGAGGAGAGGAGAGAGGGGGGTTCATTTGGACCAGTGGATGACTAAAAGAGGAATGCCTGCGTGTTTCTTCTGTTTCTAAAAACATCCACTCTTCTTCATCATGTCCCGTAAAGGGAATATTCCATTCCAGCTTCAAGCCGTTCTCATCTTTCCTCTCACACTTTGAACTCCTCTGACCTCGTGTCCGCCAACACACAAAAAGTTTTCATCTCCACAAACACACAAAGAATTCAGTCAGAAGTTCGTCTTTTTGTCAAAACACTATGAATTGATCCAGAGTGAGCAATCAGCCGGCTCAAAGGAATACTGTACTTACTCATCTCGTGTTATGTTGAATTCAGGAGGAAAACTTTGCCTGTACACCTCAACACTGAACACAGAAATGTTGGCATTGTATGTTTCTGAAAACCATGGATCAGTTACATTTGTATGTTATTATGTGGCTGATATGTTGAAACTTTACGTTACGACAATGCTTTTGCAATGTGTAGTTATGTTTAGGCACAAAAACCACATGGTTATGGTTAGGAAAAGATTCACAGCTTTAGGGGCACAATCCCTGGTGGAAATGCAGCAATGTCATAACATTATCCCTGCGTAATAAAGAGCCACAGATCCCTAAAAAACACCCATGTTTTAGGACTAAAAAGACGCTGGAAAAACAGCAACGGGTCGCTAAAAGACACTCAAGTTTGGAGGCTACAAAGCCGCTGAGAATAGTACGGTTTAAACAAAATGTTTGTGAAGTATTGAGCGTACGACTGGATACAGGACACTTGGATTATACTGCACGAGTTGTGCAAGAGTTTGAAATCTGAGTTTTTTGCAGGCCTGTTTTCTCTGTTTATCAATGACCTAAAAGGACCACCTACTACAGTATGGTTGCGAGCCCATTAACTTTGATGACATCGAGATGGATAGTTATATCCAGGTTATGGTACTGATGCATGTGCACGATACAACAAAAAGTCTACAACAAAACAAGTTAACAGAAATCAAAGATCACATGTCCGATTTCTGCCAGAAATGAAAGTTAAATGTTGATAGTGATAAAACTAAAGTCACAGTTTTTGGTGACGGGCTTGACGTCAGCAAATTGAAATTTGTTTGTAATGGAGACAATTTAGAGATTGTTCATTGCTTTAAATATCTCGGGGTCATCGTGAATTATAACAGTTCATAAGCAAGCTTCTTGTGCCATGTTTACCAGTCTTTGTAAACACAGAAAATGTGATTTACTTTTAGATATCACACTTGATCTTTTTGAAGTGTAGGGTTTGAAAGAACAGATATATTGGAAAAACTACATGTCAAATCTCTAAAATATATCTTAAAAGTTCAAATGAAATCCTGCAGTAATCTGGTCTATGGGGAGTTAGGAAGATATCCACTCTGGATTGCAGTTAAAAAGAGAATTATAGTCTACTGGGGGAGGCTGATAGAGGGTCAAAACTAAACTCAGTCAAATAATGTACAACTGTTTGCTCAGTCTGCATAACTCTGGTGTATATGTGTCACCATGGGTCTTTCAGGGTGAGCAGATACTGGATAAATGTGGCTTGTCTCACAAAACAACAACACCAGACTTCCTACAGTCACTGGAAGATGTGACTGGACATACCATGTGATATGGTCACGAGTCCAATAAATGAAATGACATGTAAACAGATGTTTTGATATAATTTTGCTGTTGTTACTGCAGACTCGTCTCTCCAATTCATCCCTAATGTTGGCTGTTTTTGGATTCTTTGTTTACCGTGGAGGCATGTGAGAAAAACAAAGTTCTCTGCACACATTAAACGTAACACTGGGTGAGTGACTGATACACAAACAATAATTTAAGGGGTGAATTATTCCTTTAAATGACAGTTTCACAGCCAGCTGTTTATATGTTCACAAAAGGTTGGAAAAAGATGAAATCCCACTCTCTCCCCCCTCCATCTCCATCCCTCTCTCCGTCCTGCTGCTTCCATCATCCCCCTCCTCTCATCCGACCCCACCACCACCACCATCCCCCACCCCTCCTCTATTGTGTGCCTGGCTGTGTCTCTGTAATCCAGTGTGTCTCTTTGTGGCAGTGCAGCATGTGGCTCAGCTGCACTTTGGCCCCTAATGGACCCGGTCAATGGGGAGAATTGCCACCCTGTTGTCTGTATCAAGGTCAAGTGTGCGCATGTAAGCGTGTATTTGTTTGGTGGGCGGGCGGCCTCGTGGATCGTGTGTATTCTTGTGTGCATGTGGGCTTTCTGGCAGAGTCACGCACATGTTGAAAGATATCCATGTAAGGGTGCAACTAATATTAGCTGCATTTAATTTAAACTCTGGCTCAGTTAACTTTGTTTTTCTTGTATTGTTTGTATTGTGTCACAGTTTATTCAAATAGACTTTCACTTAACTGGTTTTTAAGTGCATTTCTCTTTTTATTTTTAATCTTATGTATGCCAAAAAAAAAACACTGAGCGACACCTGTATGCACTGCAACAAAGGATGTGTGTGTGTTTGGTTAAAAGTCTGTATCATGGATGTGTGTGTGTTTGGTTAAAAGTCTGTATCATCAAACATTTCGAGTGTGTGTGTGTGTGTGTGTGTGTGTGTGTGTGTGTGTGTGTGTGTGTGTGTGTGTGTGAGTGTGTTTGACCCGGTTCCTTGCTCTCCATTTTCAAAGGGAAACCAGACAGACACAATAAGAGTCTGCAGCCATGCTCGGAGCTCGAACAGAAGCACAGCTGTGCTTTGAGATCAGTGCTGACATCAGCAGGCTCAAAATGACACTGTTAACACAGTGATATTTAGAATGTACAGTGTTAGCCATATTGGTCAGCTTAAGGCGGATTTATACTTGTGCGTCAGCTCTATGCAGAGCCTACACTGTGGTGGTGTGTCTGTGTCACTCTGCAGTTACACCTCCAAAACACTAGTTGACGTCAGGGTTTCTGTGAAGTGCTGTAAAGTTTAGTTGATTCAAAACACACATTAAACACACATTAAACATGGCTTCATAGAGACAATATCAAACACAAGTACACAAATCAGCTTCACTATAACTGGCAGCATTCACAGAGATCCCCCATTGAGATCCTCCGTCTCACCAAGGATAGCAGTGGTCTCACTCAAAAGCTGTCAGAGACAACAGAAGAGCTGACACGTAGAGATGCCGAAATCCTCCAGAGTCACACAGCCTGGCAGGAGAAATTCGTGTCTCTGAGAGACAACTTCTACAAAGATGTAGAAGAGAAACAGCAGAGTGAAGAAGCCTGGAAGGCTAAATATGAAGCTCAGCAGAATGAATTCAACATCAACATCAATCTGATGGGAGAGCAAGTGCGCCAGAGAGACGCTGAGATCCTACGTCTCACAGAGGACAACGCTAGCCTCATGCAAAAGCTGTCAGAGACAACAGAGGAGCTCACCTGTAAAGATGATGAACTTGCTGAGAAACATCATACAGAAGTTAAACAGCTGATGGATGAGAAGGTGGAACTGGAGGACCTCTGTTTGTATCTTAACAAGAAGAGGAAACGCTTCTCGTTGTTTCCGAGGAGGTCTTCTGACGAAAGAGAGACCCAGCTGCAGAAGTTGAAGACCAAAATGCTCCAGAGGGCAGCAGCACAAACCAGAGGAGATGAGGAGAAGGACGACGAAATGGAGGCTGCTGGTTGTTCAGCTCAGGCTGGGCAACAATAGCTCCCATAGCTGCTTACATGTAGGGTTTTCTCCTGGTGCTCAGGTTCACCCGTCAGTGTCAATCACATTTTTTGAAAATTCACAAGAAGAACGTGAAAACCAGAGGAGATGAGAAGGAGGAGGAAGAAGAGGAGCTGCCAGAGATGTTCGTGAAGATCATCCAGGTCATGGTACTCATAAGTGCTATATCGTAGACAGCTGCACACAAGCAAGTCCCATTGTCTACGATACAGCACTTATAGCTCCCATAGCTTATGACATTTATGAGGTTTTTGTCCTGGTGATCAGGTTTCCTCGTAAATGTCAATCACATCAGATTAAACCATCAATAATAACAATAAAACAACAATCCAATTAGACTTCAATGTTTCTGAGTCTCTGAATAAAAACAAACAGCATAAATACAATGTTATGACATTATGGAAGGTAACAAAGTGTAAGCACTGGTATCTGTTGAAGTTATGGTTTAAACACCTCTGACACTGATCAATGAAACCATCAGTGTCATCAAAGATGTTCCAAATGGTATTTAAGGTGCTGGTTAACAACAGGAGCTGGTTCTGTAGTCAACAGGAATGTAGCCAGACCAAAAAGTCACAATAAAAAGTTCATAATATATCCATCCATCCATCCATTCATTTTCATCCGCTCATGCGAGGCCGGGTCGCGGAGGCAGCAGGCCGAGCAAAGCACCCCAGACATCCCTCTCCCCAGCAACGCTTTCCAGCTCCTCCTGGAGGACCCCAAGGTGTTCCCAGGCCAGATGAGATATGTGATCCCTCCAGTGTGTTCTGGGTCTGCCCCGGGGCCTCCTACCAGTGGGACGTGCCTGGAACACCTCCCGCGGGAGGCGCCCAGGAGGATCCTGATCAGATGCCCGAACCACCTCAACTGACCCCTTTCAATGCGAAGGAGCAGCGGCTCTACTCCGAGCTCGCTCCGGATGTCTGAGCTCCTCCCCGTATCTCTAAGGCTGAGCCCAGACACCCCACGGAGGAAACTCATTTCAGCCGCTTGTATCCGCGATCTCATTCTTTCAGTCACTACCCAGAGCTCATGACCACAGGTGAGGGTTGGGACATAGATGGACCAGTAAATCGAGAGCTTCGCCTTCCGGCTCAGGTCCTTCTTCACCACGACAGCCCGGCGCAGCGCCCGCATCACTGCAGAAGCCGCCCCAAACCGCCGATCCATCTCACGCTCCATTCTACCCTCACTGTGAACAAGACCCCGAGATACTTGAACTCCCTCGCTTGGGGCAGGAACTCTCCCCCAACCCGGAGGGGACAATCCACCTGTTTCCGGCAGAGAACCATGGCCTCAGATTTGGAGGTGCTGACTCTCATCCCGACTGCTTCACACTCGGCCACAAACCGCTTTTTCATAATATATTTATCACAATATTAAAAAAGAAAAATGATGACTTGTGTGTGTTGCCATGGTAATGTTAAATGCTAACTGACTCAGGCAGTTAATCTCATGGAGATTCAGTTGAAGCACACCTCTGAAAAAGCTGGCCCTTGGTCAATTACGGTAACTCAGATCACTACAATCTGTATACCCTGAGAGAGAGGACAAGCTGATGAATAAGCAGTGTGAAGTTTGTGTCTGTAGTGTCAAAAGTTTGAGCGTGATCGCATCTTAGAAAACTGGTTCGATCTGCTATCCTACAGAGGTCTTTGGTCTCAGGTAACATCGATTTCAGTGGCGTCAGTTGGTGGAGCCTCCACACCTGCATTATTTGAAAGACCACAAGTTTTACTCCATTTTGACCAAACATTACGTATGTAGGGTGAAAATTGTGAGTGTGACAGCGAGTTGAAGAGAAATGTTTAAGAAGCTCTCTGCACTCTGGCAGTCAAGTACTCCTCACATTATGTCCAATTCAAACACAAACTAAAATGTCTGAAAATAGGAAAAATTCTTTAAAATTGTAATAATTGATAATGAACTGAATAAACTGAATACAAGTTTGTTAGTTCAAAGTCATGTAAGCATGTTAAGTAGCGCATGTTTAAGAGGGTTTGAGGATTCTCTCCATTTGTTTTCGATTGTAAAAAAAAAAAAAAAAAAAAAGTTGAGGGCCCAGCGCAACTATGCTACGCCACTGATCGTAGAAGTAGTTAGATGCCAAAAAATGCAGAAAAAGGGTGAAATAATAAGCTGGAATAAAGTTCATCCTTACTTGTTAGCATAGCCTACCAAGTTAGCATGCTAACTCACTAACCCTGCAGTAGCTTAGACTGTTTTTATTAAATGTGACTGAGAATTTTGTTTAATTGCAGAAATTTACAAATGAAAAATGCTATTACCCTGACCCTTTATTAGTGAACAACATTGTAGTCTATTGGCAAGCTTACTTGTTAGCGTAGCATACCTACTTAGCAAGCTAGCTCGCTAATATTCTCATCTATTGGCGAGTTTACTCATCAGCCAACCTAGTTAGCAATATAGCACGCTAACCCTGCAGTAGCGTACAAGGTTTTTGTTTTACTGAGGATTTTGTTCGATTGTATTAACTTAAATTTTGGAAAACTAGCTTAGCTCCGAAGAAGTACAAAGGAATTTTGAAAGATGCACAGGAACAACACACTGATGATGTCAGAGGGCTGTGATTGGTTGATTGCGATGTTGGTCCTGGAGCATGTCCTACTCGGCAAAATATTGTTGTGCCAAAGTCCAACTGCACGAGAAAGGTTGTGGCCATCATTTAAAACCAAGGATACATTCACACACTGGTTCACTTGTCCATGTGTGTGAGGGACAGACTGTGTGCCGTCAGCTGTTTCTCAGCTGTATAAAATCGGACAGCTCTTTGCACACAGTTACGTTTTAACGTCATGTTTTATGTGTGCGAGGGGGGAAGACGGCGCTTTGTGCAGTGCACGCCATCAGCTGTTCCAGGCATGGTTATCTGCACAGAAGGAGACAAGTGTTTTGTGAATGAAGACGAAGCGACGTGACACAATGAGACATTTTGTAATTGCACATTCAGAGGGACTGGCAGAGATTTTCTGCACACACTGTCAGCTGTTTGAGGCGTCCTATCAGCATGAAAGGAGAGACAGCCTTTTGAAAAAGACGCTGAATCACTCTCTGTGAAGAGCCTGCGCCGCTGTTATGACCACCATTAAAACTCAGTGTAGTAACCCATCAGAAACATCTGCATCAGAGAGGCAGCGGGGGCCGGCTGAGTGTGTGTGTGTGTGTGTGTGTGTGTGTGTGTGTGTGTGTGTGTGTGAGTGTGTTTGTGTGTGTGAATGTGAGTGTGTGCTGGGGGGGATGAAGAGGGGAGTCTTGTCAGTGATGTCCCACACAAAGAAGATAAAACTACTAATGGCCTGGGTTTCCTCTAATGGAACGCTGAGCTGTGTGTGTGTGTGTGTTCATGTGTGTGTGCATCAACAAAGCTGCATTCAAAACATCTCTTATTCATGGCTGCATTACGGCATTCAGGCCTGGTCTTTCTCTCTCTTTCTATTTACGGCTCCCTCTCTCTGCCGGTACATGTGGGCATCTATTCACATGCACCTACTGTTTCCAGGCTGCAGAGCTGCGCCGATAGGCTCCGTGTGTGGTGATTCTTCAGCGTCCAACAGCGTTTCTGTCTTCCCTGCACCTCATCCCACATACATCACATCATATCACGCTGCGGTGGAAGTGAACACAGGTTCATCTTTCTGCTCATGCACTGGGATTTTTTCATACCATAAATATATAATGTTCTCCTGTGGGCCAAGGTCATCAAATGTACAACGATGATTTAACTGTAAAAAGAAACTTATTTACACTTCCTTGAGTGTTTATTGGGATTAAAGTACGATCAGCAAACACTGCGTAAAAACACGTGCAATAAATATACAGTATAAATATTAATAAAGGTGCAAAGCTGCTTTACATGGTAAATATTGACATCTCACAATAGGTTATCTAGTTATTGTAGCAAAGGCTTAGGCCCTGATCACACAGAAAGCATTTCAGCAGCTAGAGACGCCATTTTGTAATCGTTTTAAATGAGAATGAAGCTTTTTGCTCGCTGTTTTTGTGTTGCTACGCACCTCACGTTTCTGGTGTTTTTGCTGGAGCGCTCTGAACTCCTCGAGTTGAAAAAACTTAAACTCAGAGCAGAAAAATGACCCACGTCATCTCTTTCCTTGTCCTACGGGATGATTTGAGAGGCGGGGCTTCTGTGGTGGTCACGACAACAAGTTTACAGTTGGTAAACAATGGAGGAGAAACTGGTGGTAGTGGTTTCTGGATACCCAGAGCTATACGGCCCGACAATAGACAGCAGGTTGTCAAACTGCCCCCGAATCATCTTAAAATATGCCTGGAAACATCCATCATGGAGGAGAAGCTCCTGGACCAACTGGTGGTACTCCCCATCATGGAGGAGAAGCTCCTGGACCAACTGCTGGTACTCCCCATCATGGAGGAGAAGCTCCTGGACCAACTGGTGGTACTCCCCATCATGGAGGAGAAGCTCCTGGACCAACTGGTGGTACTCCCCATGATCCAGCCTCTTTTTTAGGGTCTCATGTACCCACACAGATCTCTGTTTATCTGCTGACAGCCTCTTACCCTCAACCAGAGCTACAGACAGTACCCTCTGCTGAAACATGTCAGGAACTACACACTGATTACTGGAGGATACATAAACTGTAGACTGATTACACAGGAAGGTTAGTGTGAGGAGGTGATGGGGAACAATAAAAAGGTGCAGCAAGTGACATTCAGTTTTTTTTTAAAAAGGCGATGCGGCGCGCCTCCCATTGTGCAACCTGCAAAACGCTTTCTGAGTGATGGGGGCCTTAAGAGGACATTTAGCATCTAGCCAAAAACATGAATGGTTTTTAGTCCAATTTAGAATGTGCGATAATGGTGCCCTTTGGCCTCTTATGCCTGAAATGAGTATTACAATAACAAATGCCTAAAAAATGATTCTGACAAAAAACAAAAGTTTTCACCTACCTGCCAAAACTTCTTTTTTCATCTGTTTTCACAAAAGAAAAAAAACTTCGAAAAATGATCCTGCCAAACAAATAAACAAACAAAAAATCCCCTGGCAACCCTTTGTACCAGCAATAAAAATCACCTGTGTGAAGCAGAATTTATACCTCTGCATCAAATTGATGCCGTAGCCTGACGTGCACCTCCACAGAAATGTAACTACACGTCACAGTGACGCAGACCTCCTGTCTGTTTCTGTAAGCTGAAACCATTTCCCTCAGTGGAAACAAAGCTTTTATTTACTTTAATTTCACAGATAAGAAACAATAAATTGTGAAGACAATAAAGCCTCCACAAAAATAGCATTTTAAGTCTTGTGTGTGATTTATCCTGGCTTCATATGAGCAGAGGAAATCTCAGCTAGCTGCTAGGCTAATTTATACAATGTAAAATGCCATAGGCTTGTGCTAATAACATTAGCATGTTGTATTTGTGGGGAAAATGTGTCCAGATAAAGACAAGTGTTTGTCTGTGAATGCTGCCAGTTATAGTGAAGCTGATTTGTGTACTTGTGTTTGAAACTGTCTCTATTAAGCCATGTTTAATGTGTGTTTAATGTGTGTTTTGAATCAACTCAACTTCATAGCACTTCACAGAAACCCCTCCACCAACTAGTGTTTTGGAGGTGTAACTGCAGAGTGACACAGACACACCACTGCACAAGTATAAATGCTCACAACAGTGGAGCGTGTGTTTGGGCTGATGCACAAGTATAGCTGTGCCTTAAGTTAGCCACACCTGTGCAGGGCCTTTAAAAGAGATTCATGTGTACAAACTTCTTACTTGTTATAAAAGTACAGGTATTTCTAATAACACTAACAATTGTCCCAGTAAGGCTTAAACCATGACCAACATTCAGACCCTAAAACTGGAGCAGCTAAATTGAATTCAGCCACCATTACTTTTATTAATTACACCTGTGCTTTTCCTGCTGTGACATTTGAGAGGTGCTCCATCAACTACTAACTGTGGTAACAGTCATTGTGTTTTTCAGCCAGTATGAATGAAACTGTTGTTTAGTTTATGTCACTTTCTCATCGTCTCATCTCTCAGCCACTTTTTAAAAACAGACCCTGTACAGAGGGTGTTTGAGTCAAAGCTCTGGGAACATGTAGATATACAGCGCCCTCTTGTGCCGAAAAGAAGGCAGCATACAACAATGAAAAAAACACAGATTTTGTACACTTTCTCCATGTATCTGAACATCTGTAGACTCAAGTGAAGATCTGCCGAATGAGAAAACTGACGAATAAAAGAATAACATTATTCCTCCACCCTCGTCAGAACCCTCTGAGCCGTGTGACCCAACATCTGTGGAGGTGTTTGATCCTGACACACACACATCAGGCCTCCTCACACCAGCTCCTCTATTCTCACACACACACACACACACACACACACTCACTAACTTCTCTTGTCATGTGCTGATATAATTCAGAGTGGTGATATTTTGTTGGTATTTACTCTCTGTGTCGGAGCTGTTTGTTAAAAGCACTTCAGAAATAAATGTGTCTTAACTGAAGTCACTGCACCGTCAGTGTGGGTGATAAATCAAGACTAAATGACTTCATTTGCTAAGTGCAATACGTGCATGAGTTCACCTAGATGGTGTTAGAATAGACATGTCAACAAATAATAAAGAATACAGTATTCTACTAACTGATATTAATATTTGATATTTATTTTTAACATGTACGAAAAAGACACGAACAGACAAACAAGCAGACAGAAAGAAAGAAATATTAACACATAATGAAAAGCATAATGTAAAAGTAAATTGTAAGGGGATGGTTTCTTTGATTTACACATTTGAAAAAGACCAAGAGGAAGTATAGACTTATAGACAGCTTCCTTACATGGATAAACCTTAGACTTTTCTAAATGTACCATTTTTATTACCATTTCACTTTGTCAATATAATACAAATAACAAATATCTATCTTGCAAATATAAACCTGTCTTAGTATATTATATAAATGGCATTATATTATCCAACTCTCTGGCACATGGCTGGTGTTTTGGTGCATTTGATCATACATATGATTATTGTGTTTATCTGAGTTTACTTTCTATTGCTGCTCTGCATGTCTGAACGTAACACTGATCTGTGTGTTGGTGCTTCGTGCTGCTTGCACGTCTGTTTGTGCTAACAGGTTGTTTGTTGTTGTGTTATTGTATTGATGCTCTGCTGTTGCTTGTTGCTTTGCATGGCTTCTGTTCTAGCTTCTATGCTGTCCTTGTCCGGTGAATTGTCCTGTGATTTTGTTTTATCCTTTTATTGGTTTTAAAACATCTTTCCAAAGGACTGCAGTTTAACATTAGCTGGCTGGCTAACACTGGCACGTTCACAGAAATGTTGATTAATGTGAAATCTTAAAAAAATATCTAAATACAAACCAGTCTAAATGTAGGATATATATATAACTAATGTGCCTAACAAAAAAATAAATATAAATATTACATATATATCTGAATCAACTTGTCCTGCTATCTTTTTATATTTGAATAAATGAATATATAAGATATACAAAATATGAAAACACATAATTCTTTTCAGTATATACAGTATAAAAATGTTTACACCTGCATACCCATAAATTAATATCCACTGATTTATCGCCAAATTTTGAGAAAGACCATTGCACTTGGAACTGGTGGCACCCACTGTTGACTGATTTCAAAATAATTTAACACACGTGGTTCGTCAATATATTTCAACACACCCTGCAAACCTTTGTAATGATTGGACAATCAATTTCTGATTTCTAGTCTGATTTGTGTTGTCCTATGCTTGTGGTGTCTCCTAGTGGCCAATTTGAATGAAACTCTCAGAATATGTTCCCGGTACTTTTTAAGTAATTTCCTACAAGTCTTGTGATGATTGGCTCAATGGTTAAGGACTGAGGTCCATTAATCTGCTGAGCCACACCCTCTCTAAAGTTCATTAGTCAGTATCATCAAGATGCAATCAGATATCAACAAGCTTTTGATGACATTTGATAAGCTTCGTCCAGTGATGATCTACAGAAAATTTGCTATGAATCGGACCTACGATTTAGAAGGACATGTCAAAAATATGTTTTTCAGAAAATTCAAAATGGCGGAAAATTTTTCAGGTGGACCTTAATGGTCCTTGAGGCTTTTTTGTGGAGCAGTTGTCCAGTTTCAACTCAGTCTGGCAATTGGTTTAAGGGGCGTGTCCTTTTTGAAATTGACGTTTTGAGCCTAAATCAGTAGCGCCTCCATCTGGCCGATTGACATATTTCTTGAGCAGCATATGCACCCAGCTTCCAACCACTGGTAAAAAAAATTCTTGTCTCTATGAAGTACATCCTCACAGGAATTTGTGAAAACATTTCTGAAGATAATAATAATAATAACGCGGCACTAAAACAATAACAAAAGATAACACACACACAAACACAAACACAAAAACAAACAACATATTTACGGTGAAAGTGGCAACACAGACAACTAAATTGCTGGTAAATGTTTGTACATCAGAATCAGAAATACATAGTTGATCTGTCTTTGTTGATTTGTTGGGAAATTGGGATGTGTTGCAGTTGCTCGTGCATACAAGCATAGAGAATTATTAGAAAATAAGTAAATAAAAAATAATAATAAAATATATGCATTATGCTACAATATATATAAAATTGTAATTCTTGTTGATGTATTTTTTTGTTTTATTTTTGTTTGTGTTTATCTCTGATAATTCTCATCTGGAAATTGTATTCTCTTCTTTCCTCTTTTTTATTTATTTTCTATTTTTTACTTTAGCATTACTTGTTTGGAATTTGTACTCTTTTCTTTCAGACATTATAAAGATAGTGTTTGTTAATCAGTGATGAGCACAAACAGCTACCTTTAATTTCAGTGTTAGATGACGTGCTTTTACAAACGTTTAGGTTTTTGTTTTCATCACACCTGTGCATTTTCTTATATTACTGTATGTATTTCTGGTCTTTTATTTTATTGTTACACACACACGAAAAAAATAAAAATAAAGGATGTATTTCCTGACAAAGTGGCAGCACAGACAGCAAAATTGTTAGAATATTTTATATGTTGTTAAATCAGCATCAAAATCAGAAATACTTTCCAGGTGGGGAACTGGGATGTGTTACTGTGGGTCTTATATATGAACAAAGAGAATAATCTATATAGAAACAGAAAAATAAGAAGAAATGTGTATAAATATGTGCATCATATATCAAGGTGTTTTAAATGTAATTGTATATATAGGCTAATAACAAAATAAATTATTTATAAATAAATGTGTTGATGCTGTCACCTCTCTGTGGTGAATCATAATGTGTTCATGTCACAGCATCTTTCTTCTGTATTTTAATGGCATCTTTGCACCCTGCACGGTTCAGCCTCTCTGCAGCCTCTGTGTGATGCTGCTCTCCACATCACACCACCGTGCACGTGCATTCACCAGAAAACGTGATGGTGGCTGTCGCATGATGGCTCGGTGTCTGCGGGAACCAATAACGGCGCAGAACCGGAGCCAATGTGGATGAATTTGGGAATAGCGCGCTTTGCAGTTGGTTTGCGGAATTTACTGACAGCACCGAGTCCAATGGCACGTCCGCGCAGTGGATTGTGGGAGGTGTAGTCAGATAGCAGCGAGTACAGTATAGTCATCACAGGGGCGGCGCTTCATCCTATACTACATTTCCCAGAACGCATCGCGGCATTTGAGCTGTGTGTATGCGAGGCAGAGAGAGAGAGGGGAAGATTTAGGAATTCGTCTGCAGACTTGGAGCTGCGTTACAGAAAAATGGTGAGTCCACAAACTAAAACCAAAATATGTTGTTAAATAATTCGCTCACTAGCTAAACAATGACGCAGATTTCCCGCTTCCGGTCGGCAGAGTTTGTCCGAGACGGTTAGCAGCAGTGATTGCTAACAGAAAATGGAACATTAGCTAAGTTAAGCTAGCAGAGCAGCCACTTTAGCTAGCTAATTATCGCAGTTTTAAACGGTTGTTGCAAAGATGACGGGTGATAATTGAGCGCTGTGTGGGCTGTCGATTACAGACACTGCCTCGCGTTAAACTGTTACACTCGTATACTGGGTGTTTTAGCATTTAGCTAGTTAGCTGCCAGTGCTCAACTTTTGGTGCGTCTGTGTTCCGCCCCCCTGCTCCGTGTCGAGGCTGCTGTTTACGGGAATCTCCTGGCTGGTGAAAAGAGACAGTGGCGCTGGTTGGAGCGGATTAGAGGTCCTGGATGGGTTCACTGGCAGATTTCTGTAACCTATTAGCATATGAGCTGACAGCCCGCATACCTTTCTGTTCACATCAGGATCTAGCTGTCCGGGTCACTGCTTTTTGGCTGTCACTTCTCCCTCTTCCCTTTGTCTCCATGTTGCTCCCTCCCTCTCTGCCTCTCAGCCTTCCCCTGTCTGTCTGTGTGTGTGTGTGTCTGACGGGTTGCAGATGCTGGTCACTTTTTACAGTTTCCTAGAAGACCTCATTAAATTGTTGATAAGACTCTGGGTCAGTGCTGTCATCAGGCACACAGCTGGTTTGTGTTTCCTCTGCTGCCTCAGAGAGACAAATCATCAGTGCATAGATACATGTGTACAAACTTAGGATTTAAAGGGTAACTTAAAGCTGTCAAGGGATTCCTCAAGTATGAGACAAGACAAGGAGACACCTTTAAATACTGAAGTGAACATTGTAAGGAAACCTAAAGGAGAAGACTTAAGGTGCTTTGTGCAACCGGCAAGAAGGTCTATCTCTGTTGGGATCCTTTGCATGATGTTGTCAGACTCTTAGGACGCATTCACAGTGGTGCTGTTTGGTCCGCTTTAAACGAACCCTGGTCCGCTTCCACGGATAGTTCGGCTCATTTAGAGTGGTGTGAACGCTCATTCGAATTCTGGTGCGGACCGAACGAGCGAACCCTGGTCCACTTGAAAACTGGGGGTCTCAGTTCAGCTGCAAGTGAACCCTGGTGGTAAATGCAAACGGACTATCCAGCAGATCGAAGAGAGGAAGTGAACCAAAGACAGGAGGTGACATAGAGCACAGTGCATTTTGGGTAGAAAATGAGCCAGGTTTTCTTCTTCCTCATGCATTGTTTCTTCCTGGTCAGTGGTCATTTCGGGCAATACCGCCCCCAAACGAGCAGCTGTTGTAACTGCGTGACGTTTTCCAGGCGGTTTGGTCCGCTTTAAAAAGTGCAGTGTGAAAGTGAACCGAACCCAATGACGGTGTGGAATTTTTCGGCATTCCCCGCCCAATTGAACTGAGTCCCCCGGACTATCCTGGTGTGAATACGCCTTTGAGCCTGTCGGTGGCAAAAACAAACACTTCTAGTGAACCAACATGTCCCGAGTGCTTACATTGCAACCTGTTTCGTGGCTGACAGCTGCAGCGGTCTCCTCAATACTTGTCCAGTTTCAAAAATGGTTCTCAATCAGTCACAAATACAAAAGCTTTGGAAAGTAGGGTCCAGGTTGAATTAAAGGTAGAGTGATAGTTCACCCAAAAATGACAGTTCAAAAAAAGAACAGAAAAAAACCCAGAATGTCTCCACACTGCTCGTGTGGTGTAATCCAATTGTCCATAAGCCACAACATTCAAATTTGACCTGAAAAGATGCCATCTGCACCATGTTTTTAGTCCAAGTGTCAAATGTATATGCTCAGACCGCAGATGCGGGCATATTCGCGAAAAGGATCTTAATCTTTAAAAAAAAAAAGCGTCTCTGCAGAGATGCTTTCCATAATGTTGTCAGACATTAGAATAACCATCTGAGCCTGTCAGTGGCCAAACATATACTTCTAGTGGATGTAAACTGACGGTGTGCAATTGTCTGTTAACGTTATATTGCTTCCTGTGTCACAGCTGCTGGCTGCTATGGTCTCACTTAATACTGGACCACTTTCAAAAACCGTTGTTCCCATCAGTCACTTGGACACGAAAACCTGGGAAAATGGAGACCAGGTTGAAACATACTGATATTATACTTTAAATGGAGAACCAGTCACTTCAAAGTTGAACTTCCTCTGTTGAGTTTTTTTTTTTTGCTGAATTTGTGTATTGAGTTTTGCTCGAATGAGTTTTGGATTCAAGCGTGTAAATAAGTCATGTGCATTTCCGTGTCATCTTAAATAACTGTAGGAAATTGAGTCGAACGAACCTATGTTATGATGGGCCTACTCTGAGCTCTCCAGGAAAGAGTGCAGCTATCAGAACACAGATATGATGTCAATATGAAAATATCCACTGATTAAATAGTTGTGAAATGTCCCGAGCAGACAGAATTAATTCTTATCACAGTTCTTATCATGTCTGATGGATATTTCGCCAGTTCTAATGAACATATTAGTTTCTACCTGGTAAATTACTGACTGACTGAACTTTGAACTTGCAGTCTATGAAACAACCCAGTTGAACAAACTTTATTATAAACAGTCTTCTTGGCAGTTGTTGTGGACTCGCTGTGTTTGTTTGTGTTGTTGTGCTTGAGGCAGTAAAGTAGGTCAAACATCGATTCAACAACAGTAACTCCACTGTACAACTTTCATGGTGCACTTATTTCTCACTGCACTGACCCTCATCTTCAGCAGCTTTAACAGGGTTCCTGCAGATGCTTGAAAAGTCTTGAATTAACTAATCTAAAAATAAGGCCTTAACTGGTATTAAAATGTCTTGAATCAATCTTTCAAAAGTCTTAAAAATGCTACGACACATAATTTTTTGTTGTAAAATCTAAAAATAATTTCTAACATTAAGTTTTTTAATAATTCACCGAATGCCTCTCACATGAATGTCTCCAGATCAGTGGAGCAGAACCAGCAACACTTATATTTTGTTTCCTGCCAGGCTGCTCAGAGCAGAGCATCCATTGTTTGCAAGCTACCTGTCACTGTAGCCTGTACCAGGTTCTCAACCATGTGTCTGGGGACCCCAAGGGGTCCTTGAGGAAGTTCCAGGGGGTCCCCAGAAAAACAGGGAATTATATTTTCACTGTTTAAATCAGTATAGAAGTGAGCCCAGTGTGAGTAAGAGTCATGTAAAGATTATTTGTATCATAGGGCTGTCAAAGATCCTTTAAGCTTTGGTTGTTTTTAATAGTAATTGACATCCAAAACAATATTCAAATGATTTGTTTTTACTATACCAAATAGTCCAAATAGTCCATAAATTTAGAAATAGTTCAACATAATTGATTATGTATCAACATTAGTCATTCTCAGTCGAGGACATTTAAACTTAGTGATAGGCCTATTTATGTGATTATGACAGTTTGACCACATGCTAGCAAGATGTCGAAACAGTCAAGAGTCTAAAATAGTTCTAAAATCTATAAAGATGACCCCCAAAAAGTCGAGTGTGAAAACAGGCACGTTGCAAATTTACAACCAGTTTGGGAGGTCACATGTAAATTATAAATAACGGCTCAGCCGTCTCGCAGACTATTCTTTTTCAGCTTTTATGGCTGATGTTACTGCGACCTGCATGCTAACAATATCAAGTTATTTTAGGTCTGTCAACTGAAAACTGATGTGTAAAAAAAGTCTTCTCATCCCTCATTAGCCCCACACCACTTATTTTATTTAAGAAACAAAGAGCATGAGGTCGTCATGGGTGTTAGAGGTTTAATCCCAGTTTTTCACCTATACTTAGACATACAAAGTCACAATTTTTTCAGTGGCGTTTGTACACAATCCATTTCTCCCAGTATGTTGTACATTCTTCCATCTCTCAAACCATCACAAGGCAGTGCACATGAGGCTCTGTGTATTTCACTCAAAAAGTTGCCAACAAACAGCAGGTATTTCCCACTTCTGCTCATTTGGGCAAAACTGTCCTCGACTCTGAGTAACCAATGTCGATTCATGATGTTTTTTTATTTCCCTTCAATTTCAGTGATCGTAAAATTGCTCTTTAATTAATTCTGAGTTACATTGAAAGTCTTAAAGTCTTAAATCCAACATGCTTTAAGCTGTAGGAACCCTGTTTAAGCTTCGCTGGAGCCACTGGCAGTCACCAACATTTCTCAGGCCAAGTGTGGGTGTGTGTTATTCCTCTGTCTCTGTTAAAACATAAAGCCAACTTATGGCTAGCATTATGTATCTCTCCTGCCTCCAGCCAGGCTCCTGCTGCTCAGACATCAGCAGGCTTAGTATTATTTGGTATCACAACATACCACACACCTCCTCACTAATGTCCCCTGTTTCTCTTCACCCCTCCCCAGGCCTAGCAGTCCAGCTAACTGCTAACTGTGCATTAGAGTGATCTCTGGGTTATCAGCAGTGGTGAAACGCATCGCTACAACCGATACTCCGGAGCAGCCGCCGCCGCCGCCACAGCAGCCCCCCACCCGTTCAGCAGACTCCAGCAACGGGGTGAGAGAAAAGAGAGTTCATTAAATTCCCAGATTATCTGTTGTGTGATGTATTCCTGCTGTAATCACTCTTTTTGTTTAAAAAAGTCTGCAGTTTAACTCCATGCTGTCTCTTTACTAATTTATCTCTTAATCAACCCTCCTGTCTTCACTCCAGAGCAGGATGGAGGCTTCATTTGGCCCGACCTTCTCTGCCGTAGCTGCTGGAGCTAAAGGTGATACACAGGAAATATTCTCCTCAATAAATGCTCTCTCCTTCTCTACATTACTGCTTCTGTCTATGCTTGATAAGTCACTGAAGTATTTCAAGACTCTGGCATTGTTTTATTAGAATTTTGCCTCCATGTTTTCAGCAGAAGGATCCAGCACCTACAAGCAGCACAGAAGAACTCCCTCCTCCTCCAGCACTCTGACCTACTCTCCTCGCGATGATGACGATGGAATGGTACTCTCTCACACACACATTGCATTTTATGTTCGTGTACACCCTCACTAATGGGCTCAAAGGCATCAAAATTTACAATAAAGCCTCCCGAAGTTGATCGTTTTAACCCACTGTCAAACCTCATGTTTCATTCCTCCAGTTATGCAAACTGTAATGGAGGAAGTTGTGCACAAAATCCCACACATCTGCATGTGGTATAGACGCTTTTACTGTCAGTAAACAGTATAAGGTTATTGGTGGGAGGGGCTTAGCTGAAGGCAAAACAATTCTCCACAGACATTAGCTAACGCTAGCCAGCAAGTTCTGTTGTCTTGTTTTAGACAATGGAGGAAGATGATGTGAGCGGTGCGTTCAGAGATACTCATTCTGAGTATGGGAGCGCACAGGAAGCCAATCTTACAAAGGAGGACCACACTTGTTTGTTTTGCTATGAAAGCTAACGTTAGCTAATGTTAGCTAATGTGCTAAAAAGTTAGCGTTCCAGAGAAATCCAGTCTTCCTCTTAATAGCTCCCCAGTTTCTGATGAGGTGGACATGATAACCCTTAATACACATAACATTCTTCATCCCTACAACAGGAAATACTTTGTCCCTAACCTGATATGAAGTGTGCGCTGCACATGTGAGCATTTTTGATGATGGCCTCCGTCCAGTCCTTTGGTCTGATCACATTTAACCATAGTTGTCTTTGTTTTTGTTGACGGGCAGTGGCGGCTGGTTTTGAGCCATGACTCCTTCTATTCTGGCTCCCAATAACACAACAAGACCACATTTGAAGACTCCTATGTAGCCTACAGCCCTGTGGGGGAGAGTCGTGTTTTGCCTCCAGCTAATAAAGTGACATCATAGTGACGTTGGCCCTAAAAGAGTCTATAGATGTATAACTAGGCTCTGACCTCTTCTCTCCGCTGCTTCCCTCTCTCCAGCCACCTATTGGGACTCCTCGGAGGTCAGATTCTGCCATCTCAGTCCGATCTCTCCATTCCGAGTCCAACATGTCTCTGCGCTCCACATTCTCTCTGCATGAAGAGGAGGAGGACACGGTATGACACCCAGCACCAACACACATTACATCAGCAAACTAACATACACTCACAAACACTTAAAGGTCCAGTGTGTAAGATTTAAGGGGAAATATTGGCAGAAATGGAGTCTAATATATATATAATAAGTATGTTTTCTTAAATGTATAATCACCTGAAAATAAGAATTGTGGTGTTTGTGTTAGCTGAGAATGAGCCGTTTATATCTACATAGGGAGCAGGTCCTCGTCTACAGAGACCACCATGTTGCATAGTTATGTACGCCCCCAGAACAATGAACACTGAAGGAATTCTAACCATGAGAACTTTCCGCTGGTTGCAATCTGCAACCCTCGCTGCAAGACACCCCTAAATCCCCTAAATCTTACACACTGTTCCTCTAAACATGTAAAAAGATTGATAGTTTTGAAACTGAAACCACAAACGGTGTGTGCAGGAGCCCCAGGTGTTTGCTGAACAGCCATCTGTAAAACTGTGCTGCCAGCTGTGTTGTAACGTCTTCAAGGACCCCGTCATCACCACGTGTGGGGTGAGTTTACTCCTGTCCTCTCCAGCCTTCCCTCCATCTGTCCTTCTATCTCTTTCTCTTTGCCTGCTTTCTGATTTTTGTTTCTTTTTTGTAAAGTCTGCTCATTCTTCTTGTGAAAATCTTCTTATCTTATCTCTATAAGTTTTTAAATAAAAAGTCAACCAGGGGAGGCGGGGCTTAGTGAGTGGGCAGTTGTTGTAAAACTTTGTAATTATAGTAATAAGAAGAATGAAACATTTTACAGAGCCTGTTTTTTCTCCTTCCACAGCACACCTTCTGCAGACGATGTGCCTTGACTTCAGGTGAGACTCGCACTGTGTTCCTTTTCCACTCTGCTGGGACGCCGGCGTTATTGGCCGCCGTTACAGTCTTTCAGAGGCTGTAGTGGGCTAAATTGTAAAGCTAGTGAAGATATCATTTAAAACTAGATACCAACCATGTCATGCTAGCTTGTTGGGAAGGAGGCTAAATAACACTGAAGTTTGGAGAGGGAAAAACTGGCATGGTCATTTTAACAGAGGTCCCTTGACCTGCTCACAATGGTGTAGGGCATGTGTGTAGGCTGTGGCATAGAGCTGACGCACATGTATAAATCCACCTTAAGCACTGTTGGAATTACATGAATTGGGTTTGACGGGAAAGCTGAGACTCTTGTGGATTCAGAAAGCCTAGTTTTATTCATGTGTGAGGATGTTAGCCCCCATAGTAGCCATTTCACTGTAGAGAAACCATTTTATGGAAACGGACATCACTGTATAAAGTGACTGATTGTTACCTTTTTGGTAATCACAGCCTCATGAAACCTTACAGTCACAAACTAGAGACCTCGAGCATTCACAGGATGTTTGGCTTTTGTAGGTATATTGACAACAAGAGGGTTTCTGAGTCATTTTCACAACAGAAGTGCTGCTATCCAATCGCTGAAAAATGCACTTCTTACAGAAATCTCCAATTGTTCAAAGTTTTTGATTCCAAATCACTGCATGGATTTTTCTGTGGTGTTCTTCAAGGTCTTCGTGTCTTAATGTAGCCTATTTATTCATCTTTAAGTGGTATATAAAGGCTTAAATTTAGCACCAACACTGTGTAACAAATGGTATTAAACCAAAATTTGCTGCAACAACTTATGAGACATAATAAAGCATGAGGATGGCCATCATATACTTCCATCATATTGTTTTAAGCCCCTTTACACTCTGAACTTTTAAAGCATGAATAGACGCCTGACCAGAACACAATGTTTATTACAGATTTATGACACATGGTGCTGAGCTGCATCTCAAATTAATCTTCAGGATTCCATCTTTCAGATTATGTAAACCACTTTTATAAGGCATCTACTGTTGACCTGCTACCTCCCTCTAAAGAATCCCTGTCCCCTTTAAAAAAAGACAAACATTAGTCTGTGGTAGAGAGGTTGGAGCCAAAGAGGTTAAATGTGCCAGCATGGCTGTAGTTAAAACCAGAGTTAATTATAGCCTTACGCTGATGTTCCTTCTCCTCACAGACAAGTGCCCAGTGGATGCGGCTAAGCTAACGGTCGTGGTGAACAACATTGCGGTGGCGGAGCAGATCGGAGAGCTCTTCATTCACTGTAAATACGGCTGCAGGGCCACTGCCAGCGCTGCAGGCGGGGCCGCGGCCCCCACCGCCACAGTGGCCGGGAAACCTGGAGCGTACGAGGTTGACCCACTGGGCTGCCCGTTCACCATCAAACTGTCCACACGCAAGTACGAAAGAGAGTGGAGACGGTGTTTTATTTCCACTGCTTCCCTGTCAGTGATGTGATGTCATACTGACAATCTCTGTTTCTCGTCTCTGCAGAGAACACGAGGCCAGCTGTGACTACAGGCCTGTCCGCTGCCCCAACAACCCCTCCTGCCCCCCGCTGCTCACCATGAACCTGGAGGCTCACCTCAAAGAATGTGAGCACATCAAGTGTCCACACTCCAAATATGGGTGAGTCCTAAAAACACACTTTCACAAATTATTTAATGCACCTCCATTTCTTATCCAGTACAGAAGATGTAGTAGAACGAGTTCTCTGTGGTCTGTCTCTTGCTTAATTTCAGTCACTTTTTTTTGTTTAATCTGCACTGTTAATGAAGCTCTTTCACACTCCCCTCCTCTTCTTCTTGACAGCTGTACGTTCATCGGTAACCAGGACACGTATGAAACACACCTGGAGGTGTGTAAGTTCGAGGGTCTGAAGGAGTTTCTGCAGCAGACTGATGACAGGTGAGCCAACATATTCATACTGTACTGTTCACAAGTAGAGCTACTGACTATAACAGACACTCAATACTTGATAAAATCTTGTCTGAGGAGCTAAAGCCTGATTTATGGTCGGGCGCTCGACACTTTTCGTGAGTGTTGCTCAACAGAAATGACGTATTTTCGACAGAAAAAGTGTTGCGTGATGCTTTCCTTTCATCTTGCACATCTGGAGAATTTTGTTACGTTGTGGACGTCATGTTTTGTTGTGTAATGTGAATAGTATGTTATTATTGTTGCCATGGAGATAGTAGTTTTCAATCCACATTGACCCCAACCTGCATGTCAATCAATAAACGTGTGGTAATAAGTTTAAACACTCATATACAGCGGGATATTTGTGTGATTTTAAAGAACTAACTGCAGATTACACTTCACTAAATTTAGTGTTTCTGTCTGTTTACCAAGTCTTCAGCATACTGTTGACAATTTAAATGATTTTTAAAACTTGATAAATTCCCTAAATATATATAAGTCATCACTGTCTCTGAAATCTCTGACCTTTGACCCTGTGCAGGTTCCATGAGATGCAGCTGACTCTGGCCCAGAAGGACCAAGACATCGCTTTCCTGCGCTCCATGTTGGGCAAACTGTCTGAGAAGTTAGATCAGCTAGAGAAGAACCTGGAGCTCAAATTCGGTGAGATACCATCCAGACTAGAAGCCTTTTGCAGGAAGAGTGGGTGAAATCCTCCAAACAAGAATCAACAGACTCTGAGCTGGATACAAATATGAAATTATGAAATGGAATTTTTTTACCAGGGGTGCCCAAATTTTTGCATGCAACTTTATGTTAGTCCCTGTGTGTGTATCCAACTAGCTAGCTTACAGCCTGGCCACACAGCCTGCATCAGCAGCGCGTGATGGCTACCTTGCTGAACTGCTGCACACGTGTGGGGTTCACACTGGGGTTGTGACGTCTATGAAAATCTTGTGGTTCCATGGTATCATGGTTTTACAGAATTTATATTATCAGTCGTTATCAGGGAAGACAAAGCTGGGTTTCACTGCCTGTTTTCATCCGCTCCTCCTGCACTGCGCCACACTTACAACATGACTTCAGACCTTCCAGCTGCTGATGAATAAATATTGACAGGAAATATTGACTGCAGAAAGTTTTATGACCCCAATGCACCGCGCTGCTCGAGCACAGCGTCCTCACTGTGTGTTTTTTCTCAAAGTTATCGTGTCTGTGTGTTTCAGATGTGTTGGATGAGAACCAGAGTAAACTGAGCGAGGACCTGATGGAATTTCGTAGAGATGCATCCATGCTTAATGTAAGTGTGTGTGTGTGTGTGTGTGTGTGTGTGTGTGTGTGTGGTGCATGTCGCAAAGAGAACAAGACAAGTGTGAGAATGAAGTTGGAGTCAGGTAGGCAGAATAAAGGGATTTGAGTCGGTGTGTTAGTGTCGCTGTAGAACAAATCCCCTGATCTGGTGTCTGTCTCTCTGCAGGATGAGTTGTCCCACATCAACGCCAGACTCAACATGGGAATTCTGGGCTGTAAGTGTCTGCCTGTCCTTCTTTTAAAACCCCTTCTCTCTTTATTATTCCTCTCAGTGGAGGAGGACGTTTGATAAACACTTACTGAGAGCTGGAACAAGTTTTGAATGACTTCATCTTTAAAGCTTTGTTGACTTGAAATCTAGCTCTGACTATTTTCTCTGGTCGTTCCTTCCTCCTCTTCCTCACCTTCGTTCACCTTCTCCGTCTGTCTCTTCCCTCCTCCTTTCCTCATCTACCTCTGTCCCTTAATATTCCTCCTGTTTCAGCTTTAGTTACACTCCTCTGTTGTTTAGCTTCCAGTCAGAAATGCATATCCAGTCTTACCCGTCTCTGTGCCTCCTGTGTGTAGCGTACGACCCCCAGCAGATCTTCAAGTGTAAGGGGACGTTTGTCGGCCACCAGGGTCCTGTTTGGTGTCTGTGTGTCTACTCCACCGGAGACCTCCTCTTCTCTGGATCCTCAGACAAGACTATCAAGGTAACATCAACACACACAAAGGAAATGAAATCTGACATTTAGATCCATCGTCCCGTTTTCATTGTCTCGTTGTTGAAGTTACAGAGGGCCTTCAGACTCATGGATGTATTACTCAAACTTCTCCTGTGAGCCGTAGCAACACACCCACACCAAAGCAACCTCATAGCAGGGCTATTTTTGGCCTCAACACGGCCTTCACCCGCCTACTTGTAGGGATTCTGTTAACTTCCACCCACAACTTTGTTTTGTGTTGGAAATCTGGAAATCTGGTTGGAATTATAGATTTGTTTTAATGCTGATACACAAAGGCAGAAGTGGCCATGTCATGATACAGAAATTTAGTGGTCGATACAAAGACCAGTGAAATTCCATTTCACCATTCTCGATACCCAAGGCGATACCACAGTACATAAAAAATAAAACAGTTAATCTCATGTACTTAAATATACACTCCTTTTTAAATTCTTTAAATTTTGGAGCGGTGGCTCGGTGGGTCGAGCAGGGGTCCCATATACAAAGGCAATGTCCTTGCTGCAGCGGCCATGGGCTCGATTCCAGCCTGCGGCCCTTTGCTGCATGTCATTCACTCTCTTTCTCACCATTTCACGTTCAGACTGTCCGATCTAATAAAAGCAAAAGCTCCCCAAAAATTAGAAAAAAAAGTTATTTACATTCAACTTAATTTTAAATTTTATGGCGCCTGGTGGCTTGGTGGGTCGAGCAGGCGTCCCATATATGAAGGCATTGTCCTTGACTCAGCCGCAGCAGGTTCATTTCCAGTATGCAGCCCTTTGCTGTATGTCATCTACACATCCAAATAAAGGCAAAAAGCCACAAAAAAATCTTAAAAAAAAAAATAATAATAATAATTTTTATTATTGATCCCTCATGATCCGCCTTAAACACTGAGAAATAGTCTGTGTGTTCATGAGATTTTCTAGGCAAGCAAACATATTGATATAGTGCACAGTATATTAAGATATTTCACCTCTGTGGGCCGTCATGGTAAGAGTATGCATGTATGATTATTATTGGATGGATAATTTCACTACAGAAGAGACTTGATGATCACTAGAAGTACGTAGGGGAAAAAACTGGATATATCATGTATCGGTAATCACTCAAATGAGTTGTTACATATTGACTTATCAGATATTGTGCATCCCTACCCTTTGGTACTGAAGAAAAATGGGTACCATCTTGTTTTCAGAATTTTGGCATCAACTTGGTACTTAAGTATCGGTTCTAGTAACATCCCTAGTCAGAGGACACCTTGAGTGGACATGACCTGAAAAAAGACCCAAAGATGCACATGAACACAACAGTCAGCTCTCTATAGCTTGTTATCAGTGTGATAATCTGTCTCCTGTCTTTTCCTCAGGTGTGGGACACCTGCACCACCTACAAGTGTCAGAAAACCCTGGAGGGTCATGACGGCATCGTCCTGGCACTGTGTATCCAAGGGTAATAAATGCACTTAAACAACACACTGTGATCATGAGATACATATCAGCTGGGAAAAACCAGCCTTTCCCCCTAAGCATGACTCGTTAGTATTTGTTGTCTCTACAGAAACCGTCTGTACAGTGGCTCTGCAGACTGCACCATCATCGTAAGTAACATTCACCTCTCCGTTTCCTCTTTCTACCAGAAAACCCTCACAGTGTGAAAACTTTCCAGATGTTACGAAAGTTTTATGACTTCCTGTTTTGTGCCCTGCTGCTGTGCATCTTGTTTAGGTGTGGGACATCCAGACCCTGCAGAAAGTCAATACTATCCGTGCCCATGACAACCCCGTTTGTACGCTGGTGTCCTCCCACAACATGTTGTTCAGCGGCTCCCTCAAGGCCATTAAGGTACAGCTATGTTCATGCTGCATCAGCCAATGTATGTTGTTTTGTTTCATCATTATTTATATAGATTCAGCACAGTTTCACATCTAACTGGGTGAATTAAGGGTTTATTTGAACCAAACCACAGTTGTTGAGTGTTGGAACAGTGAAAAGATGAACCAAGACAGCTTTTGTGATTTTTATTTTTATTCTGCCGGCTTTAAATGAAGTGTGTTTTACAGTGCTAAAATTAGTGTTTATTTAAATGGAGTCTGGTGGGTTTGGCGATAGCAATTTCAGGGCTGTTTCTACATAAACAAAAAGGATCTTATTCTCTAACACAAAGGTCTATTTCTCGAGGGATCCTTTCCATAATGTTGTCAGACACTTAGTCAGTGACAATAAAAAAAACACTTATAGTGGACGATAATTGACGGTGCATGAATTCCTCGAGTGCTTGCAGCCTGTGTTGCTGCTGGCTGCAGCGCTCTCACTTAATACTGGACCAGATTCAAAAACTGTCGTTCCCATCAGTCACTGTCGTCTTAGAAACAAAAACACAGGAAAATAGAGTCCAGGTTGAAAAAGTTACCCTTCAGGTTGTGACTAAGAAGATGAGTATGGAGTTAGATTAGTCTCAATATTAATAAATGCACACAGAAGGATTCACAAATGCATGTTAAGATTTATATATAAATGACTCTCTCCACACAAATATTTTCAATGCACACACATATATTTGGCATTTTATATAAATGTAAAAAAAATCCACAAATAACCAAAAAAGTTTCACAAATGTATTTCTGATGCACACACAAATATTTATTGTTTTAAATATATGCAGTTTTCATCAAAACATTTGTGGATGTTGATACATTCATATACAGATGCTTTTATTTTGTGAACCTCTGCGCATTCGTGTGTGAATCTTTTTGAGACTCCCCTGACGTCACCCGATCCACAAATGCATTTTTTCTACCAAGGGGATATAGGTAGCCAATCAGATGTCTCCTTCCTCTTCAGCCTATCACATGAGCGTCCCGCTACCACCCCCACATGGGGTATGTTTTAACGTCATAGTGTCAGAGGGTGGCAGTAATGCACAACTACATTGTTTGCTGACCGCCAAATTAATAAGGACGAGAAGAAGAAGAAGCAGCAGCAGAGCGCGGTCAATGCAGAGCCCCGGGTCAATGGTCCGTTATCCGCTAATTACCGGACTTTGACCGGTAAAATCTGCCGAAGTCCGACATTTTTTAACACCGCCGGTCCAAATGTCCGGTGAAAATATTCCCTCCAAGCACAATTTGAATTAAACATGTCAAAGGATTTTTTCATTTTGTTTATCTAGAGTTTTTATTGCATATATATTTCAATAGCGAACTGACTTTTTTATTTCAAGTTGGCAGCACGCCGCGTTATTAACACTAGGACCGCCAACATTCTAGCAGCGGTCAGCCAGACCGTCATACACAATTCGGTTGTTTTTGCTCAGAAGCACATCAAGAAGTTGTTGTTTTTTTTTAGATAAACGTACCAGCAATTAAATTTAATGAACAAAATGTCACAGTCAAGAGGATCAGCAAACCTTTCAACGCCTCATGTCAATATACAAGTCAGCTTTTTAAAATGTATTTAATTTTTTTACCGTGCGCATTTTTTTCGCTGCTTCACGTCTCCATTGATAATGACAATTAGCACTCGTAGTACACTCTTAAATAACAAATAGTATATAACTTTTAGTCTGCTATATTGTTGACTATATAGTGAATTTTTATAAAATATTGCAGAAGAAAAGACATAAAGACCGAAATAATGAGAGGATTTTTAAAATTATTTTGATGCTGCTGCTCCCCTCCTCTCTGCAACTCGGGAAATTCGTTTCACTGAGAAACACACACACACGGACATATACGAATGGATGAATGGATGACGGATGTACAGCTTGAGGTTATTGCTACAATACAGATTAATACACAAAGCAAAAACACTTGAACCAGACAGGCTAGCTATGGGCACGAACAAATGCAAAATAACTGCAGAAAATAACATGAAAAGAGGACCCAACAAACAAATGAACAAGGGCACGATCAACACGTCGGAAAGCCGATCAGGTTGTCCGGTGCCAATTTTTTCTAGGGGAAACCCTGCTCTTGATCATTGACCCGGGGCTCTGCATTGACCGCTGTCTGCTGCTGCTTCTTCTTCTTCTCGTCCTTATTAATGTGGCGGTCGGCAAACAATGTAGTTGTGCATTACTGCCACCCTCTGACACTACGACGTTAAAACATACCCCACGTGGGGGTGGTAGCGGGACGCTCATGTGATTGGCTGAAGAGGAAGGAGACATCTGATTGGCTACCTATATCCCCTTGGTAGAAAAAATGCATTTGTGGATCGGGTGACGTCAGGGGAGTCTCAAAAAGATTCACACACGAATGCGCAGAGGTTCACAAAATAAAAGCATCTGTATATGAATGTATCAACATCCACAAATGTTTTGATGAAAACTGCATATATTTAAAACTATAAATATTTGTGTGTGCATCAGAAATACATTTGTGAAACTTTTTTGGTTATTTGTGGATTTTTTTTACATTTATATAAAACGCCAAATATATGTGTGTGCATTGAAAATATTTGTGTGGAGAGAGTCATTTATATATAAATCTTAACATGCATTTGTGAATCCTTCTGTGTGCATTTATTAATATTGAGACTAATCTAACTCCATAGATGAGTGTATGACTGTGGCTCAGAGAGGAGAAGCAGACAGTCAGGAGTAACGGCTGTAGCCTTGTCTTTGTTACCATGGTTACAATCGAGTGAGAGAAGGGAATGGGATGATGGTGGTGCTCTGTAAGTGTGTGTGAGTGTTTCTGTGTGTGTGATGTCAGTCCTTTTACACAGGGACTTTCCTTTCTTACCCAACTCCACTCCTCCTCCTCCTCCTCCTCCAGTCACCCAGCTTCTCCCTATTTCAGCTCAGTGACATCATGCACTTCACTTTATAACTTACTCACCACAGCCCGGCTCAGTGTGCAGTGTGTGTGTGTGTGTGTGTGCGTGCGTGTGTGTGTGTGTGTGTGTGTGTGTGTGTGTGTGTGTGTGTGTGTGTGTGTGTGTGTGTGTGTGTGTGTGTGTGTGTGTGTGTGTGTGTGTGTGTGTGTGTAAGGTATTTAATAGTGTTGGGGAAGCTTCACTGGAATCATAGCTCTGAAAGCCTCCAGTTACGTCACACTGGAAAAAGTTAAACTACAGCAGAGCTACCCTACAGGGAGGAATCTAGTTTGGTTCACTCAAACTTCTCAGAAAAACAGATCAAACTACTTTTTGGAAAAAAAAAAAAAGAAAGTGATACAAAATCATAACTAAATATAATACAAAAAAGTCACGTACCAGCAAAAAAACCAGGGTGTCTGCAGGTCCTTAATATGTCTTTAATTCAATGTTACAACAATAAGGCCTTAAAAATTATTATAGTCTTAAATTTGACTGTGTCAGGTCTTATCTAATTCATTTATCCATTTTATAATTTATTTTTGTGAAAATGAGTAAAGCCTTTCTATGTAAAAGTGCACATTTAATCCCCATGAACCTTATTTGTTTGTGTGTGTATGTGTGTGTGCGTGCGTGTGTGTGTAGGTGTGGGACATCGTGGGTACGGAGCTGAAGCTAAAGAAGGAGCTGACCGGCCTGAATCACTGGGTCAGAGCACTGGTGGCTTCCCAGAACCACCTGTACAGCGGCTCCTATCAGACCATCAAGGTAGGTGGAGGGGTGGGGAGATAGTAGTAGCAAACACAAACACAAACACACACACACACACACACACACACACACACACACACACACACACACACACACACACTCACACTCATAAAAATAAAGTACATGGTAGTAATAAAGATTCTAAGTAAAAATAAATGAAAAATAAATAAATAAAATGAAAGTACAATTCACTATAAAAGAATAATCAAAAAGGAAAATATAAAGAGTTTTTTTTAAACAAGCAAAGTTTAAGGGATGGATTAAAGTGTGTTTTTTGAAATGTAAGCATGTTGGACTGTCTGCCTTCTTACTTACTCTATTATTTTACCAGACAACAAAGCTGTCTGTATTGTTATCAAAATTTTTCTTGATGAAGTTTTAGTTTTGTCACGAGGTGCAGCAGAATGAAGATTTGGAAGTGCTGTGTTTGGCAGGTGGTGCCACAGATTTATCTGCCAGTGACAGATTTGAGTGGGATTTGGAAGATGGCTGGTGTTAATTTTGGAGTCAGAGCAAAGACAAATAAAAAGCTGGAGGAAGGTAGAAAGAGTTCATACTGGTCCCACTGTTATGAAGAGTCACCTAAAAATAACGTTCTCCATGGCTCATGTAAAACAATCAGCACTGTGACCAGTCCTGTTGGTTTGAAACATACGTTTAAATATATCATGCCCTGGTGTGTGTGTGTGTGTGTATGTGTGTGTGTGTGTGTGTGTGTGTGTGTGTGTGTGTGTGTGTGTGTGTGTGTGTGTGTGTGTGTGTGTTTTCAGAGGCCCTAAGCACAATCTGGGTGTCAATGTTAAGCACAGAAACCTTTTTATCAGGGCTGCAGCTATTGATTATCTCAGTAGTCTTTATAATATATAATATTCTTTAAATTAACCCACTGATTAATCGAGTAATTAGATAGGAAATAATTTAGCTTTATCAAAGAGCAACAGTAAATATGCAGAGGACAAAACAACTCGTTAACGTTACAGTGTGTTACCTCTGTGGACTGGATTCTTTCTGCTAAGATGCTAAAGCACTGACGTCGTGCCATTGTTGTAGGTTAGTTCAGTAGTTTACCTTCATAATAGACAAAGAGTTTTAGACAAGAGTTTTTGTCTTGTTTCAGCTTGATCCCAAACTTTGGACCCTTTCTGTCATTTTTCTGACCCATCTCTTCTCTCCGCCCCTCGCTATTTTCTCTCTCTTCCTCCTCTTTGCAATTTTTCTGTAAACCACCTCGGGGTGGGCGATACGGCCCTAAAATAATATCACAATATTCGTGATGATATGACAAATTAGTAAAAAAAAATATTTTATCATTAATTTAAGAAAATAGAAGTGCAACAAAATCAGTGATCTAGTTTTACACTTTGCTCCAAATATTCAGTAAAAACTAAAATGATCTCTCATTTCTTTAGTTTGTGAACAACAACAGTAACTCAGAGTGAGATTCAGATTCTGTATACAATATTAATAGTTCAACTAAATCAAATCTGCCACTAATGACACATTTAAACATCTCCCAAATACAAAAAATGTCCCCTGGGATCTATATATATAAATCAACAGGTGATTTCCTTCTCTTTTTTATGCTCTGCCATTTCTCCTCTAATCATCATGCTGTAACCTGTGACAGGCTGTTATGATACCACAACTATCACACAGTCACATATATGGAGTTTATTCACGTAGGTTTACATTATTAAAGGTTTCTGACAGAATCAGAGAGGAGAGAGAGAGACGCTGTGGTGCTGCCAGAGGAGCCGCTGAATGAGTTCCCTCTGAACGCTAAGAGAAGTAAAACATTCAGGACGCCACAGTTTATTCCACACTACTGAAGCTGCTCCTCTTTTTGGAACCACCAAGGAGTCTGTAATAATTTCACTTTCAGCCATGCTTGTTGTTGCCGTGGGTAACAGTATGGCGTCAGTATGTCAACAGATCGAAATATCGCAATAGGAATTTTTCTTATTACATTAAAAATTATATGGGTATTTTCATCAACAAGATGATATGACACATCAATAATATCACCGGTCCACAGTGTCAGGTGCGTAGTGCCACAGGAATGGTCGTCCGTTTGAAACACAGCGTGGTGTTTGTAGTTACATGGATTTAATGAAGTTTCGATGCAAATCATTACCATCAATGACTTTCTCGAGGAATCATTTCAGCCCTACATGTTACTATAACTGTGGGATTAGGTGTGTGTGTGCAGTGAAAGCTGTTCGTCGTCAGTAATTGGGTTCTATCCTCTCTATATAAAGAAGGACTTTGTGTCATCTTCATTCACTGCCTCTGTTGAAAGCACTCTGTGTGTCTGTGTGTCTGTGTGTACATCTGTGTGTGTGTGTGTGTGTGTGTGTGTGTGTGTGTGTGTGTGTGTGTGTGTGTGTGTGTTTGTGTCCCACTGTTTTGCCGGAGTCGGTCACTAATGAATACCTCGGGGACATCATGGAGAGATGAAGAGTAGGACAGAAAAGAAAGCACAGAGAGGAGCCTGGTTGTGGGAATGAGAGACATCTGTGGAAGAATGAAGGAGGAGGAAGGAGAGATGAAAGCACAGATAAAGTAAACTGAGCTCCTTTTTTATGAAGCTTATAAGCCAAGCAGTTCGTCTCCAGCCACTACTTACCCAGAGACGTCGTTTAGAAAATGTTTTGCTGCAGAAATTGCTGTGACAAATGTTGCCAGTATCCAGTGAAAAACATCTCTTTGAACATTTTAGCAATTAAATAACTTTGACACTGCCGACTTCTTTTTTAAAATGGAAGAAATTGATGTCTCTTAGTTTGTATTTTTAATGTGTGGTAAGTTGGACTCATTAGCTGTTTATACACAGTAGCTGCCAGTGTGCTGTGTCTCAGAAATAGCTGGCAGTTGGCGTTATTTAAAAGTTTCCCCTGTAATTAATCAGACTGCCAAGGATTCGCTGTTGGTATTTTAGTCTTTACTGGATACAGAAACAGAAAGACAGGAAGGTTGGAGCAGAGAGAGGAGGATGCTTTTTGGCAAAGCTCATAGGATAGATTTCAACGTATGATATGTAATTTACGTCATGTTCAGACCAACAACAGTACTGTGGCAAAAATGCACTTGCGTCATTCACTTTAATGAGACCAGTGGGGTCTCGCTGCAGAGGATACACAAAACCAAAATAAACAGAATTTCAGAGCCATCAAAAAATGTTGATCCTGACTCAAAGCTTCTATGCCTCTGTGCGAGCAACAGGGGTTGCCAACACCTTGAGGGAATTTCTTTAAATTTGGCACAAACATCCTCTCAGACTCAAGGATGAATTGATTAGACTTTGGAGGTCAAAGATCAGAAGTTAAGGTCAATGTGTCCTCATAAACATGTTTTTATGCCTCTGCGCAGGTCACAGTCATAGCTAGAGGCATTATGTTGTTGTATTGTCAATTCCATTCTCGTGAACACAAGAAGAACAAGAACGCCTTGAGGGAATTTCTTTAAATTTGGCACAAACGTCCACTGGGACTTAAAGATGTACTGATTAGATTAGAAGGTCAAAGATCAGAAGTTAAGATCACTGTGACCTCATAAATTATGTTTTTATGCCTCTGTGCTGGCCACAGTCAGAGGCATAATGTTTTCTGGTAGTCCATCCCATTCTCGTGAACGCGATATCTCAAGAACACATTTTGTAATGTTTGGCACAAACATTCCCTTGGACCCAAGGATGAACTGATTTGATTTTGGTGATCATAGGTCGCTGTAAACCTGCCTGTGCCAGTCTTGTCAACATGATATCTCAAGAACACCTTAAGGTATATTTTTTTCATTTTTGGCACAAACGTCCACTTGGACTCAAAGATAAACTGATCACTGTGACCTCATAAAGCACGATTTATGCCTCTGCACCGCCCATAGCCACAGGCTTTCACGAGGTGTCCCTCCCATTCTTGTGAACACGTTATCTCAAGAACGCCTGGAGGGTATTTCTTTTAATTTGGGGCAAGTGTCCCCTTGGACTCAGCAATGAACCAGTTCCATTTTTGTGGTCATCGGTCAAAGGTCAAGGTCACTGTAACCCTGTCTGTGCCAGTCTTGTCAACATGATATCTCAAGAACACCTAGAGGGATTTTTTTTTTTTTCTTTTTTGGCACAAACGTCCACTTGGACTCAAAGATGAAGTGATTAGATTGTGGAGGTCAAAGATCAGAAGTTAAGATCACTGTGACATCATAAAACATGTTTTTATGCTTCTACATAGTCATAGCTAGAGGCATTATGTTTTCAGGTTGTCCATCCCATTCTCTTGAATGCAATATCTCAAGAAAGTCTTGAGGGAATGTCTTCAAATTTGGCACAAACGTCCTTTGGACACAACAAAGAATTGATTAAATTTTCAAGGTCAGTGTTACCTTGCATACGTCTCATTCTCGTTAACGCGATATCTACAGAACACCAAAAGGGAATTTCTTCTGATTTGGTACAAATGTCCCCTTGGACTCCACAATAAACTGATTCCATTTTGGTGGTTATAGGTCAAAGGTCAAGGTCACTGTGACCTTGTCTGTGTCATTCTTGTGAACTTGAAATCCCAGGGGAGTTTTAGGGTTTAGAGTTTGAGGGAGTTTTTTTTTTTTTTTTATCTCTGGCACAAATGCCTACTTGGACTCAACGATGAAATGATAAGACTTTGATGGTCAGAAGTCACAGTCACTGTGACCTTTCATCTGTCTCATTCTCGTGAACAGGATGTCTTATGAACACCTTGAGGGGATTTCCTGAAATTTGGCAAAAATGTCCACTTCAAAAGTCACTATGACCTTGCGTCTTTTCGTGAATGTGATATCTCCAGAACACCTTAAGGGACTTTCATCAAATCTTAATCAAATGTCCACATTGACCTAAGAACACTCTGATTAGAATTTTGTGGTTGAAGGTCAAAGGTAACTCAGGAATTCATACACTAATTGACAAAACTCGACACAACTGATGAGACATCATATTAAATAATGAAGTGATGACATTTCATATCCCAAAGGTCAACGGTCAGCTTGACTGGGACATTATCATGTTTTGACGTCATATCTCAGGAACAGAAGGGGAGACATTTGGTCAGATACTGAATTGGTGACTCTAATCTTGAAGCTGTGCTGATTGTATAGATCTTCTGTGTGTGAAGCGTCCATGTTTTCACTGACATGGATGGAGACTGTCAGAGACACTGGACTGGTGGGCGGAGTCATACAACCACGGGGCAGTGATTCTAGTTTCATTAACAATGAATCACATGACTGTGTGTAATGTTAAAGTCACCTTCAGATTATAACTTTGCAGTTCCTCTTTGCTTTAGTTTTAGCTTCTGTCAGCCTTTAATAACTCTGATTCATCCAAAGATAGCTGCCACCCTTTACACTGATGATCAGTGCCATGAGCTCTGCCTCGTCATGCGTGTTGGTAAATGTGATGTGTGTGTGTGTGTGTGTGTGTGTGTGTGAGAGAGAGACAGAGACAGACAATATATGAAAGAGCATTATCATCATTGTCATCTCTCTGTCTCTCCGCTGCATCCTGTGGTGTGTTTGCCGTGCTGCGTTTTGATTGGTCAGCCAGACCAGCCGATTAAACCAGCGATTGCTCCGCTCTGTGTTGCCATGGAGATAAAAATTGACAACTTGCAGCTGTTGAACAACTCACTTTTTCCACTGCTGATATCATGTGTGAGTGTGTCCTCCTCGTCCACCCCTCCTGTCTGACTCCTTCTCTTCTTCTCTCCCCCGTCTGTCAGATCTGGGACATCCGTTCTCTGGAGTGTGTTCACGTCCTGCAGACCAGCGGCGGCAGCGTCTACTCCATCGCCGTCACCAATCACCACATTGTCTGTGGCACCTATGAAAACCTCATCCATGTAAGAGGGACACACACGTGCACACACACTCAGATGACAGATTTTGTTTTTGTTTTTTCTGTTTTAATTTTCTTCATTCCTTGTTAATGAGCAAACGTGTCCAAGTGTCTCGCCCTCTCTCAAAGGCATGAGGTCGCTTCTGGCTCCACTTCTGCTCAGCTGTTCTCTTTTTTTGCCTTGTTGAGTGTACAGATATATTCACGTAGGGCTTACATTAACACTTAGACGTAAGGATGACTACAATGTGCACCAGACCAAAATTTAGCAGCCACTCACTTCAGCTGTCTTACAGGTCAAACTCTCTCTGTCAGACACTTTTAAAAATGGACATCCCGCAGACAGGCACGGAAGATTGTCTTTTGCATGATCCATTTATCCATCCATCCATTTTCATCTGCTTATCTGGGGCCGGGTCGTGAGGGCAGCAGGCCAAGCAAAGCACCCCATACGTTCCTCTCCTCAGAAACACTTCCCAGCTCCTCCTGGAGGACCCCGAGGCGTTCCCAGGCCAGATGAGATATATAATCTCTCCCGCATGTTCTGGGTCTGCCCCGGGGCCTCTGACCAGCGGGACGTGTGCGTAACACCTCTAAGGGGAGGTGCCCAGGAGGCATCTTAATCAGATGCCCAAACCAGCTCAACCGACCCCATTTGACGCGAAGGAGCAGCAGCTCTACTCCGAGCTCCCTCCAGATGTCCGAGCTCCTCTCCATATCTTTAAGGCTGAGCCCAGAAACCTTACAGCGGACACTCATTTCGGCCGCTTGTGTCCACGCTGTTGCCTCAAGCGAGCGAGTTCAAGTATCTCTGGGTCTTCATGATGAGTGAGGGTAGAATGGAGCGCGAGATAGATCGGCATGTCATCATATTGTACGCTTGTAATGATGTCAGTGCGCTACGTTACCTGTGCTGTGAAAAAGAGCGGTGGCACTGGAGGGATGAATGGTGACTCTATCGCAACGCCTTTGCACTGTGCTCATAGAAATTAGCATATATTTAATAAAAACGAAATGTCTATAGTTCAAATAACTGTATGAGTGTTGAGAAATATTTCATTTATGTTTTTGCATTTAAAAATCTTTTGGATCGAAATGTTTTGTTTTTATTTTGTAAAATCTGACGAAAAAACATCCAATTTTCATATTTTTTTATGACACGATTTCAATACTTGAATCAATTATTATGGTTTCTTGACTTACATAAATTATTAGCTCAGGTTGTACAGATTTAGGTTGATGATGCATTTGATGATTCTCCAAGAAATGACATCACAATATGCAAAAATACAAATGTAGGCACAGGTGGACCATTGCTGCTGCAGAGTTCAAAGGGTTAATGATGATGATGATGATGATGATGAAGGATTGTGTCTTCTCTCCAGGTGTGGGACATTGAGTCTAAAGAGCAGGTGCGGACTCTGACAGGTCACGTGGGAACAGTGTACGCTCTTGCCGTCATCTCCACCCCTGACCAGACCAAAGTGTTCAGCGCCTCCTACGACCGCTCGCTCAGGGTGAGTACGGACCGCATGACTGTGTCTGTGTGTGTGTGTGTGTCTTGTGTGAGTGTGGAAAGATGGACTACATGTCATTATGGTGATGCGTGTGTATTTAAAGGTCCTACTGTCATGGGAAACAGTATGTGTTAACAAAACCTTTAGAGGACGACATACAAGTTCAGTAGGTGTATAAAATAAAGTGTTTCCTCTGTAACTGCTCAGGGAGATCTGTTGATAGTAACAAATTATGACAGTGGCATACCCCCATGAGATGTAATTAATTAATCTGTTCAGTTAGGGCTTTGCCCTTTGTCGTACAAAACAGAGTTTATAAGGTGTACCTGAATGTAGGGCTGCAGCTAACGATTATTTTCATTGTCGACTAATCTGTCGATTATTTCTTCGATTAGTCGACTAGTCATTTTATCGAAAAATGTGTTAAAATGTTGAAAAATGTCGGCCCGTCCCTCCCAAACCCCAAAATTATGTCATCTAATGTCTTGTTTCGTACTCACGCCAAAGGGTTTTAGTTCAACGTCATGGGAGAGTGTGTAAAGCTGCCAATATTTGAACGTAAGAAGCTGCAATAAGAGTATTTTGGGGTACTTTTATAGTACTTTTCTATGAAAAATGACTCAAACCGTTTAGTCGACTACTAAAATAGTCACCGATTATTTTAATAGTCGATTAGTCATCGATTAGTCGACTAATCGTTGCAGCCCTACCTGAATGCACCATTTGGTCCCTGTCACTGTGTGAGTGTGAATCTCATCACCGACACAGAGCACAGAAGTAGCATGACTGTAGATGACACAGACACGCTGTGGAAACTCTCTTTATACTTTTATATTACGTGACTGTTTTGTTGCAAACATTTACCTGACTGTGGTGGATAGCCTTCTGAGATTGACTCGCTAAACAGCAAGCTTGGCGGGTGTTAATTTTGGACCTTGCGCACTGCCCAACCTGAGACTGGCTAGCAACTCTGCTGTGGATTGGAGGGGAGCTAGTCCCAGCCAGAGCACCAGCAGTTTTGCTGCTGATACAGCTGCACCTCCTGACAGGCATGGACAGACAGGCTCTGATCCATCCTCGCTGTCAGACAGGAAATACTCCTCCTGACTCTACAGGAATGATTTTCGTATGGTCGGGTGCAAAAGTTAAAAGTTCAGTTTGTATCTCTGGAGAAAGATAGTGGATTGTTGAGTCTCATTTCTCAGTCGTTGAATACTGACGATCGAACCAGCCAATGTGTTGCCTTTTGACGACCTGGGATTTAGACTCAACAATCATCTGTCTTCTCTCCAAAATTACAAACTGAACTTTTAATAGAAATATATAAATGCATAAGTGTTCTTGTTATGTCATGTACCTTCTGTGTAAGTTAATTGACAGAAATATTGTGATGCAACTTGTGATTTACACCTCTGGTATTTAATTGTGTTAGCATACCACCTCAGAGCAGTGAACTCAGAGGAGACACACTGAAACACTTCTGTCTTGTAATGAAACATAGTTGAAATGCTGTGTGCGTTTCGTAGGTGTGGAGCATGGACAACATGATCTGTACCCAGACGCTGCTGAGACACCAGGGCAGTGTAACAGCTCTAGCCGTCTCCAGAGGGCGCCTCTTCTCTGGAGCTGTCGACAGCACCGTCAAGGTACCAAACGCCACCTCCCCATCAGCTGCTCCATCAGCTGCTGAACATCTGTATCGGTCTGTGCCTCTGTTCTGGTGCTCAGTCCGGCCAGCTGCAGGCTCACTGTGGTTCTAAAGTCCAGTTCAGACCAAAGATTCAGAAGAGACAAGTTGAAACAGGAAACTACTTGCAATGCGCCATCGTGCAGCATTCAAAAAACCTGCCAGTTCACACCAAGTCACCACGATGAGACGGTGTATCATCTCTAGTCAACAACTCTCTGTCCTTCCGTTCTGATTTGCAGCTTTTCAGACTTATTTTGTGGCTGAATATAATTAGAAGCTTCTTAAAATATGAATGAGGATAGTGATAGTGAGATACTGGCTACAGCTGCATTTGTAGTAAACATACATGTCAAATGTCTGCGCGTCCATCGGAGGTGTCACGAACACCCAAAGCACTCTGAAATAAGTTCATATATTTTTGTAGCTTTTCTGACTGAATCTCATAGTCTGTCCTTGTCCTCTGTCCTTGATCGTTCCTTCTCATCCTGATGTGCGTGACGTTACATCATTACTGTGTGCCTTTACTTTATGAATTCATTTTATGGTCTGTTGTGACTTTGTCAGATCCTCTAAGGTGATTTCTCTCTGTGTGTCTCCCTCAGGTGTGGACGTGCTAAACAGTTAGCTCTGCAGGAGTCCAGTCAACGTCACATGTCTTTGTTGTGTCAGACAGACTATATGAACGGTAACCTTTCCACATGATTTCCTCCTCCACATCCGTTTCTTCTTTGATTGTGATTTAACAGTCCAATAATAACCACCACTTCACAATCCAGCTGCATCAGAACCATTTTACTAAGTGTTGCTTTCCAAACTTCAAACAAACCCTCTGACGGCTTGACCCGATGGTCAGGGTCGAAGGTCTCTCTGAGGTCACACTCCTTAGTGACCTCATCACCAGTGCATTACGAGGCAAAATGAGACAAGCTGCCTTACAGTTGCACCGCACTGCGCCAAAACCAAGACTGACTGGACACTGCAGCCCTGTAATCAGAACAGGAAGTGGAGAGGTTTCAGACTCTCGTCCTGCTTCCTGCACCTGCCGTTTAAGAACTGTACTGATGATGCCTAATGCATACTGTTCACATAAGTCTAAGGGCTGGTTTCACAAACACAGAGTGACATCACACTCTTCTCAAATATATAGGTTGTGTTTCCCAGAATGCACCAGGACAAAGACAAGATATATGAACGGGGACATGGTTATTTTATCCAGATGAATGACACACTGATGACGGAGGCAACTGAAGACCCCCAGGTAAAAAAAAAAAAAAAAAAAAAAAAAAAAAATCGCAAGCAATCTAGCCTTAGCTGCGCTTACTGGCGATTACTCTGACATTCGCACTGAGACACATCCGGTGGCTGCTCACTCCGCTGCCGTTCAGCGGCAAATGAAACACCCTGGCGCCGACTGTTTACTGGAGTTTACCAGCCTGTTGCTCATGTAGCATTTGAAGATAATTACAAGTCTTAGTTTTTATTATCAAGATTTATTTTTGGTGCGTCGTCTCGCTTCCGTCAGGAGAAAAAAAGTGTTTGAGAAAACATCTTCATCATAGTTTTAGTCAGCGAAATCAACACTGCTCTGAAAGCACCCCGGGTTACCTGTCTGTTTGTTTAACTTCACCTCTCTTGGTTTGTTTATAAAATGCCAATAGCCCCTTTTCCACCGCAGGAACTTTTTTCAATTACCCAGGTAATTGAAAAGCCTCGGAGCATTTCCACCGAAATTACCCGGGTAAATAAAGTTCCCCCTACCCCCAAATTCCCCTGAAAAAAGATCCTGGTAGCGGGGTAGGACTTTTCAGATTACCCGGAACTTTGAGGGGCGGGGCTGTGTGCTGAAGAACGCTGATTGGTGGAACACAGGCAGCGTTCCGCACTTCCGTGTCAGCGAGGCTGCAGACTTTCGACAAATAAACATTTCTACCGGAGTATTGATAAGCGCTAACAGTATTGGTTCTTTTAATGGCACTTTTACACATTTTGGTTTAATTCATTATCATCCTGCAGCCTCTCCTCTGCGCTCTGTGCCGGCGCTGAACACACACACACACACACACACACAGACACACACACACACACACACGGCTACACGCTGCGGTAAGCAGTGAGCCGCCGAGCAGCGGTCTTTATGACTCTTAACTTAATGACTCGAGCTGACGGTTACACTCGTTACTGTAAGTGGAATTAAACCTCAGCGAGTAAGGAGCCAGTAATTTATCAATACGTGTTCAGCAACATGAACATGTAAACATGTAGACAGCGATATTCAATATGCTCCGCCCACAGTCTCTCATCCACCGACACTAACATTATGTCTTACATGCTGATTCAGACAGCACGCTAGTTCGGCTAACAGCGAATTGTTACTAATAAGTTCCAATGACAGCTGTCTGTATGTAGACTAACTTAGTTTGACTCTTATCTTAAAATACTTTTAAACTTAGCTGCTGGCTGAGACAAGCAGCCCGTCCTCTCTCTACCAGCACTAATGTTATGTTACCAGCCAACAAGCTGGCGGAGGGCACACGCTGAATCATCTACGTCATCAGCCTGATTTGAATAAATTTTCCGGAACTCTGAGGTGAGGTGGAAACGCAAATCACACAGATTACCAGGAACTCTTTTACCCAGGTAAATAAGTTCCTGGTAATAAAAGTTCCTGGGAATGTTGGTGGAAAAGGGGCTAATGTGAACCTGAACTGGACCAGAATTAAATAGCAACCGCCAGTCTTTTATTTTTCCTTGGGATAAGAAAAGTAACCACAGCCTAGGATTGTACCTGACAGTCAGATTGATCAACAGCAAAGATCTGCATGTTGGTGAATTTTCCACCAACTAGCAGAGCCTACACTGTTGGGAGCATTTATATTTGTGTGGTGGTGTGTCTGTGTCACTCTGCAGTTACACCTCCAAAACACTAGTTGGCGATGGGGTTTCTGTGAAGTGCTGTTAAATGTAGTTGATTCAAAACACACATTAAACACACATTAAACACACATTAAACATGGCTTAATAGACACAGTTTCAAACGCAAGTACACAAATCAGCTTCACTATAACTGGCAGCATTCACAGACAAACACTTGTCTTTATCTGGACACATTTTCCCCACAAATACAACATGCTAATGTTTTTAGCACAAGCCTATGGCATTTTACATTGTATAAATTAGCTTACCGGCTAGTGGACATGAAGCCAGGGACAACAGCAACATTTAACAAAGGTAACGTTTCAAATTCAGCTCCATTACAGCTCACAAGAATCTCTGACAAAACAACTGTCTTATACTAAACACGTTTTCCAAACAAATACAACATGCTAACGTTATTAGCATTTTACATTGTATAAATTAGCCTAGCAGCTAGCAGAGATTTCCTCTGCTCATATGAAGCCAGGATAAATCACACACAAGACTTAAAATGCTATTTTTGTGGAGGCTTTATTGTCTTCACAATTTATTGTTTCTTATCTGTGAAATTAAAGTAAATAAAAGCTTTGTTTCCACTGAGGGAAATGGTTTCAGCTCACAGAAACAGACAGGAGGTCTGCGTCACTGCTCAGAGGACGGTTTGTCTCATTTCAGGATACATTTCCCTCTCTGTTGATTGTTGTGTTTGTCACCTGAACTCTGTGAAACCAGCCTTTATAAACCACCTTTTAATAAGTGAAGACTTTAAAGAGAATGACAGATCTATAGATTTACTGAGTTTTATATTAGTGCCATGATAGAGCTGTATTCAGAGCCATTAACGCTTGTACAGTGGTGTAAGATAAGACAGTGCCGAGCCTGGACAGAGTGACTCACACTGGCCTACATTAACAGAGAGGGACGGGGAGAGGAGGACAGTCTGTGTGCATGTGTGTGTCTGTTGTTGTGTATGTGTGTGTGTGTGTGTGTGTGTGTGTGTGTGTGTTTCAATGAGTGCCATATGTGTGGATGGAAAGGAAAGACTGACTCCTCCCCGCTCTCTGGTCTCTAGAATGAACACAACCACAGATTAACACTGATTGTTAACCCTCGATAGACTGACGCTGAAGGCCAGCAGGTGACTGTGTGTAATTAACCTTCAAACTCCCAGAAGCAAAGTGCCATTGAGCTGAAGTGAAGCCCTGCTCTCCTAAATTATATTTCAGGACCCATATTGGGTTGAAAATATGAAAAGTGACTCGATCTGCCTGGGAGGGTTGTTTTTAAGTTCATGAGATCATGCACATCCACGCCAAATTTAAACACGTGGGCCGAATTAGGTTTTTACAGATGTTCAGAGTTAAGTTGCCTTCACTCAGAGCAGGTCTGGCCGCTGCTCACTGAAGCCTCGGTGAGGAAGGTGGTGAGGGAGAGAGGAAGTGTCTTCACTGGTCACAGTTTGAGTGATTCCTTGTATACTTGTAATCATGTAAGCCTGAGTTGATCATTGATCAATAAAACTGTTGTACACTTTAACAGCTGTCGGCCTCATTTGTTTATTTCAACAGTGTAACGTGATGCTGTCTGTGTGTCTCATGGCCGCAGGCATTATGTTTTTGGGTTGTTCGTCCAACTGTCTAATTTTTGTGAACACGATATCTCAAGAACGCCTTTAGGGAATGTCTTCAAATTTGGCCTGTGTGTCGGCCATTGCCATAGCTAGAGACATGTTTCCAGGCTGTCCTTCCCATTCCTGTGAACGCAAAATCTCAAGAACACCTTGAGGGAATTTTGTCTTTTTTGTCACAAACGATGAATTGATTAGATTTTGGACGTCAACGATCAGAAGTTGAAATCACTGTGACCTGCATCGGCAGTAGCCGTAGCTAGAGGCATAATGTTTTCTTTTAGTCCATCCCATTCTTGTGAACAAAATATCTCAAGAATACCTTGAGGGAATTTCGTTAAATTTGGCACAAACGTCCACTTGGACGGAAGAACAAGCTGATTAGAATTTTGTGGTCAAAGGTCAAGGTCAGTGAGACCTTGTTTGTGTCATTCTTGTGAAGGTGCTATCCCAAGAACACTTTGAGGGAATTTTTTACATTTTTGGCACAAACGTCCCCTTGGACTCAACAATGAATTGATTAGATTTTGGTGGTCGAAGTTCAAGGTCACTGTGACCTTGCATCCATCTCACTCTTGTGAATGTGATATCTCACAGACACCTTAAGGTAATTTTATCAAATTTGACACAAACGTCCACACTGACTGAAGAATACTCTGATTAGAATTTGGTTGTAGAAGGTCAAAACATGTTTTTGGCCTAAACTCAAGAATTTAAATGCTAATAATGACAAAATTTCACACAAATGTTTAACAGGATAAAGGTCAAAGGTCAGCTTGACTGTGACATCATCATGTTTTAACGTCATATCTCAGGAACAGAAGGGGAGACGTGGTCAGATACTGAATTGGTGACTCTAATCTTGAAACTGTGCTGATTGTATAGATCTTCTGTGTGTGAAGCGTCCATGTTTTCACTGACATGGATGGAGACTGTCAGAGACACTGGACTGGTGGGCGGAGTCATACAACCACGGGACGGTAATTCTATTTTTTTGCTTGTTTGTTTTGTTTTTTTTCCTTGGAATTAGTTGTTTGATCGAAGAAAAAAAACCTTTAGGTCCACCTTTTAGTTTTTCCAAAACTCTGAACTGCATCTAATGACCTTTGTTATCACATGTAATGCAAAAGACCTACACTGAATATACAGTGCATTTCCATTCACTTGTTTTTATGGGCATTTTAAATTAGCACAATCAAAACAAAACAAATGTGAGTGGAAACACAACAATTGAAAAAAAACAAATATTGCAGGATTTTTATGCTTTGAGGTTTAAAATTTGATGCATTGATAAAAGGTTAATGCGACAAAGTTCAGTGAAAACAGCTCTCTTTGTCGTCTCTGGAGACTCAACAGATGATGTCTGCACACAGGTTGTTAGCAGAACTCTTTCAGCAGCTCACAGCTGTAGGATCAGTTTTTTAAAACTCTTTGAGTGTGATCCTAATCAAACTTGTTCTGTTTACTTTGAGTAGGTGCTGCTGAACTTTGACCCTCTTACATCTGTTACCTGAGAGATAAAACAAACGCCACTTACCAAATTTCTAGAGACAGAGAGCTCTGCTGTTTTTACTTTACAATGTGTGTACTTTAACTTTAAAGTTATAACTGCACAGAATGTAGATTGTAACCTATCTGCAACAGTGAAATCACATCTGCAGCTCTCTGTCATTGTTATTTTTTAGTTATGATCTTTTGTTGTTTGTAATATTTGTGATTTTTTTTTGTTCACTTAATCAATCAATATTCCAAGTATAACAATCTGACTGGTCACTTTAACGCACTGTCATCCATCACTGCAGCCTCTGACAGCTGTCAATCATCTGTTTACGGCTCAGATAATGTGACGTATGTTTCGCTGTGCAGAGGATCGTGGGTCAGAAAAGCCAGGAAAGCATGCTGGCTTGCACACTGCAAAACTGGACCAGATGTAGCAGAACATCCTGGTACTTTTGGCATACTGCATTTGACATGCTTTGTATTGGGAGATACTAAATCTTTTTCTGGCATACTATATAGTACAGTAGTGTGGGTATTGGAACGCACAGTCTATTTAATTTGTCCAGTGTGTTCTCTGTTACCATAGTTGACTAAAAATCAACTAAAAACTAAAATTAGGTGTAAAAAACTTGAAACATTTGGTGCATCTGGAGTTTACTTCTCTTTTTTTTTCTTTGAACAGAAAATTAATGAGGCCCATAGTTAGTGTTTTTCCTCATTTTTCAAAAATCCTGACTTTCACTGAAGATAAAAGGATGGTTTTTCATGTGATCTAAAGATTTTGAAGTTGTACTGTTAGATATTTTCCCAAAATATCTCCACACTAGTTTTCAAGGCTTTCGGACCAATCAGAACAAATTTTGTGGCTTTTTTTTCTTCATCATACTAAATATAGTCGAGTAGAGTAAAGTGCTCAGACACATCCGACAAATCTGTGTATTACTGATAGAATAATCATGTAGTTGGTTAATATTTTGGTGGGTTGGTGTCACAGAGCCCTCATCAGAGCCACTTATTGCACTGGTTCCCAACTTGGAGTTCAGGGTCCTCCAGTGGGTCACATGATGAGTGTGAGTGGTCATCAGAGAGGGTAGGATAACTGGAAAAGTTAAATTTATTTCTCCCCTCAAGGAGTTTTCTAAAGACTGAAAACAGCCAAGAAGAGTAGCAAAAGTCTAGCTTCCTTTCAGACCACTTCACCTACAATATGCTGAAAGTTTATTATGGGATGTGTGCCCAATGACGCCAAAGTTAAACCGCCTACCCTGGCTCTAAGCGAGCACATTCTGAACACGTCCTGAGCTCTACACAACCAAATGAAGTGAAAACACCTGTGTGACAGTCACAAGGCTTTAACAGGCCTCATTAAAAATGCACTGACATGTGCTGTATTGCAGGTATGTGCTGCCCCCTGGAGGACGACCTCGAACACACAGAGTTCACATGACAACACAGAGGTGAGACTGACGGTGCAGTTTGTATAGAACATTTATTTATTCAGAGCAGATGGCCATAAGATGCAGTCACTGCAAGCACACACCACTGTCCAGTCACTACAACACACACACTCACACACACACACACACACACACACACACACACACACACACACAGAGGTTTCATACAGTCAATAGCAGAGAGCAACACATAACACACACACTCACTCACACAGCCTCTCTCAAGCATCCACGTACAGTCACTGCAGAGCAGAGGAGACACCGGGCGGCGTCTGTTCAGAGAAGCACAGGCGGAAAACCAAATAAAAACAGCTCGGCCTTTTCTTTAAAGAAAGAAAATGAACAGTACTTTTGCTCCACAACAAATCTGACCATCTGTGTTTTGTTTTTTTCCACCACTGCGGCCTGACCCCGATCCCCACACGCCAAACACACTTAAGAGTAACGCCTCCAACATGAGTGATGACCAAAATGAGACCCGAGGAGGGAGGAGAAAGGCAAACAGTGACAGTTAGAAAATCTGCAGCAGTGCGGGGAGGAGACGAGGGCATTCTTTGTGGTGGGAGTACGAAAGAGAGTTGACCTTTGACCTCTATGCAGCCTCTGATAGGGGGAAGTTGCAGTGGATTCACGTGCACCAAATCAAATCGGATAAACATACTTTCTACTGGGAAATTTCACATAAACATCAGGTCGGAAAAGTCAGTCAGATGTAAGAAAATGTAAATATACACCTACATTTATTACACGTGTGGTTACAGCTGGACCAAACGTCATAACGGACGGTTTACTGTGAAGCTCATTTGTGCCCCAAGACTATATTTAGAGTCCGGAAAAATGCGGCAACATTTGTTCTGATTGGTCGAAAGTCTTCAAAACTGGTACGAACATATTTTGGACGAATATCTAACAGTACTTTTCTTTAAATCTTTAGATCCCCAGCTGGCACACGACTGAGCCTCAGCGTTAAAATGTGGTTAAAATGATCTCAGTTGTTATTTTAACATTAAACGAACATTGAAACAACGTTTAATTCTGATGGTTGTAAAAAGGTTAGCAAAACCCTCATAAATCAGCATTGAAATGTCAGAAAGATCTGTTTAAACAATTTTGAAAAAACGTTTAAAGTTTATGAAACAACAGTGCGAAATTACCGTTGATTCATCTTTCACAATCAAAACATAATACAACAGTGATTCAACCGTGGTGCGTGACGCTGATTCAGCAGTGACGAAGAAATAAAACTCCAGCTGGGCATGAAAAACCACACTTTTATAAATAGTCAGGATTTTTAAAAAACAAGGAAAAACTTTTACATTGTTTTTATTAAATGTTTTCCAAATGAAATGTGCGGGAATATTGTTGATATTCAACTTTCTGGAGTTCAAAGATACTTAATATTTGATTCTGCTCTTGTAGTTTCTGACGTACCGCCATTTTCTTTGGGCGCATCATGAGACGACTGTTGTTTTTCAACATATAATGAAATATACAGAAACAACAGCTGTCCCGTGTGTCCAAAGACAGATGTGGTACGATTAGAAAAGCTCACTTTTCAGCCAAACAGTTTGACTAGTTTTAGTTTTCAAATTTCAGTTGCGGGCGCACAAAGGTTTATGATCGTGACGTGCATGTTTTCATGAAATCTACATTTAGAGCGATACTTTGCCTGCAAAACGACCGTCTGTGTATCAGGTGCTCACCTTGTGTTACCTGGAATTTGAGGTATATTTTTCTCACATGCCTCCATGTTGAACGGAGAATCCAAAAACTGAAAAAACTCTTAATGAATGAAAGTGTTTTATTTTGTACGCTTAATAACGTTTTGCGAAAATACGTGTTTGTGAAGTACAGAAACATCTGGATAAATGAGACTTGGTTTATTGTGCACAAGTTGTGTGAGAGTTTGTAAACGTGGGCCCTGATGATTTTGATTCGTCAAGAATGTTTGCCTTTTTTGGATTCTTCGTTCTCTGTAGAAGTTTTCTTCACAAATTCAAGGTAACACAGGGCGAGAAACTGATACACAAATGGTCATTTTGTGGGTGGAGTATTTCTTTAACCCTTTGAAACCTGAGCAAACTAGCATTTCTTTCAAAAACATGGGAAGAAGAAATTACCCTAAAATTTGCAAGAAATTTGTGAAAAGAGAAAATTAAAAACAAGAAAATTAATTAAAAAAAACAAACAAACAAGGAAATGACCTGGAAAAGAAATTATAATAATTCTGCACCATAATTTTAAATATAATTATAAACATAATTTTCCCTGGCTTTTTTCTTTTTTCCCTTGTTTTTTTTTTTTTTTAATTTTTATAATTTTCTAAATCTATTAATTTTTTGCCATTTGTGGGACATTTCTTACCAAGTTGCTCGTTGCCTTGTTAGTCGAGGTTTCAGGGGGTTAAAAGCAGTGGAAGTCTGCTTATTAACTTTTTTCTAAATTTTCTAAAATGTCGCACCGTCACTACCTTTAATGTTCTGACATGAATGCAGCAGCTAACCTGGGACACCTCAATGTGAAACGCTCTGCAAGCACCTGAACGCATCGTGTGAAGAGGCCAAAATGTAGCTGTTGTATTAGAATAAATTTGTTTCTAATTGTCCGATCAAATGTAGACGACTCAGGTTTTAAAGGACAAATTAATACTGTATGAGTTACTGACAGAAGTTGCTGGGTTTCGTTTGAGTCTGATGATTCTCATCAGTGGTGTTTGGGGGCGGCTGCGTAACTTCCCGTGATATCGACTAACAAACCAGAACACGAGAGAGATCCTCAGATATTGTACATACCCATCTACTGTATTGTAGTCAGACCAAAATCACAAAGCAAGGCACATGTTTCAAAGAAAAAGAAACAAACATTGCATTTCAAACAATAGAAAAATAATAAAAGGGAACAACAAGAATTGCTTGTATTATACACATCGCCACACCTGGACACATGTAGGCAGAGGAAAATCAAAAACAAACGCTTCCTGGTTATATCCCAACATGGTATCCTACAATGATTGATCGGCTCGGACCACTTTAAGCATGGAGAAGCAAACTGACTCAACACTCAGATTAGATCTGTTTACTTTGAAAAATAGTCTTCAGGATGACACACACATCATAAATACACTTCTTATTTTTTTTTGCAAATATCCATATATATAATCTCTATGTGATCATAATTTAAATACCACAACTATTCTCTGAAGTCTTACTCGTCTATATAAGGAGTGTGGTCGGCTGCTGTCGCACTGTGAAACCTGGATTGTATTAATGAACCCAGGTGCAAATGAAACATCAGAGTATTGCACCTGTTTGAGGAACTTAAAGGGGCACTCCAACAATCTTACACGTGAATGTGAGTGTGCTAGTCCTGGTTAGTTAGTGCAGCTTTTTACCAGGTAGAAATGGTCTAATGAGACAGGGCTGTACCAAATGTCTTTTTTTACATTCAAAGCTTCTATTGATGTTTTTGAACAAAGCTTCGAGCGTCAGTTCACAAAAATTCTCAATTTGATTAAAGTGAGCTGAGCAGCAACTGGCAGAGCAAAGTTTTTTGGCTGCAGTGAAAATGTTTTGTTTTTGAAAGGCTAATCGCCAACAAATATGGATTTAAGCTAGGAACTAACACTGATTAACTGGTAACTAACGGGTTAATTTTTAAAAAAAAAAAAAGCAAAATGACGTTAAATACACGAGACATGTCTTTTATTTTGGCGCTCCGTTGTCTCAGTGAGCTTTAGCGCCGCATTTCAAAGCGCTATCCATAAAATGTTTTGTGTAGGGCTGTCAAAATAATGTGTTAATTTTAATTTATTAATCACAGAAAAATAACGTTAAGAAACTGCAGACCAGTTTGGGTGGTAGAGGACAGGGAGACAACTGTGTCCAAATCCAGTAGCTTTACTACGACACATCTGACAAAATTCATTTGAATTGAAACTTTTAAAAATACTTTAACAGAAAAAATTGCTGTATGTGATTAATTTAGATTAATTAATCACAGAGCATGTAATTAATTAGATTCATTTTTAATCCCTTGACAGCCCTAATTTTGTGATGCAGCTAGACGTTAACATGGAAACAAATTAACTGCATCTTTTTTTCAATAAAATTAAGAATTTTGGACGTTAAAACGACCTGGAGTTATTGAAAATGTTCGACTCGAAAGAGATTGAATCAATCCTACACAGCAAATCTAGTTCTGCAAAGATTAAAAGACTAATAACATTATCGTAGTCTAATCCAGTGGTTCCCAACTGGCCTGGCCACGGAGCCCAGATTTCTCCTTAGTCATCAGTTCAAGGTCGACACCACGACCCACCAGTTGGGAACCACTTTCTAATCTTATCTGCACCTGTGCAGAAATACAAAACCAACATGCAAAAAAAGAAGCTGCACAGCATTTTAATCAGTGAAACTTAGAACCATTGGGTACAGCCCTGTGACAGACATGAGTTGCATCATGGGTAGTGTAGTATCCAGACCCTTTATGGAGGCGTGATGCTGAATCACTGGAGTGCCCCTTTAAACATGAAACAAACCATCCAGCTTCACAGGTCTCTGCTGCCGCTCACACTTTTTTTTTTTAATCCCATGTCATGGCAACACACTGTGTAGTAACCATGGCGATGCCGATGAGGATGGTGAGGGTGATAATGTAGATTGTCATGGCAACACGGGGTGGGTGGTTAGGAGCGTGTGGGACGAGAGAGAGATAGAGATGGAAAGAGGACGGTCGTCCACTGTCAGGGAGGACGTGTTGTGATCTACATTTTATTTCCTGCTGAGAAGATTTCAGGGATTCTGGAAAGTTTTGGATGTAAATATACGAGTGAACACGGGGCCTTAAAAGTAGGGATGCACCAGGATCTGACCTCAGATCCGGATTCAGTCAGATTCATGTTAAATGGTGTTATTATGAAATTAAATGTTTCCATTATCACCTACATTCACTCACTGCAGACAGGCTGCTGACTGACAGCTTTTAACACACCGATAAAAATATAAACATGTTCAAAGATTCAGGATTTTTCAGTGAAGGAGAAGCAAAACATGTAATTCTACGATTTTTTAAAATTATTTTTTTAGGCACACAATTCAAATTAGAGTATTTTATGTCTGAGTAGGAAGTTTGAATTTTGGAGCAAAGGGAGCACGAATACTGGATCATTAATCTGTATCATCAGATAATCTGAATTAAAGGATTAAAGGGTAACTTTGGTATTTTTCAACCTGGACCTTAATTTACAGTGTTTTTTTGTGTCTAAATGGGATTAACAGAGAGTGCTGCAGCTGTAATCCAATGTAATCCTTCAAGGCAATTAGCAACCCGTCAATGTGCGTCCACTAAAAGTGTTTTTGCCACTGACTCAGATTGTTATTCTAACGGTGCTTTTACACCTGCCCTGTTTGGTTTAGTTAATCAAACTCAAGTTCGTTTGTCCCCTCAGTGCGGTTCATTTGGACAGGTGTGAACACAGCAATCACACTCAGGTGTGCACCAAAACAACCAGACTGAGACCTTCTTGAAGAGGTGGTCTCAGTCTGGTTCCAAAGGAACTCTGGTGCGGTTGGTTTGTGGTGAGAACGTGTTCCGACCTGGATCTGAAGCAACTGCAGTCACATGACACATTGTTTGGGTTAAACATGAGCATGTTACAGTCCTGGAGGATTATTAATGTGCGCCTCCTCCTGTACTGCCTTAATGTGCACATTCAGCACATCCAATGCATCAAAACATTGTTTTCTAGTTGGAGCCGCGCCTCGTTTTCAAACTGTATGCTTTGACTCAAATGAACAATGACAGCAATATAGTCCACGATGAGCAGCGCTAAAATCAACCTGCGTAGTTGTCCCTCCATTGTGACATTAGAAAGTGTCACATTTATCTTGACAGTGTACTCTTCTTCAACGTTTGCTTTACTTCCTGGATTTTTCCCACATGGAAATTCTGACCAATCAAGAGCAGCTTTCTCACACAAGGCATTTGATCTGGTCCGCTTGTAAATGCTGCCGTGAGAACACCAACCAACTCTAGGCAATTATACAACTTTGGAACAACATGAGTCCCTGATTCAGACCAAAGGAGACAAGAAGCCTACACTTGTATCTCGCTTGAACTACACTACACTGCCATGACCTATACTGGTACTGCGCAGGTTCATCTGTATCAGTTAGCTTTTAGAAAACAAATACAGATGAAATGAACGCAGTGTCTGGACAGAAGGTTTCGTCTCTCTTCGTAGATGAAGCGACGCCTGCGAGCTAGTTCAGGCAGTCAACTCGAGCTGCACTGATTCATTCACACACCTCGTACGTCTCTCCCTGTTTGTCATCTACAAAACACACCCTCCCAATTTAGCCGTCTATTTAAGCTGCAAAATCTTCCCAGCTAGTACTGCTGCTTGCTCTTTCAGCCCCACCTTCACCCCAGCATCCACCTGCAGGCTCCGGCTAATTAATTTAATCATCACTCCCCAGTATCTCATGTAAACATCTGCGAGGAGCGATGAGGCCAGAGACTAGATGCCAAACTCTATGTTCTGCTCTTGAAATAAACATTTAGACGTGAGTTGTCTGACTGAACTGACAGTGTGGTAAACAAGGCCTTAGTGGATGTACACTAATGCCGTGAGTGGTGACATCACAGCTCTCTCTCGATACTGGACCCATTTAAAAAACAGTTTTTTCCCATTAGACACAAAACTCGGAAAAATTAAGTCCAGGTTGAAAAATTCTGAAGTTTCCTTTCAAGGTATTGGAAGAGAAAAAGTTGCATTAATCCATCCCTACTTAAAAGTGTTTGGAAATATATTTATCATTCAAAATGTTTTCAGTTTTCTGAGTGTGTGTAGCTGTGTCCTCGTCCTCTTTAATAACTGCAGGTATCAGGAATGATTTGAAACCGTCGGTCAAACTGAGTTCACAGCTCTGTCTGTAGACACATGCATCTGACTCTGCTGCTTGTGGTGCAGCTGAGTCCAATCTGACCTTTGACCCATCCTCCTAAAAACTCCACGACCTCCACCTTGCTAACACTTTGCACCCCCGACTCCTTTAACAACATCCTGACATCCTTCTTTCAGACAACCTGCTGTGGCCTTCCTGCAGCTGCCTCTCCTCTCACTGGGTTCATATTGTGCGGACTCCCCGTGTGTGTGTGTGTGTGTGTGTGTGCAAGCTGGCTGCATGGGCCATTGTGCTTCTCCTGTGTGTGTGTGTGTGTCAGTGTGTGTGTGTTGGGGGTGATGATGAGGATGCAGCAGAGTGTTTTGAACGCAGCCAGGACTGAATCTGATCCTGAAATTCCAACAAGCTCTCACACACACACACACCTGTCACACTGTCCCTATCTCACACACACACTCACGCACACACACACACACACACCTCAGGAGCTGAATAGTCTCGTTTTGGTCACAGATAAAAATCTTTCCACCAAGTCATTTACATCGTCACAACACCAGAGGTCACCATTCCACACAGAACCAAGACATCAAACCAAAGAGCTAGAGATTCATATTTATCGGTATATTATATATATTACTGTGCTAATGCAGGACTTTTTCAGTAGATATAAACTCTCCATGCTTAGAATGTACACATACCAGACTATGATTCATACACAGTTGGTTTTTCAATCAGTATTAGTTTAGTTTATTTGTTCGCCGTCGGAGCTTCATGAGTCCGTGTGGAGTTCTGAAAAGACCCACGTTTGATTGCAGTCTCCTCCATCTTGTTGCATTTCTTCTTCACCTCTCTGTCTTGTGATTTTTTTTTTTCCTCTCCACATCAGTCATTTTTGGTCCTTCTTTTTTTTTTATTAAGCCCTCTCTCTTTATTAGTGTCTCTCTCTTCATTCTCTCTCTGCCACACGTCTGTCCAGGCCTGTGGCGCTGCTCCGTCATTTTCATCGTCAGCGACAGGAGATGAGAGGAAGAGGAGGAGAAAGGAGGTGTTCCAGAGCAGCAGCGATAGACGGATGGACGGACGGGCGGACGGACAGCAGGAGGAGTGAGAGGGGGATGAGCACGACAGAGAGAGGAGGATGAAGAGAGGGAAAGAGAGAGGAATAGAGAGGCATGTTGTTGCCCATTGTGCCGTCTGAGTCACTCCTGATGCAGCGTTGCCGTGGAGACACGCTGACTGGTTTCTGTGGTTACTCCAACATGGCGTCCAGCTGGTCGGCCAGGTCGTCAAACATGCTGCCGATGTCGTCGAGGATGCTGACCGTGGTCTTCTGCTCGGCCACAGAGCTAAACACACACACACACACAGAAGCACAACATTATAACAGCTGATGGGAAACACTTCAGGATCGAGATGCTCAGTTTATATAGTTCAATATTTAATGATAATAATTGATGACGATTAAAAGATGTCAGTTTCATAGTTATTTAATATTTGTACAGCTGTCCCTGACTAAGAATTTTCGTAGTCGACCAACAGTCGTCATTACGGTGACTGCTGAGCGAGGACACTTCCTGTGTGTGTCCTTTCAAATTAAAGTCCCATATGGTCCAGTCATATAGGTTTGGATTTATTTTGACAAGGCGCAGCTCCTGATAGATTCACGTTTGGCCAGTGTATTAGTAAATTAACTATTTTAAATATCAGCGTCTATTAAAGCCTTTTTTGATTAATATAATTTTAATGTACTCTGCATTTCTAAGCTGGACAGCTGGACCTTCATCATTTGTGCGTATGCATGATCTGAGGCAGTTCTAAATTTGCTCACAGAGTACGAACAAATTCAGGTAAAAAAAATACTGATGAATCCCAGATTTGTGCATAAAATAATCATACTCATGGTCTATGGTTGGGCCCATTGTTCTTATATTCCGGTGCAGAGTGAGTCCTAGTGTCATAAGTATGCTAAGAAAAAGTGTTTAGTCATAAACCAAAGTCGCTCATCCAGGGCCGGGTTGCGGGGGCAGCAGGCCAAGCAAAGCACCCCAGACGTCCCTCTCTCCAGCAACACTTTCCAGCTCCTCCTGGAGGACCCCAAGGCGTTCCCAGGCCAGATGAGATATATAATCCCTCCAGTGTGTTCTGGGTCTGCCCCGGGGCCTCCTACCAGTGGGACGTGCCCAGAACACCTCTAACAGGAGGCGCCCAGGAGAATCCTGATCAGATGTTGAACCACCTCAACTGACCCCTTTCGACACGAAGGAGCAGCGGCTCTACTCCGCGCTCCCTCCAGATGTCTGACTCCTCCCCCTATCTCTACAGCTGAGTCCAGACACCCCACAGAGGAAGCTTATTTCGGCCGCTTGTATCTGTGATCTCATTCTTTCAGTCACTACCCAGAGCTCATGACCATAGGTGAGGGTTGGGACGCAGATGGACCAGTAAATCAAAAGCTTCGCCCTCTTGCTCTTGCTCGGTCTGACGCAGTGCCTGCATCACTGCAGACGCCGCACCAAACCTCTGATCCATCTCACGCTCCATTCTACCCTCACTCGTGAACAAGACCCCGAGATACTTGAACTTCCTCACTTGAGGCAGTAACTCTCCCCCAGCCCAGAAGGAACAATCCACCATTTCCAGCAGAGAACCATGACCTCAAATTTGGAGGTGCTGACTCTCATCATGACTGCCGCACACTTGGCTGCAAACCGCCCCAGTTCATGCTGGAGGTCACGGTGTGATGACGCCAACAGAATCACATCGTCTGCAAAAGCAGAGACGCCATTCTGAGGTCCCCAAACCACACCCCTTCCTCCCCCCGGCTGCACCTTCAGATCCTGTCCATGAAAATCAATAACAGGATCGCTGACAAGGGACAACCCTGGTGGAGGCCCATACCCACCGAGAACGTGTTTGACTTTACGCCAAGTATGCGGACGCAGCTCTCACTTTGGTCATACAGGGACCAAATGGCTTGTAGCAGCGACCCAGTACCCCGTACTCTCGCAGTACCCCCAACAAGACTCCCAAGGGACGTGGTCGTAAGCCTTCTCCAAGGCCACAAAGCACATGTAGACTGGATGGACAAACTCCCACAACCCCTCCAGCAGCTTTGCAAGGTTACAGAGCTGCTCCACCATTCCATGACCAGGACAGAAACTACATCGCTCCTCCTGAATCCGAGTTTTGACAGTTAGTCGGAGCCTTCGCTCCAGCACCTTGGAGTAAACTTTCCCAGGGAGGCTGATAATTGGAACACTCCCTCCGGTACCCTTTTTTAAAAATGGGAACCACCAATCCGGTCTGCCACACAAGCACCGTACCCCACCTCCATGTGACACCACAAAGGCGTGTCAGCCCAACAAAGACATAAACCAAACTGGGTCAAATTCAAATTTTGACCTGACGATGACTGAAGTGATTATGGTTTGTATTTGTGAAATGTGTTTGTGTGAGTACAAGACTGTGTGTGTGTGTGTGTGTGGTCCTTACTCATCCTGCCGCAGTATCTTATCCTCCACAGCCTGCAGAGCCGCTGCCAGCGACGCGCTCGTCTCCTCCAGCTTCTGATGCACCAAAGAATCCACACTGAAGTCCGGCGTCGTAGCGACTGGCGCCGTCACCCCGCCTCCCGCCATCCCACTATCCACAGACACACCCCCAATGGAGGAGCGAGGGGGCTTGACAGGTGGTGGGGTCGGGCTGGGAGTGGCAGGGGTCTGGGGCGTCTGAGGTGTGGGCGGGGTCTGCGGGGTGTGGGGACTCTGGGGAGACGGGCTCAGCGGCTTGGTGTTTGGCGGGCTGGGGATGTTGGAAGGAGGGAAGCAGGGGGGTGAGCTGGTCTGTCGGGCCATCGCAGGGTGCTGCTTCACTGGAGCATTCGCTGGAGCCGGGGCCGGGGTCGGCGAGGGGGGGCTGGTCATAGAGTGGATGAGCTTAGCCGGTTTGGGTGCCGTGGGCGGGGGCGTCGGTTTAGGCGAGACAGGCGGCGGGATCTTCTTTCCTTCCACTACAGAAACGAAGAGAGGGAAAAGAGAAGGGTCAGATCGCTGAGTGCGTCTACATTCTGATATATGAGGCGTTTTCAGACTCCCCATTTTTACGATGTCCGCACTGTTTGAACGTGGAACAATTGTAGTTCTTATGTTGCGTTCACACCAGGTGCGAATTACATGTTAAGTCAATGTAAAGACGCGCTTAGACCCAAATTCCTATCGAGCAGTGTGATGGACAGGACGGGAATGACGCATATTAAGCAAGTAGCGTGATTTAGCGTCATACGCTTTTTTTCGAGAGTTGAAAAATCTGAGTTTCAGTGACTGATTTGTGCTGCGATAGCCAATCAGCATTGAGATCCTCCGGGGACGTATGACAAGGAGGATGTACCCACGGAAGTTCATTAATTAATTCAGTGATTTCACACACATCTGACACGAGATATTCCTGTGTTTGAAGCAAGTCAACACAAAATATTCTTGCGTTCAGACTCGTGCGAGTAAGGCAATGCAAAAATTCACATTATGTTTGGCGTGAACGTTAGAATTAGTTAACGCTCCCAGCACAACAGGAACCATGAGCGCCATAAGTCTACATTTATTGGACAAACGTGAGCCAATGCAGCACCAGCAACCAGCAATTTAGAGTCATCAATTAAGCTGCATGACTTTGGACTGTGAGCGGAAGCTGGAGACCCCGAAGAAATTCACGCTGACACGGGGAGAACATGTAAACTCTGCACAGAAGGGCTCCTCCCTCAGGGTTTGGCCCGAGAATCATTGCCACAAGTGGTGTGTCGAAGCTTCTAGGTGCCTCCGTTCCGTGTTCCAGCTCGTGTGTACTCTCTGTGACCAACAGTCATGGTAAGTACACAGGTTCTCGCCACTCTTTATGACGGTGGGCATTTTGCCCCGCCTCCCACTGTGGCCATTCAGGAACCATAAACACCAAGATATTAATGTCACTACAGAGCAAATGCTGACCCCATCCTTGCCCCACCTGACACAAACACACAACTGTGAGTACCTGGGCTTCCGGGCGTCCCCGGGCCCGGCAGGGGGACTCTCTTGTTGGAGACAGGCTGCGGGGGCGTCGGCGGGCCTGCCTGTCTCTTAATCTGAGCCACGACAGGCTTCGGTGAGACCGGAGGCTTTGGTTTTCTCACCGGACCTCCCTCATTGGTCACTGGAGCTGATTGGTCCACACTGTCCCGGCGAGGAGCAGCCGTCACTTGCTGCGGTTGAGGTTGAGGTTGCGGCTGCTCTGTCACTCCAGTATCAGATACCGGGCGGCGTTTCACTGTGGCAGTGCCGTTCTGGTACAGCACCGGCTGCATGGTGTTCGGCTGTCCGGTCGCCACAGGCTCTCCGTTAGCGGCCATGTCTGTGTAGCCCTCAGGTTCCTTGTCGCGGCTCTTGGGCCGTCGTTTGACGGTGGACGACTCCTGGAGGGTGAAGTCGGAGCCGTTGGGGTGGGGCTTGGAGCTGCTGCGGGGCCGTCGCTTCAAGGTCGCCGTGCCTTCGCCCCTGGAGATGTCCTCCTGCGCGTAGCCTCCGTCTCCCTGGGGTGCCTCGCCGTCGCCCTGCAGACAGACACAAAATACACACTAACGGAAAATTCATACATTCGTGACAAGAGGTCATTGCACAAACAGTCAAAGCATCGACAAAGATCAATGGATAGCACGAATAAAGCTTACAGAACACAGAAGCTCTGATATGGACTCATAAAACGTTAAAGCACATTTAACTTTAGCACGTAACGTTACATAGATACATGATGTTGATATCATATTTACACAGATCGATAGATACACAGACAAACATGTATATAGATAGCTACCTGTCCTTCTCCTTCTCCTCGACCCTGGCGGCGGATGGTCAGATTTCCCTCATCTGCAAACGGCAGGTTCTCCGATGAGCTGCCGCTGCCTCCCGAGCTGGGGTGGGGGGAGGACGGAGGGTTGGGGGAGGAGGAGTTGACAGGGGGAGGGGAGGTTTCAGGCTGAACGGAGGGAGCTGGGAAAGCAGAGGGAGCCGGTTGGTCACGCCTGGCAGCCGCCACCAGCTCAGTGACTGGGCCACTGATGGTCCGCCGTCTGTTCACCACTTCGCCGTCCAGACCGATGGCGTCACGTGTTTTCCCCACCTGGTAAACACACAAACATACAGTTGGTTGATATCACTTTCGATCATTAATTACATTTGTATATTTTTCATTTTTAGAGAAACAGAATGGATGTTTTGTTTTTTTTTTTCACCTGCAGGAAGTTCTTCTGCAGCGCCATGCCTTTGGCTCCACCCCCTATGGATGACATCTCCAACATGGCGGCGATGCTCCTCACACTACCCACGCTGCTCGTCTCCACATTAGCAGTCTCCACGGACACCCCCAGGTCGCTGGCCCGTCGCTGTTGGTGGTAAGGCACGTCCAGCATCCCCCCCGTGGTGGTGACCGTCTGCGGCTGCGCGTTCGCTTCTGTCAGGTTGGAGTTTGAGGTGGAGATGGCAGAGCTGGAGCGTTTGGGCGGCGGTGGCGGCGGGCCTTTTTTCTTCTGACGCAGAGCAAAGGACTGCGTCTGGTTGCGGCTGACGGTCTTGTCCTGGTTGCGGACGGAGTGGCTGCGACTGACGCGGTGGGTCACCGTGGCGTATTTCACTCCGTCCGCTCTGACGACGGCAGAGCCCTGACCTCCCGTCACCTCTGCTTCTCCCTCTCGTCCTCCGCCTCCACCTGCCCGCTCGTCACACTCTCCATCTGAGACGGCGTATCGGTTGAGGCTGTGGGCGCGTTTCTTCTGGAGCGCTGACGGCTCTTCTCCTTCTCCCTCAGCCAGCTCCGCCTCTGGTGGGAGGCAGAGGACCGGGACTTGTTGTTGTTGTTGTTGTTGTTGTTGTTGCTGCTGTTGTTGTTGTTGCTGCTGCTGTTGTTGTTGTTGATGTTGTTGTTGTTGTTGTTGTTGTTGGTTATCCCTAACCTCCATCACCTGCGTCTGTGGGTGGTGTTGGGGGTGTGCCTGGTGCTGCGGCTGGACTTGAGGCTGCTGTTGTTGCTGGGGCGGGAGCTGAGTACATGGAGGTCCGCGCTGGGTTGGAGACTGAGGAGGGTGGGAGCGCGGCGACTGAGGTCTCTCCCCCTGGATGAACTGAGGGGACGGCTTGTGTTTGGCCTGCGGGGAAGCTGTGCTCTGGACGGAGGAGGTGGACGAGGAAGAGGAGGTTCTGGTCTTGGTGGGGGTGTGAGGCGGCGTGTAGGGAGGCGCAGGCTGCGAATGGGAGTGGGAGTGACGGTGTTTGCCTTGAGAGGAGACACTGCCTCTGTGAGAGGAGGTGCTGCCCTGGCTGCTCTGCTGCCTCATAGTCCGCGCCTCCTTCTTAGGTGGCCCAGTACCTCCTCCTCCTCCACCTCCTCCTGTCATCACCTCATCGTGGTCTTTGCTGCGCGTTCGCTGAGCTTTGACCTCCTGCCCTGGCTGGGTCATGGCACTCTGTAGCTCGGTGCTCAGCTCGCTGTCCTGGAAAGTGCTCATCTTTGGAGACATGATCTCTGAAACAGAGAGACAGGAAGCCTCAAATGTAATTAATCAGATTAATATGAATATTAATCTCAGCAGGAGAGGAGGTCCTGACTGTGCTGCCACAGAAATAATGAACTGTTTGACCACTGAGATCTCATTAGATAAGGCATGCACACACTCCGACAGGTTTAAGGTGAACCTTGTTAAAACTCTATTATCACACTATGGTCTGTTCGCTCACCGTCTGGAGGCGGGCTTTCCATTGACATGACGTCCTGCTGCTGTGTGATTGGTGGGGGCTTCTTTCTGAGGGAGCCCCGCCCATCTGAACTGCGCTGCATTTCAGCCAGTCGCTTTACCGCCAGCATCAGCTTCTTCTGGTGGCCTGAAATATTGAAAGATTGGAATCACAGTTCTTGTTTAACTAAGAAAACTTCTCTTGGATTACTTTCAGTATTTGTTTTTACAAAAAGAAGATATATTTTCTAGTGTTATTTCTATTACATGATCATCATAAATGTTTAATATAATATGTATTAGAAAAAAACTGATATTATATCATCTTATATCATCTATTCATAAAAATGTCATAGTATAGTATGTCAAAAAAAATAAATAGCAATAAATACGTTTAGAAAAAAAGTCGTAAAAAAAGTCTGTCCAAAAAAAATCATAAAAAATGTCATAGTATAATATGTAAAAAAAAAAACTCGGAAAAATGTATGTTAAAAAACAAAATCACAAAAATGTCATAAAATAGTTTGTCAAAAAATAAATTAATAAATAAATAATAAATACATTTTAAAAATGAATAGTGATAAATAAAATTTTAAAATGTCATAAAAAAAAGTTCTAAATTTTTTTATAAAAAAGTCATAGTATAATATGTCAAAAAATCTTAAAAATGTATGTTTAAAAAAATGTTATAGTAATAAATACATTTTGAAAATAACTAGTAATACATTTTTAAAAATGTCATAAAAAAATCATAAAAATGTAATAGTTAATAATGTCATAAAAAAAATCATAAAGAAGCCATAGTACAACATGTAAAAAAAAAAAAAAAAAATTTTTTTGGACACATTAACGCTTATGACAGATCTGACCCTGGCCTCTGAGCCGGCAGACACTGACACATGCAGACACAGTACTTGAAAGGCGGGACGCTGTAACCATCATGACTGTCATATGTTGTAATGTAAAACATGTATTGAATGTCTTACCCAGTTTAATGATGCCTATTTCCTGCAGGTCCTCCCAGGTGATGTCAGTGATGAACTCGATATTCTCGTAACCGTTCTGCACCAACACCTGGTGGTACTGGCTTAGACCAATAGCAGACAGCCACTCTCCTAGACTGGCCTATAGGAACACCAGAAACAAGGCTGCTCACCAGGCTCATCCTAACCTCGGCTGGTAGGCAGCTGTTAAACAGCCGTAGCATCTAACTAATCACTGTAGTGTTGCTGTGTGTGTTGGATCGTACTCACAGGTTTGTGCTCAGGCAGCCACTCAGTGACACTCAGCTTGTTAATCTCTGATGTCATCTTCTTTCTGTGACCTGGTTTAGTTATTCCGATAGCTGTCAGATCCTACACACACAAACACACAACACAGACAAGTCAGATACAGCGGTGGCGTGTTCACAAAGTGAATTAAAATCTCCCCATGACTCCAGCAGTCTCACACACACTCACATTCATACACATACACACACACACACACACACAGAGGAAAACTTGCAACACAAAGAAACAAGTGACAGCGTGACATCTGATGAAAGCTTCTGCCAGCTGAGAACAGAGCAGAGATGTGAATGTCTCAAAATCATAAGAGAAGCAAGGAAAGCAAAAGCAAATGTCTGCAGTGAGAAGGAAGCGTCTGCGAGACAGAATCCGACCTTTACATTCAGCGCTATATATTCAGAACTAAGTGTATTAAAATGTGTGCAGATTATCTGGAGCTGTAACTAACAAACTAATCCAGTGCATCATCCTGTTGCTGCCTGTTTACTCATGTTTCTGTGTATTTCAGTGACGGACACACAAGAACACACTTTTACAAACGTACATGGACAATCACACTCATCCCCCACAAACACACACACTCGGTTACATAACTCATAAACTATATGCAGCTGTGACTCAAACACACACTTGAGGAGGCCAGAATACTACGACATATCTGTGATAACAAAACCCTTTTAAAGTCAGCTCAGCTCCGAACCATTCAGCATGCACAGTGTACGTATAGATACAAATAATTTATGTCTGCTATAAATTATTTGTATGTAGGTGAGCGTGGCGCAGAGCGTCGGTCTGGTTCCTCTGAACAGGCAGCAGCAGCAGTGTTGAAGGTGATGAGAGGGTCAGGAGGCTGTGTGGATATATTCAGCTTATTTTGAATTATTCATTCCTTTATTTAATTTTCCCTTTTTAGTTTGTACGTCAGACTGAATTCAGTCTACAGAGTGTGTTTTTAAGAACTTGCCTGGTGCTATTTGGACATGTAAAAGACTATCACTGGGTGCATGCATGTTTTTATGCTTCTGAATATGTAGGTTAAAGGGGCACAGACATTTTAGCACTTCACTTTTATTATGGGTGCTTTCACACCTGCCCTGTTTGGTTTGGTTCAGTCTAACTCCAGTTTGTTTGTCCCCTCAGTGCAGTTTGTTTGTGCAGGTGTGAACACAGCAATCACACTCAGGTGTGCACCAAAACAACCAGACTGAGACCTTCTTGAAGAGGTGGTCTCAGTCTGGTTCCAAAGGAACTCTGGTGCGGTTGGTTTGTGGTGAGAACATGTTCCGACCTGGATCTGAAGCAACTGCAGTCACATGACACATTGTTTGGGTTAAACATGAGCATGTTACAGTCCTGGAGGATTATTAATGTGCGCCTCCTCCTGTACTGCCTTAATATGCACATTCAGCACATCCAATGCATCAAAACATTGTTTTCTAGTTGGAGCCGCGCCTCGTTTTCAAACTGTATGCTTTGACTCAAATGAACAATGACAGCAATATAGTCCACGATGAGCAGCGCTAAAATCAACCTGCGTAGTTGTCCCTCCATTGTGACATTAGAAAGTGTCACATTTATCTTGACAGTGTACTCTTCTTCAACGTTTGCTTTACTTCCTGGATTTTTCCCACATGGAAATTCTGACCAATCAAGAGCAGCTTTCTCACACAAGGCATTTGATCTGGTCCGCTCGTAAATGCTGCCGTGAGAACACCAACCAACTCTAGGCAATTATACAACTTTGGAACAACAAACTATGTTTCCCATAAAGCAAGTCTAAAGCATTTTTCAGTGTACCCTCGCTGCCTTGTTAAGGTCCAGTTCCTTCCAACTTCACACTTTAAGTTCATGACTCCCTTGCATTAAAACTATCTCTACCAGCAGTGATGCCAATTTACGGCAACTACAGTCTAAGGTAAGTTGTATATCCTGAGCTACTGTACGCTAGTTTCTTTTGGCGAAATGCTCTGAATGAGAGTTCCCTCTAGTGAACAGTAACTCAGTGTTTGTCTAGAGCTTTTATTGTAAAAGGTAAGAACAGGAAGAGTGGATCTTATATATCGTGTAGATGACCTGACATGACTCTGACCAAATTTGGGCAGGTGAAGAGAAGCAATTGTTCCCAGAACTGGTTATCAGAATAAACAGCAGCTTAAGTGACAGGAAACACCCTTTCATGTGTATTGGAAAGCCTGTGGGTGTGTCAGCTGATACTGTTGTTTGTCAGACACTATGAATTGTCTTGATGTACAAATTCTTTGGCTTTCTTGTGAGTAAACCCTCAAATGTCCAACCCTTTGTGTTTTGTGTCTCTTTATTCCACAACATGTGTTGCGTTTGTCACAGTTTAAAGGAGTCATTAAGTGTACTGTCTTTATTCAGACTACAGAGCCTCCATGTTGTGGGTATTGGCCAATATTTGCCTTGTTGACTGCCATCAGCCTATCGGCAAGAAAGATGACACCATAAACTCACTATCAGCGCATCAGGGAACACGTCCATTTTTTTCCCCCGGTAATGCTATGATGTGAACAACAAATCTGAACAACAAATTGATGTTTGCAGCTATTTAACGTTGGTTGTTGGCAGCCGGTGGCTGTAACTAACAGCAATCACAACAATTAATGCAAATGCAACCAATTATCCTGCGAATTATCCGCAACTTTGCAATTTTTCTGCAATTTTGATCCATCATTGTAGCTTCCAGTAACTCACCAAAATCACTTCCTTGTTGGTAGTGAAGATGCAGATGTGTGTGACACGAACATCTCAAATTTAATGACAAAAATTACTGCTTGAGACCGTGTAAGGCGATTCCCTGATGCTTAAAGTGTTTAAATGTGGTGTGAAAGCTTTCTTCAGCCTTTCTGGTCAGGTTACTTGCTATGTTATTCTCACAGGAACAAGTTGCTCTCAGTTTTCAATGATCCACAAAAAGCAACTATTTTGCAATTTTCACCTGCAATTTCCATGCAAAAAAACATGACAACATGCTTTGAAATTTTTTAAGAAACGCTGGCAAATCAGACATTTTAACAATGCCAAAAGAGCCAGACAACAAACTGGGTGAACCAGCAAGTGTTTGTGCTAAGCTAAGCTAACTGGCTGCTGGTGGTGGCTCCACATGTACCATACAAACATGAGAATGGTATCGATCTTAAAACCTTTCGACGAGACAGTGAAAAAGCATGTTTAATTTTCTTTTTTTAATCCACTGACTCTTTTAAATATTTTGAATCTACTTTACTCACATGTTGAAATACTCAGAATCATGACAGTATTTTTTGTAAATGGTAATGTGCAGTTTTTGGACCCAGAAAATGATATTTTAAGGGTTACAGAGAGACGCAGGTGAAGGGGAAGTGGTGGAAGGTTTGGCAGGAGGCAGGGAGGGAAAGCTGACATCAGTTCAGTTGAGTGGTCTAATTGTGCTCATTTAAGAGTTTCTAAAGGAAATGGTGTACATGCATCTTGAAAACATCAAGGACAGCACAAATCAAAGTCGTGCAGACTTGTTTCCATTGTGGTCCTTGGAGGTGCCTGCGACCTCTCTGGGGTTCAGGGATCAGGGATCAGTTGCCTTACCTCCGGGGTCATTCGGCTAATGGTGGGCAAGTCATACCCAGCGCCCAGGAAGTTTGGAGCGTAGACCTGCAGCTGAAAGTCGCTCAGCCATTGGACAACGGCCTCTGAGCTCTACGGGAGAGAAGACAGGGGGCATGCTGTCACTGGCTCCATTTCTGCTTCTTGAACAGCCACTTTTTCTCAGCAGGGCCAAGTAGGGCCAAACAGGGGCCACAATTAAATTACTACAGCAAAAAAATGTTCATTATGTCTGTATATAGATATCAAGATTAACTTTGTTTTAGTGGGAAATTTGTCCTGGGTTTTTCACCCATGCTGCATCCATAAAAGACAACAGTCACTAATGTCACACAGAAAAATTCTTACACATTTATGGATCATTATACGATGCTAATAAAGTTGAATAATTAGCCCTACTTGGCCCTTAAGTGAAAACCAGGCTAAAGGTAGGAGGATGAAAGGAGCTGTCACAGTTTCTCAAATTGCTACAGCAAGAGCCACAGATTAGGAGCAGCAAGCTAACTGGCTGTTCATTCTAACAGTAGCATGTCAGAAAAATGTAATTAAAAGTCATAGTATAGTACGTCAAAACTTCCGTTAAATAAAGTCATGGTAAATTGTGTCCAAAAATTTCCGGAAAACATCATAGCAGAGGATGTCAAAAAAATTATTTAAAAAAATTCTTACTATTCTATGTCAAAACTTCTGATTAAAAAAAATCTTCATGAAAAGTTTGAAAGAAAGTTAAAGTATAGCGTGTTGAAAATTTGAAAAAAAAAGTCATAGTATAGCATGTCGTCCAAACTCATGAAAAAACGTCATAGTATAGTATGTCGTCCAAAATTATGAAAAAAAGTCATAGTATAGCATGTCGTCCAAAATTATGAAAAAAAGTCATAGTATAGCATGTCGTCCAAAATCATGAAAAAAAAGTCATAGTATAGTATGTCGTCCAAAATTATGAAAAAAAGTCATAGTATAGCATGTCGTCCAAAATTATGAAAAAGAGTCATAGTATAGCATGTCGTCCAAAATCATGAAAAAAACGTCATAGTGTAGCATGTCGTCCAAAATTATGAAAAAATGTCATAGTATAGTATGTCGTCCAAAATTATGAAAAAATGTCATAGTATAGCATGTCGTCCAAAATTATGAAAAAAAGTCATAGTATAGTATGTCGTCCAAAATCATGAAAAAAAAAGTCATAGTATAGTATGTCGTCCAAAATTATGAAAAAAAGTCATAGTATAGTATGTCGTCCAAAATCATGAAAAAAAAGTCATAGTATAGCATGTCGTCCAAAATCATGAAAAAAAAAGTCATAGTATAGTATGTCGTCCAAAATTATGAAAAAAAGTCATAGTATAGTATGTCGTCTAAAATCATGAAAAAAAAGTCATAGTGTAGCATGTCGTCCAAAATTATGAAAAAATGTCATAGTATAGTATGTCGTCCAAAATCATGAAAAAAAGTCACAGTATAGCATGTCGTCAAAAATCATGAAAAAAAAGTCATAGTATAGTATGTCGTCCAAAATTATGAAAAAAAGTCATAGTATAGTATGTCGTCCAAAATTATGAAAAAAAGTCATAGCATAGCATGTCGTCCAAAATCATGAAAAAAAGTCACAGTATAGCATGTCGTCCAAAATTATGAAAAAAAGTCATAGTATAACATGTCGTCCAAAATTATGAAAAAAAGTCATAGTATAGTATGTCGTCCAAAATCATGAAAAAACGTCGTAGTATGGTATGTCGTCCAAAATCATGAAAAAACGTCGTAGTATGGTATGTCGTCCAAAATCATGAAAAAAAGTCGTAGTATAGTATGTCGTCAAAAATCATGAAAAAAGTCATAGTATAGTATGTCGTCAAAAATCATGAAAAAGAGTCATAGTATAGCATGTCGTCAAAAATCATTAAAAAAAGTCATAGTATAGCATGTCGTCAAAAATCATGAAAAAAAGTCATAGTATAGCATGTTGTCAAAAATCCTAAAAAAAAGTCATAGTATAGTATGTCGTCAAAAATCATGAAAAAAAAGTCATAGTATAGCATGTTGTCAAAAATCATGAAAAAAAAGTCATAGAATAACATGTCGTCAAAAATCATGAAAAAAGTCTTAGTATATCATATCTTCAAAAATCATGAAAAAGTCATAGTATAGTATGTCTTCAAAAATCATGAAAAAGTCATAGTATAGTATGTCTTCAAAAATCATGAAAAAAGTCATAGTATATAGCATGTCGTCCAAAATCATGAAAAACAAGTCATAGTATAGCATGTCGTCCAAAATCAGGAAAAAAAGTCATAGTATAGTATGTCGTCCAAAATCATGAAAAAAGTCATAGCATAGTATGTCGTCCAAAATCAAGAAAAAAAGTCATAGTATAGCATGTCGTCAAAAATCATGAAAAAGAGTCATAGTATAGTATGTCTTCAAAAATCATGAAAAAGAGTCATAGTATAGTATGTCGTCCAAAATCATGAAAAAAATCATAGTATAGCATGTCGTCAAAAATCATGAAAAAAGTCATAGTATAGCATGTCGTCCAAAATCATGAAAAAAGTCATAGTATAGCATGTCGTCCAAAATCATGAAAAAAGTCATAGTATAGCATGTCGTCAAAAATCATGAAAAAAGTCATAGTATAGCATGTCATCCAAAATCATGAAAAAAGTCATAGTATACCATGTCGTCAAAAATCATGAAAAAAAAAGTCATAGTATAGTATGTTGTCCAAAATCATGAAAAAAAGTCATAGTATAGCATGTCGTCAAAAATCATGAAAAAAGTCATAGTATAGTATGTCTTCAAAAATCATGAAAAAAGTCATAGTATAGTATGTCGTCAAAAATCATGAAAAAAAAGTCATAGTATAGCATGTCGTCAAAAATCATGAAAAAAGTCATAGTATAGTATGTCGTCCAAAATCATGAAAAAAAGTCATAGTATAGTATGTTGTCCAAAATCATGAAAAAAAGTCATAGTATAGTATGTCATCCAAAATCATGAAAAAAAAAGTCATAGTATAGTATGTTGTCCAAAATCATGAAAATAAGTCATAGTATAGTATGTCGTCCAAAATCATGAAAAAAAGTCATAGTATAGTATGTCGTCCAAAATCATGAAAATAAGTCATAGTATAGCATGTCGTCCAAAATCATGAAAATAAGTCATAGTATAGTATGTCGTCAAAAATCATGAAAAAAAGTCATAGTATAGCATGTCGTCCAAAATCATGAAAAAATGTCATAGTATACCATGTCGTCAAAAATCATGAAAAAAGTCATAGTATAGTATGTCGTCCAAAATCATGAAAATAAGTCATAGTATAGTATGTCGTCCAAAATCATGAAAATAAGTCATAGTATAGTATGTCGTTCTAAATCATGAAAAAGAGTCATAGTATAGCATGTCGTCCAAAATCATAAAAAAAAGTCATAGTATAGCATGTCGTCCAAAATCATGAAAAAAAGTCATAGTATAGTATGTCGTCCAAAATCATGAAAAAGTCATAGTATAGTATGTCGTCCAAAATCATGAAAAAAAGTCATAGTATAGCATGTCGTCCAAAATCATGAAAAAGTCATAGTATAGTATGTCGTCCAAAATCATGAAAAAGTCATAGTATAGTATGTCGTCCAAAATCATGAAAAAGTCATAGTATAGTATGTCATCCAAAATCATGAAAAAAAGTCATAGTATAGTATGTCGTCCAAAATCATGAAAATAAGTCATAGTATAGTATGTCGTTCTAAATCATGAAAAAAAGTCATAGTATATCATGTCGTCCAAAATCATGAAAAAAATAAGTCATAGTATATCATGTCGTTCAAAATCATGAAAAAAAGTCATAGTATAGTATGTCGTCCAAAATCATGAAAAAAAAAGTCACAGTATAGTATGTCGTCCAAAATCATGAAAAAAAAAGTCACAATATAGTATGTCGTCCAAAATCATGAAAAAAAGTCACAGTATAGTATGTCGTCCAAAATCATGAAAAAAAAAGTCACAGTATAGTATGTCGTCCAAAATCATGAAAAAAAAAGTCACAGTATAGTATGTTGTTCTAAATCATGAAAAAAAAAGTCATAGTATAGTATGTCGTTCTAAATCATGAAAAAAAGTCATAGTATGGTATGTCGTCCAAAATCATGAAAAAAAAAGTCACAGTATAGTATGTCGTCCAAAATCATGAAAAAAAAGTCACAGTATAGTATGTCGTCCAAAATCATGAAAAAAAAAGTCATAGTATAGCATGTCATCTAAAATCATGAAAAAAAAGTCATAGTATAGTATGTCGTCCAAAATCATGAAAAAATGTCATAGTATAGCATGTCGTCCATAATCATGAAAAAAAAAGTCATAGTATAGTATGTCGTCCAAAATCATGAAAAAATTCATAGTATAGCATGTCGTCCAAAATCATGAAAAAAAAAGTCATAGTATAGCATGTCGTCCAAAATCATGAAAAAATTCATAGTATATTATGTCGTCAAAAATCATGAAAAAAAGTCATAGTATAGCATGTCGTCCAAAATCATGAAAAAAAGTCATAGTATAGTATGTCGTCCAAAATCATGAAAAAAAGTCATAGTATAGTATGTCATCAAAAATCATGAAAAAAAAAGTCATAGTATAGCATGTCGTCCAAAATCATGAAAAAAAAAGTCATAGTATAGCATGTCGTCCAAAATCATAAAAAAAAGTCGTAGTATAGCATGTCGTCAAAAATCATGAAAAAAAGTCATAGTATAGTATGTCGTCCAAAATCATGAAAAAAAGTCATAGTATAGCATGTCGTCCAAAATCATGAAAATAAGTCACAGTATAGTATGTCGTCCAAAATCATGAAAATAAGTCATAGTATAGTATGTCGTTCTAAATCATGAAAAAAAGTCATAGTATATCATGTCGTCCAAAATCATGAAAAAAATAAGTCATAGTATATCATGTCGTTCAAAATCATGAAAAAAAGTCATAGTATAGTATGTCGTCCAAAATCATGAAAAAAAAAGTCACAGTATAGTATGTCGTCCAAAATCATGAAAAAAAAAGTCACAGTATAGTATGTCGTCCAAAATCATGAAAAAAAGTCACAGTATAGTATGTCGTCCAAAATCATGAAAAAAAAAGTCACAGTATAGTATGTCGTCCAAAATCATGAAAAAAAAAGTCACAGTATAGTATGTTGTTCTAAATCATGAAAAAAAGTCATAGTATAGTATGTCGTTCTAAATCATGAAAAAAAGTCATAGTATAGTATGTCGTCCAAAATCATGAAAAAAAAAGTCACAGTATAGTATGTCGTCCAAAATCATGAAAAAAAAGTCACAGTATAGTATGTCGTCCAAAATCATGAAAAAAAAAGTCATAGTATAGCATGTCATCTAAAATCATGAAAAAAAAGTCATAGTATAGTATGTCGTCCAAAATCATGAAAAAATGTCATAGTATAGCATGTCGTCCATAATCATGAAAAAAAAAGTCATAGTATAGTATGTCGTCCAAAATCATGAAAAAATTCATAGTATAGCATGTCGTCCAAAATCATGAAAAAAAAAGTCATAGTATAGCATGTCGTCCAAAATCATGAAAAAATTCATAGTATATTATGTCGTCAAAAATCATGAAAAAAAGTCATAGTATAGCATGTCGTCCAAAATCATGAAAAAAAGTCATAGTATAGTATGTCGTCCAAAATCATGAAAAAAAGTCATAGTATAGTATGTCATCAAAAATCATGAAAAAAAAAGTCATAGTATAGCATGTCGTCCAAAATCATGAAAAAAAAAGTCATAGTATAGCATGTCGTCCAAAATCATAAAAAAAAGTCGTAGTATAGCATGTCGTCAAAAATCATGAAAAAAAGTCATAGTATAGTATGTCGTCCAAAATCATGAAAAAAAGTCATAGTATAGCATGTCGTCCAAAATCATGAAAATAAGTCACAGTATAGTATGTCGTCCAAAATCATGAAAATAAGTCATAGTATAGTATGTCGTTCTAAATCATGAAAAAAAGTCATAGTATATCATGTCGTCCAAAATCATGAAAAAAATAAGTCATAGTATATCATGTCGTTCTAAATCATGAAAAAAAGTCATAGTATAGTATGTCGTCCAAAATCATGAAAAAAAAAAGTCATAGTATAGTATGTCGTCCAAAATCATGAAAATAAGTCATAGTATAGCATGTCGTTCTAAATCATGAAAAAAAGTCATAGTATATCATGTCGTCCAAAATCATGAAAAAAATAAGTCATAGTATATCATGTCGTTCAAAATCATGAAAAAAAGTCATAGTATAGTATGTCGTCCAAAATCATGAAAAAAAAAGTCACAGTATAGTATGTCGTCCAAAATCATGAAAAAAAAAATCATAGTATAGCATGTCGTCCAAAATCATAAAAAAAAGTCGTAGTATAGCATGTCGTCAAAAATCATGAAAAAAAGTCATAGTATAGTATGTCGTCCAAAATCATAAAAAAAAGTCGTAGTATAGCATGTCGTCCAAAATCATGAAAAAAAGTCATAGTATAGTATGTCGTCCAAAATCATGAAAAAAAGTCATAGTATAGCATGTCGTCCAAAATCATGAAAATAAGTCATAGTATAGTATGTCGTTCTAAATCATGAAAAAAAGTCATAGTATATCATGTCGTCCAAAATCATGAAAAAAATAAGTCATAGTATATCATGTCGTTCTAAATCATGAAAAAAAGTCATAGTATAGTATGTCGTCCAAAATCATGAAAAAAAAAGTCACAGTATAGTATGTCGTCCAAAATCATGAAAAAAAAAGTCACAGTATAGTATGTCGTCCAAAATCATGAAAAAAAGTCACAGTATAGTATGTCGTCCAAAATCATGAAAAAAAAAGTCACAGTATAGTATGTCGTCCAAAATCATGAAAAAAAAAGTCACAGTATAGTATGTTGTGCTAAATCATGAAAAAAAAGTCATAGTATAGTATGTCGTTCTAAATCATGAAAAAAAAAGTCATAGTATAGTATGTCGTCCAAAATCATGAAAAAAAAAGTCATAGTATAGCATGTCATCTAAAATCATGAAAAAAAAGTCATAGTATAGTATGTCATCTAAAATCATGAAAAAAAAGTCATAGTATAGTATGTCGTCCAAAATCATGAAAAAAAGTCATAGTATAGCATGTCGTCCAAAATCATGAAAAAAAAAGTCATAGTATAGTATGTCGTCCAAAATCATGAAAAAATTCATAGTATAGCATGTCGTCCAAAATCATGAAAAAAAAAGTCATAGTATAGCATGTCGTCCAAAATCATGAAAAAATTCATAGTATATTATGTCGTCAAAAATCTTGAAAAAAAGTCATAGTATAGCATGTCGTCCAAAATCATGTAAAAAAGTCATAGGATAGTATGTCATCAAAAATCATGAAAAAAAAAGTCATAGTATAGCATGTCGTCCAAAATCATGAAAAAAAAAGTCATAGTATAGCATGTCGTCCAAAATCATAAAAAAAGTCGTAGTATAGCATGTCGTCCAAAATCATGAAAAAAAGTCATAGTATAGCATGTCGTCCAAAATCATGAAAAAAAGTCATAGTATAGCATGTCGTCCAAAATCATGAAAATAAGTCATAGTATAGCATGTCGTCCAAAATCATGAAAAAAAGTCATAGTATAGTATGTCGTCCAAAATCATGAAAAAAAAAGTCATAGTATAGTATGTCGTCCAAAATCATGAAAAAAAAGTCATAGTATAGTATGTCGTCCAAAATCATGAAAAAAAAAGTCATAGTATAGCATGTCTTCCAAAATCATGAAAAAAAAAGTCATAGTATAGTATGTCGTCTAAAATCATGAAAAAAAAAGTCATAGTATAGTATGTCGTCCAAAATCATGAAAAAATGTCATAGTATATTATGTCGTCCAAAATCATGAAAAAAAAAGTCATAGTATAGTACGTCGTCCAAAATCATGAAAAAAAAGTCATAGTATAGTATGTCGTCTAAAATCATGAAAAAAAAGTCATAGTATAGTATGTCGTCCAAAATCATGAAAAAAAAAGTCATAGTATAGCATGTCGTCTAAAATCATGAAAAAAAAAGTCATAGTATAGTACGTCGTCTAAAATCATGGAAAAAAAAGTCATAGTATAGTATGTCGTCCAAAATCATGAAAAAAAAAGTCATAGTATAGCATGTCTTCCAAAATCATGAAAAAAAAAGTCATAGTATAGTACGTCGTCCAAAATCATGAAAAAATTCATAGTATAGCATGTCGTCCAAAATCATGAAAAAAAAAGTCATAGTATAGCATGTCGTCCAAAATCATGAAAAAAAAAGTCATAGTATAGTATGTCGTCAAAAATCATGAAAAAAAAAGTCATAGTATAGCATGTCATCCAAAATCATGAAAAAAGTCATAGTATAGTATGTCGTCCAAAATCATGACAAAAAGTTATAGTATATTATGTCGTCAAAAATCATGAAAAACAAGTCATAGTATAGTATGTTGTTCAAAATCATGAAAAAAAAATTCATAGTATAGCATGTCATCCAAAATCATGAAAAAACGTCATAGTATAGTATGTCGTCCAAAATCATGAAAAACAAGTCATAGTATATTATGTCGTCAAAAATCATGAAAAAAAGTCATAGTATATTATGTCGTCAAAAATCATGAAAAAACGTCATAGTATAGTATGTCGTCCAAAATCATGAAAAAAAGTCATAGTATAGCATGTCGTCCAAAATCATGAAAAAAAGTCATAGTATAGCATTTCGTCCAAAATCATGAAAAAAAGTCATAGTATATTATGTCGTCCAAAATCATGAAAAAAAGTCATAGTATAGCATGTCGTTCAAAATCATGAAAAAAAGTCAAAGTACAGCATGTCGTCCAAAATCATGAAAAAAAGTCATAGTATATTATGTCGTCCAAAATCATGAAAAAAAGTCATAGTATAGCATGTCGTTCAAAATCATAACAAAAAAGTCATAGTATAGTATGTCGTCAAAAATCATGAAAAAAAGTCATAGTATAGCATGTCGTTCAAAATCATGAAAAAAAAGTCATAGTATAGTATGTCTTAAAGAAATATATAAAAAGGTCAAAGTATAGTATGTCATCAAAAAGTCATAGAATGTTGAAAAATTTTGTAAAAGTGTCATCGTATAGTATAGCATAAGGAAGCCATAGCAAAGCATGTCAAAAATGTAGTAGGTAGAAAATTTGCACAAAAATCCATAGTAGGTCATTTAAAATACATTAAAGGCATTGTATAGTATGTTTTTTTTAAGTCATAATAAAATGGTAAAAACATTATAGCATAGCCTGTCATTAAAAAGTCATAGTATAGTATGTCAAAAAATTCATAAAAATGTCATAGCATAATATGTCTTAAAAATTGTCATTAAAAAGTAATAATAGTATAGTATGCCATAAAAAAAGTCACAGTATAACAAGAAAAAAAATCATTAAAATGTCATATTAATATGACACACGTCATATAATAAAATTTCATGAACACTGTCACTGTAAGGTTGTCAAAAATTTCATTAATATGCCATAGCATAGTCATAAAAACATGGTGTAATATGTCTTAAAAAAGTATTATAAAATCTAAAAAATATATAGTAAATATAAAAATATAAATATATAAAAATATATAAAATTTTATAGTGATTTCATTACACAAGTCATAGTATAGCATTTTTTTTTTTTAAATGTCATAGTATAATATACCATAAAAAAATACATAAAAAGTTTGTATTGTTGTATGTCATAGTATAACATGTTATAAAATGTTCCTAAAAAATAACATAGTATGCCAAATAAAATTATGAAACTGTAATAATAAAGTCTGTCATCAATTAAAATCAATTTTTAAAAGTCATAGCATAATATGTTAAAAAACAACATAAAAAAGTCATGCTACAGTTTTTAATTAAAAAAAAAAAAATCTGAAAAAAGTTACAGCACAGTATGCCATAAAAAAGTCACAAAAAGTCATAAAATAGTACATCAGAAAAAAATCAATTAAAAGCCACATTATAGTATGTTATAAAATAATCGGGAAAAAAGCAATAGTATAGTATGTTTTAAAAAAGTCAGGATAAAGTCAAAGTCACAGTATAGTACGTTACGTGTTGTGGACAAACTGACACCATATTCTGCAAAAAGAGGGAAAAGTTGAAAGCTCCAACACATTTACACGTGCCGACTCAAAGGAGTCGATATTGTCTAAAGAATCAGTCAGCCCATCACTACTTTGACAACTCTCCATCTGCAGCTGCTATGTTTCCAAAGATTGATGTCATCTACAGTAACGCTGACAGGATCTGGGCACCTGGAGCTGGTTTCAGGAGGCGGCTCTAATGTCCTGCTCTGCATGCTGATGGGTGACAGCAGGGGCGGAGCTACAGGACTCAGTGTAACTGTAAAACCACTGCATGACTTCTTCCCACGCACTCTGCTTCTCTTTAAAGTCCAACATCCCTTCTGTCCTTCTCCACTCTGCCTCTCTTCCTCTTCTTCTTCTTCTTCTTCTTCTTAGTCTTTCCCCACGACCCTCCTCCTCATCACTGTCCCTCACAGCTGATTGGTTTTCCCTCCCATCTTTCTTCCTCTTTACCCTACCGAGGGAAACGTGAGTACGATGGGTGCTGAGGAATCAGGACTCAAGCTAACAACAGATGGCCGTGAGAACATGGCTTACATGACAGCACACACACACACGGACACACACACACATTCTGTAGGCACTGATGCACACACAACCACCGCGACCACCTGCTATTTAAATATGTTCATTGGTTCATCAAGCTTGAGATCATTATACCATGAGACATGAACTTAAACGTGGGCCCGCACACACACACGTTCACTCTACAGTAAATAACAGCTTACTGTACATGGTGTGAGCTCAGATTTCACACTTCTTGTGCCGAGCTGGTCCACCCACGACATGCACACTGCTGGGCACCTGCCAGCACACACACACACACACACACTGACATATCGAGAGTTGCTTGCCTCAGGCGCACCTACAGTACCAACCATCAATTGAGAGACATCTATCTCTGCAACAGAAGAAAAATACTGCAATGGAAGAAGGAGGAAGAAGAGCTGCAACTAAAAGAAGTGAATAACGATGGACAGCAGGTAGCAGATAAACAAGAGAAGGACAGGATCTCTCTCACACACACACTCTCACACACACACATTCACTTACACAACATTTCTTGTTCACATATTCCTACAAGATCAAGCCGGAGATCTTCCATTCACACACTCACCGTGTCATGGCTGCATCCGAACACTCGCAGCACGGACGAGGCCAGTTGCGAGAGAAACCGCTGGGACATCTTGATGTGTGTGTGTGTGTGTGTGTGTGTATGAATATATAGTCTGTATGTGTGTGTGGAGGAGTGTGAGGGTTGTGTTTGAGGTGACTGAGCTACATCATGCTGCCGTTAGATGTTGATTGTCTGTGTGTGACTCGTGTTTGTATCAGAGAGGGAGGGAGGACTGAATCTGTGGGACTTTGGGACTGTCCTACCTTCCCCTCGCCTTGCCCCTCCCCCTTCCTGGTTGCCGTGGCGTCGTAAGGCGGCGCTTCGTGGAGTGGACAACCCGATTGGCTCGATGTCCGAGAGGAGCCTGCGGAGCCTGCCGGGAGAAACACCATTGGCCGGTGTCAAGCTGTGGCCCTATCACGGGTAAACTTTGGATGGATCAACAGATGAGTGGACGTGTCTTCCACCCTGACCTTTACCCTCCTCCGCCAACTCAGTCCTCCTGTCACTTTTCTTTACTGCTGCGATAAAGAACCAATCAGATTCATGCTTTCCAACATAAAACAAACCTTCTTAACCAATCGCACCCCGCTACACTTCCTCCTACATCCCCTGCCTTGGCCATCTGTCTGTTAAACCAGCCAAGATCTCTGTGTGTGTGTGTGTGTGTGTGTGTGTGTGTGTGTGTGTGTAAGTGTGTTTGTGTAGAAGTGATATAATGACATTTTTCAAAGGACCAGTGGTTTATGACTCTCATTTTTCAAACACGACTCTCTTCTTCTCTGGTTTTAATCTTTATATCTCTACTTCAAACACCCCCCTCCCACGCGCCCTCGCTCTCAGCAGTTTAATAAACTCTGCAGGTTGTGTTTCTGTGGATTCATGTCACCAAGAGTTAGAGCTGAAATCCTCCTGGAAGTAAACTCAGCACAGTGAAACAGCAGCTGGGCTGCAGGAGGATCATCCTGTCCTACCTGGAGGCTGGTCCACAGACTTGGACTGCTCCAGTAGGTGCTCCTTGGCTTTGGCAGACTGGGACAACACCGTGGCAAGAAGCTGCAGGTGCACAAACACAAACACAAACACAAACACATGAACAGGCATGTAGAGACTTGAGCTTTATTTCAGTCAGAGCAGAAATCATTTATTATTATTATTGATCATTTAGAGCGGTGAGAGTTTTGGTTCGTAAAAACCAAAACAATAAGAGATGAGAGGAGCTGCAGATAACTCTCAGCAGGTTTGTCACTTTCACATTAAACACAGTCCTCTGATCCACTGTTACTAAATATTGACTGGTGCAGCTTTAACACTCCTCTATTTAAGTATATGTTGGCTAACAAGATTATGTAGCTTTTTCTCAACAGTAGTCACTGTGGTCACAAGAGACAGTTACAAGATGACGATAAATTTGTCTTTAAATTTTCTTGAGTCATTTGTAGTGAAAGTGACCTGATGATGAGCAGGGAATGTGACCCGGGCCCACGGATGGGACTATAACTTTTAAATGAAATATTTTATGACATACTGTACTATGTCTTTTTTTTTATGTTTTTTTTTTTCAAATTATCTTTGTTCCATACACTATGATTTTTTTGTCCATGAATATTTGAATGACATACGATACTATGACTTTTTGAAAATGTTTTTCAAATACCATATACTGTGACTTTTATATATATATATATATATATATATATTTTGTTTTGTTTTTAACGTAATTTTTTAATGACACTATACTATTAGTTTTTAGTTTTTATTTTATTTTTTTATGTACATGCTATATTATTTTTATTACTATTTTAAGACTTTTTTGAATCATTTTATGACATATGACATTTTTAATTATTTGTGTGTGTGTGTGTGTGTGTGTGTGTGTGTGTGTGTGTGTGTGTTTTTGACATACCATACTATGACATTTACATTGTGTTACACACCAATATCTACCCCAAACTTTCTTGTTACACGAGAATGTAAAAAATTGGTTGGGTTATTTTTTCCCTGTCGTTAAGAAACAAAAATGTTTAAAGCTCATCATGTCAGATGAGACTGATCTCTGCAGGACCGTCTGTCTTTAAACAGAGACGTGTGTATGGTGACTACTGCTACATTCATCACATTTAAACCTCGACTCTGAAGCTTGCAGAACGAGCACTGCAATAAAAATCTGACTCGTGCTGATTAGGAGTGAACTGAGTGAGACGCAGAGAAGACAGATGCTAGCAGTCAGTCTGGGCTGCACATGGCTCTCATTTCTGCTGCGTTGATGTTTCAGTAGGTTTAAAAAGTGCCTGACGTGCAGTTTCTTAACTGAACGCTCACTGAAAATGTATGACGGGCTGTTTTTATGAGTAAATAACCACCTTGGGAGATTCAGCCTGAGATTGAGAACTCATACAGTACAATGTCTCTGTGGTCGTATATATACGTACGTCTGTGTATCTAAGAGTGTGTTAAAGCGCGAGGATGAGCCATGAGTCTCCAGAACAGCTTCAATACTCCTTGGTTTAGATTCTCTGTGTCTGCACTATGAGATACGCTGTGGCATATAATACACAATGTTTTCACAGTCACTTCAGCATCCAGTGACTCATCAGGCTCTGTGTGAAAGCGTCTGCATTTATTTGTCCTGTAGTTTGTCTCTTGTCTACGGAAGCCCCCGAGAGGCAAGTGAGAGAAAAAATTCAGCTGATTCATTTTCTACATTTTCTTTTTTTTTTATCATGAATATTTTACTGAACTATTTTGCTTTTTTTTTCTAACATAAACAGTGTCAGCGAATGTTATCAAATCAAATATGTACATACACAAAAGGAGAAAAAAAACACAATAACTAAATAAAATTATACTATAAAAATGTTAAGAAAGAATCTTAACAAAAAAAATTCTACATGAATATGCACCACAATCTGCTTAATTTTCTACATTTTCAAAAATATTTTTTCATCTGTGAAAAAGGGTGAAAAAAACTGCAATTGTTGTTAAATTTATTTATTTATTTATTTTTGTTAGTTTGTTTTTGTTTGTTTTTTGGGTAAGGATAATTTTTCTAAGCATTTATTGTCATAACACCATCTGCACACCATTTGACCAATATCGTAGCTGGTAGATATATATATCTATTTATTTATTTGTTTATTTATTTGGATCCCCATTTGCCACGACCAAGGCAGTAACTACTGTCCCTGGGGTCCACACAAGCAAACATTACATCATAATGTAAAACAGATACATAACTAAAAATTAAACCAAAAAAAACAAACCCAAACACAAAAAAATTTATATTAACAACAATAACACTACTAATGGCAATAATTACAACAATGACAACAGGTATCTGTTCTTAAATCATAAACACAAGAAAGAAATCAATTTAGAACAAATTAAAAAATGGATCACCACAATCTTTTTGTCTCTCAGGGCTTCCGTACATTCTGTATGTTTGTGCTGTTTGACACAAACGCTCATTTCTCTTTGTGGTTTATTGAAGTTGTTTACATCAGTTATGCTTTATTTACTGAGTCAATAATTTTCCAGTGAAGTTCTGAGGAAATAATTATTCCCATTAAGTTTCCCGGGAAGAAAGAAATATATAATTTTGTACTAATTATAGTGGAAATATGATTTTTCTTTCCTTCAAAGAAGTGCTTCATTAAAATCCAACTACATATTAATTCATAATTCATCAGGAGTGGATGAAGTGTGCTTTACTTAAAGGCCCTGAAAACCTGAGTGTCAGAGTTTCTACATCAACACAAAACTTTCTGCCAAAGATAGAAATGTTTGGAACATTTTATATGAAGGCCACTGTCAATCAAATCTGATCCAAACACATCCACACAGTCATGACGGAGCAGATTAACCAAGTTTAGAGTGTTAAAATTTCATAAATAATAACTTAGGGTGTTTTTGTTTTTGAAAAAACTAATCTTGAATTATTGGCTATTTAGTCATGAATAGTTGATGCTGCAGAGAATACTTAAGATTTAAAAAGTTGTCAAGCAAAGCTCCTGCATTAAAAATCCTATTTAAGTAAAAGTGCTGGAGCGGCCCCCTCATAGTTAGCCACTCTTTAGTTGACCTGAAAGGTCATAGTCGGCAAGATTTCATTGGTCGCTTAGTCGCTGAAAAAAAACAAATAAACAAACAAGTGTGAAACTCTATCAGGAGCTGCACCTTGTTAAAATAAATCCAAACCTATATGACTGGACCATGTGGGACTTTAATTTGAAAGGACAGACACAGGAAGTGTCCACGCTCAGCAGTCAGACAGGAGTCAGGTTAATCTCCAGGGCTGGTACCTGCGGTTATTCCACAGGCTAGTTAATAACATGTGGGGCAGGAAATCCAAAGTGTGGGATCATTTTGAGAAGGTGAAGGACCAACCCAAGGTGATATGTAAACTCATCTTCATTGGTCCACTACAAACATGACGTATCATGTGAAACATGGAAGTAGCTACATGCCCATTAGCCCACAGCGTCATTAACAGGCGGCTCGCTCAGTGTGTGATGTGCGTTAGAAGGAGCAGTCAATATTAGCATATCAACTCCCCAGTCATAGCGGAATATAAAAACTTCAACCACCGAACAAAACGTGTTCTTTGTTTAAATTATCGGACAAATAAAATATATATTTAGCAATCCATACAACATGAAACTGAGGGTCTGGTACTTGCACATGCGCACGTCTAAAATGGCGACTCTCTGGCTCTGCAGTGGGATGTTTGTCACTGTGTGTGTGTGTGTGTGTGTGTGTGTGTGTGTGTGTGTGTGTCGTACCTTTACCCCTTCAGCCTGTGCGTGGAGGATGTGTGCAGCACTGCCCGCGCTCTGACCGCTGCCCGACGACCTCACACTGGTCACACTGCCAGAACTACCCACGCTGCTGCGGTCTCCACCTGCAACACACACACACACACACACACACACACACACACACACACACGCACACACACATATGCACACACGCACACAGACATACACACAAAAACGCACAGGTGCATTCACACACACGCATGCAAAAGATATGTATCGATTTTGTGCGTACAGATGCACACATGCAACAAACAGATGGATGCATACAGTCACACAGACGCACACACACACACACACACACACACACACACACACACACACACACATTGAGTGGTTTAGCTGATATCCAAAGCATTGTGGTAACAGGTGTGACTCTCCTTTGAAATGCACTGGGCAGCATGTGGTCGGATGGACGGGACGGACAGACAGACAGGACAGGGTGACGGACGGCTGAGTGACAAACACAGAAGTGGAGTAAACAAGACACACCTTTCACTTTCTCACGCACACACACACCTTTTCTCTCTCGCTCCTAAACTTTTCTCATCTCTCTCACCGTCTCCACACACCCAGCTGGAAAGACACACAGACTGTAGACCGATGCAGATGGCGGCAGTCCTACACATAAGGCCGCTGAGTTGAGCTAAGCTTCAGATGGAGGGATAAGCAGGACATGGGGGACTGTCAGGAGCGGGTCAAAGAGTATCTGAAAGCCTTCAAACAGCGTCATGTTTCAGCTGAAAGAAATGGATGGATGGATGGTCGGTTCTGCTCTCGGGGACGTTTGGCAGAAAAGCCGTTTTTGAGCAGACGTCAGATACTGTTTGACCCCCTGGTCAGAGTTTAAGGAGTCAGGGGTTGAGGGCTCAGCGCAGCGCGGCTTAGTTACCTGCCACGGGCTTGCGCAGTACCCAGATCTCTTCGTTGGAGCCTCCATGGGGCCCGCTGGATGTGGTGGGAGAGCTGTGAGGACTTGCCTCTGAGCCGCGACAACCTTTAACACAGAACACCACTGTTAGCCGCTAACCGACCCTAAACTGGCCTTGGAAGCATTGCTACCCTCTCGCTGTCAAATATTTGCATTTAAAGCAGCAACAACTGATGTTTTTGTCAACTTTGGGAGCGGAAAAAGTTGAACATACAACACTGAAAACTTATTAGTTGAAAGGGCTAACGAGTTAGCTCGCCTGTTCAGACTTTAGCAACATTAGCATTGATTAAAAGTTGTGTTTCTGACCATCTGGTGAATGTAAGTCCAATATTTGCTATTCTTTTAGTTTTGTTATGGTCATGACAAAAATATTTAGCTTTTTAGCTGCTATATGCTCCAACATGTAAACCAGCTAGCTGCTAAGCTTGCTAGGTACAGTTGTGGGTTGTAAAACCAAAACAATTAGCTTTAATTAGCTCAGTAGAGTTGAGGGGAGTGGCAAAACATATTCATGATACTCTTCGGGTTTATCACTTTAAATGACCCCTCTGACATCACAGTCGTTTGATCTATGTATAAAATAATATTGATTAGTGCAGCTTTAATGTTGGGCTCAAAACTAGCTTACAGGTATTCCTAAACGTCGATTTGATACTATAACGAAACACTGATGTAAAGAAAATTAAATTAAAGTGTTTTTTTGGGGAGTTTTTCCTTATCCGAGGGTCCAAAGGACAGAGGGAGGTCGTATGCTGTAAAGCCTCTGAGGCACGTTGTGATTTGTGATATTGGGCTTTATAAATAAAATTGAATTGAATTAAATCAAAGCATATTTTTCCAGAACATGTATAGTATTTAATTAAATAAATTAATAAACAATTTAGTCATATTGTTTGTATCACATTATGTTAATCTGATATTAGGTTAGAATAGTGGTAAAATGAGGTTTGAGTTTTATCCTTGTCTGGAGCTAAACTTCTCCAAAATGTGGAGTACTCAATTCTCCTACTGCAACTGTCAGTGCTACATACAGTATTTGTCCCTGATGTGTTCACACCAAACGCGACACGCAGCGTTTTTACATAAAGGTCAATGCAAAAATGCAAACAGATGTGCATTTGTGCCAGGCAGTGGCGCAAAAGTCCATCAGCGTTGAGATTCCTCTGACATTACTGAGAATCACAAATAAGTCCGGCAGTGTCCAGTTGCCCGATTTAGCTGGGACTCTGAATGACAAGCCAGACTCAGGTCAAATAAACTGGATCAATTCTGGCTACTAGCACTGCCGTCACTGGGCCATTATCAGACATGGCCTGGCCCAACATCAGCCGAAACTCGACATACTGGAAGAAAGAAGCAGGCCACATCTGGTTGATTGCCTCAGCTGAGACTTAGGATGACAGGCGCTCTAGAATCGGGCCAAATAAACTGGCCCAGTTCTGGCTGCTGACAGTGCCATCACTGGCCTGTTTCTAAAAAATGACCTGGCCCAGCATCGGCCCAAACTCAGCATGCTGGAAGACATTAATTGAGCTGCATTCAGTTGTATGAATCGGAGGAGATTCGGATAAATAATGACCCAGAATTGAGTCAAATAAACTGGCCCATCCGTTATCAAAAATGACCTGGCCCAACATCGGCCCAAACTCGACACACTGGAAGAAATAGGTCTGGTTGCCTGACTCGGCTGAGACTCGGGATGAATGACTCCCCAGAATCCGGCCAAATAAACTGGAACTATTCTAGTTGCTGACACTGCCATCACTGGGCCTTTATCAAAAATAACCTGGCCCAGCATCGGCCCAAACTCGGCATGCTGAAAGAAATAAGTCTGGCCATGTCCCGTTGCCCGTCTCAGCTGAGACTTGCGATAAATGACTCCAATTTCGGCTGCCGACGCTGCCATCTCCGGGATGCGGGTTGAAAATACGCTTCATGTTCAGTGTGAGCACATCAGCACATCACTAACGACTGACACTACAGATTGTTTTTGCAGATTTAAGTTGTTGTGAGGATATTTTTAGTAAAAGACGGGTAAAGTGGGGTTACTTAAAAAAACTCATCCGCGAAGAGGACAAAAGTTACAGAGGGGCCAGTAGGAGAGCAGGGGGATGGGAGAAGGCGGATAAGGGAGGTTTTTTTAAAAAAGATAATACGTTTCACGCGTACACACCACACCTTCATCATCACATACATGCTCACACACAAACATACACAGAAATAAATACAGCATATATATATAGATATATGAAAACATTTATATACCCATAGTACATAAATAAATCCATAACATGAATATCTGTGTATATACACATATATGCCATAATGTACATACACATACATATATAATGCATCCATACGTGTGTGATTATATATGTAAGCCTTGTCAGAATGGGGCTGCTGTAGTGCATTTGGAGAGTGTCATAAACCATTATAACCATCTTAATAAGGGTCTATAAATGGTTTATATGTGTGACCAACAGTGCTCCAGAGAAACACACACAATAAGAAGTTCCATTTGCTTTTACACAATGTTGCAGCTCCTTCTTGTGGCCATTTTGCATCCCTCCAAGTGACCTCCAGCAGAAAACAGTCTCATTTCAAATACTTTGAACAGCCTGTGATTTGACTTGAATCATTTCTGAGTTAAAAACATTTACTGTTTTCAAGGTTTAGGAAAAAATTACTGACCAGATGTGGTTATAAGTAAAAGCATTTTGTTTTTGTTTATTTAAGTGCCACATTGTTAGGAGCCCATTTCTGCCAATGTGATGGAAAAATATTCTATAAGTCATAATAATGAGAAACTGTCTCGTAATAATAACTTGTTACCTGATAATAATGACTCAGTATCTCTAAACAAAGTACCTTAAAATAATTAAACATAATGAAAAGCTTTCTCAAAATAATGACTTAATATCTGGTAATAATGACATCATATCTTGAAAAAAGAGTCTGTCAAATTTATGACTTGGTATCTCAAAATAATAACACATATTGTCAAATGATTAAAACTTTGTTAAAATTATAATTTGATATTGTCTTGCTTCATTTTGAGGTATCAAGTATTTATCTTAAGAATTTTTTCATATAAGTCAAAAGTTTTTTTTATCATTTAGAGATATTAAGTAATTTTTTAGGAAAGTTTTTTATTATATTGATAAATAAAGTTTATTTTGATAATTTCTTAATGTTTTGAGATATTAAGTCATTATTTTAAGAATTTTTTCATATTAAGTCCTAATTTTTTTGTAAGTTTTTTATTATTTCAAGATATTAAGTTTAGTTTAATACTTGTTATAATATTGTTTTGAGGTGTTAAGTCATTATTTTAATAACTTTCTTTATTACTTATAGATATTAAGTTTACTTTAATCATTTTTTATTTTTTGAGACATTACATCATTATTTGAAGAATTTTTTTTATATCTAGTCATTTTTTTTTTAAAGTGTTTTATTATTTTTAGATATTAGGTTATTATTTCAAAGAAAATCTTATTCTTGTGATTTTAGGTTTAATCATTTTTATTTTAAGCCATTATTTTAAGAGTGCTTTTTAAATAATTTTGCAATATTAAATCTTCATTTTGACAACATTTTTTGGTGAGTCAGTCATGTTAAAGAAGGTTTCTCTCTATTTTGAGATATTACGTTTTTTAAATAAATTCATTATTTTAAGAACATTTTTTTTTATTATTATTTTGAGATACTATGTCATTATTTTAAGAAAGTCATTATTTGGAGAAAGTTTCTAATTACAATTACTTCCAAGATCTTTTTTTTAATCACACTGGCAGAAATAGGCTTCATTAGAATTCCCATTTTTGGACTTCCTGTACGACAGGAAATGTATTCTCCTGGAGGAAACAAAATGGTGTCCAGTGAAGGCTCCCATTCACAGAGTCGACAGTTTAAAGTCAGTGAGTTCCTTACCTGCACAACATCCTGGGTGACATTTTCTAACTATGTATTTGGGTCTCTTACGCAACACTTGACATTTTACTTTTCATAACTTGCAAATCTTTTCATGTGACACATAATTTCAGTGTGTGTTTTTAATATCTTGTGTTTAAGAATCTAAAAATGTACAAGTATCTACAGGAAAGAAAATATCACCCATTAATGTCAGAAAAACATCTCCAGCTAACCCTCTGACAAACTTCACTGTCGTTAAAGCCACAACGCAAACTGTGTCTCAGCACATTCAGAGCAGATCTAGACTTATTCACCCGTCCAAAGCCTGGTACAGATGCTCTATTTTAACTTAAATACTCCCACCCTTCACCGCCACCACACACACTCTCACACACACATTTAGGGTTTAAGTGCAAGGTGGTAAAAGTGCTGTTAAAATGATCAGACGTGACAACAACACGCAGAACAGGCAGGACAGAACAAAAAAACACGTGTACACACAGTCTGGTCAGGAGAGGGTCGTGTATGATTGGTGTGTGTTTAAAAAAACTAGCAGGGTTGTCTTAGTGGCGGGGACGGGGTCGATGTACGGGGAGAGAGGAAAGAACAAAAGGAAGGAAATAAAGAAGTGCAAAGAAACAAGGCAAGACATTTAACTGAGGCACAATCCAACTCAGGAGAACAGAGGTCTGTGGTGACATGGTGAGCTCTCCTCCCACCTAACGTCTACTCTTCCTCACTAGGAAAGACATTTACTAAAGATGCTTCTGTGGGGCCGAAACATCAACAATGCTACGATGTCCTTAAAATGATTTTAACATTATTTACACATAGATATGTCATATAGAGACATGTCTTATTACAGAGCAAGTGCTCTGGGTGCTCTTGTGGTTGACTTTGGCCTCGTGGAGCCTCACCTGAGAGCTGGACACTGACAGTAACATTAATTTATTAGCTTTGAAAGGCAGCTGACAGGATGTTGGGTCTTAAGGGTCAAGAATACAGTGGCTGACGAGTTCACACGCTACAACAGCCCAAAACATTTCCATTAGGAGCTGCAGCTTTAGAGACGATGCCTGATTTAAAAACACATACAAGAATCCAAAACAGACACAACAACAGAAACATGCAGCAAATACAGAAACAATAAAAAGTCAATAACACACAAATGAATGAAAGAAAAGCTTCAGAAAAGCGCTGCTTATCCAAACAACACAACAAAAGTTCTCCAGGCCTCTAGGGGGAGCTCTAGGTGCAACAGCTTGATTTTTGACAATAGAGAAAGCAGAATAAAGTGTGTTGGTTTTTGAAGAAAAGTGGAGCTAAAAGTTTCTTTTTTTAAACTGAGCTTTAGTCTTTTACAATATTGTAACGTAGCCCTCCCTAGAGGCCTGGAAGACTTCTGTTGTGTTGACTAGATATGCAGCGTTTTTCTGTTGCATTTGTTTTTGTGTTTTTGACTTTGCATCATTTCTGTGTTTGCCACATGTTTGCTGTTCATGCATTTGTTTTGGCTTTCTGCAGCATGTTTCTGTGGTTTTGTGTTGTATGTTTGTGTGTTCTTGAATTTACATCGCTTCTGAAGCTGCAGTGCGTTTCTCCGAATTAAAATTTTTTGGGCCATCGTGGCACTGGTCAGCCAAAGTTATGGTTCAGCATTAAAGGTCCAGTGTGTCAGATTTAGGGGGATGTACTGGCAGAAATGTAATAAAACATAATAAGTATGTGTTCTTTAGTGTAGAATCACCTGATAATAAGAATCCTATTGTTTTTGTTACCTTAGAAAGAGCTGTTTATATCTACATAATGAGCTGGTCCTCGTCTGCGGAGATCATCATGTTTCTATGGTAGCCCAGAACAGACAAACCAAATACTGGCTCTCGATAGGGCCATCGCATTTTTGCATTTTTACATTTTTACATTTTTGCGTTAGCCACCATTAGCAGCCCCGCCCCTTAATTTTTTAACGTGAAACTGTTTTGTTCAGTGTTTTTACCAGTTTAAATCACCCGCTCCATTCATTTTGGAGAGGAAGAGACCTCTGTGGAGAATCCCTCTCCCAGTAAAAACCTCCCGAACAATGAACGCTGAGGGAATTCTAAGGGGCTCTACGCATGCTGTGTTTTTTGCGCCCTTAAATTCATTGTTTTCAATGTAGACACAACTCAGGTGTGCTCAAAAGCCAGAGCGACGCCATCGTGGCACGCATGTGTTCCCAAGCGCCTATTTTTCAGGCCACAATAGCTGCACCCTGAGATAAACTGAGCTCAACTTTTGGAAGGCAGCAACATGCACCGCATGTCATGTGACAAGGACCAACCAATCACAGCCGACAGATATCTTTCCCTTCTTCTGTAAATATTCAGTCTGATAAACAGGGAAAAGTTGATCATGTTAGTGCAGGGCTACCCAGAGCTTTACATCTGTCCCACGGACAATAGGCCTACACACTTATAAACAGCTCCTGGAGGAAGATCAGCTCTGCACTCAGGATTTCAGGTAAATAGGCTATGATAGAGCCCGTGTTGAGGTAGCTTAGCAACCTCAGACACAATCTGCCACCATGCTCTTGAAAACTGGCACAGGAAAGGCAATATAGCACCACTCAGCACCCGACCTTGTGTTTTCCAGGTGGTTAAAGATGCAGCATGTGTACAGCCTTTAACCAGGAGCAGTTTTATCTGGTCGTAATCTGCAATCATCACCGCTAGATCCCCCTAAATCTTGCACACTGGACATTTAAACTACATATCATATTGTTGTATTACAAGCATGTATTGTTTCCTGTGAATCCCTTGTGTTTAAATCCAGCTGTTGAGTTGCAAGTGGCCACGTTCTAAGACAGTTTCACCTCACTGCGACTCTTTGGTCTGAAATGGACCCTAGGAATGTGTATCAGCCCATTTACACTTAATGAGTCTCTGATCTGATAGCTTTGTTTAGTACAGCAAACATTAGCGGGATATGTCTTTTTGTCCTACGCTGTGTTTTTCTTACACAGCCTGAGTGTACAACCTCGACATGTTTCCTTTTTCATCTTTCGTCCTGTATATCCACTGAGTGACTTCTTATTTCTACAATAGCGAGCAGCTTAGAGATGTTAGAGTCCTGTCTACAGAAGCTGACTCTGGCTCTCAGTAATGGAGATGACAACAGCAACAACAGAAAAAGAAAAGTTATACGTTATGAGCAACACATAAAATTACATAAATAATGATCCATAACAGAAAACTTCAATGGATGCCTTCTTAGATCAACATTTAAACACCAATTAGAATCTTACATGACCAATCAGAGACAGAGTTTACGCACAGGCAGAGGAAAGCATCCCTTGAAGCTTTAATAATCATAATAAGAATAATAATAATTATAATAATAATAATACAAATAATGAAAAAGGGGCCGTGTACCTGGGGCAGTGGGTGTGTCTCCCTGTGGGGTTGTCACGGGCGACTTGTTATAGCCAAAGGAAGTGAAAAGTGGAAGCAGTGGCTGATGGGAATGTGGTGGAGGAGGAGGCGGTGGAGGCAGGATATGGATCTGATGGAACGTGGTGTCGTTGCCGTTGACTACCGCGTTGGCAGGGGCAACCGTCGCCGGAGGAACCAGCGGTATCTTTTGAAACTGTTGAGTGCAAATGACTGTGCTGGCCAAACCTAGATAACACCCACCGTGACGACACACCGACACACACACAACCAGCCAACAGTGAATCACCGCCACGTAACAAACAAACGACAAAACCAGAGAATTACACGTAAGAAAGAAGGGGGGAAAGAAAAATTAAAAACAAAGGCTGAGGTTACAAAATTAAACAAAGAAAACAAAGGTGGTGAAGAAGACGGCTGAGGACGAAGAGAGAGACACAAACAAACAAAGGTGGGCTGTGTTGGGATGAAATGTACGGAGAGGTGAAAGAGGTGGAAGAATGGTGGACTGATGAAGAAGAGATGGGCCCAGGGACTGTTGATTTTTACTTTTTACATGCGTTTGAATCTTTCAGTTTTACTTGTGACACAACATATCGCTCTATACATCTGTTCTGATGTTTGTATAATTAAGTCAACTTTGTTCTTCCTAACGGGTAAAAATATGACGTCTTAACACATCGAATGTGTGTTAAGAGGACAACAAGTACACTTAGACGTCTTACGACATTCAGAGCATTAAAGCTTCCATGCCGTTGGTTGGCGTCAACATACCCGCCCCTTTTTGACGTAGTGATTGCGTTGGCCAACGTGGGCTCCTGTTGGTGGGTAAGTTTTAGCTACGTACCTATCACCTGTCTTCTGCGCAACGTCAGTTTAGTATTTGGGACAGGGGTGATCAATTCTGTCCTGAACTCCTGGTGACTGAAGAGAGCAAATATCCTCTGGGAGCATTTTAAGCCACTGTGGCCTGTGGTTTCCATCCAGTATAAATTATACAGAAAATTATTCTTGTACACAAACGTGGTGTTTTACTCAGGAAAATCGAGCTTTGTATCCACCTTATTCCTCGCCCCTGTGATACCTTGCGTGAATTGTAAGCACAGCTTCTGGAACACACCACCTGTTACACCTCAGACGGTATAACGTGATCATACCTCTCTCATCTCTCACAGCCATCTCAAAGCATCTGTTGTCTTCCTTTTTAACTAAGCGTGTTAGCGATTAGCTTGCCCCGTTCTGTTAGCATATTGTTACTGTAGATTTAACAGAGCCCAGGCTAGCCTACGGTAAACATCTTCTGCGAAAAGATGATTCTTGACTTCTTACGACTCATGAGCAGACAGTAACACATGAGGCAAACAATTTACATAATTCTGTATTAATTTGAGCTCCATGTAAAGTAAATAAACGTGATGTTTACCAGCTAATGCTCCGCTCGTCTGCCTTAATGACAGGGGTTTACACTTTTTTATCACTGCTGACTTATTAAAGTTATTAAGTAATAGAAGAAGTAGTAACACACTCAGAATACATTACTATTAATAAAGCTTGAGATTATTATCATTATTGTATTATCATTCTGCGGGCGCAGATTCAGTATGGGCCTGGTTATTGGTACATGTTCCCCGCCTGTCTCCTGACTCAACGCCAGCCAGGCGGCATCTCTCATGTGAGGCAGTTTGAAGTTTCATGGCCAGTATTACACAATATCGTTAGACACAGCAACAATCATTGTCTCTACTGTATATATTTCTTTATTATTGGTTGAGGCCTTGACTTTGAAAGTTCCCTCAAGATGAACTCCGAGCAACGCGAAGGTGCAAATTTGCTACTGAAAGTAAATGTTTTATTCGCCTCTCGGGTCGCGGTGAATGCAGGTGAACGGGAGGCGAATATTTGCCAATGTTATTTTCACTCGTGTGTGACTTTATCCCACCACAGTGAGGCACAAAAACATATGACTGGTTGATGTTTCACTGCACCATTGGAGCGCTGTTCAGTTCAGACCTGCTTAACTTTAATTTGTAGCATGCCATGCCGTTCGTATATTCTAAAGACAACGCCTTGTAGCCCGTTGCTGCGTCATTTGTAGTGTGAACACAGTATTAGTAAAGTTAGCTGGTAGTGATGGTGATGGCTGCTGCAACATTAGGACCAACTGACCCTTCGCTAAGTCCCGCCAGGACACAGACTGACCAATCATAATGTAGCACCGGACCGGCTCAGACCAGGGTTTGACAACAACATAGCTGTGCTCCATTGTTTCAGATTTCCTTCATTTTCAGGCTGGTTTTGTGGATTTGGAGCTAAATGTTGGCACGTTGTGTATTAATGATACTCGTTACCTGGAGAGGTTGGAAAAAGATCTACGTTTCTTCCCTGTTCCAAAACCAAAATCAAACCCTGAAAAGTGTAGGGTTAGCTAGCTAGCTACTGAAGATATAGCCTACTGAATGTATACACAGCTGGTTCAATATCAGCAAAGTTTCCCTTTATATTCATTGTCTTCTGTGTGGATCAGCAGTGATGTGGTGGTTCACTTTGACACTGTGATCTGTAGCCTATAGTTGGGCTTTAGCTTCTAACTATCTTTGTCTTTTTAACCTGTTGTTGCTGCTGAGTCAGTTTGACATCCTGGATATATCCTTCAAACACAGACTGTAGACCCCTCTGTCTGCTTCTCTCTGGAATCACTGCTTCATTCTTCCAAGAATATGATCATATTTCTTCACCTAAGTTATGTGCCATTTATATGTGTTGTAAAAACAGTCTAATGTAACGTCCCTGTTGGAGGGAAGAGAAGAAAGAGGTGCAGTATGATGAAGAGACTGACTGAGGAGAACTGGTGGGAAAAAAAGAGTAATTAAAAATTGATGAAAAACAGTTGAGTAAATGAATCCTGCTAAAACAGCTGCTGTAGCCCCAAGTGTGTGTGTGTGTGTGTGTGTGTGTGTGTGTGTGTGTGTGTGTGTGTGTGTGTGTGTGTGTGTGTGTGTGTGTGTGTGTGTGTGTGCCCTGGCACTGATTTGTCAGTATGGCTGTGCAGGCTGAGTGGGAGTTCTCCAGCTGTTTTTACTGCATCCACAGCTGTTATAATGCGGTGTGTGTACGTGAGGTCAGAAGCAGCCACAGTAGCATTTTCCTCGACTTGGAATAGTCTCCATAGCGCTAAATGAACAATACAGTAAATATGATGAAAGAATGATGAGTAGAGGAGTGGACTACATGAGAGAGGAGAGATAATATGAAAGAGATGAGTTTTCTGATCACAGGGGATGAAGCATGAAGCTGACTGGAACAGAGAGACAGGCTCACAGACGGAGACGAGTAAGACATAATACTACAGAGAGACAGACGGATGGACGACCAGAGACCTACAGACAGACACATATACACAGTTAAAAACATCTGAGCCTCTTTGTGAGTGTGCAGTGATACTCTGGGATGAAGGGATGGATGTGAGTGTGCTCTGTGGATCTCAGCAGAGACGTTAAAAGCTCATTGTGGTGAAATTAAATACAGAAAGGAGGTTAAAATAGTTGCTGGGAGGTTGACACATGGCTGCTCAGTCTGCCTGTTAAGTGATAAAAACACGGAGATGACACCAAGAGTAAACCTGAAAGATCTCTGACCTCATTGATGAGCAATTTGAGAAATAGTTTGACTTTTTTTTAAGATTATTTTTTTGGCTTTGTCTTTATTTAGAGGGATTGATTCTTGGGCATGAAAGGGGGAGACAGAGAGGGTGACACACAGCAAACGGGACGCCCGCTCTACCTGCTGAGCAACTTGGCGTCACAGTAGTTCGACATTTTATGAATTATACTTATTTGCTTTCTTGCTTCCTGTTATATGAGAAGATTGACACCACTCTGACAGATCTGTACAGGAAGTATAACACTAGCAAGAGTTAAGGCCTTTGAACACTGAGTCTGTTTTTTTCATCTGAAGTTGTTGCACATCTAAAAATAAATACAACCTCATGTTGTGCCAATCATGTTTGCAAAAGTCCAGAACTTAAGTTCATCATTAAGTTGTGAATTTTCTCAATGAATAAAACAATAAAATGCATCGGAATCAGTGAGCAAGGTTTCTGTGCTATTAAAAAAAGCATCTGAAATAAACTGACTCAGCATGCAAAGGCCTTTAGCTTGGCTTAGCACAAACTCTACAAACAGGTGGAAATAGCTAGCTTAAAAGGAATTAATATTACAACTTTTTCAATCCCACAGGCACTCCACCAGCTGGCCTTCCCAGTCCAAATATGTGAATGCCTAGTATAGTGTAGTTAAAATGTGACATAACAATGCACAAAACACTTCATAACTTGATATGCATAAAACTAGCATCTAAGATTTTAATATTTTGCACTATATAAAAATGACAGAGCTACAGTGAGGCCCTGAATGATGTTAATGCAGAATATACAGTATAAACTGAGGCTGTTGACATGTCTGTCTGTTAACTTGCTTTTATTTTCTCAACGCATTTTCTGTCCTGCATTTCCTGTTTTATTTTGTGGTCATTCACCCTTGTCTCTGTTTCAGGTTTGTGTCACGCCCCTCCCCCCATCTGCACACACCTGTCCCTGTGTGGGTGATTTCCCCCAGCTGTATCCAATCACTCCCATTACCTCTTGTATTTAACCTCATGTCTCTCACTGTCTCGTCGCCAGTTCACTGTACACTCTTGTCTCGTTCCAGCGTTCATTTCCTTAGCTCTCGTCTTTCCTCTCATGATCTGACCCTTTTTTTTGCTCTGACCTTGTTTTTTGCCTCTCGTTCATTGGATACCTCTGCCTGCCTTGAGTGATCTCCCATGTACCGGACCCTGCCTGTTAATAAACTGTGTTTGTTTAAATATGGAATCTGGTGTCCGAGTCTGCATTTGAGTCGTTTGTTTCTGTGCCAAAGTTCATGACAGCTGTACAGAATGGTTCGATGGTTTTTCCAGGCCGTCAAATACCAATTCTGGCAACCCTTGGTACATGAAACCAACGCAAAAGGCCCCCTTTAGCATCAGTGTGTGACACACAGCTGTCTCCTGGGTTAAACACGTAAGAACACCTGGTTAACATTGTCAAATAGTTGCAGATAGGTTTAAGCAACAAAACTACTCGGTTAGGTTGAGGAAAAAAACATTGTATTTTGGGTTACAGTAAGTACATACTGTTACATAAATACATCAAATGAGTGATGTAAGTACGTGACAAGACGTTTGTAAGTTACAAAACACACTGGATACGGCAATAGACTCCTCTCCTCCCTCCACCATACAGTGACTTTCACTTTTTATACTTCAACAGCTGCTCCAATCGTCAAATATCGCCACGAATTGGTTTACATTAGATTCCCAACTGGTGGGTTGCAGTCCGAAAGTGGCTGTAAGTGACTCACAAATGTGTCAAATTTAGTTTGAAGTGCCGTTTCCTGCCACTCCTACTTAACGGAGAAGGTATGGCAAGACACAAGTATGATGCTGAATGTGCTAACCTGTGCGGACCTTGAACTAATGACGAAGGAGACTGGACTAGTTGGGAACCACTGCATTAGTTAGAAACCAGCTAAGTCTCATAGGAACCCCAAAGGGTGCCCTCTGCGTCTGTATTACACACCGAGGGACGTGACCAAGCATCTGTATTTGACAACCTGGAAATGAGAACAGGCTGAATATGACCTGTTCAGAGCTACACACACCTCTGAGCTCCATTTATGTTTATGCTAAGCTAAGCTAACAGGCTGCTAGCAGTGTAGCGTCGTATTTACTGTACAGACATGAGAGTGGTGTCAATCTTCTCGTCATTAAGAAAACAAATACCCCGAAATGTGGACCTACAATCATTCAGCAGGTGATACTAAGTGTCAGCAAGGGAGAGCTGAAACACATCATCAGCCAGGACAGACGCGTGGATGGTTTTGGTGTCCGTGCTCTCATCACTTAACAGGAACTGTCATCATCAGGCTGAACTCCCTAAAAACTTTGAGTTTTCATTTATGTGGTTAAAAATTCTGATGGAAGTAAAGCATAAATCTTGGATTACATCTCCAGCGATGCGTCGACGACAGCTGGGACTGTGCTGCTGGCCGACTCACAAACTCTCCCAGTGTGTGAGATGAAAGAGATGACACTCTCTGATATGATTTATATTCTGACCTGGGAAAAGTTAACCAGTGAGATGTAAGGTTAAGTGCCTTCCTCCAGGGTTTATGGGAAAGGCTAGAACATCATTCATTCACTTAGCTTCTTCTTCTCTTTCTATCTTTGTCTTCTTCGTCTGTGTTTAGTCCAAATGTGTGTAAAATATTCCCCCGACAGTCAGCTCCGTCAAACACACTCACATGCACACACAAAGGAGGGCAAACACACACACACCTGTGCGCTTGCTGATGACCTCCACCATGGTGGAAGGGAAGTAGCCGACTCGGTCGTTTCCTGTCCGGTTGTCATGGATACAGCCTTTCCAGCGTCCGTCTGGGTGCTGCTCCAGAACCTGTCAGGTGGGCACGTTTACGACAGCAACATTAAGTTTCATTTTTCATCTCAAACAGGGTTTAATAATATTATTTAAATCTGTTTTTAAAAAAGTTTCTGAAAAGCCTCAGAGGAAACCTTCAAAGAGCAAAAATACAAAACTGCATTCAGAGCCGTTTTAAATTCTCTGTGTCAGACGGCAGCCAAGCCAAACTGTTCACTCGTGCCCTGAGGGAGGAGGCATACAGTAGGCTCTGCTCCGCTCCCTTATTACAGTAAGAAGTACCCACAGGCTGCAAACATGCTCATAAATATTCATGAGTGGTGGGCGGACGGCGATGTAGCAAATGAATACATTTTTCTGTAAAACATATTCGTAGTAAATGAGGGAAACAGAAACCGCTCATTCTTGCATATTCATCAGTAATCTCGCCAAACTAGCCGCTAATAATACAACACCCAAACAGGATGGTTGCCATGGTGATGGTAAAGGAACCAACCAGCTTTTATGTGATAAATTTATCCAAACACTTTGAGACTGCAGCACGCTGCCACCTGGATTATTATGAGATGATGAGGTACAGATACTTAAAAAAACATCCGTACTGTCTCACATGTTTAGGTTCATCTGCAGCTCCCCACAAACGGACGAGACTGAGAGTGTCTAATGTTTTCAATATCAATTAATAAGCAGATTATTTTCTTGATTAACTAAGTAAAACATTAGAAAGTAGTGAAGGTGGACCTGCAGTCCATAACCCAAATATATTCAATTTGCTATCAAAGAGGACGACAACAACGCAGCAAACACTCACATTCGTTAAGCTCGAACCAAAAATAGATTCTGCATAAAAAATGACTTAAACAAGTACGCAGTCATTTGAATTTTTCATGATTAATCAAAGTCTTGGGGCAACAAAAAAAGTTTGTCTTAGGTGCATTAGTACAATAGACAAACAGAGGAGAGGAGATACCTGCACACCAATGTAAGTGGGCTACAAAGCCACACAAAGTTCCACAGGCTGAGATCAGTGCAAAACAGTGTATTTATTTAAGACATCAGGGCAAATAAAGGGTACTCAGAGTGCAAAAAAAGGAGTAATTCCCATGTTATTCACTATTATTAAAACACTACTACCATCTCTCCATTTTGTTTCATTTTTATCTTTATCTCTTTGTATTTCAATTTTTTTTTCACTAATTATTTTCAACTTAATTTTTATTATCAATATTACTATCTCTAGTTCTCCATGTATAGACGTACCTTTGTATATATTTACTTGTATGGAAATGGGCATTGAAACTCAGTCACTTAACTACTGATTCTTGCTAAAAATTTCAATAAACAAAACTATAAAAAAATAAATAAAATGCAGGAGCCTCAAAACTTAACGTTTCACTAAAGTCATGAGACAGAGCACAGCTAACATCAACAGAAATGCTCAGTATGTGTGTCTGTCCATAATGACATCTTTATTATGTTGTCGACATTGCGATCGGCCATGTTGTGAATGTGTGTGTGTGTGTGTGTGTGTGTGTGTGTGTGTGTGTGTGTGTGTTACCGTAATAACGTCTCCTGCTTTGATGTTGAGGCTGGTCAGGTCGTAGTTGTTGCAATAATCCTTCAGAGCTCGAACCTGAAGGGCGGCTGAAGCATCTGAGAGACAGAAAGAGTGACAGGAAGTCATACTGTAGATCCACCTATCTACCATCCATCCATCCATAGATCCATTCGTCCATAGGTCCATCTACCCATCCATCTTTAGAGCCATCCATCCATCCATCCCTTCACCTGTCCATCCATTGATCCATTGATCCATCCATCCATCTATCTGCCCATCCATAGATCCATCTATCATCCATGATCCATCCATAAGTCCATCCATCCATCCATCCATAGGTCCATCTACCCTTCCATCTTTAGATCCATCCATCCATCCATCCATCCATCCATTGATCCATCCATCCATCTATCTGCCCATCCATAAGTCCATCCATCCAATGATCTATCTATCCATCCATCCATCCTTCCTTCCTTTCTTCCTTCCTTCCTTCCCTCCATCCTTCCTTCCTTCCTACCCCTCAGCAGCTGTTTGATCTCTCGGCTGGCCTGTGTTGCAGTGAACTGGTAGACGATGTCCAGAGCCGTCTGGCTGTAGGTGTTCCTCACTGTGGCGTTGATCCCGCTCTGCAGCAGAGAGAAGAAGATGGAGTTACTGTGCTGACCCTTTAATTATATTTCTTTGTTTCATGAAGTAAAAACAGCCCAGACGGTTTATTCTCTCTTCTATTATTGTCAGTTTTAAAATGAAGTTTGTAAAAAAAAACTTTTCTTTAGTATGTACCTGATCATACAAGACAAACTGAAACACATGTCCAGTTACTCAACACTCGTGAGTGTGTTTCTCCATGTAATGTCATAGTTTCCCACCATGACGTCAACAGGATAAAACTCATGCTTCATTGCTCCCTGTAGCTGTAACCAACCACAGCCACCTCTGATTCTGCAGCCAGAGCTGGACAAAGATGACGACAGTTCAAAGACGTAACCACAGTTACGTCATGCTAGAACTCACTCAGTCATCAACACATATTGCCTCTGTTGTTTTCATGTGACATTTTTTATGTCACGGGCACAAATGGATCATCTGCATCATCTCTTTCTCACACTGCTGTTAGGCACTACATTGTCATAACTGAGCCTCAATTTTATCACCCAAGGTTTTATAGTTAATGAGAACTAAGACTAAAACAAGCCCTGAAAAAAAAAAATCATCAAGTGAAATAAAAACTAAAAATGACAAAAACTAAAATAAAAACTAAAACAAAATACAACTGACTGCAGAATCAGCTTCTCCGTCATTTCCTCCCTCCCTCAGATCACCTCTGAACGACCGGGTCTGTCCTCAGTAAAGTTCCACTTACCTCCAGCAGGAGTCTCACTGCCTCAGTCTTCCCACACAGGGCAGCTTCATGCAGGGCCGTGCCCGCTTTGGTCTGTCTGTTGATGTCGATACCTGCCTGGATCAACAGTCTGACAGCGGAGACAGAGGGCAGGAGAAAGGGAGAGTGATTCAGGGAAGGAAGTTGGAAATGCAGTGAGAGATGACAGAGCAGGGAGGGAGTGACTCAGAGGAAAACAAGAGTGAAGACGGAGAGAGTATGAAGAGGTGAGAGGAAAGAGAGAAGAGGAAACAAAAAACGAATAGATAAAAATCAATTAAAAGTCAGTCACCAGTAAATACAGGCATTTATATACATTCACAGTAAAGTAATCAGCTACAGGTGTTTGACTGAAAAGAAGACGGAAACTCAGCTTTTGTTTCAACTTCCTTCATGTTCTCTTTACAACCAACAGTCTCCACCACATCAGAAACTTAGAAACACAAGCAGCTAATCCAGTTCTTTCACCCCTCATATGGTAACTGGTATCGTCATAGTCCCAGTATGTGTTACATTTTTGAAAAGGTGCAGGTCAGCTGTAGCCAAAAACACAGCTTTGGCAGCTACGTGCACAGGCTCCATAGCTTTGGGGTAACTCAGTGATGTCAGCTAGAACTGTAAATCAAGAGTAAAGCGAGCCGTTCAGCCAGATTCAATGACCAAGCAAAAAGAGGCATCAATCAGGGTTCTTCTTCTGGCGTACGTCCTCAGACCTTCAGCTCCACTGAGGCAAACCAGTCCAGTGTTTTATTGTCCAGGTCAATGAGACCAAGATCGCCATTCGGTGGACAGTGTTTGAGGCAGCTGGTTATTATGTGTTCCACAGTTTGTAGTGTCCACAAAACCCTATTTTTACATCGCTGCCCTGAAGTGTCCTACGCCTGTCCTCAGGTGGTTGAGGGTCGTCCATTGCTTTCGGGGCACATCTGTGCATCTTCAGTGTAGTGGTGGAGCCCTGATTCATTCATTCATTCACCTTTATTTAACCAGGCAGGTCATTAAGAACAAATTCTTATTTACAATGGCGGCCTGGCAAACGACAAGGGTCACTTGAGGGGTTCTGCTGACTTCCACTGGTCCCTCCATCTTGCCCTGACCCAGGCAGCCTTGGAGGTATCAGATGGTGTTATACGGAGCAGTTCTTGGGATGCTGGGACTTGAGACGTGAGCGCTGTGGTGTCTCTGTAGCGATCTTGTGGAGGAGGTGGAATTACTCCTCTGTGCGTTTCGAGCAAGGGCTAGAGGGGGAGATGAAGACAGCCGCCATGTGGCCTCCCCCGCAAGTAGCTAAAGAGTAGCTGCAAGGCTGCATGCTCCTTAAGCGAAACCAATGTCTTCGCAATGTTCACACACCGCAGGGCGAGGACCAAGAACCCAATGACTTAGACTATTGTCTGGGTCACTGGGTCATCTGTGCAAGCAACTTATTATAACCTATATCCAGTGTTGGGCAGTCTACTTGGAAGATGTTGTGAGCTAAGCTACAACTTACTTTACATCAAAATAAATTTTCACTACATTGAAGCTGTCTAAGAGAAATGTGGCAGCTAAGCTACGAGAAAATGGCAAAAGTAATGTTATCTCAGTGTTCAATAAACTGTCAGCCAAACAAATAGGCAGGCAAAAAATGTTACATTGAACTTTTTATTATAAAATAACAGACTTAACTTAAAAATTTTATCTTTTTCCCTTTTTTTTTTGAAGACTTTGTGACATTTGAACATGTCCTCCAATAACATGACATCATCTGTCGGCCTATTGCGCTCTTTCTTTCTCTCTCCTCTTCCTACCGAATGCATTTCTCCATCTCTTTCAGTCGACTCTCTGGTCCTGTCACTAATTAAAAAAAAAAAAATTCTAACATAAATGACAGTAAGCAATAAAAATAACACAGCTAAACGCAAACTTTTCTTTTTTTGGGGACATTAAAACATGAACATGTCCTGCAAATAACACCTGACATCAGTATGTCTCTGTCTCCTCTCTTCCTTCTCTTTTTTTCATAACTCAAGTTTTTATTGGTTTGAAAGGCTTGGTAAATCACACGCATATATTATTTTCCGGGCATACAAGAATACAAGGCACATATGTTCTTTATATGTAGGTGGACCTAATACTGTCCTCTGCCTCTCAGCTCTTCTCTCGGCCCTTATTGTGTCTATCTCTCTAGTGTCCACTGCAACTCCACTAAATATAAACAGTCTACGGGCAAGACACATGAGAGACGCATCAAAAAGTGCACTGTAGCCAATCAGTAGGGTAGGCTAGGGTAGAGTAGGGCAGGTCTTGCCAAGAAAAGCCAATAGCGAAGCAGCAAGCAGAATAAACTGAAGGATAAGTATGTGATGTCACACGTAAGTGCCTCCCTTGTCTTCATGCCTCAGTGTGGCGCTAGCGTCAGTCATGTGACGTATCCTCAGTTATATTATTCTTACTTTTATCCAGATCTCTACTGAAAAAAAGTCCGCTGCACTTCAGAGCTTTTCCCGGGAAAACAAGTTTGTAACTTTTGTAGACGCTACCACACTACTTGGTCAATGAATTTACCTCGCTACTTAAAAGCTATTGACTCAGAAAGTAGTGACGTTACCACCACGCTACGGAGAAATGCAGTTATGTTAGTAACGCCACTACTTGTAGTGACGCTGCCCAGCACTGGCAAAAAGAGGCACTGATCAGGTTGGGGACCAAGAACCCAATGACCCAGACTGTCCCCCAAAATACGGCCATATAGGTCACCTGTGAAAGCAACTTCCATCCATCCATCCATTTTCATCCGCTTATCCAAGGCTGGGTCGCAGGAGCAGCAGGCCAAGCAAAGCACCCCAGACACCCCTCTCCCCAGCAACGCTTTCCAGCTCCTCCTGGAGGACCCCAAGGTGTTCCCAGGCCAGATGAGATCTATAATCCCTCCAGTGTGTTCTGGGTCTGCCCCGGGGCCTCCTACCAGTGGGACGTGCCTGGAACACCTCTAACAGGAGGCGCCCAGGAGGATCCTGATCAGATGTTGAACCACCTTAACTGACCCCTTTCGATGCGAAGGAGCAGCAACTCTACTGCAAGCTCCCTCCGGATGTCCGAGCTCCTCCCCCTGTCTCTAAGGCTGAGCCCAGACACCCCACAGAGGAAACTCAATTCGGCTGCTTGTATCCGCGATCTCGTTCTTTCGGTCACTACCCAGAGCTCATGACCATAGCTGAGGGTTGGGACTAGTTTGGACCAGTAAATCGAAAGCTTCACCTTCCAGCTCAGCTCCTTCTTCACCACGACAGCCCGGCGCAGCGCCCGCATCACTGCAGAAGCCGCACCAAACCAACAGAACCACATCGTCTGCGAAAAGCAGAGACGCAATTCTGAGGTTCCCAAACCGGACCCCTGAAAGCAACTTATTACAACCCATATCTTTGTTTATTGTTATGTGGCGAGGTGTATTGAATATAATCCTAAATATCCATAAAATATGTCACTCAGTCAGTTTACTCGAGGGGTCCCTGAGGAGCCGCTGCTTTAAACAACAGGGTCACAGAAAAGGACACATGGTTGAAAGATAAACCGGAGAAAAGCTGCCAAACACACATTACATTTCCGTCTAACTTCTCCTGACTTAGTGTTTGTATGCGTGTGTGTTGTGTGAGTGTGTGTCTTCCACAGACTGCTGGCCGTGCCTAATGATGACCGTCATTTATCAGTGTCACTTGTAGAGAGGCCCGCTCTGCTCTATCAGCTATGACAGGCTTTATTCTCCTTCTCTTTCTCTTATCTTCCCTCAACTGCAGCCTTCTCTCATCTCTCACTGTCTCTCTCCCTTCTCTGTCCTCTCCGTGTGTGTCTGCAAACCGCTGCACACACACACACACACACACACACACACACACACACACACACATATATATACAGTCCAGAGTTACTTAAAAGTGGTTGAGAGCGATGAGAGGAAAAATAGACTTTGCAGTGTGTGTTTATTTGCTGAGGTGCACAGTTCTGCAGGATCTCTCATCCCGGAGCTTCATGCTGAATGCTGACATCACCACGGCAACAAAAGTCACTCTGCCATGATGCTCTTTTATGAAAATATCAACAAAAATTAGACGCGCGTCCTCGTCGAGATGAGATTATAACCACTTGACATTTAACAAGACTGAGTGCCGCGCAGATCTGTGTTTGTGTGTGTGTGTGTGTCTGAAAACTTATTTAGGAGAATCTGACTGATGAATCATCTCCGTCTCTCTACGGCAACACACTTGTTCCATTATTCCTTCACTTAATCGGATCATGTTGTTCCCCTGTTGTGTTATTTATCTGTTTTCTCAGAGAGCTCAGGAGGACATTTAAACTCTGTGATTCATTAGAAATGGTGTGTGTGAGACGAACCTCTGGGATGGATGTGTGTATGTGTGCGTATTTGCACATGCTACATAGTGAGGACCAAACAACTTAGCCACAATGTGAGGACATTTTTGAAAAGCGAGGACATTTTGGCCGGTCCTCACTCCTTCATAGGCCTGTTTAAGGGTTCAGACTTGGTTTCAGGGTTCAGGTTACAGTAAGGTGTAGGTTAGGGTAAGGGTTGGGGTTAGGCATTTCGTCGTGATCGTTATGGTTCGAGGAGGGGTTGGCTGGCATGTGAGCCTCCCTGAAGCTACAAATATTTTTCCTGGTGACTGGGGAAAAATTCATGACCCTCCCTCCACCATATATAAGTTATTAAATTTTTAAAACTTACAATGTGATGTTTGAAAGTTAAAAGTTGAAGAGGAATTATGGGTTATTTTTGTCCAAATTTTAAAGGAGATAAAATATCATTAATTTAAGAACAGATTTGGTTATGTTTTATTTTTCTGGCAGAAGCGTTTCCTTAAAAAAAATTCTTTAAAAATGTTGAAAGGTTTGTAAGGCATGTTTTCTTGCCAAAATTTGGAAAATCACCAAAATCTGAAATGCATGTTTTCTTTAAAAGTCGCCAAAAGTTATCTCCAAAAATTACCTCCAAAATATTTGGATAATCACCAGAATTTGAAAGGAATGTTTTTTTTAAAAAACTGGTGGTAAAATAAATATGTCCCCTCCTCCTTAGTTATATATAATGAACAGTCCCTTAGGGTAAGGGGCTAAAGGATGTATTATGTCAGTCAGGGTCCTCACAAGGATAGAAGGATTCTGTACCTGATGATGTCTATGTGTCCGTTCTTGGCGGCCAGGTGGAGAGGAGACGTCCCGTTGGGGTCGGTGGTGTCTCCTTTTTTGGGCTCCAGCAAAGCAGCACACATGTTACTGGACAGCAACAACTGGACCACCTACACACACACACACATACACACACACACACACACACACACACACACACACACACACACACACACACACATTAGATCATTCCTGTAGATCGTCTTCAGGTGCTGATGTTTTTGAATCACAACTAAAATCACAGCTTCTTACCCCAACTCTGCCGAACTCACAGGCCAGGTCCAGAGGTGTTTTCCCTGCGTTGTCCACAATACACGGGTTGGACTGGTGCTGCAGCAGCATCTCCGACTGGAGACAGGAAACACACAAGCAAACATACAACGACACATGATCAAAGAAGAACAGATATTAATCCTTTAAAGGTTCTGAGTGTAAGATTTAACAGGATTTAGTGGTGTCTAGCGGGGACCAGCAACCAGCTAAAACTTCTCCCAGTGAGAATTCCTTTAGTGTTCATTATTCAGGAGGTCTTTACCGGGAGCCGACTTATCCAAAGAGGTCTCTTTCTCTCTAGGTCAAACAGACAGGGCGATTTAAACGAGTAAATAAACAATAAAGCAGTTTCACGTTACAAATCAGTGTTTCTCTGATGCTGTTTGGCACGTTTGAGACAGGCGCCTCACCTAAGCTTACATTGGGTTTGTATAACAAAGTTACAGTATAGTAATGACTGACAAAGGGACGGCAGCGAGCTGTTTACAATCCCTAACTCCAAAAAAAATTGGGAGGCTGTGTAAAATGTAGATAAAAACAGAACGCAATGATTTGCAAACCCTTTTTGACCTTCAACTGAATACAGTACAGAGACAAGATATTTAAAGTTTAAACTGATAAACTTGTTTTTTGTAAATATACACGCAGTCTAAATTTGATGCTGCAACATGTTCCAAAAAAGTTAGGACAGGAGCAACAAAAGACTGTGAAAGATGTGAAATCCTCAAAAAACACCTGTTCGGAATGTTCCACAGGTAAACAGGTTAATTGGTGACAAGTGATAGTATCATTACTGGGTAGGAAACGGCCATCCTCAAAAGGTTCAGCTGTTCACAAGCAAGGATGGTCACTTTGTAAAAAATTGTGTGGGCAAATAGTCGTTCCTCCATGCAGAATTGCAGGAACTTTAGTGTTTTCACCGGCTGCAATCCATAAGATCATCAAAAGATTCAGAGAATCTGCAGAAATCTCAGCACATATGGAGCAAGACTGAAACCAACACCGAATATCTTTGAACTTTGACCTCTCAGACAGAACTGCATCAAAAATCAACATGACTGTAAAAGGATATTACGATGCGATACGATACGATACGATACGATGCAATGTGATACGATACAGTACGGTATGATACGATATACTATATTGTCCCAGTAGGGAAATTCATCTCGGACTCAGGAGCTGCACAAGCACTGCTGCCTTAAAATAATTATGACATGGGCGCAGGAACACTTTGGAAAACCATTGTCAGTAAACACAGTTCATCGCTGCATCTACAAATGCAAGTTAAGACTCTACCGTGCAAAGTGAAGCCAGATATCAACAACATCCAGAAACACAGCTGACTTCTCTGAGCCCGAGCTCATCTGAGACGGACTGACACAAAGTGAAAAAGTGTGCTGTGGTCTGAGGAGTCCATCATGGATGTCGTGTCTAGGTAGCTACCTGGCTAATGTGGGAGGGTGACGTCTCCATTGTCAAAATCTCTCACACCTGTAAATACACTCATGCAGGTGTTTTCACTTCACTTTGCCTCAGGGGCGTCATCAGTGTTTCACCTGCTGTGAAAAGTGTCTGCTTGAATCACTGAACAAAAGTGAGCACTGATTCACAGATCTGGCTTTACTTAAACAGTTGCCTCTCATCCACTGAGTGCAGTATGGTGACTGTCATATTCAGTAGGCCTGCACAGTGCCCACTTTTTTCAAAGGCTTTAAGAAAAACTGGTGAAGAAACAAAATGAAACAGAAAATTCCATCTCAGAGGTTTTTCCAGTCTGGGATGAAACGCTGCAGTGCTGCTGCAGGCTCGCCAAAGCATCAACAATGAAATATAGCAGACTCACCACAGCAGCTAACATACCCCAGAGGAGAGCGACGCTCGGCATTCACAGGCTCCAACACTGAAGACCCACTGCTTCTATTTGATTAAATAACCATGATTTATACAGGCGACCAAACTGGGGCTGAAGCTCTAATCCACAGCTGCTCCCAGTGTGCACAGCCAAATAAATAAAAAATAAGAAAAACTGAAACAGACCACAGATTAAAAAATGAATCATTTAACATCCAGCGAGGTGCACACGGGACTTGAGAGACACTCGCTGTAACAACAAGTACGGCGAGACAGTGTTTTTATCAGAGACGAGGGAATCTAATTTGGCGTGTTCTCCTAATTTGTTCCATTTTTAAGGTGCATTAGAAAGCACAATGAACTAATTCCTCTGCTGGGAATTGATCCCTCTAAGTCTTTTACTACTTTAACCAAGCTTTTCCTTTCACTCGATGTCACAGTGCTCCTCTTGTACAGGGAGGGATTCTCTTTAACTTGACTACGGACAAACACTGGCAGAACTCTGGTCTTTGCAATATACACTCACCAGCCACTTTATTAGGTACACCTGTTCAACTGCTTTTTAACACTAATCAGCCAATCACGTGGCAGCAGCTCAACACATTTAGTCATGTAGACATGGTGAAGACGAGCTGCTGAAGTTCAAACTGAGCATCAGAATGATGAAGAAAGGTGATTGAAGTGACTTTGAACGTGGCATGGTTGTTGGTGCCAGACGGGCTGGTCTGAGTATTTACTGGGATTTTCACCACAACCATCTCTAGGGTTTACAGAGGATGGTCCCAAAAAGAGACAATATCCAGTGCTGATGCCAGAGGTGAGAGGTCAGAGGAGAATGGCCAGACTGGTTCAAGATGATAGAAAGGCAACAGGAAGTCAAATAAGCACTGGTTCCAACCAAGGTGTGCAGAAGACCATCTCTGAAGCAACAACACGTCCAACCTTGAAGCAGATGGGCTACAGCAGCAGAAGACCACACCAGGTGCCACTCCTGCCAGCTAACAACAGGAAACTGAGGCTACAATTCACACAGGCTTTTGGTGAGTCTCTGGACAATAGAAGATTGGAAAAATGTTGCCTGGTCTGATGAATTTCTGCTGCGAACAGGAACCAGGCGGGCAGAAGCAGAGCTCATAGTCAAAGACGGCGGGCAGAGTGGTGTACCGCAGACGAAGCAGGTGAGTCAGAGACAGGCAGGGTCTATACCAAGGAAGCAGTCCAGAAACAAATGCTGCAAAGTTTTACATGAGGCAAAGAGCAATCTGGCAAGGAGTGTCTGTGAAGCCGGCATCTTTATAGTGACGGGGTAACAATCCAAATGTAAGAGGTGTTAGCCTGATGAGGTGGGCGTATAGGACCGTAGGAGCAGGACACGAGTGGACAGGAGATAGGATGGCAGGTAGGTGTGGTGACGAGGCAGGGTCGATGGAAGATTACTGAGCTGGGCTGAGGAGATGGCAGGTATGGAGGACGAAAAGTGCCCAATGCCACAGGTTTAGTAACATGACGAGGGCCAGGTATCAAACCACTAACTTTCCGATTAGTAGATGAACGCTCTGCCTGCTGAGCTGCAGCTGCCCCAAAGAGTGAAACCAAAACCGTAAAGCTGTTGGCCAGAACACGAAAACGATGATCTGAGAGATTCTGAAGGAGTTCTATAAACTGCGAGGAACGGCAGGATTCATGGTCATATAAGGACTTTATTCATTGCTATAGTATAGTAATACTAAAGTAATAATTCTGATCATAGCGGTTTTAACTGCACCAACAATCACTGATGACCATAAATCCTTTCTGCCTCTGTAGCAGCTGATTCTGTTATTTCAGAACTAAAGGACGCTGAATTAAATTATGAATCCTGATAGATGACTTCGTCATGTGAATCATGTGAAGTGAGTACACAAGCAAATCAGTTGATGATCAGCTGATCTGTGGCACAGACAGCCTCATGTTTCCTGCCATGAGCCTCCACTGCGAGCTGCGTGTTCAGAAGAAGTGATGTCACTCACCACGTCGTAGTGGCCGTGCTGCGCCGCCAGGTGGAGAGGGATCTGTCCTTCATCTGATTGGCCGTTGACAGATGAACCAGATTTCAGCAGCATCTTCATAGGCTCCGCCTTCCCCTGCCAGGCTGCGTAATGCAGAGGCCGCATACCTGCACACACACAGGGACACACACATGCACAGTATGAACACACAGGCCGTATATCTGTCACACGGTGAGACATGTGTTGTTATTGATCAGTGAGGATTTATGTGGAAGAAGGAGACACGGACAGCTTTACCTATACCAACACCTCACTGTTCCCTCTGATGTGTCATACGTATGTTTTTCTATATTTGTGTGTGCACACGTGATAATTATGCACATACACATACTGTAAATTACCTTCAGTTGGGGAACCTGCAGGTGCACACAGCGTAAAATGACTGTACTGTGATTATAAATATTGTTCTTTTGAAATGATCATGTCCCATGTGTGACAGTGTCACTATTTATTATGTGGTCAACATACATATATGTATATATTCCCATCACCTTTGTGGTCTCTGATGTCGACAGCAGCCTGTGACTCCAGCAGCAGAGTGATGAGCTCCAGATTCCCGTTGAGTGCCGCATGATGCAGCGGAGAAAACCTACAACACACACACACACACAGATCATGGTTACATGTTTGAATTACACTTGTGTAGATGGGACTTCCCCTAACAGTCGACCAGAAAGGTCATTAGTCTGCAAGATTTTATTAGTTGCTTAGTCGCAGAACAAAGAACAAAGAACAAACAAATAAACAAACGTGAAACTCTATTAGGAGCTGCGCCTTCAAAATAAATCAAATCCTTTGTGACTGGACCATGTGGGAATTTAATTTGAAAGGACAGACACAGGAAATGGCCATGCTCAGCAGTCAGATAAGAAATCTACAACAATGGAGCACAGTCGTGTTGTTGTCGGACCCTTGTCGGAGCTGGCCAATGCTGCACTATGATTGGTCAGTCTGCGTTTGAGGGGCAGGGACTTAGCGAAGGGTCGGTCGAATTTTGGTTTAACACAGTAAACAAACAGCAGGCTCCCAGGTGAAAGTCTTGACTGTGTTTGAACTATCATATGTGGACTTTCTTGCTCTTTATACTATAGCAGTTGCTCAGAGTGTCAAAAAATCTGCTGCGCACTGCGTCTCATACCGCCGCTAAATGGTGCCGCCATATGTCGGTATCTGACGTCGAGAGCCACGAACCAAAGCGTCCGTATTTGAGGAGTTTGGAGTGAGGCTGGGCTGACTCTACATTTATATTCCAGCTCATTACATCATCCTTTATTTTAATCGTTTTTCTGAATGACAGACACCCTCCAGATCTGCTGGTCTTACAGTATTTGGACCACACACACACACACACTAACACACAAACACATACACACACACACACACACACACAAACGGGTCAGCGATAATGGCAAAGCTTAGCATGACAAATAGATTTAATAGCAGAGGATTAGGACCTCAGGGGGAGATTAATATATATGCACAAGAGGTTTAATATTATGTAAAGGATACAGTGTGTGTGTGTGTGTGTGTGTGTGTGTGTGTGTGTGTGTGTGTGTGTGTCCACAGGGTGTATGCTGAGTAGATGGGACTGACATGTCAGCCTTGATGGATGAACATGTGAAAGGGTAAAAGGAGGAGAAAGCATCCCATAACCTGAGGACACAGACATGCAAACACACACATTAAATCCCCTCTGTGTCCTCACACACACCTTCTGTCTGACTCATATCAACAGTGACATGTGTCTCTTTCTTCCTCACTACAACTCTTCTTCTTCTCTCTGGATATTTGCTGTCAAACACGGTCACAGACGGCTTTAGAAGGAGGTGAAGAAACTAAAGTAAGTTCACATCAACAGTTGGGATGTAAGAACAATTGTGATGTTATATTTTGTGATTTTGTGTCGATTCTTAATGAATAATTTACAGCAAAGATTTGAGGCAGCGTTTCATGTTGTGTTTACACCCCCAACGGCTACTGTGGTCTCATCACAAAGACAACATTTACTGTGGCATGGAAAACTTTGGGCACCCTGCACGGTCAGTGCTTAGTAGCATCCCCTGTGGCAGCATCACAGCTTCTAAACACTTTCTGTATCCAGCTCAGAGTCTTTCAGTTCTTGTTTGGAGGATTTTTTCCAGCTCCGTGAGATTCTTGGGCCGTCTTCATGCTCTGCTCTTTGAGCTCTATCCACAGATGTTTAATGATGTTTAGGTCGGGGGACTGTGAGGGCCAAGGCAAAACCTTCAGACTGCTCCTCTTGAGGTCGTCAATTGTGGATTTGGAGGTGTGTTACGGATCACTGTCCTATTGTAGAAGCCGTCCTATCTTCATCTTCAGCCTTTTTACAGATGCTGTAATGTTTGCTTCTAGCTGAATCCACTCTTCCCTCTACCTGTGAAATGTTCCCCGTGCCACTGGCTGCAACACAAGCCCAAAGCATCATCCATCCACCCCCATGTTAAACAGTTTTTTCTCCAAACATACCTTTGGTCATTGTGTCCAAAAAGTTCCATTACCTTCATCAGTCCACAGGACTTGTTTCCAAAAAGCATCAGGCTTGTTCAGATGTTCTTTTGGAAACTTCTGATTCTGAATTTTGTGGTGAGGACACAGGAAAGGTTTTCTTCTGATGACTCTTCCATGAAGGTCATATTTGTGCATGTATTTGCACAGTAGAACAGTGCTCCACCACTCCAGAGTCTGATAAATCTTCCTGCAGGTCTTTTGCAGTCAAACGTCGAGCAGCTCTCTCAGAAAGTTTTCATCCTGACCTCCACAGTTCCTGTTAACTGCCATTTCTTAATGACATTATGCACTGAGGAAAAAGCTCCCTGAAAACACTTTGCTATCTTCCTATAGTCTTCTCCTGCTTGGTGGGCACCAGTTATTTTAGTTTTCAGAGTGCTGGGCAGCTGTTTAGAGAAGCCCATGGCTGCTGATTGTTGGGACAAGGATTCAGGAGTCAATTGAAATCTGCATCATCTGTCCTTTCCTAACGATGACTGTGAACAAGCCAGAGCCCTAACAAGCTCATTAAGGTCTGAGACCCTGGGAAAAGTTGTCTGAGAGCTCAAATGTCTTAGGGTGCCCAAACTTTTGGACAGTGCTCCTTTCCTTTTTATTTCACTCTAAAATTGTACAAAACAAAAAACTGTAAACAAATCTTGCTTAAAATGTTTTAAAAGCCTGTTTTATCTTTAACTTGATGCCTTTTGGAGATCAGCTCATCTTCTATTTTCTTAACTACTCACAGTAAAAGAAATTGTGACCAGTGGTGCCCAAAATTTTGCATGCCATTGTATACTTTGCTATATGGATGATTAAAATCTGATGAAAATTACCCTCAAATGTAAAACTTTATGGGTGTGTTTGCACTGTAATATCATTAACATGACATCTTTTGCTTCTTCTCTGCAACCATGAAGTCCGTTCTACTATACAGAGGTGAATGCTGGACCCTGAAGCCCACCCTGCAGAAGTCCCTGGACGGATGCTACACCAGAATGCTGCGTGCAGTACTGAACATCGACCAGGGCATGCACGTCACCATCACTAATCTATATGGAATATGGGGTAAGCAGAAAAACAGCATCAGGAGAATGAGACTGGGCGCTCACTGCCAGAGACACCGGAAGCTCCCAGCCGGCAAGCTGGTGCTGTGGGAGCCAACACATGGACATTGTTCACAGGAACGTCCCACGTCAACATGCGTGGACATCCTACAGAAAGATGCAGGAGTAGAAAGCACTGGCGAGGTAGCCAGATGCACGGAGGATCATGAGACGGGGCAGATAGCGGCTGCAAGTGATGCGCACTTTGTGGTGCTATCAGCGGCTGCAAAACATTTTCTGTGAATCGCCCCTAAATGTTCTGTAACCATGGAGATTATGCCAGCTTTGCCACTGGCAAGTGGCATGTGTGAGTGTCAGCCTGCAAGTCTCTGAGTGTGAATTATTTTGTGAGAAAGCTCTGGATACTAGAGGACAGTTCTGAATATAGGAGTCTCACTTGCTCTGAGTGTGTCTGTGAGTGTGGAGCAGCATACTGAAGAGCGCTGCACTCCCACAGTGACCTGCTCTACTTTATTCACTACAGATCATCCATCGCTCCTTCCCTCCTCTCCTCCTCCTCTCTGCCTGCATTTCCTCTTCTGTTGCCATTGTCTTCTTTTTTCCTCTCCTCCTCTGAATTCCTGCTGTCTCCTCTCCTCTGCCCTGTATGCTTTTCTTCATTCGTTTTTACTTGTTTAAATTTTACAATGACAACTACGACTAGCGCTGCATGATAATTTGCTTCAGAATCATGATTGCAATGTGCGCATAGGCATTAGTCTCATCTCAGTGAGGCAAATTAACTCAAATACATCATGCCACAAGTTTTTTGGTGCATGAAGGAAAACTCACTGTTCTCCTTTTCAATGACTGATGGTATCAACTAAGCCACCCCCTTAAAGACAGGTTAGATGTGTATGTGACGTTTGTTATGTGTACAGAAGTCCAGCAACTGAGCCAGCAAGTGAAGCGCAGACTCTTCCAGAGTCACAGTAGTTAGCAAAAAAGTGTGTACATAAGCTCAGGTTCCAGTTTACCGAATGTACAGAGGACCATGTTTTATGTTTGCTGCACAGATGCAACATTTTCACGATGTTTACCGACCACTCTTCACCTCACAGTTGCCAGACTGTAAAATCTAATTACCTGCTATGAGCCAGGCTAAAGCTAACTGAGCTACCTTGACGAGGTCGACCACAGGTCTCCCAGTTCAGAGCCATGAGGCTGAAAAGGTAACACTAACGCTGATGTTAATCCACAAGACAAGTCTTTCCATCTCACCACCTGTTGAGGTAAAACTGTTCTGATCATTGGGCTGACTGTGGCTCAGAGGTAGAGCAGGTTGTCTACTTATCAGAGGATCGCTGGTTTGATCCCTGGTATCCATAAAGCATCCATAAACAAGATACTGAGCTCCATATTGCTCGCAAATTAAGTACCTGTCCAAATATTTCGCCTGCTGTCTCTGAGATATGACACTGATGTCATAATGTGTTTTGTCCCCCTACTGACTTGGAAAGGGTCTGACCTCAGTCCATTAGTAGTCACCATTGACTTGGGATGTTTACATATGAGCTTCATGACATCCTGGAACCAGTTACCAAAGCCGAATGTGTAGTTCAGGTAGTCCCTGCCGAAACACCTTTTCAGCGTCTATGGACATGGCCACTACTGAAGATAAAAGATCTTTGGCCCTCCACATTATGTGTAAGAGACGTCAGAGGTTGTCAAAGAATTTACAAACTTTGACAAACCCTACTTGGTCTGGGTGGGTAAGTTTGTTCATGATGTTGTTTTTTTTTTTTTATTTATTTATTTATTTTTTTATTCTGCACAGTAATTAAGAGTACAGTGCAAGGAGGGAACGAAGTCCATGCGGACTTGTACAAAGTTCCACCCCTATCAATGAAACCAAACAGAAGACAAGCAGGCAACACGTAGACGATCAAGAGAAAGGAAAACACAAATAATTAATGACAACAAGGAATCAGAATCGTAACACAACAGGAGGCATAGCTAGTAGGAGACAGAGCGAAGCCGGTGTCCGGTGAGTTGTTAACTCTTAATGCTAAAAGTTTTGTGAGCAATTTGCCATTGCAGCACAGGAGTGAGGTAGGGCGATAACTACCACATTCTTGAGGGTCTTCCCATTAGTGAAATTACCACCTCTGACATTGACAGTGGGAGCACGCCTTCCTTGCTGGCTGTGTCAAAAGTCTTACGCAATTCAGGGAAGAATAGCTCAGCAAACATTTTGTTAAATTCACATGGTATTCTGTCTTCACCAGCAGCTTTGCCGCTAGGTAATGACTTGATTGTGTGCAGCAATTCCTCAGCTGTTATCAACTGGTCCAGCTATTGCATGTCTACATCAGATTGTTCGGGCACATTCAGGCGCTCAAAAAAAGCTTTGGTTTTATCATCATCTAGCTGACCATTTGCCGAGTATAGTTCTTCATAGTATTCTTTGGAGAGTTAGATTAATCTCCTTGTGGGTGGTGGCGAGTTTTCCCATTTTATCTTCAACTCCTGCAGTTTGACCAGAAGCTTCTCTGGCCTTTAACCAAAACCATTTTTGTTTAAGCGTAAAAAAAGAGTACTCTGCTTCCTTAGAGAATATTTCATTAAGTTCATATTAAGCTTTAACTAGGTCTGAGCATTGAGGGGTTCTTGAGACATCATGTTCACAAGGATGGGAGGGACAGACAACCCGAAAACATAATGCCTCTGGCCACGGCTATCCTGGGTGAGGAGGCATAAAAAAAAAAAAGTGACTGGACTGTGATCAAAGCTTAAGATAAAACATTAAATAAAAATGTCTGCGTCTTCCAGCAGTCCTTAATCTGACTGCAGCACTTTGAACCATCTGATCACAACAAACACTGAGCACACAGACGAATGCGCATGTGTCATCACCCACTTCTGCATCTCAGCGACGAAGGCGTCTTCTTCCCCTCGCCTTCCCCTCCAGGGTTAAATAGGGATACCGTTACACAATGCTGCACTGAGCTATGTGTGTGTGTGTGTGTGTGTGTGTGTGCAGGCCTGCAGAGTGTGTCAGCGGGGTGCATGTATGGGGGAGGGGGAGGGAAGCCCTCGCTTTTGCCAAGTAGTAAAACCTGCTATGCAATATTTATACCCCTCCTCTCCTTTTCTACATCCGCCTCCTCTCCCTCTCCGTCCGTCTTCCTACAGATCTCTCTTCTCCTTTCTCGTCAGCCTTCAAACGTCTCCCTCCACAGCTTCATCCCTTTTTATCCTCCTGTACTTCCTCTCCAGTCTCTTCCGTTATGCCTCCGCCCATCTCCTCTCCTCCACACATCCTTCTGCTGCTTCCAGTACCTGAGACTGATCCTCAGCTTCATCTCTACCCTCATCTTTCCTGACTTTCCCTCTCACCACATACTATAGTGGTTTGTGTATGAAGTTTTACCCCAACTAGGGCTGCCCCCAATAGTCGACCAGATGTTAGTGGACCAGAGAGGTCATTAGTTGGCAAGAGTTCATTGATCTACAAAAAAACAAATGTGAAACTATTAGGAGCTGCGCCTTGTCAAAATAGCTGCTGTTTAGCTGTTGCTAAAATCCCATATCTGCTATCATAAAATCTTGTGGTTGGTTCGTTTCCTTTCACACCACAAACAAACTGCACGAGAGAGTGTTTGGAAGCGGACTGAGACCCATCTTTTTGAGCGGTCTCCGTGTGGTTGTTTGGTCCAAACCAGGGTCCGACTGACAGCTTTCACACCAGCCCAAACTGCACAAATGGAACTGAGTTTGTTTAAACTGTTCAAATGAACTCCAGTTCATTTGCCCCCTCTGTGTGGTTCGTTTGTGCAGGTGTGAACACAACAATCACACTCAGGTGTGCACCAAAACAACCGGACTGAGACCTTCTTGAAGAGGTGGTCTCAGTCCGGTTGTGGTGAGAATGTGTTCCGACCTGGATCTGAAGCAACTGCAGTCACATGACACATTGTTTGGGTTAAACATGAGCATGTTACAGTCCTGGAGGATTATTAATGTGCGCCTCCTCCTGTACTGCCTTAATATGCACATTCAGCACATCCATTGCATCAAAACATTGTTTTCTAGTTGGAGCCGCGCCTCATTTTCAAACTGTATGCTTTGACTCAAATGAACAATGACAGCAATATAGTCCACGATGAGCAGCGCTAAAATCAACCTGCGTAGTTGTCCCTCCATTGTGACATTAGAAAGTGTCACATTTATCTTGACAGTGTACTCTTCTTCAACGTTTGCTTTACTTCCTGGATTTTTCCCACATGGAAATTCTGACCAATCAAGAGCAGCTTTCTCACACAAGGCATTTGATCTGGTCCGCTTGTAAATGCTGCCGTGAGAACACCAACCAACTCTAGGCAATTATACAACTTTGGAACAACATGAGTCCCTGATTCAGACCAAAGGAGACAACGACAGGTCTGACAGCACCCTGACAGACAAGAAACTAGCTGTGCATCTATCAAACGGCAAGGCATGATGCAAAGCAGTCACAGGCTAAAGGAAGGAGAATTGCTGTGGAGTTCTGAGGTCAGTGTAAGCCACAGTAAACCCCACTTACCAAGACATCACTGCACCACTGCCTCTCAGCCCACATCGTATGTATCATCATTTCAGAAACCAAAAACTCTGTTTCATATCTCGCTTTTTCAATTCCTCTCACCAGCTGCCTCTGTTTATTTATCTCCCGTCTCTATCACCATCCTCTCAAAGTCCTCTGCTCCTCTCAAAGTATATACTGTACCTCCACGAGGCTTGATCCATTTTTAGCACCAACACACGATCGTTTCATGCTGTTCTGTTGCTGCACGATCACCCTTTAACAAGCTCTACACTGGTCCTCTTCACCTGTCACACACACACATATATACACTCTTACACACACAGTTTGACCCATTTTCAGTAATGAGGGATTTTTATTCCTCCTATGCTTCCCCCAAACACCCCGCTCCAACAATCCCACACCGGGCAGGAAGGAAAGAAGACAACATCCATTAGTCTTCTCTCCCATCTGCAACTGTGTGCTTACAGTATGTGTCCTCATCCTCCTGGCTCATATTTCATGTTGTGTTGTGTCTCTGTTCTTTGCTAATCAGCGTCTGTCACTCTGCATGTGTGTGTGTGTGTGCAGGTTTTATTTGGCCATGAAACACACACACGATATTTCCACAGATTCCAGATAAGTTTTTTCTTTGTGTTCGGAGATGACATCTCAGCTGTTCCCTCTGAAACATGACATAAACGAAGAAATGCCCCGCAGGTGTGTTAATGCCGACAAGTGTTCATTCAGCCTTCGCCTAACAAGGTGACAATCTATTTTAATAAAGGCGTCTTTCACGTCTCAGACCTCATGGCCACACCGTCAGGAAACTATTTTGTAAGTGTGAAGATGACTCAGCTGTTAAAAAGCATCTCATAACCATGATTACCTTTAAGGCAGAAATCACTGAGCACAGAATTGTCTTTTATTCATAAATGCTTCCGTGTTTTCGTGTCTCATTATTTCCTGTTTAGCTCCTAAAGGCAAAGAGTCACTGAGCGCAGGAACCAACCAACAATGTTAATTATACAGTTGCTGATGACACTCTACTGTTCCTACATTGCATTTGAAGGAAACAGTGGTGTGTTAGATTGGGAGGAGCAAGAAGAATCCTGATTGGGCTGTATTAGCGATGTCAATGATGCACGTTGGTCTGTAGGTTAATTTTGCTACTCCTCAGTTTACCACAGTAAGCACCTCCCAGGTCGGATGGAAGCTAGCTAGTAGCACCACTCATTTAGTGGTTACCACTGCGAACCATACGATTTTACAGCAATTCTTTGGACAACAATACAATATTTATCGATACTACAAAGTCTGCCACGATACGATGTGATTCAGGGGAGATTATAGTATCTGCCCATTCAGCACAATCTGTTACAGAAGAAGCTGCCACTCTTTTCTTTTTTACTTTTGGCCATAAAAGATAAAAACACACACATAAATAATGAGCACAGTGACGTAAGTAAGTAAACCAGGGCTTTCTGACAGAGAGACCTTTCAGGAAGAAATCTTTTCGCCTTAACCCACACCATCATCTGGTTCCTCAAACTTCAGGTGGAGAGGTTAACAAGATAGAAAAAGACTGGAAAATTTGGAGAGGGAAAACACTTCGTACCAGCACAGTATTTTCTGTAGATATACACATAGAGACAAACAGTGTAAAGAGTACACAGTACATTCAAGAAGCAGTGCAAACTTAGGATTCACATGCACCAAAAAACTTGGAGAGTGTCTCACTTAAGGCCCAACACAGAGGCCCAATACAGAGACAATAAAATGCAGCTATAAAGAAAAACACACGGCACTTAATTCGAAAATCAACTAAAGCCACTGTAGTTTCTGAATAACTCTCAATGTTCATGGACTCCATAAAGTCACATTGTCTGTCACCTTAAGAAAATCTTTACAAATAAAAAAAATTAAGCTTGCACTCATTTGGCGGCTGTGGCTCAGAGGTAGAACGGGTCGTCCACCTATCAGAAGATCAGCGGTTCGATCCCCGGCTCCTCCAGTCCGCATGTTGAAGTATCCTTGAGCAAGATACTGAACCCCAAATTGCTCCCGATGATGCTTCCATCGGTGTGTGAGTGTGTTAAAAACTGAGCAGCAGGTGGCACCTTGTATGGTAGCCTCGGCCACCAGTGTGTGAATGTGTGTGTGAATGGGTGAATGTGACTCGTAGTGTGAAAAGAGCTTTGAGTGGTCAGATGACTAGAAAGGCGCTATACAAATGCAGGTCCATTTACCACTTCTTCTCTAATATCCACGACATCAGTCACCTAGACCTTCATGTTCCATGACTTCGTCCTTCATGACATTTGATAATTTGCTAAAAACCTTATCAACACCACCACATCAACTATAGCTTCAAACAGAGGTCATCGATATCTGAAGCATGGAGTGTTTTTTTTAGTTTGTAGCTGCATTTTATTGCCTCTGTATTGGGCCTCTGTGTTAGGCCTTAAGTGAGACCTGCTCCAAATTTTTAGGTGCATATGAATCCTAAATATACACCGCTTCTCGAATGAACCACGTACTCTTTACGCTGTTTGTTTCCACTGTGCTGGTATGAAGCGTTCTCCCTCTCTGATTCTTTTTTCTTCTTCTTGCACATTTCCCGGCTCTTTCTGTCTTATAAACCTCTCCGCCTGCACAAACACACTCACACACAGTGCATATATAATTGCAGTGGAGCTCTCTTGTAATGTACTCTAAGGTCTCAGTGGGGATCTCCTTGTCAGGGTTTATAAAGAGGGATCTTTATCCTCTGCACACTCTAAGTGCTTTGTTGTTGTCACATCTTCAGTCTCTTGTGAGACACACTTCTGTACGTCCAAACATGTAGCCTATATATGACAAGCTTTCTATGTCTGTTCAGTTCTCTCCTACATTTCACTGTCTCTGCTCTGCTGCTGCTCTCTAATTATCTTAATAACAGAAAAGCGCTGACCACAGTTTGTTGGATTCCTGCTGTTTTTAACGACGTGCTAACTCCAGCTGATTGACACCACTTAGGAAATGATGTTTTCTGCACACACACACAGCAGACGAGGAAAGTCTGCGGTGAAAGATCCAAGTTAAGAGTTTTTTTTTACAGAGTGAGTTCATTACGAGTCTCGGAGCGATTGCCAAGAAGAGTAAATGAATCTAAAATGAATACGCTTGTGCAGACTCATTAGCCATGTGTGCTCATTATAAAACAAAACCTAACTTGCTCTGTGCATTTCTATCATACACTTTATTTATGACTTATTCATACACAGCCGTGTGAGCGTCGGCCAATACGGAGCACTTAATACTGTGGGAAGAATTAAGGGCCGAAGAGGCAATAACAGTAAATACACTAATTAGATTACACTGTTCAGTTTCACTCAGAGTGGCGCTGAGAGGATTACTTTTGATCTTTATCCTTACAGAAACCACTTTATTCAGCACAGTTTGCAGTCTTTCAGCTCCGCTAAAAGTACTCTCACCAGGGCTGGAGCTGTCGTGACTCATGGCTGCAGGAATTTGCATTTCTACCTTGTGTTGCTTCCTGATGCACCGTCATGTATCATGGATGAACAGATACTGCAAGTGCCAAATGAATGGAAAAACGGAGGGCCGCCACCAGCAGCTGGAGCAGCTTCAGCGCTCCAGACACATTTAATGACACGTTTAATTTGTGATACACTTTCAGGCAGAGTCACAAAAAACGGACTGCGGACACTGATAGCATCATAAACTTTCAACCGCTATCTGCCCCTTCTCAAGGTCCCATTTACAAAAGATATGGCACCGGTGCTGGCCCGTGGCACTGGTGTCAAAACAACAAAAGCTCTCTGGTGCCCACTCAATTACCACTACACGACTGAGAGGAGTGGATGTGGAGAGAAAGAGCATGACATCAGCAGGAGAAGAGCTGGTTAAGTTAGCTGTTAGCTGTTAGCAGTTAGCAGCTAGTCATTGTTACCTCTAAGCAGCCCGTGACTGTAACGAACAGCTCACGGAGGTTGCACTGATTTACACTGTGAAGCGTTCGAGCTCCATTCAGTAAAAATGAGTACTGGGCAAAGGTAAATTATAACGTTCTCATGATGTGTAATCTTGTAAAATGTAGCTCTTGGCTCATGTAGGTAACCAAATGTGCTAGAGCTGCCACTGTATTAGAGTAACACACACATAAAGTTTAGCATCTGAGTGTCTGACTGCTATTTTGCATGTGTCAAAGTATAAATGTTTCTTTAAATTTCGCCATGAACACAGCAGACAGAACGATGATGGACAGAAAAAGGAAAGTGAAATATTCAAGTGGCGAGCTACACGTCCTGACCGAACAAGTTTCAGAGCCACAACTGGCGAGACAATTCAATCAATTTTCATCTGCTTATCAAAGCAAGTTAGTTCTCTTACTTTTACTATTCTTACTGTTCTCTGTACTTTTTACCTTCACTGACAAATCTTGTTTGATCATCGACTGTTTTTTTATTGTCTGATCTTGTCGTCCTTTTGCTTTTGTGTTGCATCTTTATTGTAAAGCACTCTGAGCTGCTTCCCTCGTATGAAAAGTGCTGTATAAATAGATTATTGTTATAGTTATAATCCGGGGCAGCAGGCTAAGCAGGGTACTCCAGAAGTCCCTCTCCTCTGCAACATTTTCCAGCTCCTCTTGGAGGACCCCAAGGCGTTCCCAGGCCAGATGAGATAAATAATCCCTCCAGTGTGTTCTGGGTCTGCCCCGGGGCCTCCTACCAGTGGAACATGCCTGAAGGCATGGAGGCGCCCAGGAGGATCCTGATCAGATGTCCGAACCACCTCAACTGGGTCCTTTTGATGCGAAGGAGCAGCGGCTCTACTCCGAGCTCCCTCTGGTTGTCTTAGCTCCAGTTCAGACCAAAGATTTCCAACGAGACGAGTCACTTTTGTTGTTCATTGGTCTCAAATTGTGGTCTGCAACGTCGCAGGCGTCTCGTCAAGGTGCCACAACATCCACCATCCTCCCCACTTCCTGATGACAGAGTCATCTCATATGCTGTCACTTTAGAAAGATTTGATACGTATGAACGTACAAATGTAACGTGTCTGTGGTTTGCCGAAACGTACAATGCCGACATTTTCCCCTGGTGACTGAGCTGATCTCTTCACTCATTCATTCTGTCTTTGTCACCCATTTGTGTAACTGCATCCTAAAGGACATCATCTGACATTGTGAACATGATTCCTAATTTATCTGCAGGGTCTTAAACCTTCAGAATTCTGTCTGTCTCAATGCTCCCTGCCACAAAACAACACCAGACTGTGAGGATGTGGACCACACTTCTCCATTTGATGTTTGTTTGAAGCAGTAAGTCACGATCGAGTGCTGCTCACACAGTCACGTAGCCTCACACTGCACACACGCAGGGCTTTTAATAACATTAATACTCCCTCTATATCACACACACATAAACACACCATTCTGAACTTTAGCTGAGTGTCATCTGGGCTAATCCCTCTGCTTTTAATACTATAGAGACACAAAAGCATCACGATAGCACAGCTGTTATATGAATGGGACCAGGAGAGGAGTGGGGGAGAGGGTGGGTGGTAAAAAGAGGGTTGAGAGGAGAAGGTGAAGACAGAAGGGAAGGAGTAAAGGAGTCACTCACCCGTCTGTATCCTGGAAGTTGACATTCACTTTCTTTGCAGAACCGAGGAGCTCTGAAACACAAAGAAAGAGGAGCAGTAAGATTTTTGCAGCTTTAAAGTGGAAGTGACAGCCAGTCGATGTTTTTATGATGCAACACAGCAATACAGGTGTTTCAGCTAATGTTTACAGCATCATTCTACTATACGAGATGGGTACTTTTATTTGATCTTCAAGCAAAAATGATAATGATAATAATAACAACAATTTTTCACTTATTTGTTCTCTATTCGCCCAGAATAAAAGACTCATTATTATGAGTCATGTTGCGTCATATTTCCTCGGCTGCTGTTCACAGGAAAGAATGTCCTCTCCTCAAGTTCAAGCCCCCATGGTGGTTATATCTGTCTCTCAGTGTGAATGCTTACATCAGTCAGAGCATGCTCACTACTGTGCAGAATTCACAATCAAAACCAACCCACAGAAAATTCATAAAAACATACAAACTGTGTGCCTTAGACTGTGAATATTAGGACTGGGAGATATAATGACTGTGTGCAATATATCGACCAGAAGGTCATGAGTCGACAAGATTTCATTGGTCACTTAGTCGCAGAAAAACAAAACCAACGTGAAACTCTATCAGGAGCTGCACCTTGTCAAAATAAATCCAAACCTATATGACTGGACCATGCGGGAATTTAATTTGAAAGGACAGACACAGGAAGTGTCCACGCTCAGCAGTCAGACAGGAGTCAGGTTAATCTCCAGGGCTGGTACCTGCGGTTATTCCACAGGCTAGTTAATAACATGTGGGGCAGGAAATCCAAAGTGTGGGATCATTTTGAGAAGGTGAAGGACCAACCCAAGGTGATATGTAAACTCATCTTCATTGGTCCACTACAAACATGACGTATCATGTGAAACATGGAAGTAGCTACATGCCCATTAGCCCACAGCGTCATTAACAGGCGGCTCGCTCAGTGTGTGACGTGCACTTGGAGATAAAATATAGGCCTATATTAATGAAGGTTCATTAGTATGGTTTGTATTTCTCTGTAATGTAGCACAGTGTTAACAATGTTACTGAGACTATTCTTTCTCACACCTTCAACTCAAACCACCAAAATATATCATTTCATCATTACATTCATATCACAAACATGAGGGACACTAGTCCACTGATGGACCCTGATGAGCACTGTCGGTCGGCCCTGGTTTCAAACCTACCTGACACTTTTATAGTCATGTTATAGTTCAGTGTCGTGTGCTGCAAACCTTTAAACCTCTGTGGCTCCAGTGCTGTGTGCAAAAGTTAATGTACAGCCCTGCTACTTATTTTATATCATTTTTCATTTACATGTTGTGCAGCTGTTTATTTTCTAACAGGGAAAAATTCTTGTCTTTGCATTTTCGTTTTTAATAAAAGTGCCTGTGACATCTCAAAGTGGTTTTGACTCGTGACTGAACATGCTAGGCTGCATGTTCAGTAGAAAATACCAAGATACATATCATGTATCACCAGTCAGCCTGTAAATACTGAGATATGAATGTGTGTCCATTTCGCCCAGCTCTGTGTCCGGACACACAAGTCTGATCCGATCACATGCAAAGAACAGTGCAGACAGTTTGATTTGAGATATAAATCTGATTTGTCTTCGGTCTGAATGTAGCCTCAGTGCCTCTACAGCTTCCAGAGGAACTTAGGTCCAACAATCCCCTCCAAACAATCGCGCTGTCAAGTACGACTGATTACAGGTGCCAGCAAACACTGAGAAATATGATTTGAATGGCCAGAGTTTTCAAACTGAGACACATCTGTAGAAATCTGATTGGAATCTTTCATTTTAAACCATCTCCACATGTGGTCTGGCTCTCATTTGGAGAAAAATTACAAATTTTTCAACAGTTTTTTGCTGTCCAGACTTTTTAAAATCCATCTGGATAAAATCTGGATACGCCAAAAATATGGATTTAGGCTGGCAGTCTGAACAAGGCCTTATTTACAACCTTCATCTACTTTTAGTTTTATTTTCTGCCCTTTGTTTTTATGTCTGATGTCAGCTGATGATGCAGAACCGAGGCCAAGATGAGTCTGTGCTCTCTCTTTCTACACACACACACACACACACACACACACACACACACACACACACACATCCACACACACACACACACACACACACACACACACACATACACACACACACACACACTCCCTCCAGGGTGCAGGAAACAGGACAGTCCCTCTATTGTAGAGGAGACAGCTCCCAGCGCCACAGAGAGAGGAACATTGATTTCCTAACAGGCTATTTCTGGCCGCTAAATGCAGGGATTCACTCACACACACACAAAAACACACACACACACACACACACACACACACACACACACACACACACACACACACACACACACACAGATCGAGAGCTTTCAAACGCACTATCTACATCCTCTCTCTGTGTGTGCTTGCTGTGAGAGGGTGGAACACACTGGAACCTGATATGCATCCACTAACATACATTAATACGAAGGTGTGGTGAAGTTTTGGTCAACAGGAAGTAAAGTTCAGAGGTCAGAGAAACAGAAAAGCAGAAAAGAGAGCCGAGGATGGAACAAACAGAAGCTTTAAAGATCTTCAGGTAGCGTCGATAAGCTCCGTACAATGACTGGCTTCTTCCCAAAAACATGTGCACACACACACCAGTCTTTGTTCACAGAGCTCCACATGTGTCCAGCAGCCGTTAACCATGACCTTTTGACTCCATAACGTCATGAGACCATCAGACGTGACCTCTGGTCATATGTTGCCCTGTTATGAGACAGGAAAATAGACACACCCACTGAACAGAACGAAAATCCCCTCGTTTATTCTGATGGTGTCTCTGACCTCTGTGAGAAAAAACTCTGAGTGCTTCTTGGATACATTTTCTCTTTAGTTATTTTGGTGGATGCACTTTGACTCACGCTGCCTCATCTCTGTCATTCCTACATTTCCCAAAATGCCTTTTTAACAACAAGGAAATGTCCCTGAAAGAGTTGAACTGACTGGTTGCTAAGCTAGGTGGAGCAGCAACAACACATCATCAGAGGAGTGAAACTAACCTGTCTCACGATGGTCTAAACCCAGCTCACGTTCCCTGATAGTGGGTGAAAGATCTAACTCTTGGTGAATTCTGATACACAATGACAGGAAAAGCCGCCATCAAAGGATCAAAAAGTGCCGTCCCTATGAACACATGGTCGCCACAAGTCAGTTGGCCTTTCCAAACCAGACCCTAACCACTCCCACTCCCATTAAAGCTGAATGAAGCATCCTTCATCAAGGTGTAGGTGATAAACAGCAGCAAGCTTTGGGACAAACTTCCCTCTCTGCAGCAGGAAGACGAACTGCCGTAACTTTTTGTAACCATGGAGAAAATACAGCTAAATCAATTTTATGTTCGTCATTATAGAGAAAAATAAAACTTTCCCCAATTTATCATTCCTCATATATATTTTCAGCACTTATATTTAATCTGTATGAGCTGCTATTGTTTACCATCATTTTTGTATGTTTCTATTATTTAAAGAAATAAATAGCTTGATAAACTGATATAAATATAAAAAATATACTTGGCTTTTTTCTAAGTTTCTGTAAATATTCAGCACTACAATCAAATGAATGCGACCGTTTTCTAGGGACTAGAGGAGAATATATTTTATCCTAAATACAATGTGACCTTTAAGATGATTATGTCTGTATGACAACAGGCCAGTAAATGTCTACCTTAGTTTGAGCAGGTTAAGTTTGTAAGGGTAGTCACAGGACTTCATTTGTACGGAGCGTCTTCCATGATGAACACAATAAGGTGTTGCACATGGTCAGTAAGTCGGCATCGTCACAAGCTCGCTGTTGGAGAGTTTTATAACTCACGCAGCCTCTCACTAGTTGGTTTGGGACGCCACTCAATGTGGTGGACCCTCTGCGTGAAAGTGAGTAGGGAGAGGGTGTAGAGGGCGGTTTGGAAAAGGCCCAGTTATCCCTGTGGTAACTTTTCTGCCACCCCCTGATTAAATCCCAAAAAGTCAGAAGGAACGTGAGGCCCCGCTTTCACTGTCTGTATTTAGTTCTAGCTATTGATCCTCGACTGTGGTGGCTGAAATGACTATTGCTGTGAAATGTGTCTCCTGTCAATTAAGGATGCACCGATCCGATATCTGGATCGAATATCAGCCCCGATATCATCAAAATAGATGGATCGGGTATAGGAAAATGCAACCGATACCTGAGCCGATCCTTTCCCTTTAAATGTTTTGCATCGCAGACTACGTCATATGTCAGCAGCAGCACATGTGCTGCATGCCGCCAGAGTTGATTAGCTTACCTAGGCAAGCACAAACAACATGGAGCGAGGGAGAGAATCTGCTCTGTGGAGGTATTTCACTCTTAACACGCCAAGGTATATAGCTTTTTAGGTCAACCATGGTATTGGATCGGTATCGGGTATCGGCCGATACTCAAAGCCACAGCATCGGGATCGGTATCGAAACTGAAAAAGCTGCATCGGTGCATCTCTACTGTCAATGTGCTCTCATAGAACAGTTCATGTGATATCCTACAAACACACAACTCCAGGGGAAAGTCTGAGGTTTTGTGACCCATCAACCACCCCAACATGCCTCCTTTCAATATCGCTCTGACCCTAAACCTCTTCTCTGACCCTAAATTAGCTCTGCACATGATGGTTGAGTACATGATATGGTGCCAACAGACTGAGGCTAAAGCTGCAGGTCGCAGGCAAAAAGTCCTCATTATTTAATGATCCATGTAGACGACATGGAAATAAATGGAGTCTAAACTCACAGTAATAACTAACACATGATGGCTCATTAATTATTTAATGTTTCTTTCACAAAGCGACTACATAAGTAGGACGACCAGCAATGGCACTTATATTTCCATTTGTTCAAGGGCTCAGCTAGGGCTGCAACTAACGATTATTTTCATTGTTGACTAATCTGTCAGTTACTTTCTTGATTAATCAATAAGTTGTTTGGTCTGTAAAATGTCAGAAAATGTTGATCAGTTGTACAAAAAGCCCAAAATGACATCCTCAAATGTCTAGTTTTTGGAAAGCAACTAATCATCAAAATTTGTTGGCAATTAATGTAACAGTTGACAACTGATCGATTAATCATTGCAGCTCTGTTCTCAGCAGACTAATGAGGCTGAACACACACACACAAACACACCTGGTTTAAAAGGCAAAGTGGGTGATAAATACTTCCCTTCAAAGGTTTTGCTATTGCATCAGTGCGTCCACGCTTCTCTATGTATGTGTGTGTGTGTGTGTGTGTGTGTGTGTTGCTTGGAGATGCTGGACACAGTCGTAGACAGTCATAACAAACAGTGAAACCATGGTTATGATGAAGCCGGCCAGTTAAATAACACACACTCCAACTCTCCACACCCACATATCTGCAGCCACATTGGATGGACACACACACACACACACACACACTGTGAGAATCATAAATACATTCATGTCCAAACAGAAAATGCCATGCACACTTTAATGCACAGATAAAGAGTCCACACACACTTTAAAACCATCTGTCTGTCCCTCTCTGCTTCACACACAGCTGCTGTAACGTTGAACACTGCACTGACTGCAGGTCTATTGGAGTCACTGTCAAAGCGTCTGACAGCAGCCATATGTATTCCCAGTCTTCTAGCAGCCTGGACCTGCCTGCAGCGAGGACAGTATCTGCTGCAGCGTGAAGTCAAACTGGACAGAATAAAACACAGAACAACACAACAAACTTCACCAGCTGACAACCACACATTCAACAGTCAGTTTGGCTTTTAACAGAGGAACACTGGAAATGTGAAAATAAACTTTCCCACAGAAGCAGAGAAGCTTCTCTGAAAAGAGCCGGAGGCGAGTAATCTTTAAAAAAACTGAGAAATAAAAATCTGGTATTATAAAGTCAATTAAAACTGCTGAACCTCTGGGGATTCTCAGGGTTTGTTCTCAGTGTGTGCGAGTCAGGATGTTGGCGTACTGCCTTCGGTAACAAGATAAAGCAAAAAAAAAAATTAGAATACAAACTGAAAAATGAAATATAAACAAGTGTGTTAAGACTGAGCGGGAGTCAGAGACGTGCACAGACATTTTAAGAGGCTGATGCTCAAACCTGAAAATAGGGCACCCCTCCCCCTTCCTCTCTCTGGCATGTAGCCTGCTGCCTGTATGTTAAAGCCCAGTCAGAGAATTAGTGGTGACGAGAGCCCGTTGCACATGAACACACCAAACTGACAGCTAACAAGCATGTGTGTTGTGTACCTGCGTGAGAGGACATACCCCTTCATACCAGCAGATGGCAATCTTCTGTCATCATCATTCAAAAAGGGTAACAGACCGAGACTGTCTTGATGCTAGTTAGCCAGCGGACCAACTGACCAATAAACTAACAACACAACAACCAAACAAACCAGCATAGCAACAAACCAACAACCCGACACACCAACAGACCAACAAACCAACAGATCAACAAACCAAAGTCCAACAGAAGAACAAACCAACAACCCAAGAAACCAATAAACTAACACACCAACAGACCAACAGACCAACACGTCATTGCCATCCATGAAACCATGCTGCTAGCGAGGCTAAAAATTGCCCTCCTTGTCGAGACAAATTAAACAAACAGTGTGACATACTGTTGAGTAAGGTTATGTTCCTGGCTGGATGTTTAGTCATTTGCATTATTACAACGTCTGTGTGATTTTTAAACGAGGTTGTCTTACTCTCAGAACAGTTCCTGTTTCTCTTAGGCTCTTTACATAAGTGACATTTGAACACCAGACTCAGCCCAGATGGGGTATTGATCACTCCCTGTTAACGTGTCCCAGTAAAGGTCAAAGGTCAGGAAGAGCTTAAGGGCATGTTGTAAATTGTCGTGTCTGTGCGTGAATGTTAGAAAAGGTTAGATATCCCAAACATGAGATAGAGGCAGTGGAGGTAGAAGAGACTACGTGGTTTTTACAGGGGGATTATTTGCAGTCTGCTGATTCTCTGTTTTCTTACCTCTGGCAAAAATGGGCTGATTTTATCCTCATGGGAGAGGAAAGAGAACAGTGTCACTGCTTTTCTTAATATGCTGTGCTGTTATATAATATCTGTCCTGGGGAAGACTGACTCTGTGTTACAGACAACTTTAAAACAAGGGAGTTTATTTTGTTCTACCACATGAAATACATTTAAAGAGGGGAAATGAAAGGAAAGGAAAATGGCTCGGCCCCGTTAGCTTATAGCCTTAGCTCTCAATCTCTTTCCCTTCCTCTGCCTGGCAGTGAGGATGGAAAATCGTGCACTGGACTCTGGAGTGCTCTCTGAAAGTAGACCTGTTGTCCTGGCCCTGATCGATCTGTCCCCGTTTCCCCTCCTCTGACTATTTCCTTCATCTCCCAAACCTTCTCTCTTCGTTTTCTCCTTTCTTCTTGTGCCATCCTTCCCTCCAGGTTCACAGATGAGAAAGGTGATAGCGCTTCTTCTCTCTCATGCAATCGTTTTCCTCTCTGTTCCTCCGTCGTAGCATTTAAATTACATTGGCAGGCACTGAAGCCGGGCCTGTCTTCATGCATTTATTCTGCATTATGAAGGTAGAGCCTTTAGTCTTGAACGTTACCCAGCAGAATTAAATCAGGAATGCTGCACAGCTACACTCTCATGTCGGTTCAGTGGTTTTAACTCTTCACCAAAATGATCCTTAACTGAACTTTGAGATTTCTTTTCCTTTGTCTTTTAACATTTGTAATCCTCTTCCTATTACCTGCTTAGGCAAATCTGGGCAATCGCAAGCACCCACTGAGATATCACACAGTGAGGAGAGGATATTAAAAGAATGTAACCCTATAGACACATTGTCAAAGCAACTCTTGAAGGGGTCACTCATGGTGATGAACACAGTAATAACATTACTTTTTCCAGTAGCAAGTAGTGTAACTAATTTATGATAAAATTTCAATAATAATATTAGTTACCCCAAAACCAAACAACTCACTACAGAATTACTTTAGTCATCGCTGCTGATTTGAAATACAACAAACACATCTGCGAACTTTTGGAATTGCCACACTGCGCAGGCACGCCACAAAGCAACGCTTACCATAGCGGCTGGAAATATTCCCATTTCTTTGATTTTGTCGGGAGAAAAGATGACAAGAACACTGCTGCTGCAGGTAGTTATATCAAAACTCTTTACACTGCGAAAAACACGTCCTCAAACCTCCAGTCCGAAAGACTCCAAGAAATGCACCCCACCAAAGGTGAGCCCTTCCCGGCCGTGGAGGTTAGCTGTAACTCTACACTGGCAAAACAACCAAAACTTAGGAGTTTAATTGTGAACAGCTGCAGCTACAAAGAAGTACCCTTTGACAGCACAATTCTTATGAGTTTATTCTTCAGTCCAAGTGAACGTTTGTGCCAAATTCAAAGAAATTCCCTTGAGGCGTTCTTGAGATATCATGTTCACAAGGACGGGATAGGCATACGTAGAGTGACGGATGGATGGACAACCCAAACACATAATGCCTTCGCCACTGCTATCGCTGGCGCAAAGGCATAAAATCTTCACAACCAGACATGGTCCAAGAGGAACCAGATTCCTAAATCAGATTCGGCCATTTAATACAAATATTTGACGAGTCATGTTTTTTTGTTCCATCTAAAGTTTTGAAGTTTGAACGGGCTCAGCAGGACGTTCATGTAATATCGTTAACAAACTAACGTTGCTAATGACGGATCGCAAATGTGCAACAAGATTTTTTGCCGACATTAGATATTAAACAAAAGACAGAGAATGTATCTGAGTATTTTCTAGCTGTAAATTCACGCAGTAGAGAGAAGATAATGTTATCTAAGAACCTTACGATTGAGAGTTTCTCCTCCTCTGTGCCACTGCATCACGTCCGCAGCTGTCTGTACCAGATAGCAGAGTGAAAGTCAAGAGTGTTAACTCTGCAGCAAAATCTGGGGACCAGAAAGTACACTGCGCTGACTAGCACAAAGAACAACAATGCTCAACTCGAAGCCATCTAAGTCAACTGAGGGGTCTCCAACTGACAATCCGAATCCCTGACTTTCAAAGGACAGACCTAAGACGCTGACAACCTAGATTACATGTACATGTTTCCCTGACGTTAGCATGTGGCGTGTAGCCGGGTAATGACTGACTAGACATGTTCTAGCAGGAATCTGTAATCTGCAACCAAGACTACAGGTTTCACTGACGTTAGCATGTAGCTACATGTAGCAGGGTATGTAATGTATAAAATTACTGTAGCGTGCCTGGAGCAGATGACCATATAAAGAAAACCATCACGAGCTAATGTAAGCTTGAAGCCTAGGATCTTTGCCTCACAGGGAGGGAACACTTTTACATTTATTTACTTCATGACTTGAAACTGAAAGCACTTTAGATCTCCTTTAAGATCAGCTGCCTTGTTGCTTGTTTAAATGTAACATTCCAAGCATGTCCTTAGCATGTGCATCTGTGTAAGATGCTTCATCTGACTGATAAGCTGTTCAACCAATTACAGAGAGGTGATGATAACCCCTCCCACTTCATAACACTATAAACACACATGTAAAAAACACAGACATGCAACACAATCAGCTGATTTACATCCAGTTAAGATACAGAAAGCCGTCTCTCTCCATCATGTCTGTGTGTGTGTGTGGGCTGAATGCTAATTTTGGATTCGACGCACTCGTGACCTCCCTCCTCATTTTCTGACATCATAACAGGACGGGGCCGCCCCCGTGTCATCAAATAAGGACAGAAGCTTTGTGAGAGACATCATATAAGGACAGAGTGGGTACGAGTGGGAGCTCTGCCAACATCATCCTCTGACTGCCAGATGTACACACACACACACACACACACAGTAAATCTGCCTACACACACTTTCACACAAAGTGCTGCATCATGAATGTACACACACACACACACACACACACACACACACACACACACACACACACACACACACACACAGTGACAGGGAACTTCAAAGCACAAACACACACATTACAGTGATTTGTGAACAAGTGCAAAACTCTGATGTCTCAGTAAAAATAATTAGCATTAATAATTCATCTGCATATAAATACTATCGGACAGATGAACTCTGTGTGTGTGTGTGTGTGTGTGTGTGTGTGTGTTTAGGTGTTTGTGTGTGTGTCAGCATGGTAACTGCAGGAGCTGTTTGATCCTCGTTGACCCTCTCTGCTTCCTCCCTCCTCATCAACACTTCCTGGACTGAGTTTCCTGAGCAGGTAGCACACACACGCCATCTGCTCGCAGCTCACACACACACTGATGCACACACACTTAATCACCGACACAATTAGAGCTATACACACTCTAACTCACACATATCACGGTGCATACACATGCCGCGATGTTAACATGTCCACACCCTCTCCTTTTCTTTCATGATTCATTTGCACGGATGGATAAATGAGGCCAAGCGATGAGGAAACATGTCGCTTTACGACGTGTTAAACCCAGTCAAACGCTCCTCTGTGCTCTCAGCAACAGATGCGAGCCAGTGATCATAAAACATGCAAAAAGTGGGTTGATACTGGAACTAAGTGTGCCGCCAAACAGTGAGTCCGGCCAGGAATGGCGTAGCGTCGGCGGGAATTTGGGGGTAATTTCGGTGTTAGTTCCACATCTGTTGCTGTTTCCATCCAAGTAACTGACGCTCAGATGGAAACAGGTCAGACTGCTCAGCACAAAGCCACGGGAATTAACACAGGACTTACACCATGCTGGACCTTTTCAACCTTAGTTATCAATATAATGTGATTTAAAGGTCCAGTGTGTCGGATTAAAGGGGAAAAATATCAGCAGAAATGAAACAAAATATATATTAGGTCTGTTTTCTTTAGTGTATAATCACCTAAAATTAAGAACTGTTGTGTTTTTGTTACCTTAAAATGAGCTGATCATATCTACACAGGGAGCAGGTCCTCATCTGCAGAGATGTGGACGATAATTTATCGATCGCTTCTGTTGTACTTTGAGGGCTTTTTTTAACCTCTCGAGCAGCAGGGCTCCAGAGACGCTAATGTGGGTCGGCACGCAGTCGGTCCAACACTTTGGTCCAGAAATATCTCAACAACTGTTGGAGAGATTGAACATCTTGTGCAGCTGTTCACCATAAGCTTCATTTTCTGAGCATTTAATTGATTTTAAATGCTCAGAAAATGAAGTTTATGGTCTCCTCAAAAGCTCGCTCACAGTTGCTCGATGATTTTAGCATCCTAACCTCTGATGGTAAATCCATTGAAAGAGTGTCCTGGGTAAATGGACAGATGACAAGCTTTCATTTAATGTACTTATTGCTGCTCTAGTTAGGAATATAATAAGTAAGTAAATATAAAAATAATAAGTATATTTTCTTTAGTGTATAATCACCTGAAAATAAGAATCGTGTTTTTGTTGCCTTAGAATGAGACGTTTAAATCTACAGAGGGAGCAGGACCTCGTCTACAGAGATCGTCATGTTTCTACAGTATCCGAGAACACTAAAAACCAAACACTGGCTCAAGAGAGAGACACTCACATTTTCAAATTATTGTGTCAGCCAATGTAGTTAGAAGCCCGGACAAGCAGCATCACAAAAGCACTGATTTCTTTAATGTGAAACGGCTTTATTCAGTGTTTTTCCAGCTTTAAATCACTGGCTCCGTTTGTTTTAGAGAGAAAGGGAACTCTGCAGATGATTCAGCCTCACTGCTAGATGCCACTAAATCCCTCTAAATCTTACATTCTGGACTTCTAACATTTTGTTTTATTGACTTATTTATTCATTTTCAACTTTTTTTATTCTGAAAATAATTCTATTATATTAATAAACAATTCTTTCAATTATTTTAATTTTTTTATTCTGACTTTTTTATTATTTTATTTATTTATTAATTTTCTAAATCTGAAAATAATTTTATCATATAATTAAACAATATTCAATATTCAATTTTTTTTTTTGTATTTTTTTAATTCTGAAAATATTTTTATGATAATATTAAACAATTATTTCAAGTTTTTTAAATTATTTTTTTATTCTGAAAATAATTATATTATAGTAATAAACAATTCTTTCACTTATTCTTATTTTATTTTTATTTTTTATTCTGAAAATAATTTTATTATATTAATTAAGAATTCTTTCAATTATTCTTATTTCAATTTTTTATTTTTTTTATTCTGAAAATAATTGTATTATATTATTGAATAATAATTCTTTTAATTACTTTATTTTATTTTTTTATTTCTATCATGAAACTAATTTATTACATTATTAAACAATTCTTTTAATTATTTTTAAAATCTTTTTTAATATGAAAATTATTTTATCATATTAAACTATTCTTTAAACTTTTAAAAAAAAATCTTTTATAGAAAGTCTGACCCCCACAGTGTCTGCTCAGAAAACTGACCCCTCCTCTAAAGACCAATAAGAACAGTAACAGTTTATTCCACCCTGACAGGTGCAACAAAACTAAGTGAGTGATGAAAATGCCAGTCCAGCCCAGTCTGCACACACAGTGACATGAGTGAAAACACCTGTGTGGGTTCATCATAGTTGTGTACAGGCTTCATATGTAACACCACCACTATAATATACCAGTTCAAGAGCAAGTAAACCCTCCACCTAACCCTCCGAGTTGTGGATTATGTGCTGCACCTGCTGCAAACACACTCACACACTCACACACTCACATGTGCACCCAGTACACACAAACTGAATACTTCACTCTTTTGTTGCCTGCTGCAGCAGAACTCTGTGAAAATACTGATTTCATGATGTTGCTGCAACACCTCAGCCTGCAGCCTAACTCTCTGTTTCCCTGCCTACACACACACACACACACACACACACACACACACACACACAACCAGGGAACACTGGGTTGCATAGAGGCGGTTGCTAGGCAACAAGCATCCTCTAGCTCTCCCTATACATGGAGAAGTGTGCTGTAGATACACCCAAAGCACGAGGATCCAGAATCACACACACACACACACACACACACACACACACACACACACACACACACACACACACAAGACAGTGGCGTAATGAGAGCGGTGACAGTGTGAGAGTGTGACATCCTCATTTCCAGACTGTGTGAAACAGCATCTGCCTCCTCCAGAGAGACTCCGAGTGAACAAATGTGACTTCATGGAGACTCCTCTGCTCAGACGTTCAGCTGACGCCGTCCCCAGATCAGCTGAGCTCCATGCAGTCAAACAGCTTCAGTTCATTACCACAGTTAACTCATTAATTACTGTAAGTATAGACTGTCTCTCCTCGCCGCCGACCCGTACGGGATGCGGGCAGTAAACGCACTAATTGTGTAAATCAAAGCAAAGCAAAAGGGAGCACTAAGCCATTAAAGCAGAAGGCAGCGCAGCTTTAATCAGAGCCGGGGAAACAAAACACAAACACATTAACGTGGCGAGGCACCGGGGAGAAACAGCAGCATTCATGTTACAAATGAGTGATTCTAATTTGGCTTTTTTTTTGTTGTTGTTGTTGTGGATTATTTTAGTCGAATGCTGCTCAAGAAAAAAAAAACTTCTTCTCATAATTGTGCATTGATTTGTGGAGTGTCGAAAACTTGGCCCTCCTGCAGAGTAATTAGATGATCTATAATACAGTACAGTGCACAGTTGTTTGGATCTCATTCATCAAACAGCAGTGACAAACTGGCTCAGACAGTATTTGGAAAGTAATATGCATCATAAATTAAAAATGTCTGGGATACAGACAGAGCGGGCTGATATACGACATGACACATGTGTATGTCACGCAATTATGGTGCCTCTTTCCAGCTCAGTCGCCAGAGGAAAATGTCGGCATTGAACATTTCTGCAAACCATAAATACGTTATAATTGTGCGTTAGATGCATTTCAGCATTTCTAACATGACGTAGTATATGAGCTGACTTTGTCATCAGGAAGTGAATTGTGGATGGTGGGACACTTTGGTGAGACATGCCAAGCTGCAGACCACTGTTCAAGACCAGCAAACAAGAAAACCAGTTGTTTTAGTGAGTCACTGCATTTCCAGCTGCTTTTTAGCTACCAAATGGGGGTTATTTTTAATGAGCCGTTGCTGTGTTTATACTGTGGTGCCACAAATAGCAGTTGTTTTATTTAGAGATACTCTGCTGTGTTTCTAGCCGGGTTTGTGCCAAAGAGAGGATTTTTTTTACCAACGCATCACTGTGTTTACAGCGGGGGTAGTGCCACAAAACATGGTTGCTTTTCACCGAAATATTGCCGCATTTCCTGCTGGGATAGTAGCATTAACAGCAGTTGTTTTTTACAGAGACTACGCTGAGTTTCCAGTCGGAATTTTCTGTGCAAAGGAGAGCAGTTTTACAACAAACACATTGCTGCGTTTACAGCGGGGATAGTGTCACAAAAAGCAGTTGTTTACATCAAGACATTTCTGTATTTCCTGACCGGATGGTGCCATGAAAAGCAGCTGTTTTTTTTTACAGCGACTACGCAGTGTTTCCAGCCAGTGTTGTGCCAAGGAGACTGTTTTTTTACCAACTCATTGCTGCATTTCATGCTGGGATAGTGGCATAAAAGTGGTTGTTTTTTACAGAGACATTGCTGAGTTTCCTGACAGGAGGACAGTGCCATGAAAAGCAGGTGTTGTTACTGCTAGAATAGTGGCATGTTTTAAAGAGAATATGCTGTTTCCAGCCAGGATTGTGACAAGGAAAGTGTTTTTTTAACCAACACATTGCCATGTTTACAGCAGAAATATTGCCGCCAAAAGTGTTGTTTTTTTACAGAGACATTGCTGCGTCTCCTGACAAAAAAGCAATTGTTTATACCAAGATATCATTGTATTTCCTGCTGCCATAGTGCTACAAAAGCCAGTTGTTTTTTATAGAGACTACACTGTGTTTCCTGCCTGAATGGTGGCACAAAAAGCAGTTGTTTTTTACCAAGACATCGCTATGTTTCCTGCCAGAATTGTGCCTCCAAAACTGAGTATTTTAAGCCCTAACATTATCTTTTCCTAGCCATAACCAAGTGGTTTTTGTGCTTTTGTTAACTGTATCTCAGGGTCTTCATCAACCCCATCTACTAATAAAGACGGTGACATTTAAATTCACTTATTTGGCAAAAGCTTTTGTCCAAAGCGATGTACAATCCAAGCTAGGGTAGATTGAGGAGAAGCCTTCGAGGATAAGATGTGGTTAAAAGCTCTTAAAAAAGCAAGTAAGTGGATCTTGAGTTAAGATTTTTTATTGTATTTTTATGGTTACAATGTGGTTCTGCTGGTCAGATTTAAGAAAAGATTATCATTTTATTTTTAGTTTTTATTTCATTTTTTACTATCAATTAATATTGGAAAAAGAAATTACAAAAACAACATGTTTTAAAAACATTATAAGAAATAAACTAGAGATTAGAACCAGATTAGATGAAAACAGATTAGAGTTAAGGACCATTCTGTCTGAACCATCTCTCCCACTCACTAAATAATTGACCCTCGACCATCTCTGTCACTCTGAGTGCCGCCATGGGACGATTTCATTGATTGACAGCTGCATTATGGGAAAGCAACAGTCAATAATTGCACGCTGTCAGACAGGACGACGTCACATGATGGATGCGTGGCCACACATAAACACAGAAATGGAACCACACGTGCGTGCAGTGTTGAACGTGTAAACACGACGACATCACAAACACATGTACGAGCAAAGAGAAAGAGTGCACGCAGCCAGAACACACACAACGTGCACTAACACACACACAGAGACACAGATGGGTATTGTTCAGAGTGTGCCAGAGGAAGTCAGAGGTGCAGCCAGCTGAATTCATTTACTATAAATACACACGTCATATCCTCGCTCACACACAATCACACAAACGAGCTCCTCTGTGCGCTCCTCCGCACACACGTGTGATCCCGACGCTTCTGTTTCTGCAGCCTCAGAGAGGAGGAGCAGTGCTGGTTTTAATTTTCTGTAGGATATGAATTTTTCATATTCTGTTTCAAACAGCGGCTGTAACTCTTCAGGAAGCAGCACAGGAGTGTTGGTACTGTAATTTCATGACGCTGGTCTGTAAACACGACATCTCTTACACATCTGTCCGTCCTGGGAGAGGGAAACCTTTCTCCGATGCTCCTCCTGAGGTTTCTACCATTTGTTTCCCATTCATTTTTTCCTTTTTTGAGGGGTGTTTTCTTATCCTCTGTGAGGGTCCAAGGACAGACGGTGCTGTATTAAGTAAAGCCCTCTGAGGCAAATTGGGATTTGTGATACTGAGAAATATAAATAAAACTGAACTGAACTGAGCACATCACAGTGAAGATGAGTTCTGACCTTCAGGATATAAAATTTAGAGTCTCCAATTAACCTGCATGTCTTTGGACTGTGGGAGGAAGCTGGAGCACCTGGAGGAAACCCACGCTGACATGGGGAGAACATGCAGACTCTGCACAGAAGGGCTCCTCCACCTTATGGTTTCAACCCTCCACCCTTGGGTTCAAACCAGGAATGCTTTTGCTGTGAGGTGACAATGCTAACCACTGCACCACCGTGCCACCACCACTGTTGAAGTTTGGCATAATTTACAGGAAAAGGCGACAGGCCGTAGATGTACGATGCTCATTTCAGTTGACAAAATTCAGTTCATAGGCTACACATTTTTACAACTGGAGAATATAATTTCTTCTGGCCTCCAACTTGTTTGAAATTTTGTCATAATTATTGTATAAATTCTTAAGTTACAGCCAGAACATGTTTGTGAGGTCACATTGACCACCAAACTCTAATCAGGTCATCCCTGAGTCCAAGGGGCCGTTTGACATAAACATACACACATGCGAATATGTGTATATACTGTATGTACTAGACACCTGAACAAAATCTCAGTTCAGTTGCCGAACATTTAACACACGTTTTAGTGCCATTTTCAGAGTTTAAATTATATTTTGATGATTAGCGGCATTACATGGTAGATCACAATCATTTTGGTCAAGATAACTGTGACATGAAATTTTCAAATCGTTGCCATGCCTAATATCGCATTTACAAAAAATGGGACAGACAGATGGACAACCCAAAAACATAATGCCTCTGGCCACAGCTGTTGCCGATGTGGAGGCATAAAAACACAGGATGGAGGAAGAGTGACATGTATGTGTGTGTGTGTGTTCAACTGACCCCCACATGAAGCCAACACACCAACCCTCCTTCTTCTTCTATTACCTGATCAATTACTCCTGTTTCCTCTCCTCCATATCTGCCTTCCTCTCTCTCTGATTTCCCTCCTCTTCCTCTCCTCTCTTTTTACATCCTCCCCCACAACCACTCCCCCCTCTTCACCTCCCTCCCCTCCATCTCTGCCTCGCCTTTATCTTGCCTTTTGACGGCTGAATCACAAAAACACTTCTCTGTTCCTTCACATCGCACCGACACAGACAAAAGTACTGAAGTTTCAACTATCTTATACAGATGTAACGTTCGTCCACATACTTTTGGCCGTGTCGTGTTAGTGGAGTACTCTCTACGCTTCATCTTTCTTCTGTCCTCCCCATGTTTCCCTATTTGAAAGGATCCTGTGTGTACATAGGGAGTGTATGCAGATAAAAAACTGCCCCCTGACCTCAGGGAAAATGTAATAAAATCGTCATTTTCATGGAACTACACAAGAAAAAAATGTATGAATAAGGTCCGAACAGCAACCCTCCAACAGCCCAACATCCTGTAGGACTGTTTTATAAGATAAAAAAAAGCTGGAGAGCATAATGTATCACGTGTCACTGTGTACATGATACAACACATCTTTGTCCGTTCCGTCATTAATAATTCAACAATAATTTATCGATCGTTTCTGTTGTACTTTGATGGCTTTTTTTAACCTCCCGAGCGGCAGGGCTCCAGAGACGCTAATGTGGGTCTGCACGCGGTCGGTCCAACACTTTGGTCCAGAAATATCTCAACGACTGAACATTCTGTGCAGATGTTCATGTTCCCCAGAAGATGAATCCTACGGAGGTTTATGAGCAAATATCTGCAAAACTTTTTTTGGCATTCCCAAAAACTTTAACTGTACTTTGTGTTAAGTGCTAATTACCAAACGTTAGCATGCTAACACATGGTAGCAATTATACTTAAATATCAGCGAGCTGTCATTGTCATTGTGAGCAATGTAGCATGTTGAGATTAGCTTTAAGCTTAAAGGCACAGTGTGTAGGACTAGCACATATTCAGGGTAAGTATAAATCTGAAGTTCCATTTTAACATTGGAAATAAACTTGTGTGGTGCAGCCACAGAGTTACAGAAGGACTCCTGACTGAGTGAGGTTTAACACGTAGCCCGTGCAACAGCAGGTTCAGGATAAATGAGACATTTCTGTGCACGAGTGCGTCTCTGTTTGTGAGCACAACAGTTGGCAAAGTGCTCAGGACAGGATGATGGTGGTGATTAGTTCCATATTTGCTCAGCTGCACACACACACACACACACACACACACACACACACACACACACTGCCAGGTAAACAGGAAGTGGGGTGATTGAATTAGAGAGACTTTTCCAAGCGGATACATCTCAGAGAAGAGGACAGAGATGGATCAAGAGGGAAAGCAGAGGCAGAAGGCGGGACAGGAAGCACTGGTACAGGAAGTGATTATGACACAAACTGATCGATACAGGCAGACTGTAACAGGCTGAATTATTCCTGTGTTGTTTAACAATATTCAGTCATCAGTTTACATTCAGGAATCTCTTTCTACGACATTTAGCGACATGCTATCTGCTAATAAACCTCACTGTGCTAAACTAAACCTCCCCATCTGTGACTGAGTCAAGCCCTCTATGAGACTGTGGGTAATCAATCTCCCAAATTAACTTTAAGTCTCTAAACCAATAACCTGCACAGAAGCAAAACAACATACTCCCGTAAATGTGACATTAGTTCAGATCCAGGAGTCACACGATGACACAAACAAACTAACTGATTGAGGCAGCGGTGGACATGCAGCTCCCGCGTTAATGTTTTTATGCCTCCACCCTGGTGATAGCTGCAGCCAGAGGTATTATGTTTTCAGGTTGTGTGCTTATCTGTATGTACATACATCTGTACACCCGTCCATCCCATCCTTGTGAACACAATATCTTAAGAATACCTCAAGGGAATGTCTTTAAATTTGGCACAAATGTTCACTTGGACTCAACGATGCACCGAGTGGATTTTGGTGGTCAAATGTCAAGGTCAGTGTGACCTCATTTTTGCGACCACAGTATCTCAAGAACAGCTTAAGGGAATTTCTTTAAATTTGACACAAATGTCCACTTGGACTGAAGAATAAACTGATTAGAATTTTGTGGTTGTACGTCAAAGGTCAACGTGGTTATGACCTTGCATCCATCTCATTCTTATGAACGCAATATCTCAAAAACATCTTTTTTTTTTTAGATTTTTTTTTTGGCCTTTTTGCCTTTTAATTGATGGGACAGTCAAGCGTGAAAGGGGGAGAGAGAGAGGGAATGACATGCAGCAAAGGGCCACAGGCTGGAGTCGAACCCGGGCCAATGCAGCAATAGCCTCTGTACATGGGGCGCCTGCACCATCCACCAAGCCACCGACGCCCCCTCAAAAACATCTTAAGGGAATTTCTTCAAATTTGGCACAAACGTTTACTTGGGCTCAGTGTGACCTTGTGGTCACTTGTCTCATTCTCCCGAACACGATATCTCAAAAACAGCTTGAGGGAATTCCTTCAAATGTGTCACAAACATTCCCTCGGACTAAACAATGAACTGATTCGTTTTTGTGCTCATAGGTCAAAGGTCAAAGTCACTGTGACCTCATCTGTCTCATTCTTGTGAACACAATATCTCAAGAATGCCTTCAGAGACTTTCTTCAAATGTGGCACGAATGTCCACTGGGACTCAACAATGAACTGATTACATTTTGGTGTAAGGGTCAAAGGTCACTGTCGCTGTGACCTTGCATTCATCTTATTCCTGTGAATGCAATATCTCAAGAACAGGAAGATCTCTCTTCATGCCAAAAAACATTTTCTACTGTCCCCGGGACAGCGGGACACTGTAAATCTTAAGCCCTGCTTTTTAACCTGCGCAAAACCGATGTGACATCACAGAAAAACGTCGGCCACTGCCATCACTGAACGTCATCGTATTTGCTGATAGGCAGATGGCGGTCCACCAAAGAGAATATTGTCCAATACTGATGTTTCCAATCGGTGCATTCCTACATGTGGATTTACTGAATATGACACTTCTGTTTTAAAGATGACAAATGATGCTTTTTATTTTTGCTTCCCTCCGTTATGTGCTTCTTCTTCTGTTAATTCCTGAAGACATCAGAGGGGGAAACTCAATACCCCCCATGCTCCCTCGTCCCTCCCCCTGCGCTGCTCACATGAAGGTTAACCCTCACACATGGAGGTCAACAAGATGCCATGTTTGACCTCTGAGCTCCGCGCTGTGTGTTCAGCTCTGCTTATCTCCGTCTCACTGCTTCACCCTGCGTCTCAGAGATAGAGACCCGAGGCGTTCCCCGCTCTGATTGCAGGTGGTCAAGTTTCAATGGGGCCGGCGTGTTGGAAAACAGTGTTGGTTAGATAATAAGAGTTGTTTCAGCGGGGAGTTCAGTCAAGGAGCGCTGTGGTATCCATGGAGACAGCCTCCCATGGTGAGCTGAGAGTGTGTGAGTGTGTGAGTGTGTGGTCGGAGCCGGGGTTAGAGTTTCACTGTGTGTATAAATAGCAGGTTATAATGGAAACAAACCCATCGTCCTGGTAAAAGCCTACAGTGTTACAGCACAGTGCACTACACACCACTACTACTACTACTACTACCACCACTGCCACCTGCTCCTCCACAGCTCCTCCACAGCTCCTCCTGTAACATTACATAGTGCTTGAAAATAGGAAAAAAAAACAAATGTCTAAAATAAAATATAAAAAAATTGCAATCAGCAGGTTCCATGTAAAAATGGCAACATCTTGGTCGCAGCAGCCGCAGGTTCGATTTCAGCCTGTGGCCCTCTGCCGCGCATAAACTGCCCTGTCAAATAAAGGCTGAAGCCAAAAAATCATCTTTTAAAAAACTGCATTCAGAAACAGAAATAAAACAGACTGTTCGCATGTTGCTACACCTGTTAAGCTTTCCATTTTCGCCAGAACTCCAGAAGCGCGCTGGGCTTTGGAGCCAATTTTTGTAGTGGCCAGACAGTGATACTTCATGTTTCGGGATCCGTCACGTGATGCCATTGGGCCCAAAAAGACAAAGACGTGTTCCCATTGACTTACACTTGGAAAAATACATTTACAAATCAGTCAATTTTTTGAGCGCCACAACCCTGCGAAATGACTCGTTCCTCAATCAAGATTGAATCCATTTGGTCTGATAACATTTGGAACGTCTAGAAGAGCTGCAAGATGAAATTATTTTCGAGACAGGCAAGGTCACAGTGACTATGACCTTTGACCTATGACCAAAATCGAATTACTATATCTTTGAGTCAAAGTAGACGCTTGTGCCAAACTTGAAGAAACTCCATCAAGGTGTTCTTAAGACATCCCCCTTCAGACACTGTCATCGCCTGCACAGAGGCGTATAAAAAAACATCAGTATCAGTAAAAGCCTAAAATTTCACAATCCCTATCCAACACATTCTCACTCCGACCTCGTCACATATCAGCGTTTGGTCATGGACTTTCCACGTCCACATATGACGTCCAAGGTACCCTGGGTGTGTTGGTTGTTGATGTTCTGGGACACCGTGTCAACTTCAGCCTGTTACATGCATTGTCTGTTTTTAAAATACACTTCTGTTTTCACAGGAAATGTACAGTTTGTATACAGTCTCTTTCAAAATAAAAGCACTACACTGGTACAACACCGAATTGTTTTTTTTTGTCCTTCAACAGCAAAAGCACATGGTTACAGTTGTCTAACATGTATGTGGTTGTGTTTGGGAAACACAACCATGTGGTGATCAGAGCTGACCACGCCCCTCTCTACAACAACGGGAACCATGAAGATAGGGTGGCATCTTTCAAATTCTTGGGAGTCACCATCTCTGAGGAGCTCTCCTGGTCGATGAACACCAAGGCAGGGGCAAAGAAGGCCCATCAGCGGCTGCACTTTCTGAGAATTCTCAGGTAAAATAATCGAGATCAGAAGCTGCTGGTGACTTTTTATGTGTCCACAATCAAGAGCATACCCACACTCTGCATCACGGCGTGGTACACTGGGCGCCTGGCTGCAGACAGGAAGGCTCTGCAGAGGGTCATAAACACAGCCCAAAGGATCACTGGCTGCCTCAGAAGGTCTAGATCTATCCTCAGTGACTCCTCCCACCCATGACATCATCTGTTTGACCTGATGCCCTCCGGCAGGCGCTACTTTTAGGCCCTTACCTGCAGACTAGTGAAGAGTTTATTTCCCTCAGCAGCAGGAACACTAAACAAACAATAATCATGTGCATTATTTTTAACCACTGTCTTTTACTGTTTTTATTTATTATATAATTTGCTATTATAGCTGTTATATTGTCGTTTATATGTCATGTTTTAGCTGGTTGTCTTGTTTTATCTGTTTTAGTGGCACGCAATCTTATTTATATTTATATATTTATATAATGACAATAAAGCTTTCTGTTCTATTCTATTGGTTGGGTTTAGAAAAAAGAACAGGGATTGGCTTTACAATCTTACAAAAGTGAGCATCGGCTAAATCCACCACTCCTCCCGCCCACCCTATTCAGACTTCTGTCGCCTTAACTTTCGTTGTTGTCCCACCATGTTTACCCCTGACGCTGCCGGATGCCGTTAAACAATAACAGCGAAAGGACGGCTTTTATCGTCAGTGTCTGTCGCCAGAAGTCACTGACCAAGTGCCAGATGGTGACAACCTCAGAGTGAGACCAGGTTGCTCTATCCACGTGTCTCGTAACATACACTTTGGTCACTTATTTAAAGTCCATATGTGATTAATAACAGCCAACCATGTTCACAAAATTCCTTAAAAAGTGGCCCATATTACTGGATAATAAGAAATCATTCTGCCAGAAACAGCAGTGACGTCCTAACAACCTTGTTAGCGTCACTGTTACAGGAATAATCAGTGTGATGTCTCCGTGTCAGCGACAGCAGAACAGAAGCTTCACACAAACGAGAGCCATGTTTCTTTAATCATGACTTCTATCAGTAGACCTGAGCTCCATCTGTCTCTGACTGGTACTTCCTTGTCATTTTACCTCAGACCACTTATATCCAAACTACATTCATATCAGGTTAAGTGTGGTTTTGTCAGCAGCAGGCAGTGTGAGGACCGACGGTGTCTTCAGACACAGCTGCCACCAAAACTCAATTTAATAAAAAGAAGAAATATGTGTTTTATGTATTGATTATCCGTGAGACCTTGGACTGGAAGCGTTGCAACTGCCACAGTCAGAGGTACACTGGCACTCTATTGTTACCTAGCAACAGCTTCCTCACCCGCTATCAAGGTTATCTCCCTGACGGCTAACACACACACAGAGATGTGTGTTTGAATGCCGCACACATTCCTGAAAACAAACATCTGTTCTGCTCTGCTTCTTGTTGGTGTTATTTATTTATTTCCCTACATGTGTTGCCGTCACTGCTTTGTCTGGTGTTTTTCCTGAGGATGACGTGAGAGGGTTTGTCTGATCTGGAGCAACATTCAGGGCTTTTCCATAGATACAGTCGGTAACATCACATCATTCTACACCGAGGGGGAAACAAAACATTCACTACCATGCTGCAGAGTTGCTGTGTGGCTTCATGCATGTCAAATAAACAAAGAAATCCAGAGTTAAAGGGTCATTTTCTATAACATGGATCTTATTTTCTCATGTTTTTGGGTCTTAGTGATTCATGGGAGCAACATATTTTGGAATTGGTCCAGTATTGTGCAAGAGCAGCTTTAAAACAGGCTGCATGTTATCACTCGGGGCATGTTTACACCCATTAAAAGTGTTGGTTTTTGTCAGTGACAGGCTCAGATTGTTATTCTAAGTGTCTGACACCATTATTGAAAGGATCCCTACAGAGATAGACCTTTTTCTTAAACCAAAAACAGCCCCCAAAACGCTAGCATCAAACCCACCAGACTCCATTTAAAAAAGCAGAAATTTTACCATTGTAAAACATACTTCATTTAAAGTCGACAGAAACGAAACAAACTCACAGAATCGATCTTGGTTTGTGTTTCCACTGTTATAAAATTCGCAAATTCTGGTTTCATTGAAATAAACCTTTAATTCACCCAGTTCAATGTGGAAACATGCCGGCTGTATGCACGCTAAAATCACTGTTTATTTAAATGGAATCTTTTGGGTTTGGCGATGGTGATTTCAGGGCTGTTTCTGGTTAATTACCATCCTGTAAAATTCACCTAAATTGCCCATCCAAGACATATCAAAGTAAACTCAAAACTGTTCCATTCCGTCTTTGGTGCAGGTACATGCTCGGCCTCATTTGAAAGGTAAGACTGAAGTATTTTCCACAGCAGTCAGAATTACTGTAAGTGCTTCTGTCATTGAGTTATACATGTTTTAATACACTGAAATACAGTTGTTGTTTTTTTTTCCAGGTTTGCCTTAATATTTTCTTGAAAAAATATGTAAGAGATGACCGGAACTATGAGGTACTGGCTGGAAAATACAATGGGTCCATATCATGAAGCCTCACATAGTCTAAATTCAAAGTAGATAACAATATTGCAAAAAAATTAAACATTTACACATGTTTTTCAGACTCTTTTCCCCCCAAGACAACATAGAAGCCATTTGCTTATCATTTCTGTACATTTATAACACTCTATGGAGCCTGTAAGGAGTTCAAATCTCCTTGAAGCTCCGGTGTGTCATTGACTTCAAGACCCATAAACCATTGGGCCAATTGCTGGCTCTTTGATTAGCTAGATTCCCCAGAAATTTAAGTGATGCATGTTTCTTCAACACAGGCATTTGGAAGCTCCTGTTGGCTCAAGTGAGGTGTCAATGAAAAGGCCAGGAGCTCACCTCCATTTTGAGAAATGTTCGTCAGTTTGTTTATGTGCGGGACAGAAAATTACGGATAATATTTGAAGAAATATGAATGTTTGAAACAAAGCAAACAACACACACAAAGAACAAAGCCAGACTGCTTTCATTGACGTAACAAAGGCAGCATCTACACACCCGACACAGTGGGTGGCGGCACATGTACCTTTAAACTTGGTTTGAGCCACTAGTCCACAACAACAACAACTGCAGCATGCTGTCTGTAGGGCAAAACATGTCGCAGTGTCTTTCACAGATCCAGAGGAAGACAACAGGATTGTATCGAAGGTCTTATCTCTGACCACCCAACACGAGTTAGACACAGCGCTGAACGACCGTCTCCAGAGTGTTAGCACAAGCTAATTAGCAGCAGCGGCTAACATCCAACACCAAGCTTTAAAAGACTCGACTCTGTTGTTAAACTTATTGATAACCACCGTGTGATACTTCCTAATCTAAAGTTTTATTCAAACAGTGTTAGATTGTTCAGCCACTAATAAAAAGGTTGTGAGCCTCAAAGGACCTGTAGATCTTGAGGCTGCAAAGCCCTGTGTGATAGAGTCATAGCACAGCATCAAAACAAACCGTTAAGTAATGTCAGTGCTGCTGTACTCTCTCAGAACATGCACAGAATTCACCAAAACATGCCAGTCCATTTCATCATAATGTCAGTGGCTGCAGGGTACTGATATTATGGTACGTTTAATCAATCATCTCTATAATCAAGAGGTGCTCACACTTTAAATCTGGGACCCAAACTGAGACACACGCATGAATTTCTGCTGCTGGATTTTCTGCCCATGTTTCAGTCTGATTGTCATTTTACATCTGAGCTCGTTTGCCTGGAGAAATGTTGAACACAATAAAGTCTGAGTTCAGACACGGACGCCACTTCTAATCCCCTGTACACTTAACACGCTGAGACACGCAGACGGCATGACGACACCCACACAGACAGCCGAGCACGCTCCCGGGCAAAGAGAGACTTACAGAGGACCATAAGACACCCTGGGGACCGTCACATGGCTCAGTGATCAATGGAGACCATGTGTCTGCTGTATAAAGATCCCTCTCTGCCTGTCCCTCCGTCTGCTTCCCTTCCCTGACCCTCCATCATTCTCTTGTTGTGTTTATTATTCTGTCTCGTTATGGTTCCAACACAATTTATGTTTTCTCTCTCGAGCGGCTCCTCTTGACTCTCCTTTCTTCTTGCCAACTCCTTGTGAATGATTTTGCTTCCGACCTGTTTTTGTCTGATCTTAAATTAGTTGATTTTAATCGTCGTGGCTGCTCTTCTGCCTCCCCATGTGACCCTGCACAAATCTTCAAATCTAATAAAACATAAAACAGCCCACTTCACAGTCTCGTATGTACTCAACCATTAACCTCAGCTCAGCAGACCCCGTTTATCTCAGAAAATAAGTACAAAAATACACTGTGTTGGACTTGAAATGAGAACCAAATTTATGCCAGCTTCCAAATTTTCAGGATTGCAGATTAGCTGCGGTAATGAGGCACGGTGTCTCTAACCCAAAATCCTAACTTTGTGTGAGATAGTCGAATAATTGACAGTAAATCTGGGCCAGTATGTGCTAAACCGCCCAGAATAGGATTGCTGATCCTGCATTACTCAGTAATTCATTCATACGGGTGAGAAAGGAAGACTTTCTGCTACGACAGCACTCCTGTTCTCAGACGCCTGATATATTATGGACACTGGTGGTCTATATCTTACAGTCCAATATCTCATCTGGGTCCTGGGCTCAAATTAAGTGGAGGGTTTCTTAATCTCGAGGGGGCATCACAGTTTGCAGCGTTTGTTACAGCTTGTATACAAAAAAATGTGCATGTGGTGGGCGGAGGCCTCTGAGACAGCTGTGCAACACAATTATTGTCATCAATAGCGTTGAGATAATGGAGTTTAATGTCTGACCTATAGCAAGACTAAATCTGCTCTTGGGTAAAAGCCATTACAGGCAAAATCCATGAGAGGCATTTGGAGGTAATTGAAAACAGAAACACTTTCAAGGGCTGAGTATCAGTAAATAGGAGGCGAACAGAAAATACTGCTGGTAGTTCTTGTTGGCAAATAGTCTTTATATTGTATTTAACCGTTACTGTCACTGTGAGCACAGGATTAAACAAGACCAAGAGTCTATAGCAATGATACTCTTGCTTTGCCTGGGGGCCGCTTTTTCAAAATGACAGGAGGCCGGGGGCCAGCTGCAGCAGCTCTGCACAGGTCAGGTGTACCCGGGGGCGTTTTTAGGATTTAAGGACATTCAGGCCTCAAGGCCAAGACACACCAAACCGACATCAAAGAACTGGCTGTGACTGTTGCGTCATCTGTGTCTTAGCCAAAAAGTTGCACTTAAACACGCCTCAAATTAAGGATACACAATATTGGATTTTTTGCCAATATCCAATACCCAATATGGATATATCCACTTTTTCCCCACCTTTTTTTAGTGATCATCAAGTCTCTTCTGTAGCGGATTTAACATCATATTACACATGCATACTCTTATCTTGACAGCCCATCAGCAGATGGAGACATGAACTACAATACTTTACAGTGTACGTAATATTCATTCATTGTGCAAAGTAAGAAAAAGCATGTTGGCTGATTCCGATAGTTCATTTTAAAGCCGTTGCCGGCCGATATTATCGTGCATCCCCACCTCAAAGACTACAGCTAACAAGAGAGGAAATACCTCTCTACACCAGCAGGCTGTGAGCATGGTGCAAAATTAACTTTTTGGTCTGACAGTGACTAGTCATTTAAGATTATTTACCGGCCAAAACCGGTCATAAAACGGCATAAAATAAACACAAACAAAGTGTCAAGTACCTGCAGCAAACTCTACAGCTCATTGTATTGGGATTACTGTTATAAAAAAGCCAGTCTCTCCTCACCTCCTGATCTATGAAGCATCACTTCTTAGTACATTTATTTTAATCGTACCTCCATCGTGCTCTTTATCTTTCCTTTTAGGTTGATCTATTCCAGCAATGTGCATGGAGTAGGGATGCATGATAATATCGGCATGACAGTATGGGCCGATATTGGCTTTAATATTTAATGGCTTTTATCCGAGCCACTTCCTCTGTCACTTTTTGCTGGTCATTTCAACTACTCTCTATAATTTCAGCTGATGCATTCCACCACATGGACTGTTTAATACTACCCAGGCTATAGACAGAAACCAGAACACCTCTGAAAAAATAATATGTCGCATCATTCACAGGCTCCGCACACATACAGAACTGGTTTGTAGAGATTCAATAAAATATGGTCCATCAAAATATGTTTTGCTTTGATGAGAGTTTGTAGTGAAGTAGGACTGCTTCATCGACCCCCAAATAGCAGCTGACCCTATTTATTTTATTCCTCAACGTGTTTTTCTTTTCTTTCATTTGGCTAATGGCAGGTACTAATTTGGACCCTGTCTGTGAGGCATCAGGTCCACAAACAGTCCAATAAATTCACAGTCAACACAGTTGTTTCGGTGGTGGAATATTAGTCCAGCTTTTAAGAGGAGTGAGTGTCTGGTAGAGAAGTAGTTCAGTGTAATTTAGCTCTGTTATGCATCGTAAATAATTAAACACTGTAGGAGAAACTCACAAAGTCAGATCTGTAAGAAACAGTGTTCAGTGAAGGGTCAAATAACAAAACAGCATGTCTGACATTTACAGTTGGATTGACAGATTTTCTGGTGTTAATAATTAGGATGTTCCTTCAAAAAGTACGGCACCATGATTTGAACATATACCACGTAACCATGAGCCAGAAATTCATGTATTTGGGAAGTCTGCAATCATGTGACCAATGAGCTGGCAGGACTAAGAAGGAAGTGGTCCTCTAAGGAGGCAGGTTGGGGTGTTGGATGGGTAACAAAACACAGGACTTTCCCCAGGAGACTGGTGTTGAGACTGTGTAAACTCTGAGTCATTTTAAGGTACGCAGTCACCATGTTTCTTTACCTAAACCTAACCTTGGTAAGTTTATGTTAATTACGTAGAGTCATTAGAGGGAGACTAGGCTAATTTATACAATGTAAAATGCCATAGGCTTGTGCTAATAACGTTAGCATGTTGTATTTGTTTGGAAAACATGTTTAGTATAAGACAGTTGTTTTGTCAGTGAACCTTGTGAGCTGTAATGGAGCTGAATTTTGTAACGTTACCTTTATTAAATGTTGCTGTTGTCCCTGGCTAGCTGCTAGGCTAATTTATACAATGTAAAATGCCATAGGCTTGTGCTAAAAACATTAGCATGTTGTATTTGTGGGGAAAATGTGTCCAGATAAAGGCAAGTGTTTGTCTGTGAATGCTGCCAGTTATAGTGAAGCTGATTTGTGTACTTGTGTTTGAAATGAAGCCATGTTTAATGTGTGTTTAATGTGTGTTTTGAATCAACTAAACTCCACCACCAGCTAGTGTTTTGGAGGTGTAACTGCAGAGTGACACAGACACACTACCGCACAAGTATAAATGCTCACAACGACGTAGGCTACGTGCATAGGCTCTGCCGCACAAGTATAAATCTTGCATAATTTATAGGATATCATACAAACCGTTGTATGACGACACGCTGTAATATTCAAGGTGAGAATGGATTCCAAAATATTCTGCTGACCTGACCTTTCATCTGCCCCGACCATCAGGTGTAAACGTCTCCTCGATACTCTCCTCTGACTGTTGGAGTTTCATGAACTTGGCTGTTTGAATGTAAAGTGGGACATCGCTGCAGGAGGAAACATGTGATTCCCTCTTTCCTCTTTCCTGTCTGTGCTGTTCAGCATCACCCGAGTATAATACCGCCACAGACATGATCTTAAAAGATGAACAAGGGGTCAACTGCTGCCTTCGGGTTCTCCCTGAAATGGTAAGAGCAGAGTGCAAAACACTCGCAGCTATTCTCGGACAAACACACACACTCGAGACCCAAGCAGCTATTAACCTGTGAGGCTGTGTGTGAGCGAGGCGTAAAGTGTTATTGACCTAAATCATATTGTGTTAGGGGCCAGATGTATTCAGATGTTCACACATTAGGGGTGTGACACAAAGCTATCTGTGTGTGTTTATGTAAAGACCATAACAGTATTGTGATTTGTACAGGAAGTGGACTCATCTGAACTGCAGGTGTTTTCTACTGTCATTAATATTAAAGCTGAGTGTAATGGGAGGAGGCCAAGATGGATTCACAGCTAGTCTGAAATGTTTAAGATTTGAAAATGAAAAAGAAAGAAAATGGGCCATAAAAGCTCACTAGGCCATTTTTTGGTACACAGAGAAGGAAATGGTCCAGATGAAAATAAAGTTAAGTTGAAATGTTGATGGAAAATAAATTGAGAAAGCCTTTGACAAAAATCTGAAAAGCTCCCTTGGCCCACTTGCATGCACCTTTGAGACAATCCCTAACTTCAACTCATCACTTCCTGTGTACTGTTAAATCTTAAGGTGCCAGGCTTTAAAGGAGAGCTATTATATTTTTCTGTACTTTCTGAATGAATAAATAATTATGTATTTAATGCTTAATTGTCACCATAGATAAATAAATAAATAAATCACAAATCAAATAAGAAATTAAGTATATAAAAGTTTGTGTGTTTATTTATTCATTCATTTATAAATATATGTATATATTTACACATTTGTTTATTATTTAATTCATTTAGTCAATTGTTTTATTACAAACTGGTTTATCTTTTCATAATTTTATTTATTTATTTATTCGTCCATTTATACATTCATTTATTAATTTATATATACTTTCATGTATCCATAGTTTAAGCTGCTGCAGCAAAATAAATGGATCCTTCAGCTTCATCCATCAATTTTCATTTATTTGTGATTAATTTAATTATGGTGACAATTAAGTATTAAATTACATAATTATTTATTTATTCATTTATTTAAGTATTTATTGCACGATTATGTATCTATAGAGTGAATTTGTTACCAGATATCACTGCTCCGTCGGGCTCTCACTGTACGTCATCTGTACGATTGATACAGAGGAACGTCTGCACCTTGTGAATCATGTATGGAACAGGGTTTCAAAACAAAAAGAAAGAGTGACCATTCTAGGGCCGCCCCCTGATAGTCAACCAAACGTTAGTTGCGCAGAAAGGTCATTAGTCAGCAAGATTTCATTGGGCTAAGAGGGCTGGTACCTGCGGTTATTCCACAGGCTAGTTAATAACATGTGGGGCAGGAAATCCAAAGTGTGGGATCATTTAGAGAAGGTGAAGGACCAACCCAAGGTGATATGTAAACTCATCTTCATTGGTCCACTACAAACATGACGTATCATGTGAAACATGGAAGTAGCTACATGCCCATTAGCCCACAGCGTCATTAACAGGCGGCTCGCTCAGTGTGTGACGTGCACTTGGAGATAAAATATAGGCCTATATTAATGAAGGTTCATTAGTACGGTTTGTATTTCTCTGTAATGTAGCACAGTGTTAACAATGTTACTGAGACTATTCTTTCTCACACCTTCAACTCAAACCACCAAAATATATCATTTCTGGTCGACCATTCTCTCTCATCCAATCAGCAGACTGCAGTGTCGCAATGAGACCCAGGTTCTGAATGAAAACAATCGGAAAAAGGCTTCATTCAGAATATCCAAACAAAATATGCTGTTTACATTAAATTCAGTGTAATCAGTGTGCATGTAAACGTATCATTATTGTCAGATTAAGCAGCTCTGGTGCAGCGCAGACTGTGCCACCGTCAGGACTGAACACAGTGACAGTAAAGCCCTCAAATCCCTTGGAAACATCCACTGTTGGAGGCAGAGCCACAGAAGAAGAAAAGAGAACAAGACAGGAAGTGACTGAGGACGGACAGATTAACAGATGAGATGTTTTCTGGGTTTGATGTCAAAACACAGAGAGACACCACATAAAGACACGACCGTATCCATGTAGTTTAATTTCATTTATTTTACTGAATAATTGTGTGACCCACACTGTGTGTGTTGTTAAAGTGTGGTCTCTTTTCCAGGCTTTGTAGTGTGTTTGTTTTGTTGAGCGTGGCGATTGACTTGGTGGCCTCTCTTCGAGTACAGACCTCAGGGCAACACTGTGATGACTCTACTGAACAGACAATGACCTCATCACACACACACACACACACACACACACAGGGTCCAGAAATGAGGCGAACCCACCATCAGACTGCAGTTTCCACTCTGTTAACCCAAATGCGAACAAATGACTGTCATTTACACACAGACACACACCCACTGAACGAGCTCAGCACACGCTCCAACACGCACAAACGCCCACGCACACGCACACACCAGGTTGCCTAGTAATACGTTGCCTTTGACAAACACATGCAAACAAAAGAGTCGACTACACACACACACTCAGAATGGAAGGACTCCACAGTCAACACCTGGAGGACATTTAAGGCACAGGACATCATTATGTGTTCCCCTCTTGGCTTCCTCCATCACAGCAGCCACATGTTTGTCATTGAGCAGAAAGGCAGGGAGGCAAAGATGATCAACACAGTGGTGAAGCAGAGACTGGAGGAGGAGGAGGAGGAGGAGGAAGACGGAAGGAGGGGGAATAATAACAACTAGGTTGTGTGTCGTCGCCCTCAAAAATGACCGTGTGAACTTTTTCTGATGGGATCAGGAAGACAACATTGTTTGATATTGGTGTCACAGAAACTTCTTGGTGGAAGTTACAGAAGCGTCACGACCATAGCTGAAATTCAGAGTCAGAATGTGAACAGCTGTCTCCCAATGAGGAGTAACAATGCTCCATCAACTGTCGGTTAATCAGCGTTAACGACTGAATCACTCAGCTCACACCGATCATGTAAGAGCTTATTATATTACGGTAATAAAATTAGCAGAGACTCTCATTCACGCATTCATCACTTCCAGACTGCAACAGTCTCCTCTACGGTTCGTCATCCTCTCACGTCCTTCATAACCTCCACTGGCTCCTTCTCCCCCAGCGTATCCACTTCAAACTCCTCATCATCAACTATAAAGTCTTCCACAACCTGGCCCCACCTGCCTGTCTGAGCTCCTCCACCGGCACACTCCCTCCCACACTCTCAGGTCTGCTGATGCAACACATCCTCACTGTGACCTTGTCACATGTCCACGTTTGGTCATGGACTTTCCACGTCCACATATGACATCCAAGGTACCCTGGGTGTGTTGGTTGTTGACGTTCTGGGATGCCGTGTCAATGTCAGCCTGTTACATGCATTGTCTGTTTTCAAAATACACTTCTGTTTTCACAGGAAATGTACAGTTCGAATACAGTCTCTTTCAAAATAAAAGCACTACGTTGGTACAACACTGCGAATTGACTTTTTTTTCCTTTAACAACAAAAACACGTGGTTAGATTTAGGAAAAAACAGCAGGGTTTGGCTTTACAGTCTTACGAGACGCACTCTCTCGGGTGAAAGTCGGTGTTTGTTAGACCCATCCAACACCCCTCCCACACAACCCAGTCAGACTTTCGCCACCTTAACCTTTGTGCTTGTCCCGCCGCGTTTCCCCCTGAAGCCACCAGGCATTGTTAAACTATAACCGCAACCGGCCGCATATCATGCCAGTGTTACAGGATGCCTTTTGTCATTGGCTTGTGACGCCACAAGTCACCGCCCAAGCACCGGATTTCAACGATGGAGTGAGACCAGGCTCGCTGATGCCAACCTCCTGCCCGCCCCCATCACAGTGTACCCAAAATCCTCCTCCTGACCTACAAACCCCTCCATGGCCTTGCACCCCAGTACCTCTCAGACCTCCTCCATCCTTACACCCCATCACGGAACCTCCGGTCTTCAGACACTGGTCTGCTCCCCACTCCCAACACCAGACTACAAACTTTCGGGGGACAGAGCCTTCAGCGTGGCAGCACTAACCCTCTGGAACTCTCTCCCTGCTGACATCCGCAACGCCTCATCCATAGACAATTTCCAAAAACTCCTTAAACACCACCTGTTCACTGCAGCTTACAACCTCTCTTAGCCCCACCCATCCAACATAGTCTCTGTTGTCTTTTCCAGTTATTTGGCGTGTCTGTTATTTCTGTGACTACCAGTGTAAAGGTTCCTTGGGTCTTCTGAAAGGCACTATATAAATTGAAGTTATTATTATTATTATTAAAGCTCAAATCATCTCAAACTGGTTTCTTGAACATGACGATGAGTTCACTGTACTCCAGTGGCCTCCACAGTCACCAGATCTCAGTCCAGTAGAGCACCTTTGGGATCAATAAACTCAATATAAACTCAATAAACACAGAACATATTTGATGGGAGTTTGTCCTATTTGTCTGGGACATTGGAATCTTCTAGGACACATGGACCGGCACAATTTAACCCTGGTTAACACGTCCAATAATCGATCTTAAAAACTGCTTGAAATTTAGATCCTTATCTCACAGCCAACAACCCTCCCCAAACTTTTGTCCTCTGATGGATAACAGTCATTATTCGCACGGCCACAAGAGGTCCTTATCTGGTGACTTCCACCAATGCTATCATCGTTCCAGTGAGGACATTCGAAAGAAAGAGGAACTAAATAAACTGAGGGTGAGAGTGGGAGAAGACAGAGACTAAAAACACAGATGAGAGGCCGGAAAAACTTCACTGCAGGCTGAGTCGAGTGGAGCGAACATGAGAAGAGGAAAAAGAGACAGAGGTGACAAATTCATCACCAGAGTGGTGGCGATCATGGCCAGGAACACACTGCTGGGTGTAACACAACAAACACAAACAACCAGCTCACCCTGCTGGTTTACACCCCCCCCCCTTTCCTCCCCCCTTCACCCTCTCATCTTTACACTCTCCATTTCTCTCCGCCCTGTTATTCATCACCTATCAATATCTCTCCGATCTGACTCTCCCTCCCTCTTTGTCTCCTCTGCTCCCCGTCCCTCTATTATAACCCAGCAGCGTGGGCTCGTGCTATTATGGAATATTGTGATTGCCGGCTACATTTAGACTGTGAGAGGAGGAGAGGGGGAGGAGAAACAGAGAGATGGAGAGATACAGAGAGATGGAGAGAGATACAGAGAGATGGAGAGAAACAGAGAGATGGAGAGAGATACAGAGAGACGGAGAGACACAGATGGAGATAAAAAAAAACTTGTACGACCTTTCACGTAAAGCTAGTTAGCCTTGAGGTGTTAATAAAGCGGAACAAGGTGTGTGTGTGTGTGTGTGTGTGTGTGTGTGTGTGTGTGTGTGTGTGTGTGTGTGTGTGTGTGTGTGTGTGTGTGTGTGCAGTAACTGTCTGGCCTTGCAATGCTGCAGTAAATCTGCCCCCATACAATAAAAGGGCAAAGACTGGGAGGAGAGGAGAGGAGACAAGATAGAATAGGTGAGAAAACAAGAGGAGAGGAGGAAACAACAGAGAAGAGAGGAAGAAACAAAACAGGAGAGGAGATGAAACAAGATAGGAGAGGAAACAAGAGAGGAAAGGAAAGGAAACAAGATGGGAGAGGAGACAAAAAGAAAAGAACAGAAAACAGGAGAAAAGAGGAGACAAGAGAAGAGAGGAGAGGAGAGGAAACAGGAGCGGAAAGGAGAGGAAACAAAAAAGAGAGGAAACAAGTGGGATAGGTGAGGACACGAGAAGAGGAGGCAAGAGAAGAAAGGAGAGGACAGGAGAAGAAATAAAGTAGGAGAGGAAACAAGTGGGATAAGGAGATGAAATAAGATAGGAGAGGAGAGGAAACAAGAGAGGAGGACAGGCAAGGAAACAAGATAGGAGAGGAGAGATAAAAAGACTGGAAAGGAAACAAGTGAGATGAGGAGATAAAATAAGATGGGGAGGAGAGGAAACAAGAGTAGAAAGGAGAGGAAACAAGATAGAAGAGAAAAAATGACATAGGAAACGGGAGATGAGAGGAAACAAGATAGGAGAGGAAAGGAAACAAGAGAAAACAAGATAGGAGAGGACACAGGAGAGGAGAGGAAATAAGGCAAAAGAGGAAATAAGATAGGAGAGGAGAGGAAACAAGTTAGGAGAGGAGAGGAGAGGAGAGGAAACAAGTTAGGAGAGGAGGAAACTAGATAGGAAACGATGGGGAGGAGAGATGAAGAAACAAGAGATGAGAGGAGAGGAAACAGGAAAGGATAGGGAACAAAAGGAGAGAGAAGGAAACAAAATAGGAGAGGAGAGGAGAGGACTGTTATGTCCCAGTTTTACTTTGACCTCTATCCGTCCGTCCGTCTGTCTGTCCCCGTCTCCCTGATGACAACACACACATTATGTGAAGCTCCAGAAGGCCTTTTGATGCCTGGGACTGTCAGTGAGCTGTTTCCCCAGTGGCACGCAACCTCCCTGGGCATGACTCATAATGAACACCCCCTCCATCACCACCTCTGCTCCTCCTCCTCCTCCTTCTTCTGCCAAGGGTCCTCCACTCATCCGCCATTCAAACTCTCTCCTGCTCCCATCCTCTACCGCTCTCTTCTCCTCTTTCTAATCCTCTCTTCTTTCTTCCGGTCCTGCCGTGCTATCTCTCTCCTCCTCCTGCACTCCCTTTTCTTCTCCTCCTCTTCCTCTCCCTTATTCTTGTTCTCCATCATCCTCTTATTCAATCCCGGTTGGCCAATAAACTCCCATTTCCTTTTCTCTCTCAGTTGCTTTTCGTCTCCCCCCTCTGTCATCCTCTTACTCCCCTTTCCGAGCAGTGCTGTGTTATCTCCCACTTTCAGGCTGAGAATTGGCTCTGGAAAACAGCCAGTGCTGCACACACACACACACACACACACACACACACACACACACACACACACACACACACACGCACACAGCAGTTCAAACACAATAAACCAGTAATGCAAACATGACCTAACACTGCTGCATGTTCACGGAAATGCATACACGTGTGCAATTAGCCGTCTGCAAACCCCAGCTCCTTGACTGGTGCTGAAGTCTTTATGTGCTACGTGCAGCACAGAGGCAGATATAAAACTTAAAATTCCTGTAAATAATAAAGTAATGTGTCCTTTATTGTCCATTATTTCTAGCTGACAACTGTTTTCTTTGTCTGAAATGACAACTGTCACTAGCAAATTTCATTCGCTGTAGCTAGCTAACTATGTACGCTAACGTTAGCTCCAGGAGTTTGTTTAAGACGTTGCCCTCCAACCTAGTCTCACTCCGAAGTCGTCAAAATCTGGCTCTAAGTCAGTGACCTCTGGTGTCGGACTCCAGCAGAAAAAGCCGTCCTGTCATGTCACCATTATTGTTTAACAGTGCCCGGTGGCAACAGGAGGAAACGTGGCAGGACAACAACGAAAGTTAAGGCAGCGGAAGTCCAAGTAGGGCAGGCGGAAGTGGTGGTGGATGGGTCCAACAACCACCAACTTTCCCCTGGAAGGCTGGTGTTCGCTACCTATAAAATTGTGAAGCCAAACCTTGTTCTTTGTTCCTGAACCTAACCACGTGTGTTTGTCGTACCGACATAGTGCTTTTATTTTGACAAAGACTGTATACAAACTGTACATTTCCTGTGAAAACAGAAGTGTATTTTGAAAACAGACAATGCATGTAACAGGCTGAAGTTGACACGGTGTCCCAGAACGTCAACAACCAGCACACCCAGGGTACCTTGGACATCATATGTGGACGTGGAAAGTCCATGACCAAATGTCGATATGTGACGAGGTTAGAGTGAGGATGTGTTGTGTCCTCAGGTCTTTTTACTGATGTTAAATTCAAATCTCGTGAAAAGGTCCTAAATATGCACTTGATGGTGACATATGATATCTGCTAAAAGATGGTGCCATTGCTGGTTCCAACAGCCCAAATTTCCAAAGCCTAGTTAGTCCGAAAAACAGGAGGTCCAGGGCAGACCCAGATCAAACTGGAGGGATTATATATTTCTTCTGGCCTGGGAACACCTTGGGTTCCCAGGAGGAGCTGGAAAGCGTTGCTGGGGAGAGGGATGTCTGGTACTTTGCTCAGCCTGCTACCCCCAAGACCTAGCCCCAGATAATCGGATGAAATCGATGGATGGATGACATAAGTCCTACTGATACTACTGTAGGTAGCAACCTAGTCAGCTGGTACCTCATGTTTAGGCCAATAAACACAGTGTTTCTCACTGTGTTTTTGGTTTTGCAAAAGCTGTAAAAAAAGACATCACCCTCCAAATTCTTTGAATGCCACTGATCTCTGTTATCACAGCACCGTGAGCACAGTTTTGGCATGTTGAGAAACCTTGACAGTTGCTTAGCAATGATTAGGCAATCGCTGTCCAGGGCAGGGGTGAGCGAACGGTCAATTAGGTAAATGTAATTACTCATACACACATAAAACACACACACACACACACACATGCACATTCACTCACACGTGACACTGACATCAGCGGTCCCTGAACTATCAGAGCATCGAATTCAGCAGAGAGGGACTCTCAAACCTGACTCCTAATATAGCTCATAAACCAGGCCTGCTGCACTGATTCAACACTGGATCACTGAGTCTGTGTGTGTGTGTGTGTGTGTGTGTGTGTGTGTGTGTGTGTGTGTGTGTGTGTGTGTGTGTGTGTGTGTGCAAAATGAGTCTAGCCCCTGTGTATCTCTGATTATTGTGCAGATCAATTACCCAGCAGTAAATTACCCTGCCACTATATTCACATAATTATCAAAGACACAAACGACAGCCGAGCCTGTGTGTGCAGGCGTGTGTGTGTGTGTGTGTAGAGGGGTATTTCTTCACATATTGATTCTCGGAGCATCAAATTAATCAAATATTTTATCATTACACCTTGGTAGTTGAGCAGGTAGTTAAACTTTAATCAAGTCAACAGCGTGTGACTAGAAAATTAGATGTTTTCTCCAAAGTGAGCTATCAAGTCTGATGTGGGTGTGGACCTAATTCATATAATGTTACCTAACATGACCTTTGTTTTGAAATCTTTTAAGAATTTGAGATAAAATCTGACAGTTTTACTTCATTGAGTTGGGTAACAGAGGTCAAAGTTGTTCAAGGATAAAAAAGAGCAGTCAGTCTTCACATTTGAGAGGCTGAAACATTTTGCTTTTTGTTTGCTGCACTTTCATTGTTTTGATTATCAGTTTATCAACTATCCATCCATCCATTTTCATCCACTTATATGGGACCAGGTCGCAGGGGCAGCAGGCCAAGCAAAGCACCCCAGACGTCCCTCTCCCCAGCAACACTTTCCAGCTCCTCCTGGAGGACCCCGAGGTGTTCCCAGGCCAGATGAGATATATAATCCCTCCAGCGTGTTCTGGGTCTGCCCCGGGACCTCCTACCAATGGGAGGTGTTCGGAACACCTCTAGCAGGAGGCGCCCAGGAGGATCCTGATCAGATGCTGAACCACCTCAACTGACCCCTTTCTACGTGAAGAAGCAGCAGCTCTACTCCGAGCTCCTCCCCCTATCTCTAAGGCTAAGCCCAGACACCCTTGTGAGGAATCTTATTTTGGCTGCTTGTATCTGTGTATTGTATCTCTTTCTTTCGGTTACTACCCAGAGCTCATGACCATAGGTGAAGGTTGGGACATAGATGATCTAGCTCAGCTCCCTCTTCACCAAGACGGTCCGGCACAGCGCCCACATCACTGCAGGAGCCCCACCAAACCTCTGATCTATCTCACGTTCCATTCTACCCTCACTCGTGAACAAGACCCTGAGAAACTCTAAATCCCTTGCTTGAGGGAGCAACTCCCTCCCAACCCAGAGGGGGCAGTCCACCGGTTTCCGGCAGAAGACCATGGCCTCAGATTTGGAGGTGCTGACTCTCATCCCGACTGCCTCACACTCAGCTGCAAACCTCCCCAGTTCATGCTGGAGGTCACAGTGTGATGAAGCCAACAGAACCACATCATCTGCAAAAAGCAGAGACGCACTTGTGAGGTTCCCAAACCAGACAGCTCTCACTTTGGTCATACAGGGACTGGACAGCTTGTAGCAGCCATGTTGCTACCCTGTAATCCTGCAGTACCCCCCACAAGACTCCCCGAGGGACGCGGTCATAAGCCTTCTCCAAGTCCACACAGCACATGTAGACTGGATGGGCGAACTCCCAAGACCCCTCCAGCAGCTTCACAAGGTTAAAGAGTTGCTCCACTGTTCCACGACCAGGACAGAATCCACATCGCTCCTCCTGAATCTTACCAAATAGTGATTTGTTTGGTAATGTACATGTTCTGAATCAGAAATGCTAAAATGAAGCATAACAGGAGCACAAGTAGAGATGAGTATTAGAGTCAGGAACTGACTCAATAATGGCGGTTATACAACAATATTTATCTAAAGTTTGCCAACGTTAGTTAACTTCAAGCCTCCGTGAGCTGTTGGTCATTTGGACTAAGTAAAGCTACAACAACAAAACCCCCTCTGAGTGAACTAAATTTAGAGAGGCTGTTTATCTTTTGCTTATGAATCCAGCTTTTTATGTGTGAGAGAAATAATGTGTTATTTCCTCCTTTAAAACTAAAATGGTCTCGCTTTAAATGTACCAGCCATGGGGGCCTATTGACCCCCCTGTTCCTCCCACTCTCTGTGAACTGTGGAGGCGTCCTGTTGAGTTTGAATGCCCATCATGTACAGAGCACATAGCAGATTACACACAGCAGCTTCATTATATTTTGCACAGAATTTAACACATACTCCTGTGCTGGAGTCCAACCCAGGATATTCTGTTTTATTTACTAAAGGGACAGTTCGGCCCCAAATCAAAAATACATATTTCATCTCTTACCTGCAGTGCTATTTATTTGTCCAGATTGTTTTGGTGTGAGTTGCTGGATGTTGGAGATATGGGCCGTAGAGTTGTCTGTCTTCTCTCCAGTATAATGGAACTGGATGGCACTCGGCTTGTGGTGCTCAAAGCGCCAAAAACATACATTAAAAAAACTCAACAGCAATGTCTCTTTCCAGAAATCATGACCCAGTTACTCAAGATAATCCACACTCTGTCGTAAGAAGTTTCATGTAGGAACTATTTTCTTTCTGAATTACACCTACCAACTATATCGACACGCATTAAGGAAACTATAAAGGAAGGACAGGACATAATGTAAGTTGGTACATTTCCCTGCACAGTTAAGTGGAGCTACGACTAAGCCATTTAATGGAACTACTGTCCTTGTCCCAGTATACAAGCACGGGAGGCCTCGGTATGTGCGACTCCTCTCTGATAGGAGGAGATATGCCCCCTTTCAGCTTGTTAGTATTGGACCTTTTTCCTGTTGACCTATTACGTCACAGACCAAACAATGGACAAACAAGTTAGCTACGGTTAGCTAGCAGCTAACTGGTACCATGGTGGACAACTTTACAGCTCTGTACATTTGGTCCGTCCAAAAAGTCACAGCTCTGGATGTAGATTTCTCCATGTTGTTACCGGCTTCTTCTTCTCTTACACATTTAATGCTATTGGACTTCCGGGTCGAAGCCCGGGGCGGAAACTGTGGAGCATGCTCAGAGTGCCTCGGCCAGTTTGGGTCTGATTGACTGTATACATGCAGGAGTCACATGATCTGGGTGTGTTAGTCCCACTTTGAGAAATTCACTTAAGGACCATTTCAGTCAGACTAACATGTTTACATGGATTTTAAAAGTCCGGTTTAGGTCGGACTGACACAATAAATCCAATTCCTCTGATGTCATGTAAATGTACTGACTGACAGCCTTCAAATTTTGCATTAAAGCCAGAGTTTGGGACAAGAGGCACATGACAGCGTAAGATGTAAACATTGATGGCGTCCTCCTCGGCTGAGCTGTGATGAGCTAACAGTAGATGCACGCTTCCCTCTGCACAGTGATACGGTTAATGGCTGTAGTTTGGTAAAAAGAAAATACATGAAACTGCTCAAATCAATGTCTGTGGATTATCTTGAGTAACCGAACATGATTTCAGGAAAGAGACATTGATGCTGAGTCTTTCAGATGTATTTTTTGGTGCTTTGAGCACCTCAAGCTGAGTGCCATCTAGTTCCATTATACTGGAGAGAAGACAGACATCTCTACAGCTGATATCTCCAACACTCTGCAGCTCACACCAAAACTACCTGGACTGAAAAGCAGCATTTAAAGTGAGACGAAAATTCTAAATTATCATTTAGAGGTAACAAATAAATGCAACACCACCAAATTACTCCAGATTTCTACAACATAATTGCTCCACAGTGAGCCTGCAAACCGACAGGACCCCTGAGGTTTTATTTTCTCAAAAGCTGCTTTTAAGGAGACAAGAGGTGAGAGATTATGTAACAGCAAAATAAGAGTGCAGACAAACCAAGGCATCAAAGAACAATAATCGACCTGAATATTTTCATACAAAAATAACCTTCGAGGTTAGAAAAAAAAACGTGCATCTGAAAATAGCAAACGTCTGCTGTTAAAATTAAAAGAAAATTCGTGAGAGCAAGAGAAAGGCCAAGTTTAGGAAGGCTTTGATGTGCAAGATGGTGCATCCTCCTCAGAGTGTAAATGTCAGGTCTCTCACAGAGAACGCCCAGGGAGAAAGTCCAACCATGTTTGTGTGTGTGAGATGAGTCGTACTGTAACACACACACATACAGTGAGGTCCTGGTATGGATCTGGTCCAACAGAGTACTGGTACACACACGGCTATTTCTGTCTGACTGCTGGGAAACAAGGACACGAGTGGATAGATGAAGATTGAGGGAGGGAAGGAGGAAAGGAATAGAGGAGGATGCGGATGAATGAAAGGAGGACGGACAGAAGATTAGAAGAGAAGTGGAGATTAAAGCGTTCACTGATAGATGGGCTTAGTATCGGCGCTTTATTGAAGCTGCTACGTGTTGCATCCAGACATCAATAAGTCATTCATCACAAGTGTTCTTTATTTATGAATTGATGTGACTAACACTGAGAGGGACGGCGTCCTGACTGACACTCAACAAACTGTAGCAGCCCTAAAAATGAGCCTGTCAGGACTGAGACCCTCTGATATGACGTTTCAACCTAAAAATATCAGAAGCAGCCCTAAAAAGTCCAAATTCGGCTGAAGTCTCTGAGTGAAAATGAGGTTAGAGGGAAGGAGACACTTAGGGAGGGATATGCACAGAGGAGAAAGCAGGAGAGAGTCATAGAGACGAGTTAGAAGGGATTTTAGGGGAGATACTGGCATTTTTCAGGAGTCTATAGCCATGCTAGCAGCTCTGTGGGGCTGTACTTAGCTTAATGCTAACAGCACCATGCTAACATGTTCATAACATAGACTAAGATGGACGGTATGACAGCTCCCTAAAAAGTAAAGCCAAAACCAGATAGATACAGAAACAAAGATTGGCCGCTGGATCGTACGTCAGTGGTGCCGCCATATTGGAGAGGTCAAGACTTCCGGATAAAAAGCACTATAACGTTTATTAGGGCTAAGAATTTTCTTAATTGACCAACAGTCCTCATCAGGGTCCATCAGTGGACTAGTGTCCCTCATGTTTGTGATATTAATGTAATGATGAAATGATATATTTTGGTGGTTTGAGTTGAAGGTGTGAGAAAGAATAGTCTCAGTAACATTGTTAACACTGTGCTACATTACAGAGAAATACAAACCGTACTAATGAACCTTCATTAATATAGGCCTATATTTTATCTCCAAGTGCACGTCACACACTGAGCGAGCCGCCTGTTAATGACGCTGTGGGCTAATGGGCATGTAGCTACTTCCATGTTTCACATGATACGTCATGTTTGTAGTGGACCAATGAAGATGAGTTTACATATCACCTTGGGTTGGTCCTTCACCTTCTCAAAATGATCCCACACTTTGGATTTCCTGCCCCACATGTTATTAACTAGCCTGTGGAATAACCGCAGGTACCAGCCCTGGAGATTGACCTGACTCCTGTCTGACTGCTGAGCGTGGACACTTCCTGTGTCTGTCCTTTCAAATTAAAGTCCCACATGGTCCAGTCATATAGGTTTGGATTTATTTTGACAAGGTGCAGCTCCTGATAGTTTATTTTTATTTTTCTGTGACTAAGCGACCAACAAAATCTTGCCGACTAATGATCTTTTGGGCCAACTAACATTTGGTCGACTGTTAGGGGGCAGCCCTAATGTTTATATTTCTCAACTGATTGCATTGTTGTTTTTATATATGTGGGTTAATGATCTATGTGTAGCAGAAAAAAAGAGTTTATATTTTCAGTTAATTATTATCTAGACATTAAGGCTATAATCCACCCAACAAAGGCCGCAATATGGCGGCGCCAGTGATGTATCACTGCAAGGCAGTCAATGCAGTGTCTGCGTATATAAAATATATATATATGTAACATATCCTTATTCAACAGTTTGTATGATATCCTACGAATTAGCCCCCCACAAATAAAGTTATGTACTTAACGTCAGGTTATAGACTAAACATAAAGTTACACATTTAACATAAAGTTACTGAGGTTAGGTTTGAGAAAAGAAACGTAGTGACAATGGTGGTATCGTTCTTAGTGTGGACTGCCCTCCATCACACTAAAGCCCACAAAGAAAGGGTAAAATTGTGCCATTTGAGGCCCTATAAGGCTCTTAATCTAAAACATCTGCAGGAAGTGTTGCATTTACTGACAGTGGCTTTACAGCAATAAAAAAAAACGACAAAGGTGACTGGAAATGATAGGTGAATAAAAGCAGTACTTCTGTTGATAAAGAAAGTCAGAGCAGTTGAGTGGTAGAATTAGGCCCTGATCACACAGAAAGCATTTCAGCAGCTGGAGGCGCCTTTTTGTAATTGTTGCTACTGAGAATGAAGCCTTGTGTTTCTGAGCTCTAGGCACCGGACCACTCTGAACTCCTCGAGTTGACAAAACTTAAACCCAGAGTGGAAAAGCGCCCCCACGTCATTTCTGCTTTTTCCCTGTTGTCACGTCGGATGATTTGAGAGGCGGGGCTTCTGTGGTGGTCACGACAAAGAGTTTACAGTTGGTAAACAATGGAGGAGAAACTGGTGGTAGTGGTTGCTGGATACTCAGAGCTATACGGGAACTAGCAACTGATTACCGTCAAATAAATAGAATAAATAAACAGTAGATTGATTACACAGGAGGGTTAGAGTAAGGAGGTGATGGGGTGGTTGCCTTGCAACAATAAAAAGGTGCAACAAGCATTTTGTTACTAGAGGCACTGGAAAAAAAGGCAGTGTGGTGCACCTTGCGTTTTGCAACCTGCAAAAAAAAAACACTCTCTGGGGCCTTGCATGGCTCTGTTGTTGTTGCACTGATGGAATTTAGTGATGAGGAATTTTCTTTATAGTGAATCTATAAAAACATGAAGAGGTAAACATGAAGGAAGTGCTGAGTTCACACGAACAGCAGCAACAACAAATTAAAATAGAGTCAGAAAACAGGGCGATGTCTGATAAACGTACTGAGGGACGGTCTGTCTCTGATATGAGACAACAAACAGGTCAAGAGTTTGATCTGCCTCTCTGAGATTCTGACGACACACCCTGATCTCTCTCTCACACACACACACACATACACACACACACACACACACACACACACACACACACACATACACACACACACAATCAGAGACATCCATTACAGAGCAAGGGGATAGATTTACAATCACAGGAAGCCGATCCCACAGACACAGAACCACCAACCCTCCCTGGTCTGAACCTGATCCAACAGACAGAAGGCCGACACAATACTGCTCTGTGTCTCTGCCTCCATTATCTGTTTCTCTCTCCTTACTGCAGAAACAGGCTGCTGGATATCTGAGCATCATGCTGAGCACACATACAGGTACTTTAAACGTCTCGCTCAGCGGTCGATGGACGTCCTCTCTAACATCATATGTAACCACACCAGTAACTGTGTGGTCACACTCTCATGTCTCTGACTTTAAGGCTTCTGTCGTCTCCGTGTTTGAAGGAAACGAGTGGAAAAAAAGTGTTGTTACATTAAAGCTCGTTATTGTAGAGACTCTGAGTTGTACCTGCTGCAGGATTCAGCCAAACGCAGTCGTAATACAGTCGTTGTGTCTTTTGTCTGAGCCGAGATATAACTGGCAAAATAGTATGATTTAATTATGTAGTAATACTTCAATGTGAACTCACTAATAACAACAACAACAACAACAATAATAATAATAATGATAACAATAATAATAATAAAAAAAAGGATAGGATATGCATGGAAGGGAAAGGAAAGGAAAAGAAAGGGGAGGAGGAGGAGGAGGAGAATAGGAGGAGGAGGAGCAAGGGAGCTGATAGGCTCAGAGTATACTGTATGTAGAGTCCACTGGGGCATGTAATGAACTGATATCATGCAGTGTCAGCAGCAGCCTCTTAATTTACGACTATAGATTAACCCTCAGAGAGAGGTACACGTCGAGTCAGACGGTTAAGAACACACAGAGGTTTTCAGTTTCTCCTTCAGAGGTGAGACGACTGTGAAAGTACTCCAGGTACTGTACCTTCACTTCTGTCTCCCTCCAATGAGCTCACACCTCTAAACTTAAAATACTCCAGTGTGTAGTTTTAGTGCAGGGCTACCCAGAGCTTTACATCTGTCCCACAGACGACAGGCCTACACACTTATAAACAGCTCCTGGAAGAAGATCAGCTCTGCACTCAGGGTTTCAGGTAAACAGCCCATGATACTGTGCTTGATGAGGTTGCTTAGCAAACTCAGACGCAGCCTGTCGCCCAACTCTTGAAAGCTGGCGCAAAAAAGGCACTAAAGTAGCACCCAGCACCCGACCTCACGTATTTCAGGAGGATAGAGGCGTGGCATGTGTACGGCCCCTTAGACAGCATGCTGGCATTGTGCAATCAAAAGAGGCGTGAGGGTCGGGACATGTAACACAACAGAGTCGGCCTCCAGTGTGACATATAACAGACGTGTTGACAGCCCTTTAGAAACAAAAACAATCATTTACTGTCCCTGTTACATGGCAGCTGATCTCGCCCTCTGCTCAGAGGGTAAAGAGCTCCTGGACCTCATTGTTTTCCCAAATTGTAGCCTCAGTTTCCTGTTGTTAGCTGACAGGAGTGGCACCTGGTGTGGTCTTCTGCTGCTGTAGCCCATCTGCTTCAAGGTTGGACGTGTTGTTGCTTCAGAGATGGTCTTCTGCACACCTTGGTTGGAACCAGTGCTTATTTGACTTCCTGTTGCCTTTCTATCATCTTGAACCAGTCTGGCCATTCTCCTCTGACCTCTGACCTCTGGCATCAACACTGGATATTGTCTCTTTTTGGGACCATCCTCTGTAAACCCTAGAGATGGTTGTGGTGAAAATCCCAGTAAATACTCAGACCAGCCCGTCTGGCACCAACAACCATGCCACGTTCAAACTCACTTCAATCACCTTTCTTCATCATTCTGATGCTCAGTTTGAACTTCAGCAGCTCGTCTTCACCACGTCTACATGACTAAATGCACTGAGCTGCTGCCACGTGATTGGCTGATTAGCTGTTTGTGTTGATGAGGAGTTGAACAGGTGTACCTAATAAAGTGGCCGGTGAGTGTATGTCAAGCTTCCATCCTGTACCTGTCTTCACTCTGTATATAATGACACTCAGTCTGCTGTAGAGTAAACATTAGTTATGTGAGTTATGTAGCGCTGCAAACCCACAAACATCGTCATGACTTTAAATAAAAGATTCTGATGCCTAAACGCACTTTCAGGATTATTTTTTATACTCCGCATTATGTTTTGATGTGTATTCTGAACGGCTTTATGGGCCTCTGCGGGCCTCAACGCCAACAGAGACAGATTTTAAAGAGCCTGGTGGAACGCGAAGATGAGAGAGCGACGCTCTCATTTGAATTTCGGAGCGCTGAAAGTTAAAGAAGCCGGCTTTTAAACTGATATATCCTGAGTTTAAAGAGCACACTGAGGTCTTTGAAAGCAGCACCCAGGGGCTGTCTCTCTCTTTCATTCTCCCTCTCTCTGAATTGTCAACCTATCAAATGTCTCTTTGTATCTCGACGATTCACACACCAATGGAAAGCTTTGGACTCTTTCACTGAGTGTGTGTGTGTGTGTGTGTGTGTGTGTGTGTGTGTGTGTGTGTGTGTGTGTGTGTCATAACGGAGCTGTCAGCAGCTTATTTCTGAGCAGTGAGTGCTCAGATGTGATTTTACTAGTTTAGAAGCTAATTGAACTGCATGTGTGTGTGTGTGTGTGTGTGTGTGTGTGTGACTGAGACTGAGACTGTGAGGACCGGAGCGGTGTGTATGTGGTCGAGTTACATGGAGAACAATAGCCTTATTGTACCTGTGTCTGCAGCTACTGTCTGCCCTGTGTGGATGGTGCAGCTCCGCTCTGAGCCTGTTTCTCTGCATCACGGATCATTTTTAACATTTGTGACGAGATATTTTCGGCAACAAGACTAAAGTTCAAAACTTCTGCATCATGTTATAGCTTGTAACACGGAGTTCTATTAAAAACTCTCAGTTCTCAGACTTTAGAGAGCTCACAACAGAAGCTCAGACATCACACAACTTATAGCAGAAGAAAAGGGTTTAGTGGGCTTTAATTACATCACAACGAACGGCAGGCCTGTTCAGGGCTCTCAGAGTAGATAAATCTTACATCAGGAGAGACTTCAGAGATTAAATCCAAAGTATACTGCAGCACATAAACTAGAGGCAACAAACTTTATTATAAGGAGGTTTCTACCTGACTGTTTTTTTCACATTATATTTAATTTCAATCTAAACACACATACAAACACACAGTATTTCTGATGCCTGAAGCTCTTGGCAAGCGACCTTTGTCACTATCCTAACCACCTACTCCTGACAAGAAACCACGTTAGGCGGCACTGATATATGAAGCAAAACAAGCGTGGCTCTCCACCACTGGAGAGCGATGAGATGAGGTTTGATGCTGAATTTGTAAAGTTTCTTTTAGTTTGATAAGTGACATCTCTCACTATTTAGAGAAACGTATCTTTAGTGAAACTAATGACAACATGAACCGTACCAACAAACATTCCAAATGGATAACTAAAGTACCGTTTCCACCAAACACTTTCAGTATGGTACCTTTGGAGCCAACAGTAACCCTTCAGACATGGTACCTAGACCCTAGAGTTTCCACTGCAAACAGTCCTCTTAAATGTGGGCGGGGTTGTTGTCACTCACTGCTCCGTCCAGCACTCACTGTATTTCCTCCTTTATCAGTCTGCACCTGGTTTATCGTCCACAGAACGAGGCTGCACGCAAATATTGTCAGAACAAAATACAACAGGCTGCAGTGAGAGTCTCTCTCCATGGGATATTTCAAAATAGCAGCTTTGTGCATTTAGTCCTTCTCAGGCAAGCTCAGGGGTTTGGTGTTGCTGTAGCCCACAGGAACAACGCTCTGTGACCTTTTTTTTTTCCAAGTGAGGATTAGAATATATGCAGTTCACATAATCAGGTTGAAATTAATATATATAAACACTTGAAGAGCCACTCATTACTAAAAGTGTGTGTCATATAAAAACTAAAGTGATGGTCAAAGTTGTCACAGTGAAATTTAAGGTGTGCTGATGGATTCACGTCATCAACTCATGCATTGAGTAACATTACAAGTTAACGTTCCACCTTAAAAGTTGCCGGCAGTCGGCCCAGTGAATGAAGTGATTTTTTCTCCGACTCCAGCTGCTGTGAGAGGCAGCAAAACATCCTTTCATTTTATAGTTCCAGTTTACTAATCAAACTCTCCACAGTATGAACAGTGGTTACATGAGCCTCAAAACCAGACACAACTCAGCCCTGAGCAGAGTGACCGTCCTCTACTGACCAATCAGACTGCAGTGTTCACAGCTCCACCTTTTAGTACCAGATCTGTGTGCTAGGTACCCCAACAGAGGGGGGACCAAACATGGGGACACTAAGGAACGCTGCTATTGGTACCATCCACAATTTTTCACTGTGGGAACGGAAAAAAGCGCACTGAACTGAACTGAACTGCTCAGTGGAAATGCGGCTTAAAAGTCTAAAACATGTGCAAATCCTCACGTCTGAGAAGCTCAATCCAGCAAGTCAATCAGTTATTCATTATTATTATAACAGACTGATAAATTAATCGACTGATAATTAAGCTCTGATTGTCCTGCTGATCCTGCAGTACAGAAGTCTTTCAGTGCACAGTGAGGTCTGTCTCCCGACATCTTAATGATCCATGGACCTGCCATGTTGCATCTCTGTGCAGGCACACTGAAGCAACTACAGACAGAAAAAAGCTGCACTGAACTGAACTGAACAAGTTTCCCTTTTGCTACCCACCCAGCACCGTCCTCCCCCCACGCTGGCACCCAGCCCTGCAACCATAGCAGCATGCAGAGGGGGCCCAGGGTTCCCCCGCCAGGGTGACTGTGGAGGGGGTGCAGAGAGAGGGAGAGAAGAAAGAGATGATGCAGACAAAGATAAAAGTCTCGAGATCAAGAGTAATTAGGGGGGAAGAAAGCGTGTGAAAGGGAATTTCTCCTCTCCAATCCCAGGAGGTTTAAGCTAGAGATCTGGATGAATGAGAGATGAGAGGAGCGGAGTTAGGCGAGGAGGAAGGAGGGAGGAAAGAAGACAGGATGAGAGTCAAACTGGAAAAGGCAAATGAGGCGAGCGGAGGGAAGGAGGGCAGAATGTGGCAGGCATACAGAGAGATCAGGAGGGGAGAGAGGGAGGGATGATGGATGCAGAGATGAAAAGGAAGGACGCGAGGGAGAGAGGGACGCATGAATGAAAGAATGGGGCGAGAGGAAGATGAGACGGGATGGGACGGGACGAGGGGACGGAGAGAGACAAAAAGAGGGATGAGAGAAGCCAGTGGAAAATGATTAATAGGATGAGAGGAAAGATAAAAGAGATGGAGGGATGATGATGATGATGATGATTGTTATCAGAGAGAGAGAATGAAAAAAGATGAAGATGTATAATAGCCAGTGGGCCAGTAGGTCTGCTGTGCTAATCCGTATTGTCAGATTATAGTGTAATCTCATGACACACACACACACATACACACACACACACACACAGCGCAGGGCTGAAGTGTTTCCGACTGGAGCCCGCGGTGCTGGATTGGAATAACCGTCCGTGATCCAGAAATTTCCTGGCCGGCACTGTGTGCTTGTTGCCATGGCGATGGCTCCAGGAAGAGGAAGCAGAAAAAGAAAAAGCGAGAGGAGTGAGTGAGGAAAGATAAGATAGGGAGGAGGAGGGGAGGGATGGAAAAACAGTGAAAGAAAACTGAAAGCAGAACCAGGCGGAGCCACGGCAAGGTTTGGCACCGGTCATACACCCACACACACATACACACACATATACGCATCCACACACACTCAGCACGCACATAATCCTTTGGAGCCAAACCACATGTTCTGCATGTGTTGAACAGCTGCATACAAGCGGCCCATTAGCCAGAACATACAAACAACAGAGCTCATTGGCTCGGAGACGCCACTACTGCTCCGCCATTGGCTGACGTGCTGCAAAACAACCGTCTGATTGGCCTGAAGTCACACACACCTACTGTATCAGAGGGATCAAAGGAGGGGAGTTAACTGAACTCGGATGTCGGTATGATGCTGTGTAAACACACACACGCTGCACAGAGGAGCTCGTGTTATTGGAACTGATGCTTCATGTTAAGGATTATAAAGTTTCCGGTCTCATTGTTTGCTTTATATTAAATCTTCTATATTTGTGAAACAAATTTCTCATGTTGAAACTCAGAGGTGATGTTTTTACTACCATTAGATCTCCTCTATGTGCAGGCTCCACGCTGTGGTCTGGGATTTATAGCAAAACTTGGCCCTCATTTCTTTGGACGTGGCTCTGGTGACATCAGCTGTGACCTCACACCTGGGCCACTCTGCCTGCATGAGCAGTGCGTGGCCTCCCTGAACTGCTGCGGCTCGCACACGTGCAGCATTCACACAGACGGTGTTGCTGCTGCAGAGCTGCCTGCTGCTGTAACCACTGTATTTCTATAATTAGAAGCCGGTGCTCCACTGATTTATGAAGCCGTGCAAGCCACTGCATCGTCAATAACACGGTCACGACAACATTTCATAGGAATAAGCTTTGTGTTGGCAAATAATTAAATTCTGTCAGCAGAAACGTGGCAGGAAGGGAGCTTTTATTTTGAAACAGACACAGGAAAGGTTGGGTTAAGGTTACGTTTTTCACGTCTGTGACAGATAAAGACATTAAAACTGTGGTTTTAGTTTTATTTCACAGACTAAAAAAACAATAAATGACAAATAATAAATTGTGAAGACAATAAAGCCCTCACAAAATAGCATTTGGAGTCCTGTGTGTGATTTATCCTGACTTTATATGAGCAGAGAAAAGTCCGCTAGCCACTAGGCTAAGTGATACAATTGGAACGTCATAGGCTTATGCTAATAATGTTAGCATGTATATATGTGGGGAGTTAGAATGATCAAAATGGCGTCTAATTTTCATTTTCTATTTTTGCTACTAAGCCATGTTTTTGTGTGTTTTAGGTGTGTCACACTAATCAATCAAACTTTACAGCACCTAACAGAAACTCGACACAGTGGCACAGACACCCTACCGCCAGCTAGCGTGTTGGAGGTGTAATAGCAGAGTGATGCAGACACACCACCACACAAGTATAAATGCTCACAACAGCATAAGCTCTGTGCAAAGCCTATGCACAACAATAAATCAGATTTTAGTGTAGCATGTTAGCATGCCAACATGTGGTAAGACATGCAAAAGTCAAAGTACAGCTGAGGCTGATGGGAATGTCATAAGTTACGCTGGTATTCCTTCAAGAAACAAATTATTTGCCAAATTAAAATTTGGTCCTGACGATGGCACTAACTAAAGGTCAGGGGATCGTCAAAGTAATTAAAAATGAACCTCATTGGGTCATAAATATGAGTCACAAATTTAGCAGCAGTCCATCCAAAAGTTCTCATGATATTTCAGCTGGAACCACAAATCTAAAACTTGTGGTGGTGCAAGCGGAAAAGTCAGTGGATCGCCAAAGTGTGTGGGATTAAAATCCTCTGAGTGCTGTGTGTAACTTTGTGACAATCCATCTGATGAGATATTTCAGTCTGGACCAAACTGAAGCCACGCTGCTAGCACGGCTAAAAACACAAACACATGTAGACGATGTCCATACATCAGAGGCAGTTGTAGATATTTGTAGCTTAGGAAACAGCACATGCTGATAACCCACATCACATGCTCTTTGCTACGACAGAAAGGAAGGACAGATGTTGGACCATCGTGGCGGCTCATCTGGATAAAAGGTGAACTACGTCAGAATCTGGTCTGGGACTTTTAAAGCACGTGTCCTTTTTCCCCTCATCCTTCCCCTGTCTCTCCTATCCCGTCTTTCCACTGTAAACGTTTAATGCAAAAAGAAAACGTTCAAAAAAGAGAGAAGGGTTCAGCTGTTGCTTCGGTGGAATCTTCCAGAATCTCTTCTTTCCTGTTGTCAGCTCGGGCCGTCCAGATCCTGGCCCAGTTCGACATGACTAATCACCCTCACCGGCTCCCTGACAGCAACACACAGCAGCCAGACTGATTCATTGGGCGGGCACAGACAAACAGGGGGTGGAGGAGGTGGAGGGGGAGCAGGAGAGAGAAGGAAACAGAGATGTAGAGAGAAAAAAGATGGAGGTAGGCACAGCGAGTGACAGACCCTGCAGGGATTTATCATGTGTGCAACCACACTAACAACTGCAGTGTAACCAGTCCCCTGCTACACACGTGACAACCTGCGACTTCCTCAAGAGGCATTCATCATTTTGACCTGTCGTCTTTTTTTACTGCCTAAAATGATCCATCAGAGCTCAGCATGAGGACGACAATTATATCTGCATCTCTCCTTTCACAGTCACACTCATGAAGATGTAGTTTTATATTTAGTTGGTTACATTTCAACCTCATAACTTTTTTTAATGCTTTTTGCATAATTTCAGAATAGTGACACTGTTATCTGTCAGAGAGCATACTGGATAATCTCAGGCACTCAAATGACTTCTCTAATGGATGGACTGGTTTCGACTGGTCTACAGACCTCACATTGAAAAATTTTAAGATTAAACTAGCATAAACTTTTATATGAAATATGTCTTTTTGATTTTTTGATTGGACTAACTAACTCGTAAACAGGGTGGGTCTTTAAGAGCGTGACGAACAGATTGACATCATGAAACATGGGGGACAAAAGACATGAGTGAAAGTTTAAAAGCTCACCCTACTTTACTCCTTTGAGTTCCCTCCAAAAAATGATGTCACTTCCTGAAAATGGTCTCAACGGAATTGTAGTCCTTTTTTGTTTTTGATTGTTTTTTCTTTTGAAGGTGAGAACCACAAACTAACAGGATGGAAAAAGACTTCAGGGACAACCAGTAAAGGATGAAAACAGTAACAGTAGTTCTTCCTTAGATAGATAGATAGATAGATAGATAGATAGATAGATTATAGTTAGTTAAAAGTTAATCAACCTGCATGTCTTTGGACTGTGAGAGGAAACCGGAGCACCCGGAGAAAACCGACTCTGGCACGGGGAGAACATGCATACATGCATATATATATGTATAACAACATGCAGGCTGGAGAAGTCGGAGATCGAACAGTTGATCTTCCGATTAGTGGATGACCCGCTCTACCTCTGAGTCACAGCCGCCCAACACTGGTGCTGGCAGAGTTAATGGTGTTAACCTGGGGAGAACCGGAAGGCGCTATGCTTCCGCAACGATGCTGCTAAGAGCTGCAAAGAGGTAGCCTGTGGGATCACACACACACTAAATGGAAGTAAACAATGCGAGGAAGTTGTTCTTGTGGACAGTAATGAGCAAGTCATCAGTATCGGCCAATATTGGCCTTAAAATGAACTATCAGAATCGGCCAAAATGCTTTTTCTTCATTTGTAAAGTGAATGAATATTACATATGTTGAAAGGTATTTCACATCTCCATCTGCTGGAAGGCCGTCACGATAAGAGTATGCATGTATAATACGATGCACTACAGAAGGGACTTGATGATTAGGTGAGGAAAGGGGATATATCAGCATTGGTATCAGTTATTGGCCAAATAAGTTGTTAAATATCGGCATATCGTGCATCCCTAGTCCTGACCCCTGTAATAACTTTGGGAATTCCTTAACTTTCCATCAAGAGCCACTTCTCCAATACTCTGGACAAACAAATGTCATTCCTCTCAGCCTCAGATGTTTGTGTTTAGTGCTAATTAGCAACCGTTAGCATAGAAGCACACTGAACTGGCTCTGTAAGGGTGTATATAGGCACAGCGGCAGGTTGAACATCAGCATGCTAACACGCTCACGGTGACGAGGCAAACATACTGATGTGTATCAGGAATAATGTTTGCATGGTCACCGTTTTACCTTGTTATGCTAACTAATTAGCACTAAACACAAAGTACAGCAGAGTACTGTTGTCGAGATAATGGGCTGCAGGAGCTGTGGAAAATTAAATGGACGCAGTGGAAGGAAATCAACTTGATGAGATTGGAATAAGTTCAGAGTGATTAATCACTGTGTGTGTGTGTGTGTGTGTGTGTGTGTGTGTGTGTGTGTGTGTGTGTGTGTGTGTGTGTGTGAGAGGCAGGTCACATGTCGTAGCATGAGGTCTGTGGTGACTCTGCAGACAAACGGGGATGTTTCGGTTTAAAGAGACAAAAGTGTGACACAGTAAAAACATCACTGAGCACAACTTTCCATTCTCCCTCTGTTGTTTTTATCTTCCTCCTGGTTGATTTGTTCCTTCTGTCCCTTTCTCTCTGCCCGCTTTTCTTTTTTTCATTAGGGAGGACGGAGGCTTCACACTCACTCAGTACGCTCAAGTTTTCCCAGCTGCTCCGAGGATTGGGTTCAGATGGTCTGAAAGTCCTCCAGTCATAAGTTCACTGATCATCTCCAACCATCAGTCTCCACACATATTTCAGAGGAGTTCAGGCTTCCTGGAAAATAAATCTGACCCAGATATCTGCCTCCACATCAGCAGGAGAGGCTTCCTCACAGCCAAACAGACTACACAAGAAACGTCTGAAATATTTATGAGTTAGGTGAAGGGGAGGCCCTTATCGCCAGCTTCATATCCTTCTTTAAACATCACTTAGGGCTGAGTATCATTTATAAACAATACTTGTACCCTTGAAGTGATACCAGCCTCCTTCATGATACCTTTTTTTTGTCTGCTTCATTCCATCGTGTGAGTGGAAGCATTCAGCTTTGTAAAATGCCACCAGACGCCACAGGTGTGTAGTACACCTCTACTTTTAAACTCTTTGGTGGCATCTCGGCACGCTGACCTGCCCACTACACCGCACTCGACTTCACCACATCACAGACTCATGATACATCGCATTAAACTGAAGAATGGTTGTAGAACTGTTTACCCTAATGGTCGACCAAACGTTAGAAAGGTCAACAAGATTTCAATGGTCACTTAATCGCAGAAAAAGAAACAAATAAACAAACAAACAGGAAACTCTATCAGGAGCTGCACCTTGTCAAAATAAATCCAAACCTATATGACTGGACCATGTGGGACTTTAATCTGAAAGGACAGACACAGGAAGTGTCCACGCTCAGCAGTCAGACAGGAGTCAGGTTAATCTCCAGGGCTGGTACCTGCGGTTATTCCACAGGCTAGTTAATAACATGTGGGGCAGGAAATCCAAAGTGTGGGATCATTTTGAGAAGGTGAAGGACCAACCCAAGGTGATATGTAAACTCATCTTCATTGGTCCACTACAAACATGACGTATCATGTGAAACATGGAAGTAGCTACATGCCCATTAGCCCACAGCGTCATTAACAGGCGGCTCGCTCAGTGTGTGACGTGCACTTGTAGATAAAATATAGGCCTATATTAATGAAGGTTCATTAGTACGGTTTTATATTGTGTGTTGTGACGAGGTTTCAATACTTTGTACTGGGTTATTTCAGACGATGCCTTAAAGGTAATGATACCGATCCCTACTTAAATACTTCCAACAGATGCTCATGTGCTTTCTACGATGAACTAACATGAGGGGTAACAGACTATCATCGGTGGTGTGTTCTGCAAATTAATGCTGTTTTAGTTGTTGCTAATAACATGTTGAATCCATGTTAATGTGTACTTCAGACATATTTTAATTTTGGGGCCCCCTGCAGTAACTCTGACGACCCCCTAAGGGTCCCGAGCCCCTGTTGAAGACAACAATGTAATCTGAATGAGCGACGATGAAAAGAATATTACAAAAATTTCTATCTAGTGGGAATAATTAACCTGCATCAAGACCTTACAAATATTTTGGGCAATCAGAGGATCTGCTGAGTGTCGAGATCAGGTCCCAAATGTATGACCATTTTTAATTTACTCCTCAGTTTCTTTTTTTCCACACTAATAATGAATTTTTACTGAGGAGAATTTTTTTCACCCTGTGGAGCTGCTCACTGCAACAGTTACGTCTGTAACATGTGTACATGTTCGAATAATCAGGGTGCCGTGAGAAGAAGCAATTTAAAGCAAATCCTTGTTATGGATGATTTAACACTGCACTGTGGAGAATTAACCTGCATTTTTTCAGTGGATGTGTTTATCATATAGAGTCTATCAGCAACAGCTGTAGCTCCAATAAACACACCTGCTGCCAGGCCGCTGCACCGACGCTCCACCCCAAAGATGTTTCTTTAGTGAGCCCCTGCAGCGCTAACGCAGGATAGAGGAGTTCTACAATAACTAGCAGTGCGTGAAGACACTTGTGCTCAGTTTCCTCTTTTTAGAGAGACTGAAGAAGGTTAATATGGGAGAGTGATTTCACAGTGCTGACTTTTATGAGATGGAGAGCATCCAACCAAAGCAGGCGGAGAGACGGGGAGCTACAGAAAATGACAAAACAGTGACTAAAAGAAGCAGATCTGGGTCAAAATAGTGTTTAATGGCCTTCAATAAGTAAGTATTGTGAGAGCTGGATTTGGATGACTCTGCACACACACACACACACACACACACACACACACACACACACACACACACACACACACAGACTCTAAGCACATACTATCAGAGGTCAGGTACATTATATGGAATCTTTTGCAAATCTGCAGCAGTGTAGGCAGAGATCCAAACATCTGTTCAACCACTGGATCACACATGTATGACTATGTATGAATACACACATACAGGGACACACACACACACACACACATGTTAGGCCAGACTCGACATCTGTCCAGCTGGACAGTCCCTTCTGGTCTCTGCCTCCTGTATGAGGATGCACACACACACATCTTTATGAAAGTGGCGGTTGTGCAGATATTTTGTTACACCAGATGGTGATGTTACAGCACACAGTAGCATTTATGGACAGCTTCCTTTTCATAGAGGTCGAGCCAGAGAAGAGTGTAAGGAATGGATATAACTGTGTGTTTATCTGAGCTACTGTTAGCTGCAAACGTTAGCATGTTCAGAAACCTGCAGTAACATAAGCAATACTTCCAAAGCTATGAATTACATCATTTGGTGCCTGTATTAGTTTGGGTGGTACGCCTGCTCCCGATCTTTATGAGACCTGGAGAGGTTTACACTTTATCAACACAGATGTTGTACAAGAGAGCGTTAGCTACGTTAGCCAAATACTTTGGTTAGTCCTCATCCTGAAAGTCTTTTCTCTGGTTATGTGAAAGATGTGTTTTAGGACAGATACAAATGGGGTCATTCCTATGTTGCATTTGCCTCATTTAATGTTGGAGAATCCTGCAGAGACAGTTGCTATTCCAGCATTGACAACAACTGCCCAGATGCAAAGCAACCCAAAAAAGGAAGACATATTTATCAAAAAGAGTCTGCTGGGTTGCTAATAGTTTAGCCTTCTGCTAACCTGGAGCGAAAGGCTCACAGCTGTGGCTTCAAGTTTGTTTATATAGCTAACGTTAGCTAGAGCCTCAAATCGCAGCATGTCCTCCGCCTCACTCCCCGCCGCTACAGACCAGCTGATCAGGAGGAGAGCGGGCAGCAGCTCCAAAGACGGACCCCCAGTCGGAGGCCACAGCAACCTGAATCCAGGCAGTACAAACCCCAGCTCCGAGGGACCCAACAGTCATGACTCCCTGCCGGATCAGTAAACTTTCTGTTGCTGCTGTTACACAGGTTAGACCCAGCACTGATGCTGCTGGCCAACAGCCTGCTGTGACAACCAACACTGGGGGGTGTGATTTGGCTGAATTCGAGCCACTATCACCATCAACCTAAGTTTTGTCTCCAGAGCCAACTCATCCCCGCTCGTCAAATATCGCTGCTTAGTTAGTAGACTTTTTCATCTAAGTATAATGTGCTAGGTAGCCTCCTGCGTCCGCTGTTGACCCTCCAGGACACTGTGTTAATTTATGCTTGTTACACACATTGTGTCTTTTCAAAGCTCTGGAGACTAGCCCCGAATCAGCAGCCGCAGCAACCCAAACCCAGGCAGTACAAACCCCAGCTCCGAGGGACAGTACAGCCCCCGACTCCCTGCCAGATCAGAAAACTTTCTGCTACCTGCCGTTACACAGGTTAGAGCCAGCGCTTCCGTTCCATCAAGAGAAGCGCGAGCAGCAGCTCTGGAGACTGACCCCAAATCCACAGCCGCAGCAACCCATATCTCTACTGCATCCCTAATCCATTTCTAACATTGCTAAGAATTTCAAATGTTAAATCCCTCATTATTATCATTGAAAACTACATATATGCTGTGCTAGAAAGGTAAGCTTGACAGACACATCTACAGTAACTAAGGGGGGCGGGGCTTAGTGAACAGTTGATTAGGCCCTGATCAGACTAAGCCCTTTTTTCAGGTTGTAAAACTCGAGGCGCACTGCACTGCCTTTTTTGTTAAAGCCTACAACTGGACAATGGGGTGAAAAAGGAAATGATGTCAGGTGCTTTTCGCTCTGAGTCGTTTTTTAAGCACAAAGCACTCGGCAAAAAGCTTCACTCTCATCACAAACAAATACAAAAAGCCTCCTCAGGCTGCTACAGAGCACTCTGTCTCATCTGGGCCTCGTTCATCCACTGCTGTTTGGGAGGAATTTGTAGACGTGAGGGATCAGTTTGAACTCCTATCTTTACTGTAGCAGAAAACATGTCGACTCTCTCTCTCTAAAGTATATCACACACCAACTTTAACTCTCTGTATACTCTCACACATATCAAAGACCTCAGGGTGTGTCTGTGCACGACACATTTTCCCAAGAACCCAAACTGTGTCACAGCCCTGTTTTTAGTGGCCGCTGCAAAGCAAGAGCAGCAGCATTCATTCACAAAGTCCCAAGGCGATGCTAAATGTATTCACTGTGGGTGCAGGGCGGAACATTTCTAAAAGCTCCTCATGTAGAGTACAGTAAAACCCTGTCCACACCGTGTTGGTTTAAGTTTAAGAGTCGAGTTTGAAAAAATGCATAATTTCCTGCCTTTATTAGCTGCTCAAACATCCATCTGAAGCAGGCAGGACTCACTGAGTGTTGTGAGTTCAGGGCGTGAGTGGAAAAATCCTGCAAGGCTGTAGGAGCACAGTCGCACTCTGCAGCAGCTGTTGAGGACACACACACAAACACACACACCTTTGCAAGCTAACACACACCTACACATGCATACAGCTACTGTTTAAGTTACATAAAAATTCTCAGATGACACGGCTCAGCTTGTTTCTTTCCTCTCTCATATCTTTGAGATTTAACGCTCATGTCTGCAGAAGATTTCGATCGCGTATTATTCTGCACGAGTGTGTGTGTGTGTGAGCGTGACGACTTTTGTCCCCCGTCTACAGTGCTTGACTTGCACCTTAACAATCATAACTCACACACTGATAATGTAAATTCCAACAGTCTGTACCTCTCTGTGCCAGGCTGATGGCGGGAGGGGAGGGGGACTGTGTGTGTGTGTGTGTGTGTGTGTGTGTGTGTGTGTGTGTGTGTGTGTGTGTGTGTGTGTGTGTTTTTGTGTGTGTGAGCCAGTAGTACAGTAGGTGGTTAATGCCACCTCTATAATCTGTGCTGATTGAGTGCGGGAGGTCCCACTGCTGCCCCTCACATTTTGTGGGTGGTCTTTATACCCAGACTAAACCACTTATTTCCCTTCTCCTCTCATCCTGTTAATCTGTGCTGAAGCTACAAGAGAATAGAATAGATTCAAAAATAAAACACATAGCACTTTTTTTCTGTCCCACCCAAGCGGCTATCTGACCAATCTCAAATGACATGTAAGTGCCAAAAACTGCAGTTCCTCTAATGGCCACTTGAGGCTGGCTCCAAAACAGAGTCAATCCTCATAGAGCCCCATGTTAAACTCTATAGCAGAAATAAACATGATTACAGTCTGGTACGAAAAACCAGCTTTGGTTTTCTAAAGCTAATTATCGCGTTAATGACAACTGTATGGGGGTAAGTTTTTATATAGGGTGAGTTCAGGTGATGCAAGACATCTATGGGACAAATAAGCATTGTAATAATCAGACATGTACAGAATTATCAACCAAAACTGATCCTTAATATTTACTACAACACTTTTGCCACTAAGCAATGGACTGCATTGGTCTGACATCATCAGAGCGGGCACTGTTGGTATATTCCCATTTTATTCCAACATAAAAATGTTCTTTAAAAAAAAGCCTAAAATGATTTTAGAAACATCACAGGAGTGAATTAACAGTCTTTGTAAATCAATATACCAAAACGTGTCCCACATAACCTGGTTAAAGTTACGCATAATTTAGGGGTGTAGCTGCTTTGAGGTTAGGTAACATGGTGTGACCCAGACTTACAGAGTATAGGCTAGCTGTAGATGTCGCTATTTCGGTGTATTTTCAGTCCATGAAAGTTAACTGGAATGTTTTGGTCGTCAAAAAAAGTCTTGTTCAGTGTTTGGTTGAAGTGAAAGACCCTCTAAAGCAGGATTTATACCTCGATATTGTACCTACGCTGTAGACTCTGAGCAGAAGCTCAAACTAGCCTAACGTAGAAATAGCTCCCTAGAAATGTAACTACATGTAGCAGCAACACAGACCCCTTATTTATTTTTGTAAAGTAAAAACCATTTCCCTCCTTTTTATTAACTTTTATTTCATAGATCAGAAACAATAAATTGTGAAGACAATAAAGCCTCCACAAAATATTACTTAAAGTCCTACTGTAAGATTCATCATGGCACATATGAGTAGAGAAAAAGTCCACCAGCCAAGAGGCTAATTCATGTGATTTAAAATGCCATAGGCTTGTGCTAATAACGTTAGCATGTTAGTAAAGACAGTTGTTTTGTCGGTGAGCCTTGTGAGCTGTAATGGAGCTGAATTTTGTACTTTTGATTAATGTTGTTGTTCCTGGCTTCATGTGTAGAAGAAAAGTACGCTAGTACTTAGTACACCAAATACCACTTGCCTAAGCTACAGCGTAGAGCCAACACACAATATTTAAGAAGTCTTAAGAAGTCAGATGTTCTTTTTTTTTTTTTTTAGGTAATTCAATTTTTCTTGTTAATGGTTTTAAGCCTGTTTTTTGCTGGTGAAAATTAGCATTAGCACACTTAATTATGGCTCTAAATTCACTGTGCTCACCAAGCTAGCAGCTAGCATTGGGGTTAGCCCCACCCACTCATTCAAATATGGTCACTTCTGGCTCCAAAAATCCAAGATGGTGGCAGCCAACATGACAAACTCAAGGCTTCAAAACCAATGGGTGAGTCACAGTGGCTGCGTTAATTATCATATATGGTCTATGATCCCACTTTTGCTCCTTTCCTCTTATCATCACCTGTGTTTCCTTTATCTGACCTTCCTTCCTTTTGCTAACCACTCCTCTCCTTTACACTTCGTCCTCTTACTCCTTTCCTATCCTTTCATGTACTGTCCTTTCCTTTGTCTTTCCTGTGCTGTCCTTCCCTTTCCTTCCTCCCCTTCCTTTATTTTACTTCCCTGTCATATCATTTCATTTCTGCTCCCTCCCTACCCCCCGTCTCCTCACCTCTCCTGCGCTCTCTTATTCTCCCTGAACTTGCCACTGACCCATTAAACTATGTGGATGTTATTTTTGGTGCAGTGCATTGTGCAGATGAGTGTGTGAGAGACAGAGAGGCTTGATGTTAGCGTAGCAGTCTGCAATCAGAATAAAAGTGAGGTGGAAACGACTCCGTTCAGCTCTCCCTCCGTTTCATCACCTCCTTCTCTCTTTCATCATTTTCAGCCTTTCATCACCCCTCCTCCATCTGTCCCACCCGCCCATCAAAAACACATCTACAACATATCTCTCCCCGGCTCTTTTTCGGCCCTCTCTCTTCTGCAGCTCTGCTCGCCGTTCCCTTCTCCTCAAAGTAAAAAATATCCATCCACCTCTCCCCCTCTCTTTCTCTCTCCATCTGTTCTGTAATTCAATCATGGAGGCAGTCAGCGGAGAGGTGAGTGATGATGTTTTGGAGGAAAATGCGGGGAACTCAGCCAGCCAATCCTCCACTCTCTCAATATTATCATTTCTAAATCTGTTTTCAAGATAAAACTCAATAATCACAGAATTACTGTTTTTTGCACATTTGCTTCTTCGTGCTTCGTTTTTCTGTTTCACTCTGTAAAGTGCACTCGATTGACTCGTCCCAAAGACAGGTATTTATAAATAAAGCAGTTTATCTGTTTTTTTCTACCTCAAAACAAACAAACACATCTTAAATACAGGACATCTGAGTAAAGCAGTGTCTCTGCAAAGACAGGTATCTGTGCTGCTTTCATGATGCTTAACAAAGAAACCCCCCACCTTCTACATGATATCTACAAGAGATGATGTGAGAGCAACACCCCCAACACACACACACACACACACACACACACACACTCATAGTGTCATTTACACCTCATCTCATCTGAAGAACCTGCGAGTAGTGTCAAGATCACAACACACACAGGCTTGAGAATCACTGCAGGAAATCTGAATTTAATGAGAAGTTTGTCAGAGAAGCACGATTTTAACTCTGTGCTGGTCGCTCTAATCCATGTAAAACTAAAAATGGTTTCACTACAATAAAACAGATGCTCCTTTTTCTATTAAACTCACTAATTCACATCACGCGCCACCAGAGGTCAGTCTTCGATGGTGGTGGGGATAACGTCACAGGACTCTAAACAGCTAGCCAGCAACAGCAGAGACTGCGAGGAAAACAGTGTATATTTACATCTGACTCAGTGAATTAACCTCCTGAGACCTGAACTTTTGTTTGGTATGCATTTTTAACTGTCCTTGCTATCTGGGATCAGTACGACCCAATAAGTATGAATAAAAAACTCAACACTGTCAACGATAATTAAGTCCCAATGTCCTCAAACGAGACAATAATTAATTTGATATACCACGCAGGACTGCTGATACCTGTTTGTAAACACACTGGGAAGTGAAAGTGAAAGTAAAAGCCAACCCTGGAGTCACTCTTGTTTGCCTCACTTGGGTTGCTCTCATAAACTGTTCCTACATTCTCCTAGGAAAAGTGATGCACTCAAATTGGTACATATCATACGAGCTGTTATCATTACTTTGAGGATACGTTGCCTCAATAACGTTTTTGTGGCACTATGTCTCTTGGATCCCTGAACGCTACCTTATAATAAAGCCCCAGTCTCACCTGAACACTGTGGGGGTACGCACCCTTAAACGTCCCAAACACAGAAAACAAGAAGGAAATAAGAAAATCAAGACAGAGGGCGGAGTCTTCTGTATCAGTCCATAGATTGTTTTTTTAGGAAAACCCTGCAAAGTATACTGTGGCCTCCTAACTTTACATGTTTGTCAGCTTTGTCTAAACAAAGAGCGAGAGATAAAACCGCGTTAAGATCTGCTCTACTTGTAATTAAAAAAAGAGCATGATGATGTATATGAAATTAAAATCTAACTATAGTGTCAAAGGTCACATGTATTTGTTGTTTGTCACATGTAGAACACTTTAGTGCCGGCAGGTAATGCCTGCCCTTTCTGCCGGCTCCCACCGTGACTATATTTCAGACCTGAGGGACACACTATCATATAATGTGACTTTTTGTTATATTGCAGCAATTCATAACAGCGCCGCAGCACAAAAAGCTACAGCATCATGGGCACGCGGCGCCTATAACCTAATAGCGTGCACTATATAATATAAGTTCACTGTTCACAAAGACAAGCCTCTCCAGGCAGTGTTTGTCTCACATACAGTTGCAGACAGAGCACAGTTAACCAATATGAAGACTGTGGCTGACAGTATGTGAAGCGTCCTCTCTGCCTGCCTGCCTGCTCCTTTGTGAATGTGCACTGGTGTGGATGCAATCATCTGCTCTACTCCTCTGCCAGCCTTGTACATCAACACAGAAAGATGCGGGAGTGAGGGGGGGTGGGGGGGGAGACGAGGGGGGTTGGTATCCAGAATGGTCTGTGGGCATTAGCATCTCTCTCCTGGCTTCAAAGAAACAAAAGGGAAGGAGGCAGATAGTGTTTGTGCAGCGATGGAAGCATGTGTCAGTCTCTCATGGCAGTAAACATGGTGCCGGGGGTTGAATCCCATCACTGATGCACACACACACACACACACACACACACACACACACACACACACACACACAAACTACGGCTGCATGATTATGGCTAAATTGAGTATCGCAATTATTTTGATCAATACTGAGATCCCGATTATTTATCACGATTATATTGTTTTTAAGGACACAATACTTTCATAGCACTTTAACAATTTAGAATTTATTTTGGTCTGCAAATAAAAATAAGAACATCATGTATTAATCTACAAAGTCATGTAAATAAAGTCACAGCCTCTCACAGAAAATGGAACATACTTAAACAGTACAGTGCAAAACATTTTAATAAAATAATTTAGCATAACTTAGACACTTCTGCAGTCCAAGAAAGGTGCAGGCTGAAGCTACAGCTTATAACACCGACCCTTTTAACAGCACATTATATTTAATAATAAACAATACAAACAACATGAAGCAAAGGGACGTGGGTTGGAATTGAACCCACTGCTGCTGAGGCCAGGACAAGGCCTTCACACACGGGGTGTTCGCTCTACTAAGGTTCTTCTTCACCAGAATTCAGTGCATCTCCTATGGATACAAATCTGCCACTGTATTTATGGATTTATCTGCTTAGAAGCAGTGAATTACAGCTCATTGATACTAAATATGATTTAGTCTTGTGTTTTTCTTTGATATCTAGTGTCGGCAAAAAATCAGCTTCACTATAACTGGCAGCATTCACAGACAAACACTTGTCTTTATCTGGACACATTTTCCCCACAAATACAACATGCTAACGTTATTAGCACAAGCCTATGGCATTTTACATTGTATAAATGAGCCTAGCAGCTAGCAGAGATTTCCTCTGCTCATATGAAGCCAGGATAAATCACACACAAGACTTAAAATGCTATTTTTGTGGAGGCTTTATTGTCTTTACAATTTATTGTTTCTTATCTGTGAAATTAAAGTAAATAAAAGCTTTGTTTCCACTGATGGAAATGGTTTCAGCTTACAGAAACAGACAGGAGGTCTGCGTCGCTGCGACATGGAGTTACATTTCTGGGGAGGTGCACGTAGAAACTCTCAAACTTTGTATGGAAAAAACGAGTTAATAGTCCAAAATTCATATTGAACAGCCGAATCTAAGTCGGGTACGGCCCTATGATCATGATTAATATTAGACCTAATATTCTATTTGTACAGCCCTAACACACACACACACACACACACACACACACACACACACACACACACACACACACACATAGCCTTTAATGACACACAGTAAACAAACATCAATACAGATTACACCACACAGTTTGACACACAAACACTGAAACAGCCCATCAACAAACATCAACAGACCTCAGGTCACACTCAAGGTCTGCTCCATGTACACACACACACACATGACCTCGTCTAGTGCCACGTGCAGAGAGGGGGTGCTGAGTGACAGCAAACTGATGATGCCTCTCCAGATGGTGCCAGATGTGTCTGTGTGAGTGTATCTGTGTTGCAGGTGAGTGTGTGCAGCGTAGACGGGATGTCTGGCCTGAGTGGGAGTAAATGAGTTGCAGCAGGGCAGAGCCTTCGCCAGACCCATCACACACACACACTAAACCCAGTCTTACCTTCTCCGTCACGAACATATACACCTCTGTGTACACACACAGTTCAACCACACATCCACCCCTTACCACCACACACACACACACACACACACACACACACACACACACACACACACACTCAGCTGTCCTGTGAGCTTTGTGTTTAATGCTGGATGACAAACAGGTCTGTGTTAACATCAGCCCGACGTTACACTTCCCTGCTGTTTGTCTGGGACTCTCTGCTCCTCTCTGTCATTACTGCCTCGCTGCTTCTTTCTGCCCCGTTTGTTTTTTTCTGTATTTTAATGACAGGCCGACCCGCAGTCCGCCTCACGTAACATCAGCGTCCTGCAGACAACATCCCCCGAAACACCCAGCTTTTCAGGAACTGAGAGAAACACTGTTTATTTAGCTTTTCACGCCCAAAAATTAAATCTGACAAAGCATGTTAAACAGTTTGTGAAGCACAAAGCAGTTTCTGTGGTTAAATACAGGATGATACAAACAATAAAATTCACTGTGATGATGGAGAGGGGGGGGCGCTGCAGCAGACTGACGGGATCTGAGCGACCTCGATCCTGCGTTTAAACACCTTCAGTGAGATGGTACTGCACTCCACACTTATATCGAAGGACGAACCTCAAGACAGAACCATAAAATGTTGTAGCCAATCAACGATGTGACGATGACGGCTGGTTCAGTGTTTATCGAGGAGTGACGGGGCGGTCTGTGTCATCTGATGACAGATGATTGATTGATTGTCCAGCACGTCTGCCTGCATGTTGCTCCATTAAATATAAGGAGCAGGAACACCTGACGATGGAATATATTTACCCTGCGATTAATACTCCTTTTTATTAGAAATAAGAAATCATAAATACTTTATTGCTCCCAGAGGGGAAACTGTGGTTCGTTACAGTCGCTCTGATTTAAAGAACAGAGAATTTTAAGATAAACGAATAAGAACATTAAATAGAAGTATGTAAGTATAAGGCAATAAAATTAAATTAAATTAAATTAAACAAATCAAAACAAAATAAAATAGAAATAAAAATGTGCATTAAAAATAAAATGTGTATTATGCTACAGCGTTTAACACTAGTACTTGTGATACTAAAAATATTAAAGATAAAATATATATCGTCACTGTGCTGAGGCTGTAAGTGTGAAAATTTTAACTATAACATATATATATACATAAATAGAATAAAACAAGAATAGAATAAGGGTAAACATAAGAAATATGTGCACTGTATGTTGAATAAAAATATACATTCAAGAAGTGTTATACTGCGAATAAAAACTACCACAGTCTCAGAGCTCTGCCTCCCTCGTCCCACTAATTAGTACCAGATTATAGCGCCAAGACAGAAGGAAAATAATTTTTAAATTCTGAATGTGTGAAATAAATACTTCATTTTATCTCTAAACATGAATAAAATTCTGGTGGACAATTTCTGAAACTAAAATCATAAAACCTTAATCCATAGAAAACTTTATAAAAAGAAATTCAAATGGGAAGGAGACACTATGTGTGCAGCAGTAACAACGGGCCGGTCACAGGATCAATCTGAGACATTGTGAGTCGATTATTGGGGAAGGAAAGAAGTCTGGGAACCACTGGTTTAATTCTTAATGTAGCATCGTAAATAAAGAGCCTGTAATGTGCTTTGATTTAATGTTAAATCTTAATGTGTACAGTAACTAGAAACGACAGCTTTCAGATAAATGTAGTGGAGCACAAAAAGCACGGTATTTCTCAGCAGGAGAAAATGTAAATACTCAAGCCATGAAAGGATTACTGAACAGGCTACAGACATCAGGCCCAGGAGGAGCTTCAAAACGACCACAAAAAGATGCAAAACTATCTCAGAGAGCCACAAAATCACTACAAGGAAACACAAAACCACAAAAAGATGTATTATAACTGCAAAGAGATTCAAAACAACAACACAAAAAGAGGCTAAACAAACATAAAGTGTGTGTGTCTTGCTCCAAAGAAGGAGACGTGAGGGGGCCGTTTGCATATCTTTGCCTGGTGACCTATTGTCTGATTACTCACCATGACTCAAGTAAAGTCAAAGTATATTTATTAAAGTATATATATATTAGTGTTAATCGTATATTACATAAATTATATTTAAAGTAAAAGTATACAATTTGAGGTTCAGCATCTTGTTCAAAGATACTTTGACATGCAGACCGGAGGAGCTGGATCGAACCGCTGACCCTCTGATTAGTGGACGACCCGCTCTACCTCCTGAGCCACAGGCACCCATTAAGGGAAGAAGAGCCACGAGCTGCTAATAGACACCCACGTTTGATGGCTAAAAAGCTGCAGGAAACTCAGCGATGACTCGCCAAAAAACAACCAACCACGTCTGCAGCTCGGCAAGCGTCACACCTAGGTGTCACACCATCCACCATCCCCTCCACCTCCTGGTGACAAAGTCAGCTCACATACGACATCACTTTGATATGACTGATATGAAACATACAGTTTGCAGAAATGGTTTGCAATGCAAACGTTTCCGTCTGGTCACTGGGCTGAACAGCAATAAATTCTCAAAATCTGCCATCAGGTTTAATCAGCAGTTCTCCACCGAGGTAACTGCTGCAGGGGGACGAACTGTAATGCATCACAGTGTGTCAGGCGTCTCTGTTATTTCGTCCCAGTGTGTGTGAAACTCTTCAATAGAGCCCAAAGCTTTTGTTTTGACAAGACTGTTTCTAATTAGTGATGTTTCCTTTAGGGATTATTTCCTGCAGCAGCAAAGAGTATTAAACTAAATGCAACAATTACAATGTATATTTGATGATAAACAACAGAGGGGACCGTCTCTGTGCTAATGAGCGGCCTGTGTTGTCGGGTTATCGCCTCCTCCACCTGCAGAATCTGCTTTAAATTGCTCTAGCTGCCATGTCCATGCACTGCAATCCACCGAGGGTTGGCTCATATTCGATGCACCGCCCGCTGCCTGGAAAAACTAGTTTGAGGGTTTACCTGTCCTCTGAGCCTGAGAGGGGCTTCCAGCTGAAGTGCACTTCACTGTAGCCTAAAGGTTATTTTGTGATGTGCTCTTGTACATAATGTACTCCACTGAGTTCAACACACACTATTTTGGGCGCCACCTGAACACGCCGGACCCTGCCGACTCTTTTATTCACCCAGGGGACGTCTGTATTTTGCACGAAACAGTCTGCAGTCTTTAATCTGAGGGGTTTCCTGTATGTGCTCTGCTCCGCTGTTCGCCGCCTGCCGGCATGCAGCGCACCCCACTGCTTTCTACACACTGTTTTGAGGCTATGTGTGCTGTTCTTCACGGAGTCGTGCAGAGTGAGCTTCGCCATCTGTGGCATGGCAGCGTTCATGTTAGTTCAGTACAAAACAAGTCCAAATCTACAGTGATGTTTTTTAATACGCCTGGATATATCCTCCCGTCCCACATGATGTCAGATTCTATAACCAGTTTCACCCAGAAATGTGTTAAGGCAAGCAAAATCAATAGTCATAAAATCTGTTTGCTCCTACAGATCTGATTTATTCATTCTTCTTCTGCAGTTTCTCTGGATGTCTTTCTGCCCTTAAAGCTGGGGTCGACATTTTTTATTTTGGCGTCATTGGGCAAAAATCCCATAATAAATTTTAAGCATACTGTTATTTAAGTGGGCAAAGAAAATATAGACTCCTGCTCCTCCTCTTGGTGCTTTCTTTTTAGGCTTTAGAAAATTCAGGCTGTGATGGGAGAGTCATTTCAGAGAGAGGGCGTTCCTATTGGCTGTTTTACTAATGCAGATGTGCGTGCACGTCCCTTCAGATGGTGAAAGCCTAATTTAATGTCGGAGAATCCTGCAGAGAAAGTTGCTACTCCAGCATTGACGACAGCTGCCGACACTGCAGAGCAACCCAAAAAAGGAAGATGGACTTATCAAACAGAGTCTGACAAACTGCTAACCAGAGCTAAAGGCTCACAGCTGCAGCTTCAACTTCACATTTATGTAGCTAACGTTAGCTAGAGCCTCAAATCATCATGTGCCCTCTGCCTCACTCCCCGCCACAACAGTGACCCTCAGCTGGCAGTTGTCGAAATCAAACGCTTGGGCAGTGACTTGCAGCGTCAGACACCAAAAGCCATCCTTTAACGATAGCATGATACGCAGCTAGTCGCGTTATAGTAGTTGGTCCATATAGTCAGAGACAAACGGGACGGGGCGGGGCAAGAACAAAAGTTAAGGCAGCAAAAGTCTGAGTGGGGCAGGTGGGAGGATGGGGACGGGTCCAACAAACACCAACTTTCACCCGGTAGAGTGGTGTTCACCTCCCGTAAGATTCTAAAGCCAAACCCTGATCTTTTTCCTAAACGTAACCACGTGTTTGTTGTTGAAGGAAAAAAATATCAATTTGCGGTGTTGTACTGACGTAGTGCTTTTATTTTGAAAGAGACTGTGAGACCAGAAGTGTATTTTGAAAGAAAACAATGCATGTAACAGGCTGAAGTTGATACAGCGTCCCAGAACGTCAACAACCAACACGCCCAGGGTACCTTGGACGTCGTATCTGAACGTGGAAAGTCCATGACCAAACGTTGATATGTGACAAGATCGGAGTGAGAATGTGTTGCACCTGGAGGACAGTGGCAGTAGCTCCTGAGACTGACCCCCAGTCAGCGGCTGCAGCAACCTGAGTCCAGCCAGTAGCAAACTTTCTGTTGCTGCTGTTACACAGATTAGACCTGGCACTGCTGCTGGCCACTAGCCTGCTGTGACACCCGCTGCTGGGGGGGGTTTGGAATGGCCAAAATTCCAGTCGCTACAGCTGCCAAATTGTCGCTGCTGCCTGCTCTCCACCTGGGGAAGCAGCCCACGGTGGCAGGAAGCGAGATGGAGGGACCGTGGAGTGGCTAGGAGCTAATTCTTGTCTCATTTGTGGTGTGATGAACAGAGAGAGAGAGAGGGGAAAGGAGGGGCGGAGTAAATGCACAGTGTGCAGCTCTACAGCGAAATAAGATTAAATAAATCAATGTATGGGAAACACTGGGTTACTGTATGAAGCACATGCACTTGGCTGGTGGGAGGGGCTTAGGACAGAGAAGGGAGAGCTGCAGGAGGACGGTGTATTTCCAACTCCTGCCGTTTTTTCCCAGATTTCTGCCGACCCCAGCTTTAATCCTGTGATTTTATTTCTCCAGAATAGCACTGAACATTTCAGCTCGACCAGAAAACCAGCGCCGAACCTGCATCGAATCTTTTATGAGTCCATAAAAGATTCAATTAAACGTCCCTGCACAGGTGTCGCAGAGGTCTCATTAGCCAGAATAATTGAAACAACCTGTGTGTGTGTGTGTGTGTGCCGGGTTCTGAAAACGAGCAGAATTTTTAGCGCTTGATGTTATTCAGTGTCAATTATTTTTTGTCTTAAAGTCATCATGCGCAGGAGAGCCACAGCTCTGGACCATTATCTGTCATCAGCACCGGCTCCTGTTTATTCAAATGAGGCCCACCTGCTGTGCAGAGCCTCTCCAGTGCAGGTCAGATGCTGCAAACCTGCCCGACTGGAACACTTTAAGACATTAGATAGAGAGTAGAGCGAGTCACATGACGAGGACCGGAGCTGGAAAGACTTTTAAGTGCAGTTTCTTAACTGAATTCATCACCGTGTCTCAGCTTAAACCTGCAGAAACTGCAATCGATGCAGTCGGGCCCCTGAAGCATCCGCCCCTGTCTGTTGATAACTGTATCAGCCCGGTTATTTCTCAGTGGAAGTATCAGTGTGTCAGGCAGCGAGCAGCCTCTACAGAGTGATCTATCTGCAGCTCCACTCTGTATTGCCCACACATAGGAGTGGGCTGTGGAAGCGAAACATTGTTGGGTGTTGTAGAGCTACATCGCCTGCAGAAAATAAACAATTAGAAGAGCAGCAGACGAAGAGGAGCAGCACAGAACAGATCTCACTTCACACACACACACACACACACACACATGCACGGGGTTTAACCACTGAATCCCTGCGTGTCTGTCACTGAAGGTGACGCTGAACAACCACAAGGCCACGGGCATCATCTCTCACTCATGAGACAGGGTCACACGGATCCAAAAACACAACTCTCTCGCGGTCTCTTCTGTCCCTCCCTCCCCCCCTCCCTGTATCTCTCCCACCCTCCCTCCACTCTGCTGCAGTGCACTCAGACAGGGGTCTCAAGACGGGCTGTCAGTCTCCAATCACACCACTAATCTTCTCTGATACACCCTGATGCATGCAACCCCTCCTCTCACACTCTGCCTCTCACAGTCACACACACATACATGTACACACACACACACACACACACACAGAGACATCATCATCATCAGTTAGGCCTAATAGCAAACAGCCAGCAGCGGTGAGGGAGAAATACCCCTCTAACTATTGATCTCACAAACCATCAGAGAGCTGTGATGATCCAGAAGGCACCGCCTGCAGTAGAACAGAACAGAACAGAACAGAACAGAATAGAACAGAATAGAATAGAGTGTCTTACTTGCTTTCCCTGGCCGGGGCCTTTGCAGCAGCTTCTGCACGGTGAGCAGGTCCTCGGTCTTCACCGCCTGCAGCAGTTCCTGGTCCTTCCCCATCTTCCGCTCTGAGCCGCTCTACTCCCGCAGCATCCTCCGACACAGCGGCGCTTCAGCCCAGCCTCACCACGCGGAGGGTGCGTCTACCGCGGCCACGAACAGCCTCCCTCCTCCTCCCCCCTGGTCCCGGACTTAGATGAGACCCCCCTGGAGCTCTGGCATATGATGAGGAGGGGGGAGGAAAGGCTGGCTGGGATGGAGGGATGCTCTCAGGGTTCCCCCCGCTTAGTGCAGCGCCGCTGGATGGATGGATGGATGGATGGATGGATGGATGGAGGGGGGACCGGGGGGCCGCTCTAGATTCCAGTATCAGCGCGCTGGCGTCGCGTGCGTGCTATTTTGACGGTGGGGATGAATGGTTTCCACGGTTCGCTCGCGCTCCTCATGTGTGATCACGGGTGATCGGTGTCGCTCGCAGCTGCGCTCCAAAACAACGATGAAGCGAGAGACAGCGCGGATCCTCGTGCGACGGGCTGGTGAGGCAGCCTCGCGGGCTCACTGGCACACACTGCGCGTAAATGATTGTGCGTTTAGAAATCGGGTGCGCGCGGTGTCCGTTTCTCCCGAGGTTATGCCGCTCTCGTGCGCTGCGTCGTAAACACAATCCAGGTCTGCTGCTGCTGCAGCCATCGCTCCGCGTGCGCTCGGGCTCTATTTGGTAATGGTTTTCTCCGCGTGGGGGCAGGGGTAGTGAGGGGGGCACGCACACGCGCCCGCGCGCTCTACAGCTGGCCCAGCTCGTACTGCTAAATGGCTCGTGCTGCAACTTGGGGGCGGACCAGGAGCGCGGTGCTCTCCCGCCTCCTCCTTCATGTCTCTGGCTGTGTGTCTGTGGGCCTCACCGCGGAGCTGCACGGAGAGGCTGCACTGATTTATTCAGCTGCCACACGAGACAGAGATGATCATCTTCATCATCATCAGTGTGTTCAGCTCTCCTCTAATAACCGATAGCTTTATCAGGCTGTATCAGCTTCACCTGCATCACACCTTGATCCCCAGGTGATGTCAGAGTTACATGTAATCTATTACAGTGACAGCACGTTACCTGAGAGCTGATTTCAGGTTTATATTCACATTTATAGACACCTGCCTCTGTGTAAAGGGCCTCCCCGGTATGGAATACCATTTATGTCAATATTAAATACATAAATAAATAAATGTGGCTATGAAATAAATCCAGACATAAATTAATGTGGAATTATTAAATAAAAATCCCCTGAAATAAATTATAAATTTAATTATAAAAATGTGTAAATATGTATTTATTTATATTCATTGCCTCGTTTATTTTTTAGGATTAATGTCATAGGAATTTTTATCTATTTTTTTAATTTATTACTGACTTGAATGGCTAAATAAATCCTGAAAAATAAATCAATGTGGAATTATAAAATAAAAGAAATAAATTAATTAAAGAAGTAAATTAAAGTATTAGCCTAGACCTAAAACTTCTTTTTTAAAAGAAAAAAACTAGCCTATTTCTTTCTTAAACTATACTGAGACATTTATATATAAATGTATTTATATATAAATTTCCTCATGCATTTATTATAAGATTAATTTCATATTTATGTATTTATTTGATATTGACTTATTGTAGGTATTTAATTCAATATGAAATAAAAAAAATGGGTACATAAATAAATATGCCAATTAAAAATATAACTATGAAATGAATCCTGAAACAAATTAATGTGAAATCATGAAATGAAAGTCTAAGCCTAAACCTAAGACGTCGTTTTTAAGATAAAAACCTAGCCCATGTATCTATTAAACTATTCTGAGACATTTATGTATTTATTTATACATTTATTATCATTATTATTTCAAGATTTATTTCACAGGCATATTTATGTATATATTTAATATTGATTTAAATTGCCTTCCATACATAACCAGGATGTAGGCATTTCATTCAATATTAGATAAATAAATTAAAAAATATATATATATATGGCTATGAAAAAAATCCTGAAATAAATTCATCTGGAATTATATTATAAAAGTCCCCTTAAAAAAGTAAAAGTATAAGCCTTTACCTAATACATCCTTTTTAAAAGAAAAACCTAGAATATTTATTGAACTATACTGACATATCTATAAATGCCCTATTTATATATTAATTGTCTAATTTATTTATTTCAGGATTTATTTCTTATTCTATTTTGATTATATTTATACATTTATTCATATATTTATGCATTTATTTAATATTGACTTAAATAACATTCTATACCTGAGCAGGGATGTAGCCATTTAAGTCAATATTACATAAATTATATATATACACATATATATACACACACACACATATATATATATATATATATATATATATATATATATATATATATATATATATATATATATATATATATATATATATATATTGCTATGAAATGAATCATTAAATTTAAATGGTTTCAAACCAAAGTGTCGGACAAACTGAAATTTTGGTCTTTAATGACAAGCTACAAAATCATCAAAATTAATACAATTAATTCCAGGGGGAACGTGAATGTGTTTACCAAATTTCATTGCAATGTTTGTTTTTGTTTGTTTTACCCAGAACTTTGTCTTTGTTGAAAACCCTACGTCAACCTCTTGGTGACACTAAATGAAAAGTCAGGATCACCAAAATCATTAAGGCACGTCCTCTGGAAACCATAAAGTACACAGTTATATGACAATCCATCCAATAATGGGTCAGATATTCTAGTCTGGACTAAAGTGGTTAACCAGCACTGCCTTCTTTAAATCCACTCAGCTAGCATTGCTAAAACACATTAGCCTTCCTCTGTTACTGCAGGAGATATATTTCTGACAGCTGATGTCCCACATTTGGCTGAAAGAACTCAAATAAACGCTGCTACAACGCCAATAACGTCAGCAGGTCACTGTAAATATCCAATTAACCTCAATCAACCCTGCTGATTAGAAAGAAGCCTAGCTATAGCCTACACTGTTTATTTACAGTTGGTTTGATGTGTTTGGCGACGCCTTTGCATCATCACCAGGTCAACGTATTGATTTATCCAGTTCTTTGGTTTATGACCAAACAGGGCCCGACACTCCCATCTGCCTCTCATTCCCAGGCAGAACTTAGCCTGATCATGTGACGATATTAAAGTAGCAGAGAAGTGAATATCTGAGATCGTCCTTTACATCACATGCTGTCCTGCCCACTAGAGGTGTATCATAACAAAACCAAAAGTTACATCCAGCTGCATCTCAAACTGCTGTGAAAGGTGGCTTTAAGCGTCAGCTGGGGTCAACTGTACCCTTTGACCCTCCCCCGATGGCGGGCCTGAGTGTGACTACAGAAGTATGGGATTAGAGACACAGGTCAATGAGTGAGCTTTAGAGGGGCTGATAGGCTAACTGTGTCCCCCTGTTTTATTGTCTTTCTGCTAAGCTAAGCTAAGCTAGTTGTCTGCTGGGTGTAGTTCAGGCTGCTTTCAGCCCTGTGGTGTCTCCTTTGGTCTGAATCAGGGACTCATGTTGTTCCAAAGTTGTATAATTGCCTAGAGTTGGTTGGTGTTCTCACGGCAGCATTTACAAGCGGACCAGATCAAATGCCTTGTGTGAGAAAGCTGCTCTTGATTGGTCAGAATTTCCATGTGGGAAAAATCCAGGAAGTAAAGCAAACGTTGAAGAAGAGTACACTGTCAAGATAAATGTGACACTTTCTAATGTCACAATGGAGGGACAACTACGCAGGTTGATTTTAGCGCTGCTCATCGTGGACTATATTGCTGTCATTGTTCATTTGAGTCAAAGCATACAGTTTGAAAACGAGGCGCGGCTCCAACTAGAAAACAATGTTTTGATGCATTGGATGTGCTGAATGTGCATATTAAGGCAGTACAGGAGGAGGCGCACATTAATAATCCTCCAGGACTGTAACATGCTCATGTTTAACCCAAACAATGTGTCATGTGACTGCAGTTGCTTCAGATCCAGGTCGGAACACGTTCTCACCACAAACCAACCGCACCAGAGTTCCTTTGGAACCAGACTGAGACCACCTCTTCAAGAAGGTCTCAGTCTGGTTGTTTTGGTGCACACCTGAGTGTGATTGTTGTGTTCACACCTGCCCAAACGAACCGCACTGAGGGGGCAAACAAACTTGAGTTTGATTGAACCAAACCAAACCTCAGTTTCATGTTTACTGTAGCTACAGACATCAGATCGGTATCAAAGTTTGCATGTTTGGAGCATTTAATGCCTCTGTAAGAATCCAGTCTCTCCACAAAGCTGCATAAACCCTTCATACAGTGAATGTAAAATATTCTGTGACAATTACAGAGAGAAGAGCTCATATGAGTGAGTTTGACCCTGACTTCTAACTGCAGCATCTAACTTATCTTCTTCTCTGTCCAACCTCCTCCAGATTTTTAACTCCACTCTCCTCTCCATTGTGTGTGTGTGTGTGTGTGTGTGTGTGTGTGTGTGTGTGGGCAGTGTGCAGTGCTTGGATGCTGCTCTCTGCCTCCTCCACATATCCAGTTTGTTATGTAAGAACACTGAAGAGTAGCCCATATGGTAGTGAGAGCGTATTTATAAATCTGTCTCTGTTAATGCAAAAGCAGCTCACTACCCCGGAGCGGTGTTAACACAAACGCTTGATGTATAAACGCTTCACTTTAGAGACTTTACCTGCACCCCCCCACCATCACCCCACCCCCCCTCTACCTCTCTCTGTGTGTCTTTCTTCTGGCATTGTTAGACAGGAACAGTTGGTTTGAGACACGATTCAATATTTGTCCAAGGGAGGAAACTGTAGATTCATGAGCTTCTTACAGCTCTTTATCTACGACACTCAAAGAGACTCCTGTTCTCCTTCTCTCTCTCTGTGAGTGTTTGGTGCGTGGCATGGTAATAAAGGAGTGAAGTTTCTTTATGGTACTTTCTCTGGGTTCTGAGAGAAATTAGTGCATGTGCACATGATCGCACATTTTATCATGCAATCAAACAGGGAAACAAGACAGGGACAGTTTGAGATAAAGCAAAGACTGCAACCTGCAGTACTGTGAAGGAAGAGGACGACTTTGGAAGCAGATGAAAGACAGAACAGCAGAAGAAGAAATGCTCAGGTGCACACAGGAGGGGTGGGAGAAAAATCAATACAGCATAGTATCACGATATTTTGCCTGGTAATATTGTTTCAATACAAGGATGCCAAGTATGATATAAATCACAAATGTTGCACATACAGATTAAACTTTTGATAGCCTGCTAGAAGAATAAATTCAAATGCCTTTTTAGTCCACTAGATACATCCTGCTGCAACGAACCCGACGCCACAATGACATCAAATTGTTACCTAGAGGTAAAGCTGCCTCTCCCCCACAGGGCTGTAGGCTACATAGGAGTCTTCAAATGTGGTCTTGTTGTGTTATTGGGAGCCAGAATAGAAGGAGTCATGGCTCAAAACCAGCCGCCACTGCCCGTCAACAAAAACAAAGATGGTTAAATGTGATCAGACCAAAGGACTGGACGGAGGCCATCATCAAAAATGCTCACATGTGCAGCGCACACTTCATATCAGGTTAGGGACAAAGTATTTCCTGTTGTAGGGATGAAGAACGTTATGTGTATTAAGGGTTATCATGTCCACCTCATCAGAAACTGGGGAGCTATTAAGAGGAAGATTGGATTTCTCTGGAACGCTAACTTTTTAGCACATTAGCTAACGTTAGCTAACGTTAGCTTCCATAGCAAAACAAACAAGATTGGCTTCCTGTGACATCATCCATCCACTGAGTGAGAGCATACGGGTCGGCCAGTCTGGTCCCGTTGGTCAGTGTTTACTTCTTCCAGTAACACTGGCGGTCCTGATATTTGAGTCACAATACAATATTAATATGATTTTAAATGTTTTCCAATATGAGTGTTGCTATATTGTGTGATTAATTACGTTTTTTTAAAGGTAAACGACGTCCCCAAAGAAACATTTTGTCAACATCTGTGATATCCAACACGTCCTCATCCCAAGTCATCACATGTCACCACTTTGTCAGTGGACTCTCACGTCAACATATTATGCGCTGGGTATCCTCCTGTGTCTGCTGGTGACGTTCCGGGATGTCACAGCCAACATGAGGACGTCAACAAACGCACATGGTTAGGTTTGAGCAACAAAAGTACGTGGCAACCAATACCAGGTTATCAACAAGAACATGTGGTTAGATATAGGAAAAAAATCCTGGTTTGGCTCTGCATTCATACAGGAAGTGAACACTGGGCTCCTGCGTGAAAGTCCTGGGTTTGTTGGATCCATGCACCAACCCTCCCATCAGCCCTTTAGGGACTCCCCAGCAGTGTATCACGCTGCCACACCAGGTGCCATCCAGCCACATTAGGAACTGACGTCACCCATCCACATGGTGCCGTCTGGCTGTCCTGCCGACCAGCAGTGTATCGTACCACTGCAAAAGGTTCTGTCCAGCCGCATTACAAACTGACGCCACCCAGCAGCTATTATACCACTGTGGTGTCTGACGCCAAGATCTCTGACAAAGTGGTGGTATTTGATGACTTTGGAGTGAGAACGGGCTGCAGCCCCTGACCCTCGGCTCGTGACATCAAGTATCTCTCCCAGAGTGTCAGCTGAGTGCAGACTACCACCTCTGTGAGCTCTGCTGTCCTGCGGCCAAGACAGACCTGCAGTTTCTTCTGTCATGTGACTTTTGTCAAACAACAACAATGCAAGTATACGTACACACAAAAAAAAACAACTGTTGCAATAATGAGAGTGAATGTTATTCATTACTTTGACCCCTGTGTGTAAGAGATGTTAGTTATAGTGGTGGAACAATCTCATAATATTTCAGTAAACACTTTGCCCATTGAACGCAACATTTTCATACCTACATTTCTACAGCATCTCTTTCCATTTCCAAAAGCATCTCACTCTGCAGTGACTCTGACTGCATGTTGGAAGAGAAGCTGTTCTTGTTTAGTGTGTAGTTAAAGGGGAACATATAGAGATGCTCACAGGGCTAACACTACATATGAAACTGGAGAGTCACCTCATTCAACAGGAAGTGAAGCAGAGCTGCTGCTGTGTGTGAAGCATCCAGAAAAACACACTGCCCTCAAGTGGCTTTCCACAAAGCGTGCACCTCCCAGGAGAGCTGTCAGTGTTTGGTCCTGTTATTAAAACCACTGAGTCACTGTGAAAATGAGCAGCGCTCACATGAAACGAGAGTCATTTATTTCTATGGAGCAATGATGAGTAAAAACATTTTTCTTTTTGTGCCAATTTTAATATAGAATATGATACTTGATATATTCTGAAATATGCATCAACAGTATTGTTACACCAGATTGAGATCACAGTGGGCACATCAGCATAAAAATATCAGGGAAGAAAAGAATAAAGAAAGAAAGAAAGAAAGAAAGAAAGAAAGAAAGAAAGAAAGAAAGAAAGAAAGACCTGATCAACAAGCCTCTGATGCTCTGCTGCCTTCACTATCAAAACATCAAAATGTTAAGTTCACGGTCTTCAGGAATTTAGCAAACTGGGAAACCTCCATGAAACGGTGGATTGTTTAGGCACTCTGAAATTAGATTTAGACACTGAACTCTCATGTGGAAATACTAGACAAACACAAAACCTGACTATCTTGCACAGTACTATCTGTATTATTATTATTATTATTATCATCATCATCAAAAACACAAGCTCTGGGTCCTCTGTGTCTTTCAAAAAGCGCATTTTATGTGATCATGTGCAAGAAAGAAAGCGCAAAGTATTTTGTTTCTACTCAGTACTAATTACTAACAACTATTATTCAAAACTACAGCTTCAGTGGTAAAAAGAATGGAAAGAAGAGTGAAGACGTTACTTCTCTTTGCAGCCCTTTGTTAAGACGAAAAGATGGATGATTAAATCTGGAGGAAGGGATGATGTTGTTTTAATAAGGCTGAGACTGGGGCATTGTGGTTTAGCCAGCTATTTAAAAGTCACCGACAAACATCCAGACAGTTTGTGTCAGTGTGGAGAACAGTCCAACATGATGTATTTTCTAATATCAAATACAGAAATGAAAGGTAACAGTTGTTTACAGAGCTATCAGATCTGGGTCTGTCAGCTTTCTCCTTCAAATCTATTTTTGCATCGAAAGTGGAGTTTTTTCTTGTTGGTAGAGCAAGCCTGACATTTGTCCATGCTTCTGGACTTCATTTTAAAATATAGGGTGGAAAGTAAACTATTACTGTAAGTGCTTTATTAACATATAGCTGCCAGAAGCTCATCAGAGGAAGAAGAAGAAGAAGAAGATCACGATTCATAATAAATCTGGAAAATAAAATAAAATAAAGTTTAAGGGTAAATAATAGGCCAGAAAAATAATCAAAATAGAGCTTGTTTGTGAAAGAAGTTCCCAGAGGAGGATCCCCGCAAAGAGCAAAGCCCCCCATGTCCTCAAATCCTAGAAACGCCCCTGTGCTTTACCTTAATGTACGTTAGACTATGTGTGTGTTTAACAGGAAATATTACTGTTTATTTGAATGATTGTATAGTGAACTAATTTAAAACAATGACAAAAAATAGACAAACACTAAACAAAAACCAAAAATCTATTAAAAAAAACCAATGAACTTTGAGACGAGGAGGCCAGACCAGAATATTTTCTTTCCATAATCGCTTGAATTTCATTTGCATTAAACTATGTGTCTTTAAAATGAAATATTACTGTTTATTTGAGTAATTGTATTGTTAAAAGAACAGACACAAAAATAGACTAACAAAACTTGAAAAAAGCGTTTGCAATTTCGATGAATAAAGTTTATTAACTTTTTAGATCTCACTAAATCCCTGCGATAGATTTGATTATTTACGGGTTTTTAAGGAACACTTGAATGCATCTTACACCCGCCCCTTTCCCGTTTCCTGCTCTGTGATTGGTCGAGCTGTCCGTCCGTCAGAGCAGAACCTCGGAGGCAGTCGGAGTGAAGGGAACAGGTTGAAGAGCAGCGGAGGCTCGTTTATTCAAATACTGTTGGTTGCAGATTGTAACCGGATCTAACACGCAAACTGGTGAGTAGGAATGATTTTGTTCTTTATTTTAATACTCGTTATTCTGTTTTCTACCCGCTGCTGTGAAAGACTTGATTTCTGATGCATGAAAAATCAATTCGCGCATTAAAGCTTTGCCAGGGAGAGATTATTCCTCCGAGCTATCGCGTTAGTACTGAGTTACCGTTAGCTAACGTTACCTCAGGATGCTACAGCCAAACACTTCATATTAGCTCATTTAAACTTATTGTCAAACTGCGTTTATTTAGTAATTATTTCAGCCACAGTTTCATCACACGGTTTGATTTAGTAACACATTAATTCTTGAATAACTCACAAAAAACGGTAAAATCCTGTGTTGTCCTGCTAGCTTAGCATCATGAAGCTAACGTCGTGACTGTGTTGATTGTTGGGATGAAGCATTTCAAACCTCACGTTAAAATTACGAGTTAATTCAGCAAACGCCACTAAAGATAAAAAAATCACAATGCAAAGATGCACATTTAATGTAATATCATAAAATTCAATACACCTCCAGTTTTTGTGAGTCGCACATATTCTGGTTGCACATGGTTACATATGGCATCTGTCTGCAGCCCAGCCTTTTGTTTGCTGTGTGTCGTTGTTCCATTAAATACAAACCAGAGTCACTAAAACCTTTTCCTCCAAACTACAGACTTTATATGCCACCAAACATTCTCAGACAGACTTATAAAAGTAATACACACTCTATATTAACACCCAGAGTAACTTAAAATTAAAGAGCACAGTCAAAACTACAAACTACCTTTGTAAGGAGAAGTAGCATGTGTTAAAAGTAAAGTATAGGAAGGAAAAATAGAACAATATAAAGTGGACTGTTAAGGGAGGGAGGATGCTGCACCTAGAGTTCACAGTTGCAGGTTCAGTGTGTAAGATTTAGGGGATGTAGTGGCTTCTAGTGGTGAGGACTGCAGACTGCAACCAGCTGAAACTTCTCCTGGTTAAAATTACTTTGGTGTTCATTGTTCAGGAGAATTTTATGCAGAGCTAAATTATTCCGCAGAGCTCTCTGATTTAAACCAGTAAAACCACTGAATAAACTAGTTTTATGTTACAAACCAATGTTTCTCCGAGACTGTTTGGCATGTTGGGGACAGGCAGTAAGCCCAGCACCTGCTAATGTCTGCTCACCTTATTTCTGTTCCAAACGCTCAGGATAAATTTACGGGGAGCTGAATTATCCGCAGAGGTCTCTTCCTCTCTAAAACAAACAGACCAGGTGATTTAAACTGGTAAAAACACCAAATAAAGCGGTTACACATTAAAAAAACAAAAACAAAAACAAGGGGTGCACGCTAGCTTACTTGGTCGAGCAGCCCATGTACAAAGGTTGTGTCATTAGTCAGGTTTTCATCCGAATGTCTCGAAATTTTTGAGCGAATTTAGTGAAAATGCGCAAAAAGAAAATGCGACTTTATGCCCGTTTCCATTTGTTATTATTTTGCGATTATTGAGAGCAGAGTGCGCCATGAGATGACGTCATCAGAGAGCGTCTCTCTGCCACAAAACAAACAACACACTCGGCTGACCGTCAACAACTGATCATGGACAGATTCCTGATCGACCTGTCGGCGTTCGGAAGAACTCTGGTCACCATTTTGTCAGCATTCACCGCGTACCGAGCCATCCTGAAGAAGAGACGACAAGGAAGAACTTTAAAGTTAAGAGTACTGTCGGAAATAGCTGGAAGGAGACCACCGCGTACCACCAACGTATACGTGTGACGTGGTATCCGATCCAGACATCGTTTATCCGCAAAACCTGTTTCCATAGCAAAAAGTCGTTCTTTCCTTTTATCGATACGCAAACACAAATCCACCCCCTCCAAGCGTAAAAACTTTTTTGCGAATTTTCGGCCTTTTTTCGAATTTCTAGCGTATCCATTAATGTTTATTTTCGCTATTTTTGAAAATTCTAATAAGAATAGGTGGATGGAAACCCTATTATTGCCACAGCGGCTGCGGGTTCAATTCTAACCAAGGTTGGAAATTAGCACCAGCTGCCACAAAGGGGCTGCAATCTACGGTGGCCAATGCGAAAACGTGAATGTCCCTGTTTTGAGCCAGTTTTGGTTTGTCTGTTCAGGGCTACTGTAGAAACATGGTGGTGCAATATGGCGATCTCTGTGGAAGAGGACCCGCCTCTATGAGGATATAAACAGCTCATTATGTCACAACATACTGTTAAAAATAAAGCATTGTGGAGCTACAGAGATGCCTCAGCCTAGAAATCATATTCCAGATGTAAGGGAGCGTGCTTATTTGGTACGGATCACATCATCATCATTTCATATTTTCTCAGTAGAAATACAAAATGCAAAAATGACCACTCCTCTTAAAATCACAACTCATATCACAATATATCTTTCAGAATAGTTGCAATATGATTTTTTGGCACATCTCGCAGCCCCACAAACAAACAACAGACTACAATTGACAAATTGATCGACTGATTACATTCATTAGTTGCAGACCTATAGAGAAATATAACACCCCCCTAACTATTGATTTAAAACAACTCAACAGTTGTTTAAAGATTGAGAAGTTTTTTGGATTTATCCTCAATTAGCATTGAGGAGATGCAGCTGAAAAAGTGAGTTACAAGACACGTCTGTCATTCAGTCTAAAAGGAGAAGTTCCCCTCGCTGTTTGCAGGAAGTTAATAAATAACTGAGTTTCATTCTGAGGTGCATTTGTGCTTATTTATAACTTCAACACAGGCAAAAAGGTGGAGGTGGAGATGGTGTAATGGCTAAACATCAGTCTGAATGCAACTGCACACACACACCCCCACACACACACAGGTGTAGCTACTGTCAGTCAGGGTTGGTTGACCGCAGTATTTTTATACCTGTCATCTGTGGTGGTTGTGTGCCACGAGGAAACGGAGTTATTTAAGTATTAATCCTGTTTTTATCTGAAGAAGCTGCTTTATGAAAAAGAGATTGTGTTGCGTGGCTTTCTCACAGTCCTCAGGGACAAACGGAAACATGTTTCCTGTTCCTCCTCCACTTGAGTTACGAGAGCTGACACACTGATATTAAAGGAAGTAATCGCCCCCCCCCCCTCGCCTCTGCTCTGCAGGAAGGGCTCAGCGCAGCGTGGGTGCCCAGGGATCCACTGCCTGAGTGCGGGGAGAGCAGCGGCCGAGACCCCAGAGACATGAACCACACAAAGGGAGGCCTGGTCATCTTCACCGCCAACTCACACCCCGCCAGCCGCGAGCTGGGCAAGAGGATTTCAGAGTGAGTACGCGAAGCCTGAATGACATATGACGCATACAGACGACTGGAGCTGCAGGTGAAAGTGGTTATTTTAGAATAAATAAGTCATGTGGGTCCTTCAGGAACAGGTTTGTCACCTTTCTTGTCTCGGTGAAGCGGCCTTTGCAGTAGTGTGATGTTGTTTGTGAAGGAGCTGCTTTTCAAGTTTGGTTGTGCCGTGTGTTCTCTCTGAATCGCTGGTTGTACGTGTGTCAACACATGTTTAGTGTTTACAATATGGCCGACCAGAGCAAGCTCTCAAACCCGTGGCTAAGCAAAGTAAAGGCACTTTGGAATACAATTCATAGTGATGATGCTTCAGAATTTGCTAATGCTAATTTTTCTTTGTTTTACCTTTAATCCAAAAATGAACAATATATACATAATTTGTTCTTTATAACTGAACATGTCACCCTAAATCTGCTGAGAGAGGGGAGAGTGACATTTTCTTTCTTAGTTTGCCAGCAATCAGCTGCAGAGTGCAGTAAATTATAAATTATTCAGCTGACTGTCAATAAAATCAGTTATTTTTGTCTGTTAGGTTAAATTATTTAAAAAAAAACATGGAAAGCTTCCTAACTCTAAATTTGGAGATGTCATTGTCCTTTTGACTTCTGCGCTCTGTGCTTCCAGAACATTCTGTGCATCCCAGTACTCATACTACCATCCTATTGTGCATGCCTTAATTTCGATTAATGAATCACAAAAAAAAAATAACGTGTTAAAAAATTGACACTGATTAATCGTGTTCCGTGCTGCCTTTAAACCTGGTGCGTCACTGAAGGCCAGTGTCTTGGTCACATTATGGAGGCAGATGAGACAACGCTGCTCGGCCCAGTGAATGAAACATTCACATTTAAAAAACACCCAGATGGAACTGTTGATAGGAGCAATGTTCTCTGCAGTTTCTGCAGGAAGGAATTTTCGTACCATCGGACAACTTCACGTCTGAAATATCACCTCAACACAAAGCATTTAGCAGCGAACCCAGAGGTCCGAGCTAGCACAGCCTCTGATGCTAACACTAACAGCCTCGTTAAGCCACACTCGACCAGGTGTTCAGACTGAGTCAGACTACCTGTGACGGACTAACTAACTCCCTTACAAAATGGACTGCAGATCAGTTTGAGTGGTAGAGGACAGGGGGACAACTGTGTCCAAAATCCAGCAGCTTTACTACGACACATCACAAGACAAAATTCATTTGGGTTTCCCGGCACCCGCTGAACAGTCACATATTACCCTGCAGATGACTGACGCCCCCTCAGAAGGTAAACACTTGAACAAAAAAAAAAAAACAACAACGTAAAAAGTACAAACATAAATATATACAAAATCAATGGGTTAACTAATAATGATAAAAAAATCACAAAGACACAAAATTAAATTATTAATGCCATAACAAAATAGCTTAACATGCTTGTCGCTAAGTGCCCTCACTTACTACTTAAAAATAGCCTAATTATAAATAAAAAATAGTGCTAGCTAATTTACTAAATATTAGATTGAGTTCAGGGAGGTGATTCACAGAATAGCATGTCTTATGAAAGTTATCAGAGGAACCTCTTAAAGTGTATTCAGAGTACAAATTCAATGAACACTCATGACTGAACATGTCATCTGTAGCCTCCTTAAAATAACAATAGTAGTAACCTGATGAGTCGCAACAGCGTCCACGTTTCATTGTGTCATGTGTAAACAAAACATTCATGAACTCAGATCAGACTTGAAATGCACACCAGTGCTCCAACACTCCACAAGGACATGGAGTAAATGTTTATAGAACAAACAGAGGAGTCGTCGGGCTCGTCAGACGCTAAATATCACTGTGTGTGAGAGATGAAATCAAACAGCATGTTAACAGTTAACAGGGAGAAAATGTACAGACTGCAGAGTGAGCAGGTCAGCTCGTCTCCTGAGGAGCAATATAACAACAATAAATGTCTATACTTAGGCCTCTGTGAGGCAGAGGGAGGTCTGCAGGTTGAGGCGTCTTGTTTTTAATGTTGCTAAGCAGCCAGCAAATCACCTGCCCTTAGTTTAACCCTTTGAACTCTGCAGTAGAAACAAACTGCCGCTGCCTACAGTCGTGTTTTTGCTTGTTGTGATGTCATTCCTTAGAGTACGGGCCTGTGTCCACATTAAGTTTGTCATCAGCAGAAAAATGGTGGCAGGGTGCTGGGGAGAGCTTCATCTCAGGGCTTCCTAAAAAAATGCTCCCATGCCATGCTCCACATGGGTTTGTTTCTGTAACAACAATAGCTTGACACTAAGATTAGCAAAGTAGCTAACATGAGGCTACATTAACAGAGGGTTGACAACACAGCCGCATACAAGCTTACATAGTGAACAGTGATAAAAGCACAACACTCACCAGTAGGGCTGGGTACCGCCACCGACTTCCATTTCGATTCGATAACGATTCGATATGAGATATTTTAGTTATACCAATTTTTGCAAGTATATGAAAGAGATTCTCAGAGAGCGAACACTGTAAATTTTACAAGGAATTATTTTTTTAAAAAGAATATATTCAGAACAGGATTAAAACTGAATAATTCATAATTAAATGTTGTTTCAAGAGCAGCAATAGTATAATATTATACACTATTATATACTGAAATATTAAGTATATATATACATATTCCTGACATCACAATACTGAGTTAAGTTTAAAGAGAATAAAGAACACAGACGTCAGTTAGCTCGTGTACTATCGGCAAGATTAACGGGGTTAAAGCTTCACACATCCATGGAACAAGAGTATATTAAAAGATCAGTCTCGGATTTTACGAATTGATATCTGGTCATTTAAAGTAAGATCGATTTGAATTGGATTAATCGATAATTTTAACCCAGCCCTACTCAGCAGGAACATCCAGTGTCCGCTGGTCGATTTGCTCCCAAAAAATGTGCTTTTCTGTCTTTGTTGCGACAGTAGACTGTAGCTTAGCTAAAGAGGCGGCAGTGACGTCACCGGTGCCTTTCTGAAAAGTTCAGAGATTTGCAACTTAAAGCGCTCAGAGCGGCAGCACAAAAAAGGTGAAGCACTCTGAGAAAAGATGCTGCATGCAGCGCTTCATCTGATTTTACTGCTACAACACGCTCTGACTGATCAGGGTCTTAAAGTGTATTATTATGTATATAAATATATGTTCTTCTGTTATTGAGGAAAAACCTGTTCCTTTTTCCTAGCATTATCTCTGTGTGTACAAATGTAAACATACAGACATATTCTGAGTTTGCATAGCTAAGTTTAAACTCCCTCTGTCTTTACATTCTCTCTTTGTCTTTCTCTCAGGCGGTTAGGGGTGGAGCTTGGCAAGGTGCAGGTGTACCAGGAAGCTAACAGAGGTAAGATGACGTGTGATGGAAAATGACTCTGTGCATGCCTAGATATTTACTCTAGTCGCTACAGCTGCCCCCTCATAGGTCGACCAAACGTTAGTCGGCAAGATTTCATTGGTCGCTCAGTTGCAGAAAAAAAATAAAAACAACATGAAACTCTATCAGGAGCTGCACCTTGTCAAAATAAATCCAAACCTATATGACTGGACCATGTGTGACTTTACTTTGAAAGGACAGACACAGGAAGTGTCCACGCTCAGCAGTCAGACAGGAGTCAGGTTAATCTCCAGGGCTGGTACCTGCAGGTTATTCCACAGGCTAGTTAATAACATGTGTGGGATCATTTTGAGAAGGTGAAGGACCAACCCAAGGTGATATGTAAACTCATCTTCATTGGTCCACTACAAACATGACGTATCATGTGAAACATGGAAGTGGCTACATGCCCATTAGCCCACAGTGTCATTAACAGGCGGCTCGCTCAGTGTGTGACGTGCACTTGGAGATAAAATATAGGCCTATATTAATGAAGGTTCATTAGTACGGTTTGTATTTCTCTGTAATGTAGCACAGTGTTAACAATGTTACTGAGACTATTCTTTCTCACACCTTCAACTCAAACCACCAAAATATATCATTTCATCATTACATTCATATCACAAACATGAGGGACACTAGTCCACTGATGGACCCTGATGAGGACTGTTGGTCAAGTAGGAAAATTCTTAGTTGAAGGGCAGCTGTACTGGTCTCACAGAGATCTCATGGCACCATTGTCTGAAGCTATAAACACCAATTATAAACAATTATATTACCTCATGGCTCGGCCCTGTGGAGCAGTGACTGTATGGTGCACTATAGGCTGAGGATGGTGGAGAACAGCACACAGATAAATGATTACAGTGCCGTCTCACTGTGTGTCAGCGGGTTAACTGTTAAACTGTGTGAAAGTGTGTTTATGTAATTGGAGCAGAGGCTGTGTGTGTAAAGGAGCAAGTACTTGCAGTCACAAGGAAAACGAAGTGCACCATGCTGCCTTTTTTTTTTTTTTAATTAAATTGAATGCCATTAGTAAAAAAAAAAAAAAAAAAACACTTGCCACGCCTTTTATTGTTTCAAGCAACCACCCTGTCACCTTCTTTACTTTTTAAATTTTATTTATTTGACAGTAATCAGTGTGTAGTTCCTGACATGTTGAGGCAGAGGGTATTGTCTAGGGTACTGAGAGGCTGTCAGCAGATAAACAGAGATCTGTGTGGGTACATGAGACCCTAAAAAAGAGGCTGGATCATGGGGAGTACCACCAGTTGGTCCAGGAGCTTCTCCTCCATGATGGGGAGTACCACCAGTTGGTCCAGGAGCTTCTCCTCCATGATGGGGAGTACCACCAGTTGGTCCAGGAGCTTCTCCTCCATGATGGGGAGTACCACCAGTTGGTCCAGGAGCAGCTTCTCCATGATGGACGTTTACAGTACTGCACTTATCTGCTTCCACGCCTGCTGTTTTCTATTGAGATGGTGATAACTTTGGTTTATAAAGTCGTATAGCTCTGGGTATCCAGCAACCACTACCACCAGTTTCTCCTCCATTGTTTACCAACTGTAAACTTGTTGTCGTGACCACCACAGAAGCCCTGCCTCTCAAATCATCCCATTGGACAATGGGGGAAAAAAAACAGAGATGACATTGAGTGCTTTTCCGCTCTGAGAAGAATTTTTTTCCTCTCAAGGAGTTCAGAGCGCTCAGGCAAAAATGCCAGATGAGGTGCGCAGCAATGCAAAAACAGCGAGCAAAATTTGACTCCTAAAATTTGCTCCAACAGCCCTGCTGGTCAACACAAAGTGTTTGGCAGCAGACGGCCAATCCTCAGGAACACTTTCCAAACAGTCTCTTGCACCTGCTGCTTTATCACACAGTGCTGCTGCAAGTCAGGGAAAACAAAGAGCAAATATTTAACATGGTAGATTACATATCTGAAGCTGTTTTCAAGTACAGCGAGATGATTTACTGAGAAATTTAAATCTGTCTGAAGGGTAGAAAGTCTGTCTAAAATGTACGATGTGCTTTGGATCATAGTCAGAATATTTCCCTTTTTTAGTTAATGGACAGTCATGCCTGTGCTACAGTCAGCATTGGACTGAAACACTGAAGTCGCAGTAGAGGTCGTCAGATGAATATTCCACACCATGAATATTCAGTTTTTGGCTCCTAAACTGCTGCTTGCATGAACTATCAGCTATGACTCAGTTTCCTCTGTTTCTGCTGGACGTTTGGCTCTGCCGAGGAAGCATTTTGTTTTCTAATCTCTTTCTGAGGGAGGCACATTTTTGGAATGCTAGTATCTACAATTTCACACAGTGGAGCGGAGAGGGAGGGGGGTGTGTGTGTGTGTGTGTGTGTGTGTGAGTGTGTGTGTGAGTGTGTGAGAGAGAGAGAGAGAGAGAGAGACAAAGGGCTCAGATAGCCCTCTAATGAAGCTGACAGGCCCTGCAGGCTTTGTTATGAGGTAGGAGTGGTGTGTGTGTGCGGCTGATTGTGTGTTTATGTGCGCACGCTTTCTTGCTGCTTTCTCTGTTCTCACGTCCTCTTTGTTTCCATAGAAACACGGGTACAGATCCAAGAGTCGGTGCGAGGCAAAGATGTCTTTGTGATCCAGACAGTGTCCAAGTAAGAAAAGAAGACACACACAATTGAACATCTCAACCCAGTTTGTCCCCTGAAACATCTCACTCACATCACGCTCTCCTCTTCCTCCTCTTCGTCTTCCTCTCCGTCCCTCGGCTGCGTCAGGGATGTGAACACCACCATAATGGAGATGCTGATCCTGGTGTACGCGTGCAGGACATCCTGTGCCAGAAGCATCACGGGCGTCCTCCCCTACTTCCCCTACAGCAAGCAGTGTAAGATGAGGAAGAGGGGCTCCATCGTCTCCAAGCTGATCGCCTCCATGATGTGTAAAGCTGGTCAGTGACAGAGACACAAAACAGGAGGAGGGGAAATGTGAAGTCAAAACCAGCAGTCGTTTCTCATACGTTTGTATTTGGGTGATATGGCCTATAAATAATATCACAATATGATTAATCTGTGATACACAATATCTCGATATTTTGAAATCTCCTCTAAAAATACGACTAAGGGAGGAAGTGCTGGTGTATTCACTGTGAACTGTGCCGTTAAACGTGAGGATTTATTGACTGTGAGCTGGAAACAAACTGACAGCTCTCCAGTTCATATATTAATAATATTTGCGAGTCACACTGGTGCGCTATGGTCACAAAATGATCAGCATCTGAAGCCCTGCAGATACTAAAAAGTCTGTGCCTTCCCTGCTCACACACTGTCAGCCAGGAGTGTGTGTCTGGATGGGCAGGGCGGTGTTTGTAAGTCTTTTTCTTTTTGTGTGTGTGAGAGCAAGAGAACCAAAACGCCAAAGAGAGTCTCATGCAGGTGGCTTAAAACAATTTTACAACATGTTTACAAGGCTCATCTAAAAAGTGTGTGTGTGTCTGTGTGTGTGTGTGTGTGTGTGTGTGTGTGTGTGTGTGTGTGTGTGTGTGTGTGTGTGTGTGTGTGTCTGTGTGTGTGTGTGTGTGTGTGTGTGTGTGTGTGTTCTGCAATCATTAACACTATCACACTGACTATTTGTGCAGGTCTCACCCACCTGATCACCATGGACCTCCATCAGAAAGAGATTCAAGGCTTCTTCAACATCCCAGTGGACAATCTGAGAGCCTCGCCCTTCCTGCTGCAGTACATACAGGAAGAGGTAACAAAAAAACACACACAACATGACTTTCATATTAAACTTATTTACAAATTAGTTTTCTTACCTTTTTAAAGGGGATCTATATAAAATTAAGAGCATGTAAATTGTCTGGAGACAGCTATCAACATGAAGGTGTTTGAGCTGGCAGCTAGCAGCAAACTGTGCTAACTATGTAAACAGTGCTAAACAATGGCAACAGTGCTGACAGAGCTAGCTAAGGGCTAATTTTGCTCGATGTTAGAGACAGATGGAGCCTTCTGTCTGTGCTTTGTGTTCATTTCGTCCTTATTGGTGCACAAATTCTGAAAGCTTACAGATACGGATGAAACAAGAATAAAAACAGAATTATCAGTCCATACTTTAGGATGTATGTAATGGCCGCACAGATTACCTCTGTCTACAACGCTGCCTCCGTTCTACAATATTACGACCTCCTCCACTGTCACCTCGTTCATTGTTGTCTGAAACTTTTGACTCTGCTCTCTGGTGCCCTCTATTGGCTGTATCTATGACTCCACAAAGGACACATGGAATAATGAGAGCAGTGACATTTACTGAACAGACGTATCTATTTTTGTAAGTAGAGAGATTATAAATGAGCCTTAAGAGGGAACCTGAGGGTGGGCGCTTCCCTTCTACGGCGACATCCTGATATCAGCGGTAACTGTCACCTAAGCACAGCGCAAAATGGTGCCAATGAGCTAGCCAGTGGGATACACACGTGCACTAACATAGACCCCCAGTCAGGCCAGCTTACCACAACATTATTGCTATACCTTGTACCACATGGCACTCAGTGCAGTTGTGGTGGCAGATTAATTTTTGAAACAAGTGGTTCTTGATTTCAGAAAGACATTGATGAAAGCAGCTCCTCATTTCAAACAGGTGATCTGTAACTTAGTCCCTGATCACACAGGTGGCTTTCCTGGAGCGGTCTGAACTTCTTGAGTTGAAAAAACTTCAACTCAGAGTGGAAAAGCGCCCCATGTCATTTCTGTTTTGTTTTTTTTTTTCCCATTTTCCAGTGGGATGATTTGAGAGGTGGGGCTTCTGTGGTGGTCACGACAATGAGATACGATAACTGACAGCCTCTCACCCTCATCCAGAGCTACAGACAGTACCCTCTGCCTCAACATGTCAGGAACTACACACTGATTACTGGAGGATACATAAACAATAAATAAACAGTAGATTGATTACACAGGAACATTAGTGTCAGAGCGTGATGGGGTGGTTGTCTAGAAAACAAGGAAATAAACTGAACTATTTGTAGCAAATCTGACATATAGTTTGTGTCTATATTTTTAATGTTCCCTTCAGATCCCTGACTATAGAAATGCTGTGATTGTGGCCAAATCTCCAGCCTCTGCCAAAAGGTACAGTCACCTCTCCACCAGCTGCTGAGCTGTTACTCATAACAGATTGTTAACTAATAAGTTAATCATAAACCTTTGTTGTTCTCCGTCTCACCACTCTCTCCTTGTCTGAGGAAGATAAGGTCCAACTTCACATCTGTAGCAGCACTGCTGTCTTTTTTTAAACTACCACTGGGGGGTGCCAAATCAGAACTGTTCATATACATGCACAGTGATTTATGACAACATGTTGTGTTCTGTGTGTATTTGTTACTTGCTGTGAGTCAGTCATTACCTGAGTGTTCCTCTCTGTCTGTGTGGCTCTGCAGAGCTCAGTCGTTTGCCGAGCGGCTGCGTCTGGGCATCGCGGTGATCCACGGTGAAGCTCAGGACGCAGAGTCAGATCAGGTCGACGGGCGACACTCCCCACCCACCGTCAAGACCACCGGAGCCATTCACCCCAGCATGGAGATACCATGTAAGACACACAACAATGATGCATCCTGGGACCACAGTCTAAGAGAATACACTGTGTTTATGAGGACGTGTCGATGCTCTCACACCGAGTAATCTGCAATGTTTTCTGTGTGTTGTTTTGTTTCCAGTGTTGATCCCTAAAGAGAAGCCTCCCATCACTGTGGTCGGAGATGTAGGAGGACGGATCGCCATCATAGTGGTGAGACGACACTTTGATTCATCGAAACACATTATTGTAGCTTTTAAGTAGGGCGGGGCAGGATGGAGGAAATCAGATATCACCATGTCTGTCTAAACTGTGGTGGCGTGGTGTCACTAGAGAGTGCTGTGTTAACATTCACAGGCTGACTGCTGAAAGTCGATCAGCTTGTTTGAGACAGGTCTGTTTGTCCCGCAGGATGACATCATCGATGATGTCGACAGTTTTGTGGCAGCAGCGGAGACGCTGAAGGAAAGAGGGGCCTACAAGATCTACGTCATGGCAACGCACGGCATCCTCTCCTCGGAAGCCCCCAGGTTCATCGAGGAGTCGGCTATTGACGAGGTGAGTGTGTGCTCTGAAGTGTTGTGGTGTGTACTTACTTTGCTCTGCGTGACCTCACTCATCTTTCGTGTCTGGCGTTCCTCCTCCAGGTGGTGGTGACCAACACGATTCCCCACGAGCTCCAGAAGCTCCAGTGTCCAAAGATCAAGACGGTCGACATCAGCATGATCCTGTCAGAGGCCATCCGCCGCATCCACAACGGAGAGTCTATGTCCTACCTGTTCCGAAACATCGGAGTGGACGACTGAACGACCTGCACACACATCCACACACACACACACACACACACACACACACACACACACACACACACACACACAGAAACAACCATACCATTTGCCTTTTCAAATCACTCCAGAAACATAGAGGTGAATGTCAAACACTGCACACAGATATATCCATTTCCTGCTTGTATCATAACATACAGATATAAGAGCTAACTTTTTCCTTTGCTTAAAGGGATAGTTCAGATTTTTTTGAAGTAGCGTTGCATGAGCTACTTATCCATAGTCAGTGTATTACCTACTTAGATGTCAGTTGTTACGCCTCCAGTTTGGAGAAGCAGGCAGGAGTACTGACACTGAAGCTAAGACATATACTGCTGTGGACGGAGGCAGCAACAAAATGTATTTTAGTCACCTAAAAAAATCATTATCAGTTTCAGTGTATGCTATAATAAGGATAATTTCACACCTTTACCTTGCTCTCAGACAGTGATTTCAATGGAGTCTGGTTTTGAAGAGAGCAGAGATAACAGCTTCAGTTCCCCGTCAGAAATCGCTGTCTGACGGCAAGACGAAGCCGTGGAAATATTCTAAATATAGCGTACACTGAAACTGATAAAGGTGGCTAAAACACTGCTGTCTCACAATAACACAAACTAAGTGATTGAGGCAGCGGTAGACCAGGAGCTCCTGTGTTTCACAAGCTTAAATAGGTGTTTTTCTAAATGGAGTTTGGTGGCTTCGACAAGAGCATCAGCGGGAAACAGACTGGGCTGTCTAACACCGAGGTTAAGCAGTGAAAATATCCTAAATATAGTGTATACTTAAACTGATGGTGGCTGATAATAGTTTTCTGCTGCCTCCGTCCTCAGCAGTACATTGCTTAGCTTCACTCCTGCCTGCTTCTCCAAACTGGGGCACGCCAATCACCATCTACTGTCACTAATACACTGACTGTGGGTAAGCACCTCACACAGCCCCACTTCCAAAGATCCAAACTGTCCTTTACCATAGAAGATGACTGAATACACACACGTGCACATAGACGATTGAACACACTGATCTGTGTCCGTCATGGACATGAATAGACTACTGCCTGTTTCTCTGATAGCTGCCCTCTCGTCAAACACCTCAGTTTTTCTACTCATCTCTTTCTGAGTACCTTCGTTAGTCACCTCTCCATCTTGTCACATGTCTCTCCACAGAAATCAACGATGTTCAGTCTGTGATCGTTAGAACATACGGTAGCATTGAATGTCTCTCGTGGTACATTTAGTTTTCAGAAAGAGTGCCAGTGCCTTCTGCAGGACGCAACACACAGGCCTTCACCGCTCCGATACACAACTGTGTCTCAGCTAACACGACTAACTCATAACGGCCCCTGTGATTAACCCAGGATGATGCAGGTTCCCGGCTAATTAACTTGCGTAGAGAATCAGAGTGCATGTTTAACCCTCTGTCGGTTTGTTTTTTTACGTGGTGGCTGAATGTGTTACTAACATAGTTTAGAGTCCTGCCAGCTCGCTGTATGTCTGTGTGTCGCTGTAGCACTTAGATGCTGATCTGGTGTCAAATCTACTCATTGCTAAAATTCAACTGGAATTAACAGAAAACACTTCTCAGTCTGGTTCATTGGACGAAACAAACATTTTGTTACGTTTGCAATCATGAGTCATCCATATTACATAGCGTGCCATGGTTTCAGTGCTCATATATTTTTATGTTTGTTCATGCCACAGATGAGCAGTTCCTCCAGATTTTTGTTTTGATACCAGTTCTGCAGTTTGACTCTCCGGTTAGGAGTTGGAGGTTGTTGTTAATCAAATGTAAAAATGGATAAATGATCATTATGACGAGACTGACGAGGTTTGATTCAACACATACGTAACCTGAGTTTCAAAGAATGAGGTTTCAAACTGCAGCTAAAGATGAAAAAGTAAATTGAAACTTTTTCTGACGAGCAAAACTTGACTGAAGCAGGTCTTTGTCACTTTACCAGATGTGTTCCAAAAATGTTTTGTATTTATTTTCAGCACTTAATATGAATAAATATGACCTATGAAAGTAAAGATGCCTCGTTTTGTAGTTTTGTGATTGGGTGTATGTTTTCTTATAAGCATGCTGCTGTTTAAAGGAAGTAAACGTTCCACCTTAAAATTACCCGGCAGCAATAAAAGGAATTGATAAACTTGGAGGCCTATGATTTTCGATAAGCCCCGTTCCCACCAAACACTCTCAGTATGGTACCTTTGGAGCCAACAGTAACCCTTCAGACATGGTACCTAGACCCTAGAGTTTCCACTGCAAACAGTCCTCCTAAATGTGGGCGGGGTTGTTGTCACTCACTGCTCCGTCCAGCGCGCACTGTATTTCCTCCTTTATCAGTCTGCACCTGGTTTATCGTCCACAGAACGAGGCTGCACGCCCACATTTTCAGAACAAAATAGAACAGGCTGCAGTGAGAGTCTCTCTCCATGGGATATTTCAAAATAGCAGCTTTGTGCATTTAGTCCTTCTCAGGCAAGCTCAGGGGTTTAGTGTTGCTGGAGCCCACAGGAACAACGCTCTGTGACACTTTTAAATTTCAAGTAAGGATTAGAATATATGGATTCAAATCACCATCTCATGCATTGAGTAACATTACAAGTTAACGTTCCACCTTAAAAGTTGCCGGCAGTCGGCCCAGTGAATGAAGTGATTTTTTCTCCGACTCCAGCTGCTGTGAGAGGCAGCAAAACATCCTTTCATTTTATAGTTCCAGTTTACTAATCAAACTCTCCACAGTATGAACAGTGGTTACATGAGCCTCAAAACCAGACACAACTCAGCCCTGAGCAGAGTGAGCGTCCTCTACTGACCAATCAGACTGCAGTGTTCACAGCTCCACCTTTTAGTACCAGATCTGTGTGCTAGGTACCCCAAAGTACCCCAGTTCCCACCGAGCAGTACGGTACAGTGCCATTTGTGTCACCGGTAATACAATACAGTGAGTGACAACAACCCCGCCCACATTTAAGAGTGCTGTTTGAGATGGAAATGCTAAACGCACAGAGGGTCTAGGTACCATGTCGGAAGGGTTACTTTGGTTTCAAAGGTACTGTACTGGAAGTGTTTGGTGGAAACGAGGCTTTTGACCTCTTGGTTGCTTCTCTGATTTAAGCCCTCCTTCCCCAGTCTGTCAGTTTTGGTGGGTAGCTCTCTCTTGGCAGGTTTGTTGTGGTGGCATAATCTTACCATTTTCTAATAATGTTTTAATGGTTTGGGATATTCTTTATAACCCAGCCCTGATCTGTCTCTTACCTGTTAGAAGAGCTCCTTGGTCTTCATAGTGTTGCCTGCTTGGTGGTGTTACACTGGTGTAGACTCCGGGGCCGATCAGAACAGGTGTGTGTATACTGAGATCATGTGACACTTAGACTGCCCACAGGTGGATCTTATTTAACTTATTATGAGGCCCTCTGAAGGTAAATGATGAGGCTTCACAGCAAAGGGGGTGAATAGATATACATGCACCACTTTTCAGTTTTGTGCTCTTGAGAATTGTTTTTAACTTTAAAAAAGAAAAAAATTAACTTCATTAAGTTGGTGTATTTTGTGCAGGTCTGTTACATAAAAACAAATTTAAAATCCATGTAAATTCCAGGTTGTAAGGCAACAAAATGGAAAGAATACTAAGGGCTGAATACTGTAACAAGCCACTGTATGTATATGACAGAAGATAAACTAAAAACATAACAGCTCCCTTTAACACATGGTTAGATCACCTCCTCCTCCTCCTCAGTCAGGGTAGAAAATACACACACACACATCCAAAGTAAGATATCAGTAAGTTCCGCCTCTTTGTTTCTTGTTCAACGTATTTTATGTTTATTAATTAATGCTGACAGACAGGTACTGGTTCAGACAAACATGGTGGCGTCAACTGAAGAACAGAACCAGGCAGAGAAGGAAATCTGTTTCAGACCACTCAAAGATCAGCGTACACACCGTCAGATTGTCCCGCTCACACTGTTTGGCACCGCTCCGTCCATGCTCGTTCATCTAGCACAACACATGACACCTCTCTCTAACTTTATCAGTAAAGAAGCTAAGGGTTAATATTATTAAAAAGGACTGAGACTGTTTCAAAATGCTGTGGTATAAGCGAACAAAGCAGATGGAAAATGCAAACAAGTTTAAAAACTACCTTGTTTCCTGTGGAGCTTTTGTTTGCACTTTTAAACCTTTATCCAGTTTTTTTTTTTTTTTTCCCCAAGTTTCTTAAATGTTGCATCACAACACATTATGAGCCTGTTTACACCTGGTACTAACACATGTCTCAGGTGAGCCAATCACAAGTGGACGGCACATGTCAAACGCTGCTGTAAACGACCACCATTGCGTCCTGATCATGGACGTTTGTCGATACAGTGTTGGAGGCGGGGCCCTGGTCATTCCTAAGAAAGAGAGACGCATGATAGTCGCAGGTGCTATGTGTCTCGGCTGTCCACTTGTGTTCGGGTCACCTAAACACGTACTCATACCAGGTGTAAACAGAGTCAGCACAAGCTTACACTTGATCTACATCATCAGGAATCTGTTCCACTACTTCTGTCTGCTCTGGCTGTGAAGTGTTTAAAGATTGGTTACCATGGTTACAGGACAGAATCTGCCAGTTGTCAAGGAGACTTACAAGAAAGTACAATGGTCTGTTCACAAACTGTTTACATTCAGTGTGACTCACCAAAATGCGCCGCGAGGTCTGACAAACGTCCCCTCACTCTCAACTACCGTTATCCTCAACCTTTAAAGCAAGGCACTAAACCCTCTGACCTCCAGCAGCCGCTCAGAGGCCGCCGGGGGCGAAATGTGAAGCAGGAGGAAGTAGTTTGGTCACCATTTAAAGGTCCAGTGTGTAGGCTTTAGCTATATTTAGCAGTTAGGTTGCAGAACTGAAACTTCTCCTGCATGCTGCCCAGTTCAGACCAAAGGTTTTTGAAGACGAGCTGCTTTCTACAACGTTCTAAAAACCTGCCGGTTCACACCAATGCAAGTAGATGAGACGATGTATCGTCTCTATGCAACAACTCTCTGTACTTCTGTTCTGATTCCTAGGGCCCGGTTATGTGGGGTGTCTGGGCTCAGCCTTAGAGATAGGGGGAGGAGCTTGAACATCCGGAGGGAGCTCAAAGTAGAGCCGCTGCTCCTTCACGTCGAAAGAGGCCAGTTGAGGAGGTACGGGCATCTGATCAGGATCCTCCTGGGCGCCTCCTGTTAGAGGTGTTCTGGGCACACTGGTAGGAGGCCCCGGGGCAGACCCAGAACACACTACATATCTCATCTGGCCTGGGAACGCCTTGGGGTCCTCCAGGAGGAGCTGGAAAGTGTTGCTGGGGAGAGGGACGTCTGGGGCGCTTTGCTCGGCCTGCTGCCCCCACGACCCAGCTTTGGATGGACCGTCAGCCGGTTTGAGTCAAGCTCAGTCAGCCAGTTCACACCGCTGCAACTTTCCTCTGCAACGTTCTAAAACGGTTTCCTCTCGTCGCAAATCTTTGGTCTGAACTTGGCTTGCCGAATGTGCAGAACTACAGTGGCAGACGCAAAAATGCAAAGGACCCTGTCAAGAGCCAGTGTTCAATTTGTCTGTTCTTGGCTACTGTAGAAACAACATGGCGGACTCCATGGACAAGGAACCGCTCTGTATGTAGATATACATGGCTCATTCCAAGGTAACAAACCCCCGGTTTTTATTTTCAGGTGATTACACACTAAAGAAAACATAATCATTAATATTATATTCCATTGCTGCCAATATGTCCCCCTGAATCCGACACACTGGACCTTTGAAATATGAGTCTACAATCTGTAACAACAGTTAAATGCTGCGGTGCTACAATCTGTCCGTCCTCCAACATGGCAGCTTGTCGTCACTGTACTCACCGGCAAACACTCTTTAAACACTTGTTCTGTTTTTTTTTAATGCAGGCATGAGCAGACATGATGGGTAACAACAGTGATAGTCAGCGAGCACACATCAGAAGGCTTCGTGAAGGCAAAAGCAGCATGTTAACCAAGAATAAGTCATAACAAGGCAAAGTGATCACTTCCTGTGTTTCGACATTAAACAACCCAAAGTGACCAGGACTTGATTTGGTGATCAAACAGCAACTGTACAGCTCACATTGGTCCGACACAGAGATGAAACTGTAATAAAAATACTTGTGAAATAAAAATACCCAAGTGAGTCGCTTATGGCTGATTTTCATTCCTCTAAAAAAACACAACAAAAAAAAGCTTTCAGAGAGTCTTGTTCCTGTCCGACAGGACTACAATGTAAATATACTGCATGTTCTGAACAAATACTTGGTGTCTTTAAAAATGAGTCAATCTTACATAAAAACCACCGTATGCCGTGAGTCTGTCGCCTAACTCAAACACACTCATGACGTCTGAACAATCCATTCAAACTGTTGTTATTGTGGGTGTCTATTATTGTGACATTGTTCACGGTGTATCCAGGGGAGCAGAGAGAAGAGCTCCACAACGTAAACAGAAAAATCACCTTTGTCGGTTGGTTCCATTTCTCATGTTCCTGTTCTAGGCTGAATAATTCCCCAACAGTTCTTGAGCTGAGCGATACACAAGCTTCGAAAATCTAACACTAACAACTTCCTGTCGGTCAGAGGTGAAGGTCGGGAGCTGGTACAGATTCAGACGCTCACATACAGGGACACATTGGTCGACATAAACGTTTTTGAAGAGAAAATACCTTATTTTAAAGGCGTGCATGTACAACACAAAACCAGAGGACACTGGTCTCCTCTGCTCTGTCCCACTGTGGCTGTGGTCGAGTTATCTTTTATGATTAGGCCTGGCTCAGACTACAGGATGCTATCAAGATTATCTTGCCAGAGGGAGCATGAATGCACCGCCTCGTGTCATCTCATGGGGAAGCAGATGTAAACAAAACAGAGACTGATGATGAGAAACAGAAGGCAAAGTGTGCTAGCTAACGTTAGCAACAAGGGCTAAAATATTTACTGTTACTTGCCGATGCACAGACGTAACAAATTCATAATCATTCATTCATTTTCCATAACCACTTATCCTGTTCGGGGTCATGAGGGGGTGGAGCCTATCCCAGCTGACACTGGGTGAGAGGCAGGGTTCACCCTGGACAGGTCACCAGACTGTCACAGGGCTGACACATAGAGACAGACAACCATTCACACTCACATTCACACCTACGGACAATTTAGAGTCACCAATTAACCTGCATGTCTTTGGACTGTGGGAGGAAGCTGGAGCACCTGGAGGAAACCCACGCTGACACGGGGAGAACATGCAAACTCCAGCACAGAAGGGCTCCCCCACCCTGGGTTTGAACCAGGAACCCTCTTGCTGTGAGGTAACACTGCTACCCACTGCACCACCGTGCCATCCAAAATTCATAATCATCCAGATTTTAAATCCTAAATATCAAACATGTTGGAGATGACTGGCCCCTTTGGGACGTTACAGACTGGATCTGTAAACCTGTCACATCACCAGACAATCTAGGTGGCACATTGGTACCGACCAAGGTCCAAGACCAGATTCCTCCTTTGATTGTCGGAGCCTCATACTGCTGTAGTCTGAGCCCGGCTGTGGGAAGGTTCCTGACTGGTGAAACGTCACCTCATGACGTCTTTTATCAAGGTCAAGGAAAAGTGTCCAGGGAAGAGACAAAGGACTTCAATGTGCCAGTGTGACATGACAGCTTGGACGTGCAACACAGGATATGAATTTTCACAAGAAGCAGAGCTGCGCTTGTGGAATTTTCTCTGTTTGCAAGATGACAAACAAACATAGTATTTTAATATTCTATAATATTAGTAAGAGTCTACAGCAACACTAGTGGTTCTATCAAGGAGGTGCTTTCAGTTCAAAGCTAATGTTAGCATGCTAACAAGCTCACAGTGATGGTATTAACATGCTGATGTTTAGCAGGCACAATGTTCAACATCGTAGTTTAGCGTATTAGCATGCTAACATTTGTTAAATAGCACTAAATACAATGGGCTTGGATCATTTCTCTAGTTCTTGCCTCCTTGTCTGTCTCCTTGTGACCTGGAAATTGATCTCAGCCACCATCATGAAGGATAGATTAAATCCTAAAATGCATCTAAAGGAGAGAGGAGGTTTGCCACAGGAGCTGTGAGTAAGGATGCACAGGTGTCTCCTTTGTGAAAATCGGTTCACACATCATATTAACTGACGGTCCTGGAGCACACACGTCACATTCTGTTAAATCCCATCTGTTAAATGCATCTACTCCTCTCTCCTCACGTCTCTTCATCGTCTCCTCCGCTCTCATCTCAGACGGGAGGGACTAAGACGTGAGGATAGGAGGCAAGGAAAAGAAATCAAGGATGTATAAAATGGAGAGCTATGAGCAAGGACGCACAAGTGAATCCTTGGCAGAAATCTTTTCACCACCCATGATGAATAATGACACACGTCATATTTAGCTGATGTCGCTCCTGGAGCACGTGTCACAATTTGTTAAATGCCTGTTGCTTCGACTCCTCTCTCCTCGTCTCCTCCTCACCTTCTTCGCTCACATCTCAGGTGGGAGGGACTAAGACGTGAGGAGAAGAGGTGAGGAAAGGAACTAAGGATGTACAAACTGAGAGATGAGAGGAGGGGCTGGTACAGCTGAAGCTGATGAGATGATTTGCTTGTAAACAAATTTAAAGTTTCACCAGTAGATGGTGCTGGAGGAAAAGACACAGGATCACTGACGTTAAATCACAACTCACCCTCCGACTCATTCTCTGGGAACCATCGATGTTTGTAAAAAGTTGCATTGATTACTGATAAGTAGCCTAATCACACTGTCGGCTGGTTCAGTGTTTGCAATAATCAGAGCTCGCCAGCAAGCTGGATTATCTTGATAAAAACATACACCAACTGATAATAATCACCACAGTGAATGTGACAGTGACATGAGAGCAGCAAAACACACTATTTGCTCGTTTAAAACTTTGTATAAGTTACGTGAGTGTGAACGCTGTCTCACTCAGCACCATTTTGCCACCCACATGCAAATATGAACCTCATATTTGGAACGTCAAACAGCCACTACTGGATAATAGTCAAATCAGAAACGTTATATATATATATTCATATTGTATAAACAGAAACTGTAAGGTATGGGCAGATGTCTTGATTCGTTTTTTCATGGACAAATAAAGAAAATGGTGCATTCGCCAATTTGAAAGAGACTCAATTCCCATTTTCAACATCTGACCCAAAGAGCATTTTCTTGACAAGCAACACCATCTCTGAGGTTGCCTCGAGTGTTTGCAACTTATCAGATTCTTCTAACAAAAGACCAAACTTTGGAAAATAAAATAAAATTTTCTGCTGCTGAACCTGAACCTCCGTAGCTTCTTGGGTTCCAGAAAAAAAATCTGACCTTTAACAACCACAGCAACACTTACCCATATTCAGACTACATCAGGCATTTATCACTTACTTAAGTTCATTTTCTAAAGTCATAATACTGACACTGGGACCTTCTACTCTTCTCCTAACACAAGAGATGTGGAGTGTGTTTACATGCACACAGTTTTCTGAATAACACTGTCGCTCATATCCACGTGAAGTTTAACAAACATTTCTCAGAGGAAAAACTAACCCGATATGTTTGCATATTAGCAAGTACTCACTGATTAGAAAATACAAATACTGATCGGAATATCAATGAAAATATAAATGGCAACAACTTCATGAATATTGTATTTTACTTTTTTACCAAGATAGCAGGAAACATCAGCAAATGTGTACAGTTACAGGACTTAGACAACTAGCTATGACTGATAAACTGACAGGCTGGTATGGAGGCAAAAAAAGGTCAAAATAATTTGAAATTCATAAGCAGCTCAATGAATTATTTTTAAAATATGTCCACTGAATACTTGATGTTGAAATTTATCTTTCATTTTAATTCATTTTTACTGACTGTATAGCTCTGTAATATTATATAACTGACTGATCTGAATGTTGACAAAATTTAAAAAAAAAAAGCCAGGTGCCACAGTGTTTGTTAGATGGTTTCTCAGCGTCAGGCATTATAGCTTCAAGAAGCTCACACCAAGGACTACAGTATGTAACTGAAGGGTGTATTTATGTTATTAACTTTTATGAAAAAGGCAAAATGATGCAAATTACCGAGCGAAAAACTGAGAATTAGTTGCTCCTGCATTGCCGAGTATTTGTCCCCATTTCTACCTCTTAAGATCCCTAGAGTAGGCCACGGATTTATACTGAACATAGACCGTAGTGATGACCTAACGTAGGTCTCTCTCTTTACTGTAAAAAGTAAACGTTACGATGCTTTTACAGAGAAAATATCAACAAATAAACAAATCTCTTAAACGTTACCACAGAAATAAGGAGGAAGCAAACCTGACTCCCCTTGATGTAGCTATACGTTACCTCGTTAGCTAGCAAGTGTTTTGCTAGCATAGCATCAGCATTTAGCATAACTAAGTATAACATTAAACCATGGTTCTGTCAGATTCCAAGTTTGCTCAACTGTTACTGGAGCACAGAGGGAAAAGGGGCGGGACTTAGGAAGGGCTAATTACATAAAACCATCCTGCATCAAATATTCACAAAACTCCACTGAAATTCTTTTAAAACATTTAGGTTAGTTTAAAAAATCTGGTTGTTAAAATTAGATCGGTTACACCACTTGAAAAAAAAGGGTGAATTAAAACTATTTAAAGTCAGGCAGATGGATTTAAAATAAAATAAATCAGTGCTATACGTCACCTGTTTTTTTTTTTTTTTCTAAATTTCAACATTAAGTATTCAGCAGTGGTTAAATTTTACAACTAGGATATCAGTTACTTATAAAATAAATGTAATAATTTGGCCTTTCTTTGCTTCTGTAGTCGCCTACATTATCAATCTATCTTAGCCGGTAAGAGGAAATGATTTAGGAATTCCTAAAATACGTCTGAGGTTATTTGTATACAGTATTACTGTAAAATGGTTTGTCCACCAGAGAACACTGACGAGTTTATTTTTCTGTTGTAAAATGTTCAGTACATATCTGTATCATTATTCTTTAATAATCAACTTTAAGCATCCTTAATAGAAATACTGATGTATATATGTTATAAAAAAAGAAAATTCTCCAGCAGCTGCTTAAAAAAATCCAGTAACACTCAACAATTTTTGGCACTTAAGTTACACCCACTTGTGTTTACCTCGACTAATGACGTTATTTGCAGAGCAGTTTTGCCTCCAGGAAATGTTTGAACACTATAAGGTGCACCTCCAGTTTCCCATGCAGCCTGGGCTCATGAAACTGTGCAGTGAGTGCAGGTGGAAGCTGTGCACAAAAAGCCTCAGAATAGCAGTGTATTCAAACTCATATTCACGGGCAAATTCACAAAGAAGGAACTGCGGCTGCTCTTAGCACTATGAACTAAGCATCATTTGCAACCGCTATCTGCCCCACCTCAAGGTCCGATTCACCAAAGATATTGCGATAATGACATTACAGCGCAAACACGTCTGTAAAGTTTTGACAATGTTTTTTGCATCTGATTGCAATGCCGCAAACTATAAATGTTGCCTCTGAGCCAAAGTTACAGCAGGGCAAGCGATGGCAGAGAGAAAAAGAATAGTGACATTTTCAGACAGTGAGCTACAGGTCCTGACCGACGAGGTGCAGAGGGGTTCCTCAAAACTTCAGGCAGAGATTTAAATGTGACAAAGAGAGACCATATTTGGGATTTAATATCCCAGTCTGTCAGTGCAATTTATTTACCGCCAACTCTTTGGCGACTCTAATAATTCCACTGTAACGGCTGCGCTGATCTTTGTGAATTAGACGGTGAGATGCTATCTGCTTGGCAGCACAGTTAGAGGTGCACATCACCCTTTGTGGGTCTATGTGACCATTTGCAGGTGCATTTGGCTCTTTGTGGGTACATTTGACCCTCTGCAGCTGCATCTGGCCTTTTTCAGGTGCATTAGGCCCTTTGCGGGTGCATCTGGCCCTTGCAGGTGCATATGACCCTTTGCGGGTGCCTTTGCGGGTGCATCTGTCCCTTTGCGGGTGCATCTGGCCCTTGCAGGTGCATATGACCCTTTGCGGGTGCCTTTGCGGGTGCATCTGGCCCTTTGCGGGTGCATATGACCCTTTGCGGGTACAATTGGCCCTTTGCGGGTGCATTGAATTCCATTATTTCTTTCTGTCTTCATTCTGCACGTTTTGTGGCTGCAAAAGCTGCGCAATCCTTTTGTGAACTCGCCCATGAGTTTTCTTTATGATCCTGGATATGAATGAATTTTTGAAAACCCTGCACCAACTAAAGAATTTAATGCATGACCATCCTGATCACCAGGATGTTGGTGTGCATGTAAACCCACAGATACTGTAGTAAACACCAACAAATATACACCATTAGAAGCACACATTAGACTATTCACACCCTGTTTGCCATTGATGTCGATAGAAAAGAGATGAAACAGACTGATTCTGGACTACTAGACCATTTCGTAGTCATGCGCTCATTGCACTGCCTTACTCTCGGATATCAGACCCACTTAATTGCTTAAGCCATTTAAACACTTTTAAATACATGTACTGAATATATACAAACAGTATGCCACCACAGTTCAGACCTGAAAAGCACGCCTCTGCCTGATTCCTTCCATCGCTTGCAGAGAGTTAGGCTAGAAAAGAGAAACCAAAGGCTTGGGTGGGCGTTCTGCTATGTCAAAGTTTTTGTCCCTAATCAGAAATTTGTCGGCCATCTTGTTTTGTCGTTTTTATTATGCAACTATCAGCAGGTTGTGGCTATTTCCTTTCAAAGTTTTTGTTTTGTCTTTAAAAATGCGGTGGCCATTTCTCCATGTAGTTCTTGATTCAAATGCCTCGCGACAGAAAACACGTTTGTCCTCTTCGTGAGAATCCAGTCCGGTCCCGAACAAAAAGAGGAATGGTTCAGCAACCACCTGGTTAAAAGTAGTATAACAACAATCGAACGATGTCCATTCTTGTTCGGTTTTATTCTGCGTTGACGCCCTCTGTCGCTCTGTAAAGCACTTTGTGACAAGCCTGTTCAATAAAAGCGCTTCTTTAAAATGAATTTGAATCCGGGTAGTATACTGTTACTGAAGAGAGGAGAAGCCAACACAGATCATCCATAAATAAAGCACAGGTTGTTGAATGTGGTTTCCGTGTTGATTGCCAAGCCGGTTGCCAGGAAGACACACAAGGAGGATTGTGGGTATTACAGAGGGAGCATTCTGGGATTGGTTATTGACTGACAGAGCTGTAAGCCGCTGGCAGATGTCAGATGTGAGGCTGTTTCTTTCCTCTGTGAATGTCGTCCTCCTACTCCTCCTTTCAGCAGGTGTCATCCCTGTTTTTTTTTTTTTTTGTTATTACCCACTACCTGTCCGTGCAGTAAATGGTTGATTGGAATAAAATACAGCCCAGGTCAGAATGAAGGCAGAGCTCCTCCTCTTCCAGTCACAGACAGGAGGGAGGAAGTAGCAGCAGTCTAGGAGGGTTTGGGGGTCTTCAGGGCGTCCACTTTGGTCTCCAAGTCTGTAATCTGTGAAAACAACAACAGAGAGGAAGAGTGGGTTTTGTGTTTTGCATATTGACGAAATTTCTAAAATCATCTTTAAAGTTTCTTAAAAACACAATCTCTTGTTTTCGGGAACATCGCTAGAAATCAGTCTGAACAATCTCTATCACATCACATTGGTCATCACAGTCACACATCTACATGTGTTGTAATTAAAATGCGAAGCTTCAGGCAACACTTTGTTGTCGACTTCTTGTAGTTGCCCCGGTAACCCAATGTTTGGGATGGAGACACTAGGAGAGGACTGGCAGGAACAGATGGTCCTAGGCAAGTTTATCTTTTATCTACAATTTCTCATGGGACTGTACAAACAGTTTTCAATGTGTCAGTCTGCAACATTTGCTGTGTGTAAAAATAAGAGGACCAAGGACGGAGCCTTGGGGAACACCACAGGTCAGCGGGGCCACTAAAGGGGGAACGTCTCCAGTGAAAAAATTCAGTCGACATTTATGACTTCACCAGTCTGATGCAGTGTCCCTGAAGCCAACACATTTTTCAACACAAGTAAAAAATGCATCTTCATCAGTATCAAATGCTGAGCTAAGATCAAGTAAAATTAAAACTGAACAATGAACAGCTTTAGCTGTACGTAGGGGGCTCCTGCATTTCTGAATGTGTTGTGTACCAAATGCAACGGTATTTTACAAAACTACACCAGATTAAATTAAAGGAGGACTGGCACCTCGTCACTTGAGATCTGTCCTGTTAAGGTGAGTGTTTCACTGACCTTTTCCTGCAGGTTATCCGCCTCCTCTTTGTGTGTTGCCTCACTCTCTTCCTGTGCTCGACGCTGAGCCGTCTCCTTCTTCAGGTACTCGATCTCCCTACAACACAGACACACGTTTAAGACCCCCTCCTATGAAAATCAACCACACAAAAGGAAGCATGCATCTATTCATGGACGAGAGGCTCGTACTAATGAGAGATGTAGAGATAAATGGCTGAGCTGTAACATTAGCTAGCTCATTGGTGCTAGGTGAGCTAGCAGTACAGTCACGGAAAAAATTATTAGACCACCCTTGTTTTCTTCAATTTCTTCTTCATTTTAATGCCTGGTACCACTAAAGGTACATTTGTTTGGACAAATATAATGATAACAACAAAAATAGCTCATAAGAGTTTAATTTAAGAGCTGATATCTCGCCATGTTCCATGGTTTTCTTGATAAAAACCAAAATCACTCGAGTTCTTACATCAATAGCGATGGCATTGTACTGCCAAAAACAGTGCTTTTAGGCATTTCATGTTTGCTTTTCTGTCTGTTAGTCACATGATACACACAGGAGTTAGTACTTGATTGCATAACCATTGTTTTTGATGACTGCAGCCATGCATCTTGGCGTGTTCTCCACCAGCTTCTGACATTGTTCTGCGGTCACAGCAGCCCATTCCTGTTGCAAAAATTCAAACAAATCTGCTTTGTTTTGGGGCTTGTGGTTCTCCATTTTGAGTTTGATGATGTTCCACAGGTTTTCAATTGGATTTAGATCTGGTGATTGAGCAGGCCAAGGCATGGTTCGAATGTTCTGGTTCTCCATCCAGGCTTTAACTGACCTTGCCGTGTGGCAAGGGGCATTGTCTTGTTGGAAAATCCAGTCATTAGAGGCAGGAAAGAGTTTATCAGCTGATGGAAGAAGACTGTTTTCAAGAGTAGCCCTGTACGTGACCTGGTTCATTCGCCCTTCACACAGCTGCATTTGCCCTGTTCCACCCATACTGAAACAACCCCAGATCATCACCGATCCACCCTCATGTTTTACTGCAGGGGCGAGACAGTCTGGTTTGTAGGCTTCTCCAGGCTTCCTCCTAACCAGTAAGTTGGCTGGAGTGGGCATCAACTCAAAATTGGATTCATCACTGAAGAGAACCTTAGCCCAATCATCAACAGTCCAATCCTTGTTATCCCTAGCAAAGCGTAAGCGGGCCTTCCTCTGCCTTTCGTTGGTGAAGGGCTTCTTCTGTGCCCTGTGTGACTTCAGACCAGCTTCAAGAAGTCAGTTTCAAACTGTCCTTGCTGAACAGGTCACATTTCTCGACAGTGCCCACTCATTTTTAAGGTCCCTGGAGGTCTGACGACGATTCTTGACACAGGAACGGATGAGTGCATGGTCCTCTCGTGGGGTAGAAAGACGTTTCCTGCCTCGACCAGCTAGCAATTTGGTAGCACCATGTTCGGCTTGCTTTTTCAATCAATCAATCACTTTATTTGTCCCCAATGGGGCAATTGGTTGTACAGCAGAGGGAGCAACCGTGAGAAACAAATAATCCTATACAAACAAACAATAACATAAATACTATACAAAAATATAATACTTTATAATACTATTAAAAGAAATAGTAAAATAAATAGAAAATAAAATCAATCAAAAACACTACAGGCAAGCTACCTTTTCCTCCTGGAGTTGAGTAGGGAGATGGCAGAAGGAACAAAGGAATGTTTATATCTGTTAGTTTTGGCTAGTGGAAGTCTGAGCAATGAACCAGATGTAATAGTAATATTTCTTGGTGTAATGAACGGCTGTCTTGGAAGATCTTCAGTTTTTTGGCTACCTGTCTCTCACTCATGCCAATTTCCAGCAGTGCCAAGATGGCTGCCTTTGTGGCTTCACATAATTCTTTTGTTTTAGGCATTATGTGAGAGCTGACGACTTCTGAGTTGTGCTACGGCTTGAATGTAAGCAAGAAACCACTCTACTGTAGGCCTTTGCATGTAAATTGAAGGCATGAAATGGCCTCTTATATACCCTGGGAATACAATTAAGCTTAAGCATGTCAAATAGGACATAAAGTATTATGGAATCAGCTGCATTTTTTGTCATGTTCATTGTATTCTTCAGGTGATATACCTTAAGTGGTACCAGACATTAAAATGAACAAGAAATTGAAGAAAACAAGGGTGGTCTAATATTTTTTTCCATGACTGTAGATGCACTCTTCTTTCTGTGGAGTGTGATACAGTCAGCAGGTGTAGTTCACTAGAGAGAAAACAGTTCCTACATGAAACTGCTCACAACAAGGTCTGTGGATTATCTTGAGTAACCAGGTCATGATTTCTGGAAAGAGACATTGCTGTTGAGTTTATCTGTGTATTTTTTGGCACCACAAGCTGAGTGCCATCTAGTTCCTTTATACTGGAGAGAAGACAGACATCTCTACAGCTGATATCTCCAACACTCTGTGACTCACACTGACACAATCTAGACTGATAAACAGCACAACGGTTAAGGGGAAAAATATGAGGTGAACGCTCCCTGTAATGTATCTGTCCTTCCTTACTTCTGCTGGTACTCTTTGATCAGTCTCTTGGCTTTGCTGTATTTCCTCTCTAGGGTTTGGTACTGAGCCTGGGTTTCCTTCAGGTGTTCATCCACTGCCTGAAAACACACACACACACAGTCAGAAAATCTAAAAAAAATTAAGTTTTTAGGAGCTGTTTAATAATGAGAGAAAAAATACTTCATCCATTCATGACAGTTACTGACCTTACACAGCGACTGCGCCTCCATCCAGTAGCCCTCCAGTTTCTCCATCCTCTCTTTACTGTCCCGGATGTTTTGCTCCAACTGAGCACGCTCCATCCGCCAACGCAACTTATCCTGCTCCGCATGAGCCAGCTGGAGGTAAGGGGCGGGAACGTGGGTGGAGGAGGAGGAGAGGAGGTGTGTGGGAGGCAGAGTTAGCGTTAAGTCATCGTTCAACCAGCAAAGGCACTGATGTTGTGTTAGTGTACACTGTGCTCTGCAGTGTAACCTGGATACTGCCGTGTGTTTTATTTCTGCATGTTAAGAAGAGACTGAACGTGTTCTCACCTTCCTCTTCAGCAGCTGGATCTCTGCCTGGGTTACTGCATGTTTAATCTGGAGCTACAGACAGAGACAGATTGACACAGCGTTGAAAACAAAAATGGACACAACCCACACGCACGAAAAAAACATATAAGCCTGATAAAACTGAAAAACAGACTGTGAGTGAAATTATAAGGATCTAAATGATCAACTTCAGACATACCTCCTTGAATTTGTGGGCCAGCTTCTCGGGGTCCAGCTCCACAGGAGACAACATGTCCTGGTTCTCGGCCAGGTCGAACACCTCGATGGAGTTTGGAAACACAGGACTCATCTCCTCCTCCTCGTCTGTCGCATATTCACCTGTCTGCAGGGCGACAGAAAAGACGGGAAAAGATGAGGTGTACAATCACAGGCTGCAAACAGAACCCACTGTCCCATCAATATGGCAAAACAGTCCAATGCTTGAGTGGAAAAATATTAAACGACCACAGCCGTCCCTTTGTGGGGACAGAGAGCACCACTTAGCACAAGCATTTGATCGTAATTTTTTACGCATGACAATAAACTTGAACTTTAACTGTAATCACCACGTTCAGCTGCTGTCCTCAGGGCAAAGGTACCAAATCATCTGTGCAAAGGAAAACATCTTTGTCCCTGTTGTTATAAAATATCTTTATCAGTAAGGACAGACACTTCTTGAAGCCAGCCGGCCACCTCAGCACACTGCATCTGACATCTATTTATTTAACCTCGACCCTGTCTCATTTCTTATATACCCTTATCTGATGTTTTAGTTTCCCTTCGCCCCTCTGAACAGACTTATACAGGAGGACAACTCTTAAACACCCTGACGCGTCATCAGTGGTCGATGATGGCGTTTACCTAAACCAACATGATTATGGCGATGATGGTATCAGCACGATGACATTTGCCGTTTGTCTGATGGAGACAGAAAAGCATGGATGCTTGTGACTCATTCGTAGCATAAGTTTTACGCTATTAATTGATCAAACAAGTCATCAAATAAAAAAGAACACTGCTTCATTACCAGGGGTCTCGTTTATAAACATTGTGTACCTACAAAACGAGGCCTGAGAGATGCGTACGCCACTTCCCACGCAAAGGGTGTGCTCGATAAAAACAGACTCTATGGGAGAACTTTTGACGACTCCTACACGTCACATCATGGTGCCCAAAAAGACTTTTGGGATGATCAGGATTTGATCAATTCAATCCAATAACATGTCTTTCGTCTTCAAAACCTGCAAGATTAAATCATTTTTATCTGACTTTTTCATGAAAAAAAGTAGATAATTAAGTATTTTAATGGATGTAAGGTAAATATGAAGCTAACGCTGGTTAGCTTACCTTAAAATGGGGAATGTAAACAGCAAGTTATTGACTTTTATGGTTACTTGGTGAGGTTTAGAGATGTTGATAGGTGAATTTTGTTACCAGCAGACTAAGCTACGCTGCTGTTTCCTAGTGTTTTCTGTCTTTGTGCTAGCTAAGCTAACCAGCTCCCAGTGTTGGCTTCATATTTACTGCACAGACATAAGAGTGTTATCAAGAAAGCAAAACAAGTGTCAAAATGGCACTTGCAGATCAAAGTCAGTGCGTTAACATGACATCAGAGAAAATTGATTTATTGTGTTAGTGCAACTAAAACCAGACTTTTAAAATCCATCTAAACATGTTAGTCTGACTGAAATCGTACTAAATCGAATTTATCAAAGTCAGACTAACACACCCAGATCATGTGACTCCTGCATGTATACAGTCAGTCAGAGGCGCTCTGAGCATGCTCCACAGTTTCCGCCCCGGGCTTTGACCCGGAAGTCCAATAGCATTAAATGTGTAAGAGAAGAAGAAGCCGGTAACAACATGGAGAAATCTACATCCAGAGCCGTGACTTTTTGGACGGACCAAATGTACAGAGCTGTAAAGTTGTCCACCATGGTACCAGTTAGCTGCTAGCTAACCGTAGCTAACTTGTTTGTCCATTGTTTGGTCTGTGACGTAAAAGGTCAACAGGAAAAAGGTCCAATACTAACAAGCTGAAAGGGGGCATATCTCCACCTATCAGAGAGGAGTCGCACAGACTGAGGCCTCCCGTGCTTGTATACTGGGACAAGGACAGGAGTCCAGTTAAATGTCCTCGTCCAGCTGTAACTGTAGCTCCACCTCACTGTGCATATTACTGAGTGACATTCCCACTTCCACTCCTTTCTCTCTTCATAAGTTGCCGTGTAATTTCATTTGGAGGAGTGTGTGTCAGATGAAATGGTATAAATGGTAACTGAAGCCTGGAGCAGACCACGTACTGTAAGTATGAAATTACAAATTAAGTGAAACAAGCGACCCTCTGAAATCAAACGCAGCCACTGTAAATATCTTCCACTGAAAGGTTCACACCATCACCAACAGGCTGCTAACCATCTGTCTTCTCCTCACAAAGTAAATTAGCTGCACATTAATTCATGTCTGACAAAAATGCATTAACTAAAATGTAGCATTGCACTTAATCTATCTCTGTTAGATGTAATGACCGTCCTGCATCTTCAGCTCTGGTTACACTTCTCTGCTCTGACTCGAAGCCAAGCCGACTCTCTGACTGCTTTTATTATGAGGCATCAAACTTGAGCGCACGCTGCTGTCTGTTTACATTAATGTCCTCTGCTTAGCGCTGTCTCTGCGGCTCTCACTGCCGTCACTGCTGATTCATGAAGCACATTTATTCTCTAGAAGTTCTGGAGCTTCGATCATGAACTCTCCTGAAAGATTTTCTGTCTCTTTGGGTTGGAAAAGTTCAGTTAGTGTGTGTGTGTGTGATGTGGTGACTTAGATGAGTGAGGAGCAGGGCTGCAGACAGACTTTTAGAAATACTGTGAGTATTTAAAATAAATATATGTATTTACCTTTTCAGTTATATCTGCTGTCCTCTCTGCCTCTCCACATTAAGGTGAGGTGTTCAGCTGTAATTCTTCATTTTATTTTGATATTTTTAGTTTTTGACTTAAAAAAAAAGTCAAATTTCATCTTAAAGATATTTAAATCAGCCTTGAAAACCCAACATGTGCAATATGTGTGTAATCAAAGAATACACACTCCTCTATATGTCATTATAAACCCTAAATTTCCAGATGTATTTAGGAAGTTTTGATGGTGACATCCTCAGTGGTAGCTGCGTCTCAGCTGACTCTCAGTCGTGAGTTTAATCACACCAGACGACCTGATTTACTTTCTAGTTATGCTGTAATTGTGTGAATACATTCTGGTCAAAATAAAGCCCTCAGATGGTGACAGGGGATTATCAGGAGGCTCTGGACAAGGCTAGCTCTTCAAAATAAAAGACCCCAGGTGGAGCCATTTGTTTACCAGGGCGGGAGGGGCCCAAGCAAAGCTGAATTTTAAAAATAAAAGCAACTACATGGTAATAGGATCAAATTTAAAGCTTTTTGAAAGAATTCAGTAGTTGCAGTGAACTGAAAAAAATCATTACATCCTTAGTCTGCTTTAATTTGAAATTCTACTGCTCTCCATACTTTTATTTACAGACTTTATTTAAGCTTTATTCAGGTCTCAAAGTACCTCAGTAAACTTCTACCATACATTGACTTCTACTGCATGCTGTCAGCAACAGAAACCACTCAAAATTCAAAACTTTACACTCTTGCTTGGATTGAACTTTTTTCTACTTTATTTGCTTTTTAAAAGAACAAAGAATTTCTTTTTTTTGGCCTTTTTAGTTAATAATTTTCAACTTTCACCTTTTACAGTATTTCAGTTTAACTTCCAGCTTTTCTAGGAATAAATCTGAGCTCTTAGCTTCTTTAGATAACGAACTTCAGCTCCCAGTTCTGCCAGTTTTACATTTGAGCTTCCAGGTTTTTCAGCAGTGGAGTCAATGCATTTTAACTCTCAGGTTTTTCAGGCAATTTATGTTATATTTTTTTAATTTTCAGCAGTGCTTTGTGATTCATGTCAGCTGTCAGCGTTCACAAAAGACAAAGGAGCTCCTCACTGACTTCAGACGTCAACAGGAGGAGCACCTACCCCTCAGAACAGGAGAGGAGGAGAGGAGGAGGTGGAGAGGGTCCCTAGTTTTAAATTACTGGGAACCCACATCAGCGAGGACCTCAAGTGGACTGTGAGCTCAGCTGCTATGGTGAAAAAGGCCCAACAGAGAGTATACTTCCTCAGGACGCTGAGGAGGACCGACTTCTTTGCAAAATGACTCGAGTCTTTCTACCACTGCTCAGTGGAGAGCATCTTGACAGCCTGTATCACCGCCTGGTGTGGGGACTTTTGGGCGGAAGACAGCAACCCTCCAGAGGCTGGGCAACACAGCACGATTGACTCTTGTGTCATTCACAAACATTTCCTACAGGAAATGCACGTTTTAGTTACATTCAGCCCTCTGACCCCGGTGTTAAGAGAAATGGAACGTGCTGCTGAAATCATTAAATACATTTGGTTAACTGTAATTTGTTTTATCGACACACTCAAACAGTTGAAATGGTTGTTGTTGTGGAGCTGAGCCGGCTGTTACACTGTCTGACCACAAGGTGGAGAAGCTGGACTGAGTTTGAAAGTGCAGGCCACGTGGTGGCACACAGACCGACATTTTGTCACACACACACACACACACACACACACACACACACACACACACACACACACACACACACTTGTCTCCTCATCTGTTCATCTCCTCTCGTTGTCTCTCCTCCCTCTTTTGATTTCCTGCAGCTGACGAAGCAACATTAGCTGAAGATGTTCTGAGTTAATAACAGAGAGCCAGCGTCAGAGCTGCACACTGCAGCACCTGGTGACATCATCTAAAGGATCAGATCGCTGTGCTTCCTAAATTTTGATCTTGTAATATTCACATAAATTTGACTTTGTTTTTGGAGGCTGTGTTAAATTTGTTTCATATTTTGTGACGTTCTAAATACACAAAGCTGCTGCCGTGTGTGAAAGATGCACAAAGGCAAGGGTGCAGGTTTTGTTTCAACATTGATGGACACACACATGAAACGAGGGTTAGGAGTCCTCCCCCAGGAAATTTGCATCATTTTTTTGCCTTTTTTTGCATCAATTTATGGTGGAGATGTCTTTAATTTCCCCAAAATAAAAGTCCTCTGCTCCTCTCATGTTTTCATTGGGAGGGGGGGACACATCCCCCTGCATCCCCCCTGAAATCTACACCTATGCATGGAGGCATATTCTTGCTGTACGTGTTTGTCAGTCTGAGCATGTACCTCCTCATCGTCGTCCATGTACTGTTTGTATCTCTGCTCCATCATCTCTCTCTGCCACCTCTCCTGTTCCAGAGTCTGCTGGATCAGCTGTGCCACTTCGCTCTGCTCCCCCGGCTTCTCCCGACCAATCACAAACCTGGAAAACATTTAAAATCCACTGGTTAAATAAACAATCTCAAGACGCACTGTCATAAAATCTGAGTGATTCAAACACACAGCAAACGTGTAACATTTCACACACATAGATCACAAACATGGAAACATTCAAATGCACAAAATCAGAAAAATTCACACCAAACCAACTCCAAAAACATAAAATGCATCCATCACAAACCTGAGAACTTTAATGTATACCAACCAAAACCCTGAAAAATATGCAACTTATATTACAAATCTGCAAAAATCACACAGCTTGAAAAACCCCAAATTAATTATCTACAGATTTTCTGTGAATTCAGCAAAATAAAAACCTGAATAAGCTCAAATAAAGTGTGTGTTTGCAAGATAGAGTGTACGGTGTGTGTGTGTGTGTGTGTGTGTGTCAGACCTGACGGTGCCGCTGGTGTTGCGGAGGACGGAGGCAGCGAGGCTCTGAGTGACGCCGACCAGGCTGGTCCCATCAACCTCCACGATCAGATCGTTCACCTGGATCCTACGCAGAGAGAGAAAAAACTGTGTGTGTGAACACGAACAGAGACGAAGGAAAAACATCCAAACAAGACACAGCTTTTGTTTCTGCCTCCATCATTTTAGTGCAGTTACAGTTTACATCCATGTCGGTCCAGACTCGTGTAGCCATGATAGTTAGCAACGCTCCAAATGTTGCTGCAAAGAAGCTACATGTTCTAAAACATGGACGCTTCACACACAGAAGATCTATACAATCAGGACAGCTTCAAGATTAGAGTCACCAACTCAGTATCTGACCAAATGTCTCTCCTTCTGTTCCTGAGATATGACGCTGAACAATGGACAGAGAAGTGTTTTCTGCAGAACATGATGATGTCACAGTGAAGGTGACCTTTGACCTTTTGGATATATAAACTGTCATCACTTCATCATTTTATCCTGTCTGGCTTTTATGACGATACTTCACTGACACATGCGCAGAGCACTTAATGCAGGCAGCCAGACATTGGGACATTAAACATAAAGTCAGCACATAGTGCTCGCAACATGACTGCAGCAGCCAGGCAGCTTCCCTTCGAGCACACGCCTTGCGGCGCCGTAGCATCCAACAGCCATCAATGTTTCTCTACAGAAGAGTTGGTTTGACAGCGCAGTGACAGAGTGTGCTTGTTGTGCTTGAGTTTTCCATTTTCAGCATATGATTTGAGTGTGCAGTACCTTTAAGGTTGTTTTGGAGAATATTCTGAACAGTATTTGTCACTGCTGCAGATTGTTCCGGTAATAATAAACATACATTTACATATGTGTCCACTCCCATGTTGGTTAGAGTTTTAAAAACTTGAAAAACATCCCTTTAAAGTCAATTTAGAATAGATAAAAAATGTGTCATTAATCGTGAGTTAACTATGTACAGTCATGCAATTAATCAAGATTAAATATTTTAATCCATTGACAGCCCTAATTCTAATCTAATATCTCTGTCCTACTTATGGCTGATTTGTATGTTGTGTTCTCAGGCAGCGCCGCCATCACTGCAGTGTCAGAGTGAAACGAATCTCTCACTGCGCTGACAGTGGAAGCAGAGATGTTTGGGTGGTTTGTCCCATCTGTATGGATCTTATTCAGTCTCACTAATAACTTGCACACTAATCTGAAATTGGTTATGACACAAAAAAATAACAATGACATGTCGCTTCTGTGCGACCTCCACAGTCTGACTGTGAAAGTCCAGATGTTGAGTTAGCTGATTAAACTGAGCAGGAATCATTTAAATTGATTTAAATTGTCTAAATCCAAGATTCGGCTAGAAGCTCATAATGCCGCGGACACACGAGGATTTAATAACAATGGAGATTTGTGAAAGTTAAATCGATGTTATGGAGCTTTTACTTTCCATTTTTCCCAGAGTCTCAGTCTGCTGCTGGAGACAGCTCAGAATATAAAGATGTTATTATTGTTTACTGAGCTCGACCACAAACTGTCCCTGTGGGGACATTTAAGTTTTCTAAGGTCTAAAGTCAGGCTGTCTGTTGGAGCTGGACTAAATGTTGCTGAAAAGGTTAAGTTTGTGTATTGTGATGGGATTTGATGAATATGTTTTCATTATTCATTCTTTAAAATGTCACACAATACAAATGAGTTTTCTTTTCTTTCCTCCCAACGTCTCTAACACTACTCAGCAAGACACCAGGTTGATCCTTACTTCTGTGGTTCACAAGGACGGAGGCACTATTTTTATAATGGCTAGGTATTTTATATACACTCATGGTCACTTTATTAGGGACACCTTGCTGGCACCAGGTTGGACCCTCTTTTTAATTCTTGGTGTCACAGATTCAACAAGGTGCTGGAAACATTCCTCAGAGAGTTTGGTCCATATTGACATGATGACATCACACAGTTGATCCATGATGAGAATCTCCTGTTCCAGCACATCCCAAAGGTGCTCTATTGGACTGAGATCTGGTGACTGTGGAGGCCATTGGAGTACAGTGAACTCATCGTCATGTTTGAGATGATCTGAGCTTTGTGACATGGTGCGTTATCCTGCAGGAAGTAGCCATCAGAAGATGGGTATACTGTGGTCATAAAGGGATGGACACGGTCAGCAACAATACTCAGTAAATACTCAGACCAGCCCGTCTGGCACCAACAACCATGCTGCGTTCAAAGTCACTTCAATCACCTTTCTTCATCATTCTGATGCTCCGTTTGAACTTCAGCAGCTCGTCTTCACCATGTCTACTAAATACACTGAGCTGCTGCCACGTGATTGGCTGATTAGCTATTTGTGTTAATGAGCAGTTGAACAGGTGTACCTTATTCCATGAGTGCTGATATACAGTATAACATCACTGGGACATTTAACTGTGCATGTATCACTTTGCTTTACAGGTGTTCTGAACCTTTACTTACGTTAAAAGTCGATTTGCACACATTTAGGTTGTAACAAGCTTCTGGGGTGCTCGTCCTGTATGTTTCTGCAAACAGGAAGCCCACCGACCGCCATCTTCTGAAGGTAGTACACTGACTATAGAAAAAACACATGAGCAAACGTACCTGCCGTCTCTCTGTGCAGCTCCTCCCTCTGTGACCGTCTTAACAAAGATCCCCAGTTTCTCCAGACCCATATCAGCTCCTGCACCCATTCCGATGATACTGATACCCAGACCGTCACTGTCTGCACACACACACACACACACACACACACACACACACACACACACACAGACATCATGTGAATGTTATCAAAATACTGATCAGTATCTTACTGAAATGAATCTTTATAGATATGATTACTGGGATTTATTACACACACGTCCATACTTTTATTTTTGTTCTAATCATCATCAGATGTTAAATACATTTTCGGAACGCTACATTAACTGATGTGACGTATGAGGTGACTGTCAGAGCATTTAACATATTAATCCTTATTCAGTGCTTTAAAAATAAAACATATGTCAGTGTTTTAGCTTTTATGCTGTTCTGAGAGCAGCTGTCACGGACGGTCGCTGGTTCCAATCCATTACCTTCAGAATTACTGGCTGCTAATTAGGCTAATCCGCGCTAAGTGTAATCCCATAAGGGGATCATGGAGATGTTAGCAGACAGTGAACGTCCACCAGCAGCACCCTTTCAGTTGTGTGCGTGTGTGTGTGTGTGTGTGTGTGTGTGTAGTTACATAAGAGGCTTGACTGAGTGACTCTCAATGATTGTAAAGATGTGTGTGTACCTTTCTCCAGCTCCACAGGAAACAGGTCCAGCTTCTCCACTCTTTTCTCCAGCTCGTACTCGGCCGAGGCCTGCCATGGGGTCAACATCGTCGTTGCGCCGGTCATAGTCTTCGTTAGAGTAGGTGGTGAAGACCTGTAAACAGGGCAAAGGTCAAAGGTCAGAAGGCCTGATAGTGGGCTCTTGTCAGTTCTCTATAGTGTGACACCTCGTCTCCTTGTTCCCTCTTTCCTCCGTCCTCCATCTTAAAGGTAGGGCTGAGCAATATGGAGAGAATCTAATATCATCGCAAATAAAAGAACAGCTACAGATGTCTGGTAAGCAAAAAAAAAAAAATCAGCTTTCTTGAGTGTTGTGAAGCCTCGCCTCATATTACAATGTCGATATAATATTGATAGCCCTTTTGATGGACGTCTCACTTCCTAAATGCATCTCGAGGACAGAGAGGAGGCTCTCTGGAGTAGCTATGAGCAATAATACACAGGTAAATCTACGCAGGAGTTTTTCCAATACCTGTGATGTAAAAAAAAAGGCGTGACACACAGGTGCCACCTCGTAAATTGAATTGAAAATAAATATATAAGTTGTTATGAACACTGTTACGCTGAATGCTTACAGCGTTAGGCTATAACAAGGATAGATAACACAGCTGTGCCACACATCACATTTAATTGCTGCTACTTTAAAATGTCAGCTCCAAAGCACAGATGTGTCATTGTGTTAAATGGCTGTTGCCTCAACTCCTCTTTCCTTGTGTCTCCTCCTTGCCTCCTCTGCTCACATCCAAGCAGCTGAAAAGTGAAGCCAATGCGGAAGTGCCAAGAACTGACCAAAACAGTCAGTCAGTCCCCGTGGACCTCTCAACTTTACAGCAGAAATAAACATGTTTACAGCCTGGTACAAAAACTGTTTTGGTCTCTATGGCTAATTTCAACAGTCATGACTCCCCCGTTGAAATTATATTAAGGCTTAAAGTTACACACAATTAACGGCGGGCCGCCGTGTCCTCAAATTCTCAGTCAGATCCACCCCTTGCCTCTCCACAGCACCAGCCTGTCGCCCAAATATGGTCACTTCTGGCTCCAAGAATCCAAGATGGCGATGGCTGAAATGCCAGACTCGAGGCTTTGATTGACAGATGGGTATCACGTTCACAGAGTATAGTCGTAGGTGTCGCTATTTCAGTGTGTTTTTAGTTCATTAAAGTTTACTGTAACATTTTGGTCGCTTAAAGAGTTTTCAACCACTTATCAGGGGCCAGGTCGCAGGGGCAAAGCACCCCAGACGTCCCTCTCCCTAGCAACGCTTTCCAGCTCCTCCTGGAGGACCCCAAGGTGTTCCCAGGCCAGATGAGATATAATTCCTCCAGCGTGTCCTGGGTCTGCCTTGGGGTCTGAATGTCCTACTGGTCGGAGGATGTCCGAGCTCCTCCCCCTATCTCTAAGGCTGAGCCCAGACACCCTTCTGAGGAAAGTCGGCTGCTTGTATCTGCGATCTCATTCTTTCAGTCACTACCCAGAGCTCGTGACCATAGGTGAGGGTTGGGATGTAGATGGACCAGTAAATCAAAAGCTTGCCTTCTGGCTCAGCTCTCCCTTCACTCACCAACTCCCCGCCAAGAATCGCCACCTTAATGTGGTGGAGGGGGCTGCGTGTCCTGTGATCCTGGGAGGTGTGTTGTCCAGAGCTAATAGCCCCTGGTAGCGTCTCCAAAGGCAAAGGGGTCCCAGGGAAGAGGCCAGACTAAGAGCGGTTCATGAAGACCATGATGAAATGGCACATTTGGAGCCAGAGTACCTGGCTCTGTATGGGGACACCAAGGCCCCTCTCTGGAGCCACACCTGGTGGGGGCCAGCATCTAGTGGCCGGGCCACTAACATGGACCACCCTGTGGGCCCACCACCTGCAGGGACTGGCATCGGGGCCAGATGCATTATGTGCACGCGGCAGGCAGGGGCAGGCACCTGAGCGTGCTGACCAGCTCTGGGGACGTGGAATGTCACCTCTGAAAAGATCCAATAATATGTGATTCCGAAATGGGATGTTTTACTTTTTGTACTTTGGGTACATTCGGATGCAAAAGCGTTTGTACTTTTATACTTAAGTTAGATTTGAAATCCAGGATTTTTACTTTTTTCTTAAAGGTAAAAGAAGAAACCACCGATGGTACTGACTGTAGGTCTTGTCGACATTTAATCACACCTGTACACTCTTTTACTTTGAGAACAAATATGTAGGTGCCTGATGATGCAGTGTGAATTGTCAGCATGTCCTTCATTTGTCCTTGTGACAATGTCACAGTTACATACTGATGTAGTTCTTCACTGCATGTTTATTAGTACACATGTCTTTGTGAGAGAGAGTGAGCTGCAGCTCTCTGAGTGCTTCAGCACCAACACTGTGAATGTGGACCACAGCAACATTCAGAGGCTACAAGTCTCAATCTGATTGGAGCTGCTGCAGCTGTGAGAGAGCGCTATCGGACAATTAGATCTTAACCAGCCGGTCTGCACCAGCGCTGACTCACATCCCACTACCCTCAGAGACACACCAGGAAACACAGATATCGTTCTATAAAAACCTGAAACATTTCCCTCTCATAACACGTGTGAATAAAAAGCTCCCGCTCTTCCCATCTCCGTCCCATTATTCCCATCTTTCCTTCCACTCTCTATCACGCCCCTCCCCCCCTCGCTTAAAGGTCAGCAGCATCTGTCTCCCCGGTGACCATCTCCACGATCACGTGCCGCGTTTCCACAGCAACCACAGGGTTGCCCAGCTTGAGTTTGGCACTGGCACTGACCTGCTCTCTCTCTCTGTCCCCGTCTGGCAGATATGCTAATGTGTGTGTGTGTGTGTGTGTGTGTGTGTGTGTGTGTGAGACAACATACAGAGAGAGACAGCGCCAAAGGCCTTTATGTGTAGGAGGTGCTGGTTACAGTTTTATTTACATTCCCCTGAATGTAGATGACTGCAGTACACACACACACACACACACACACACTGACACAAAGAGGGTCAGAGGGCGTGATTGTTAAACTGCTTCCTGTAGTCACATTTCCTTCCTGTTGAGTAACTTTAAAGCCGTGTTAATGTGTGTGTGTGTGTACATGAAGCTTCAGAGCGTTCCTCTACACACACTCTCCACTTTTCTGCAGAAACACCAACACAAGAACACACTAAGACATAACAGCCAACAGGTGGAACAACAAAATTTAATGTTAACCACTAAAAGTAAAAATAAATTAATATTAATATTAGGCCACTGCGGTATCTTCTTTTTTATGCTCTTCATACCTTCCTGAAATTTTAACTGTACACGACGGCAGTTGCGTACAAACTTATGTTTTGACCTGATGATGGCACTAAATGAAAAGTCAGTATGAGCCATCCTAGGCTGGGCAATATGGACAAAAATTCTTATCTCAGTACTTTCAAGCTGACTGGAAATACACGATATATATCTTGATATTTTGTACGAAATGGGCTACATGTTTTCAGCTGCAAGTCAGAGCCACATTTGAGATGTCACAAGCAGTTTTATAAAAACAGACTGATCAAAATAAAATGCAAAGACTGTTTTAGCATATGCAGCTGCACAACAGTTACACCTCCAAAACACTAGTCTGTGGCATGGTTTCTGAGATGTGCTGTAAAGTTTAGCTGATTCTAAACACACATTAAACACACATTAAACACACATTAAACACACATTAAACATGGCTTAATAGAGACAATTTCAAACACAAGTACACAAATCAGCTTCACTATAACTGGCAGCATTCACAGACAAACACTTGTCTTTATCTGGACACATTTTCCCCACAAATACAACATGCTAATGATTTTAGCACAAGCCTATGGCATTTTACATTGTATAAATTAGCCTAGCAGCTACCTACACTGCAAAGCAACCCAATAAAAGAAGATGGACGCAAAGTGTTTCAGAGATGTAGAGGAAATGTAGCTAATAGTTTTACCAACAGTTCCCGACTGAAGCTTCAAATTCACGTTCTTAGCCAGAACTGTGAATCATGTGTGTCCTCCGCCTTACTCCCCACCGTTACAGACAACCTCAGCGGGAGGAGAGCAGGCAGAAGCTCCTGAGACTGACCCCCAGTCAGCAGCCTGCAGCAATCTGAATCCAGCCAGCGTAAACCCCAGCTCAGCTCTGACCCCCCCGCTTGCTCAGCAAACTTTCTGTTGCTGCTGTTACACAGGTTAGACCTGGTGCTGCCGCTGGCCACCAACCCGCTGTGACACCCAGCACTGGGGGGTTTGTGCTGGCTGAATTCAAGCCGCTACAGCTGCTGATCAAAGGTCTGTCTCCAGATCTGCTGCCCACTCTCTTCACAGAGACGCAGTCCACAGCGGCGGGGAGCGAGATGCAGGGACTGTGGGGTCGCTAGCAGCTAATTCTTGTCTTATTTGTGGTCTGATAAACAGAGAGAGACACAGAAGGGAATCCAAAAGAACTTCATATTTTTAGTTTAACCGTTAACTGTTAAATGCTGAAGCAATTCATCAGCACCAAAGGTCACAGCTTTTAATCATCTGAACCTGAAGGTATTAAATTTACAATAAAGAAACAGAGAAAAGCAGCAGTCACAACACTCACATAAAGATTTTAATCTTCTTCTACAACAATAATATGCTTTTAGTTCGGCCGTGTGGCTCTGCTCATGTGATGATCTGGAACAAATCAGAACAAGCTGACAGAAACAGTCCCTGAACTCACAACCACCCTGACAGAGCCGGAGACACTCAGCTCTTAACAAACACGAATACAGATTAAAATAAACACGTAAAAGTGACACATTTAAAAAGCTTGAAGCAGCAAATGTTGGACCTTTTTGCTTGAGAAAAGACTTAACAGGCAATCATTTTACAGTATAATTAATTCATCATTTAATTTTCAGTCAGTTGGTCGCTCCATTGATCAATTCAGCACTTAAACAGTGAGGTCAGTGTTTAGACTGACCTTCACTTCTCTTCAAAGGCACTTTACAGCATAAATAGCAGACTATGCCTTGATTCAAATATGCAGTAAAAGCTTTTATAACAGCACAGGTAGCTCAGTGTCTGTGCTCTGTATCCTGACTTCACCTAAGATGCCTGGGTGGACTGGATACAAATACAGGGCACAATAACCTCGACAACCTCCGCATAATCTGATCCATCACAAGCCACCTCCTACTACTCTGGATAAAAGCAGAGCCACAGAGGCAGGATGAGCCTTCAACACAGGGCTGTGCTGGCTCTCTGCTCACATGGTTCTTAGTTTGTTGATGTGGGTTCTGTCTTGACTGAAGGCTACATGAAATTAAAACAAATCAAACTCAGGACATCAGTTCACTTGTATCAGGACACCTGGGCACTGCAACTTTTCTAATGACTGAGAAGATGTTAGCATCTCGTATCACACAAGGTCCGATAATTTAACTCTAAATTGACAGAACAATCCATGCAGCATGGCTGTGATCAACAGCAGCAACTAATTACGACCATCTCACACTTAAAAACAAAACTCTCTGAAGCTAAAAACAGAAGCAGACTCACTGTTAATCCCATTGGCTGAGTAGTGAATTAGCCTGAGTCACTCCAGTCAGCTGGATGTAAGGCAGGTAACTGGATCAAGATTGGGCAAGGACGCTACGAAAGACTCTCGTAGTCTCTGAGGCTCTACTGCCATGAAACACCCACAGTATTACAACGCAAGAAAATACATGTGTTACACTGCTGTAGTTCTGAAATACATACGTAATGAATAGTGAGGAGCCAGGACAGTCAGTGCTCACATTGTATCAGTGACAAATGTACTTGTGTCCATCTGTGCACCCATGGGCGTGTAGCTCTTAAAACAAGGTGTGACCTTTGTATTGCTATTTTGATGCAGCAGAAAGTGACTGTGCTGTTGACAGATAAAAACCTGCTAGAAAGTCAGAATGGTGCAGTATTCTCGCTATTTAAAGAGAGCATTATTAAGACAATAAGATATGTCCAGAGGCTGGTTCACCACATGCGTACACTCTGCTTGTTACACACAGAGAAGCGTAAATAGGCTGCAGATGGGTGAAATAATTCATCATTATGAAGGAAAATATTGACATTCTGTAAAATGTCAACATAGAAGAGAGCAGAGCAGAGCTGCTGTCAGTCCATATTAAAAGGGACGCTGTGCACATTTACACACGAGAAGCAGCGTGACTTTATTGATTATTTCAGGAGCTAAAAGCTTAGCTCTGTTTCCTCTGTCAAGCTTAAGCTCAATACATTATTGAGGAAAATATTAATGATATCCTATAAAATGTGAACATAGCAGAGAGCAGAGCAGAGCTGCTGTCTGACTCCACATTAAAAAGACGCTGTACATATTTGCGGACAAGAAGCAGCATAACTTCACTGATTATTTCAGAAGCTAAAAGTTTAGCTGTGTTTCCTCTGTCAAAATTTTAACTGCAGTTTTTAGTTGTGCTGCTTAAATGTCCCACAGTATTTGCTGCAGAGACATTACCGCTCTTACTGCATTACTCTCAGCAAAAAAATCGCAGGCCTCTGCCATGTGAATAGAAGTGCCTCAGGTACAGTCGCACCTTGCTTTTAAAGGTAATGGAAGATGATACTCTGACTGAACTCATGTCACGCAAAGAACACACCCTATGATTAATTAAGAGACTAAATACAACCCATTTCTCCCTTGCGTCTCATTTTGTACCCAGATTATGCCCCACTTAACCAGTAAAAGTGGAGTTAGACACGCCCTAAATGCACTTGCTCCATGTACCTTAGATCACCAGCTTCAGATCGTTAAAATAAGACCTATAATGTGTTAATTGTGGTTCTTTGCTCTCGAACTGCTGACAGGTGAACTTTGTTCACCTTTGGACAGAGCCAGGTTTGCTGTTTCCAGTCAGTGGGCTAAGCTAAGCTAACCAGCTGCAGGCTCCATCTACATATTTACTGCACAGACATGACAGTGTAAAGTCATCTACACGAGAGAGCAAATAACTTTCTTAACATGAATTCAGGAACTTTGGGATGTAGGTTAGTTATTCGTTCACTCATTTTCCTCAACCCCTTATCCTGCTGGGGGTCACAAGGGCCTGGAGCCTATCCCAGCTGACAATGAGTGAGAGGCAGGGGTTCACCCTGGACAGGTCACCAGACTATCACAGGGCTGACACATAAGCCCCTTTTACACTGCCAGATTTTCAGCAAATGTTCAGCCGTTTTGCCGGCAAGCTGCAAGCGTTTAGACACACAGGGACGGAGTGGCGAGTTGATCCGAGGCGCCCAATTGTCCACCTCTTAGGGTAGTCATATTGGCGGAATGTTTATGGTTTAAACAGAGCGAGGCGCCCTTCCGCCACGGAAGGGGCTGTTGATGACTTGTGGGAGAGGCTGTTGATGACGCCGCACGTTCGACCCACTGGCGTGGACTTCAAAACAGGAAACAGCTGATAGCAGGAATGAGTATCTAGCAGCACTAAGGAGACGCAAAGCAGAAGATGAGCAACTGGGGAGATAAAGAATTGTGCACCCTCCTTGCCCTCGCTAACGAGGAGGCTATTTACCGTCAGATGACGGAACCGTGAAGGACGCGCCGATGTACGAGCAGAATCACCGAAGGACTGACCAGCCGCGGCTTCCCTTGGAGCAAGGCCTAAGACGTCACTGTTTACGTCACATGCTGAGCCACACGTTTTGTTACTTGCTCATGCCCCCCATTGCCCCGAAAAAGGCACATTCTGTATAAACAAAAGTAGGCAGGTGGCATTTTGCCACACTCCCCGATTTTGTTTTTATACTGCCAATGCTGAAAGAAGAGGGTTTGGGCTTTCCTGCTAATTTGCACAATTCCTATTTGAAAAGGGCTACACAGAGACAGACAACCATTCACACTCACATTCACACCTACGGACAATTTAGAGTCACCAATTAACCTGCATATCTTTGGACTGTGGGAGGAAGCTGGAGCACCTGGAGGAAACCCACGCTGACACGAGAAGGGCTCCTCCACCCTGTGGTTTAAACCAGGAACCCTTTTACTGTAAAGCGACAATGCTAAACACTGCACCACCGTGCCGCCCAGGCTGGGCAGATGTAAGTTATGCTAACATTAATTAATATGTAGAGCTCAAACATTTGCTTCAGTAATCAAATGGTCAATTTGAGGGTCTGTCATACTGTGAGAATAAACTTTGGCTTATGAGCTTTTGTTTGGACGTAAGTTACTTAATGACATCGCCTCGGACTTTGGGAAATAGCGCTGGGCATCTTTCACTACTTTCTGACACTTAATGGAGCTGTTCATGCCGGAGGTGAAGAGAAGCCAACACCCCTCCAAACCTTCCTGCCTCAACACATCCACAATAATCACACCCCTCCTCCTCTTCCCCACATTACGTTTATTATTTCAATCAGCATCAGGTGAATCCCTCATCTCTGTTAAAAGGACGACTAACTTAGCTGTTCACATCGACACACACACACACACATACCTGGTGTCACTTCTTTGGAACAAAGCTTCACTTTGTGATTCTTATCAATCGGCTTCCTCTAGCTTTGCATGTGTGTGTGTGTGTGTGTGTGTGTACACATGTGTTTTCAAGGAAAACAAACACACCCAGCTACATTCCAACTGTTTTTTTTTTTCAGACGTACAGAGGTAGCGTTGTACACAACTGAGCATGGACAACCACTATGTGTTGAAGCAGGGCAGCAGAGCTACTTCAGCAGCCTGTGATTGATCACCTGTTACCCTTTATCATTATGTTGTGCTCACGTGCTGGTGTGAACCTTTGGAATGAGCTTCTGAACAGAGTTGTTCACACGGCATTTCTGTTAGAAGATCAAAGGTGGAGGACGTTTTTCAAAGTGGCGTGCAGCGGAGGCAGGACGTTGGAGACTTGCGTAGAACCAGAGGAGGTTCGAGCTCTCCTGACTTTTACTTTAAGTAGCTCATGATGTCAGAACAGCAATTACCAACCAGTTTTGAAATTGAGTAACAACACCCAACATGCCCGGGCAGTGAGTTTCAGTTCACTGGCTCTGTTCCCTGCAGCACAACACCTCTCTGAACATGCACGACCAGTTACAGTCATAATGTCGCTTTCTCTCCCAGAGCTTCATTCACACCACATGTTGACTCCTGCATGGACGCCGACAGGACGTAACCCATCCTCAGTCTAAACATCAGTCTGCAGTGATGTGCACAGTGACTATAATCTGATTCTCACACTGATGTTAAAATACCAGAATAAATACTTATTGCAGCTCCAGTCCAGGTCTGTTTACGTCATACTGACAAGCTTAAGTGTCCAGTTGTGGAATCCGACAGGAAGCTTTCTGACGCCCACAGTGGCTGAAGTGGTTCAAGGCTGAGGTGCCTTTCTTATCCAAAATAAATATACTCCATTATGATTATTACTCGAGGCTTTCTTGTTGCCACTGCTGCTGCTTTTATTCTGAAAAATATGATTAATAAAAAGTCTGTCAAGGTATTGTTCAAAGGACTTATGATATGTCTTTAGTATTCATTTCTTTAAGTGACTTAAAAGAGTCGAGTAAAAACTTTTAATGTTATTTATGTTTTAATTAATAAGTTAGTTATTATGGCATTAGTCAAATAATATCCAGAATGAGGAGCCTCTGAGCTCTCAACTATGCTAACGTAACTTTGTTTAGACCATTCTTACTTTAATTTAATGTTAATGTTACTTTATATGCTATTGTTACTTGTTTAAAATGTTAACATTACTTTTTTAAAGCTAATTTTACTCTTTTTATGTCATTGCTCCTTGTTTATGCCAATGTTACACTTTTTTTTGCTAACATTACTTTTTTTTAAAGCCATTGCTACTCTATTTAATGCTAGTGCTACTTTTTTATGCCACTGTTACTCTGTTTTTAATGATAGCGTTACTCTTTTCATGCCATTGTTACTTTTTTCAATGCTAACATTACTATTTTTAATGCTGACATTATTTTTAAAGTCATCGTTACTTTTTTAAAGCCATTTTTACTGTATTTAATGGTCACATTACTTTTTTTTAATGCCATATTTTTACTTTTTTTGATGCTGGTATTACATTTTTTTACGTTATACTTTTTATGCCTTTGTTGCTCTTATTTTAACGCTAACGTTACTCTTCTTATGCCATTGTTACTTTTTTCAAAGCTAACGTTACTTTTTAATGTCATTGTTACTGTTTTTTAATGCTAACGTTACTTTTGTTTCTTTTCTCAATGCTAAAATGACTCTTTTTTAGCACTTACATTACTCTTTTTATGCCATTGTTACTTTTTTCAAAGCTAACGTTACTTTTTTGATGCTAACATTACTTTTCAAAATTCTAACACCAGATTTTTATGGCACTGATTCTTTCTCAAGGCTTGTGTTACTTTTGTATGCCATTGTTGTTCTTTCTAATGCTAACGTTACGTGCATTAGGGGAAACTGAGCTATCAACTTACGCTGCTCGCTGTGTTTTTCACTAACACAGGAATTCGAGAACTGATGCTAACCAGACTAAATTCATGTAGTCCGGGTCCGAGTCCTGTTTTATACCCTGGATGTTATTGTCATTTTATTGTTGACTGTGATTAGGCAGTTAATAAAGCTTTAAAATGAATCTATATGTCACACAGTTCACACTGACAGTAACATTTAAGAGATGAGAGACAGAGATAGACAAAGATCTGGGGGAGCTAAAGGAAGTGGGCCTCTGCTAAGTTAGTTTCACAGCAGCAAACAGCTGAACTGTTAAGACTGAAATGACTAGCAGCAACCAAGACTTTATCTCCATAAATATGCTGTTTATCTTGTGTTGAAGTGGAAATAAACGAGTTTCAGAGGTTTCACTCTGCCTACAAACATCTGTTAATGGTTTGTTTGTGTATAAGAGATGAATGTCAGAGTGTGGCAGGACTTATGATTTCATATGATGCTTTTTGTGAGTTTAATGATACTGAATTAAAAGGTTTTCTGAAACTGAGATCAGGTGGTTTCGCATCAGCAGCAGACGCTGGTGTCACATGATTCGCTGAGCAGCTAACTGCAGCAGTTACCTTGGTAGTAAACAACGAACGCTGCCTCAGGCCACATCTCTTATTTTAGCTGCAGCTGTGGCTGAAGAGGTCAGCGGTTAAAGGTTTTAAGGTCCAAGAAAATGTAAAGAATTCACTTTTGACCTGACGCCTGGCCTGAAATAAAGCATGTCTCTTTTTATTATCCTCTACTGTCTGCACCAGTGGACATGACTGAACAGGAAAAGTGATCCTCAGTGAGCGCCGTCGGTGTCTTTATCCTGTCTAACAACATTAAATCCTCCCCACGCATCCTGTGTTTCAACACCAAGATCTCATGTCTGCTTCTCTTCAGTGACACGGTATATGATTTACTGTCATACTTTATGGTATGCTGCTCAGTCGCCTCCACTGAGGAAGTATGATGTTAACGTGACGGCTTCATCGTGGCGCGTTGAGACATGTTTCACAATGCACAGAGCTCAACCAGCTGACTGCCGCAGTGAGGGGGGGGGACGGTGGGCTGAGCACTCCAGTAGAGAAAAGAGCTTCTGTTAAATCAAGATCTATGTTCACACACACACACACACACACACACATTTTGAGCTAGAGTCAGCAGGAAATACTGTGGCGAAATCAAAGAGCGATATCCCCCCAGCAACCGTGTGTGTGTGTGTGTGTGTGTGTGTGTGTGTGTGATGTTAATAAAGGAGGAAGTCAGTGAGTGTTTTCAATCATTTCTCTTTATCTCTTCTCATTTAGTTTCCACAGTCCTGTAGATAGCAGAGCACACAAACACACCTACACACACATCTTTATGAGGACTGTCACTAAACATATTCAGCTTCTTTCTTCTCCAGATACAAACTGTCCAGAGCGCCACTTATGAATCAAACCAGTCAAACCATCTTCAACAGTCTGTCGTTCTCGTCATCAAACCTGCATCAACTGATCTGACTCGGCCGCAGTGAAACAAGCTGTAAACACAACACACTCATGAAGAGGCTGAACATGTTAGCAAGCTTCACATCTAGCTAAATGCTCCACTACTCTCACAGGCTAGTCTCTATTTTGGTGCCTGGCAGGAAGTGCAAAGCGGGCGCATCAGAGCTTTCGTGCTGAAAACAGCTGCCTGCTGCTGACTGACTGATGAGAGGAGTGAGAGTGAACCAAAACAGCTGTAAGACCAAAACAACAAGCTGAAAAAGGCTAAAATGCTTCAAAGAGGGAAAATGCAGGGTTGTTGGAGAACGTTCAGTGGGTCAGATGTCAGTCTCTTCTCTCATTAGACAGTCATTTGATCTGTTGTTAATGTAAAAATACAAATCTGTGCAGCTTTAAGAAACTAAAGAAAACTGGCCATTATTCAGTGTCAGATATGACTAAACTTTTTTAAGAACATCATAATGTCACTGATGTTGACCTTTGACCTTTTGGATATTAAGTGTCATCACTTCATTATTTTATCCTATTTATTATTATTATTATTATTATTATTAAATATTAGTTATAATATTATTTATATATATTTATATATATTTTTATATTTATTTATAATTTTCATTGATTGTTTTTATGAAATTCTAATATTTAAAAATATTTTATTATTTATTATTATTTTATACTATTTTATTGTTTATTTATCCTTTAAGTTATAGTCAGTGTACGACTTCTGGAGTTTTGGCCAAAAACATGTTGTGTGAGGTCAGTGACCTTTGACCTTTTAGATATAAAATGTCACCATATTATTTTATCCTATTTATAATTTCATGTTGTTATTATTATTCTTATCATTAGTATTATTATTATTTTATATTATTTTGCCATGATTTTATAATATTTGTATTATTTATCCTATTTTATTTATCCTTTATCCTGTTTGTGTGAAATTAAGTTATACTTGAATCTATGAATTCCGGAGTTATGGCCAAGAACATGTTGTGTGAGGTCACAGTGACCTTTGACCACTAAAATATTATCAGTTAATTCTTGAGTCCAAGTGGAGGTTTGCAGAATTTGAAGACACTCCCTTCCAGAGATACTGCATTCATGAGATTGGGACAGACAACCCAAACAAACCATAATGCCTCCAACCATGGCTGGAGGCAGAAAAGCCTAATCACCGAATACTAATTAAGATTCAAGAAGCTTTCATCCTCCCCAGAGGGCTTCAGGCCATTTACATCATTAACTATCTTAAGGCTTTACAAATAGCGTCACAGTCGGTGTTTGAGTTTCGTCTGACACTTTCATATTGTAACACTGAAGCCAGAGAGGAAGTGCCTTGAGGAGTTCCTCTTCGTATCGGCTCAATAAAACTGACAGTGCTGACATCAACTGGGAAACTTCCAAAGCTGCAAATGCAATATTTTTGCCACAGCAGGTTTGGGCCACTTGTTACTTCATCTGATGTGTGTGATGACCACATAAAAAAAATCTGCTCCTCTGAGGACATATTAAAGGAAAATCTCTGTATTTTCCAACCAAAGAAAAGTTGCAGTGGTGTGAACTGGCCGGTCTGAGCTCGACTAAAGCTGGCTGATGGTGTCACCTGCAACTCAGCTGGTTTTAAAGCACGTCACCTGTTTCAACAGCCAATCAGCTTGTAGTGAAGTCCGCTGGTCAAGTCAAAATGGCAGCAGAAGGTGTGTACGCTCGCTGCCGCAGGTGCTCCCTCCTCACCCAGCCCTCTGTTTCCGTCCTCACGGTGTGCTGGTGTCGGACGGTGGGTCACTGCTACTGCTGGCTAATTATTGATATTATTGTGGCGTATTGATTATGAATACAGTCCATCTGATGCTGGTTTGGTTTCATCACTGTAGCCAGTATCTCACTATCACTATCCTCATTCAGATTTTAAGAAGCTACAAATAAGTCAAAATAAGTCTGAAAAGCTGCAAATCAGAACGGAAGGACAGAGTTGTTGACTAGAGATGATACACCGTCTCATCTAGTTGACTTGGTTTTTAGAACGTTGCAGAACGGCACACTGCAGGTAGTTGCCTGTTTCAACTCGTCTTATCGTAAATCTTTGGTCTGAGCTGGGCTTAAGCGACCAATCGAGACAACAACATTTGAAAATGGTCCAAGCTGCACCCAGCCGTGCTGGAACCTGCTGTGATGTAACCACTTGGGGTACATAAACCAACCAGCAATTTACATCCATTAAATTGTTTGTTTTTGCCTCTGACAGGCTCAGATTATTTCTACAAGTGTTTGGCAACATTATGGAAAGGATCCACGACAGAGACGGACCTTTTTATTTAAGAGTAAGATCCTTTTTGTTTAACCAGAAACAGCCTGGAAATCACCAAGCTGACAAGACTCCATTTAAATTAACAGTTATTTATAACTGTAAAGCACACTTCATTCAAAATAGACAGAAACAAAATAAAACTCACAAAAAAAGCCACCTTAGATCATTTTATCACTGTTCCAACAATCACCAACTCTTGTCTGGTTAACAAAAACCCTCAGTTAAACCAGTTAGATGTGAAAATATGCTGGCTCTATACACTCTAAAATCACTGTTTATTTAAATGAGGTCTGGTGGGTTTGGCGATGGTGATTTCAAGGCTGTGTCTGGTTAAACAAAAAGGATCTCACTCTTCAACAAAAAGGTCTGTCTCTGAAGAGATCCTTTTCATTATGTCGTCAGACACTTAGAAAAATAATTTGAGCATGTCAGTGGTAAAAACAAACACTTGTAGTGGACGCACGTTGACGATGCCAAATGCTCAAGAGCCTGCCTGATGGTCCTAGACCAATTACAAAAACGGTCATTCCCATTAGTCACTTAGGGTGCTTTCACACCTGCTCTGTTTGGTTCGGTTCAATCAAACTTAAGTATGTTCGTTTGGGCAGGTGTGAACACAGCAATCGCACCAAAACAACCGGACCGAGACCTTCTTGAAGAGGTGTTTTTTTTTTTTTCAAACTGTATGCTTTGACTCAAATGAACAATGACAGCAATATAGTCCACGATGAGCAGCGCTAAAATCAACCTGCGTAGTTGTCCCTCCATTGTGACATTAGAAAGTGTCACATTTATCTTGACAGTGTACTCTTCTTCAACGTTTGCTTTACTTCCTGGATTTTTCCCACATGGAAATTCTGACCAATCAAGAGCAGCTTTCTCACACAAGGCATTTGATCTGGTCCGCTTGTAAATGCTGCCGTGAGAACACCAACCAACTCTAGGCAATTATACAACTTAATGACAAAACTAGTCCCTGATTCAGACCAAAGGAGACAACGACCCTGAGACACAAAAACACAGTAAAATATGGTCCAGGTTGAAACAATATCAAAGTTACCCTTCGAGGCTCTGACCATGTGATGAAAAGTAATGACATCTGACAAAACTTCACCCACCTTTATCGGCCCAGTGCTGAATCTAATCTTCCTGCTGGGTGGCGCGGGCTCCTCTTCCTCAGGGAGGCCCGGTATCTCTGTGCAGCTGGTCTCTGGCTGGTACGCCTCCTCATCTTCCTCATCCTCCTCATCATCTAGCTGGCTGCCCCCAGAGTCCTCCTCCCCAAGCCCGCTGTACGCACTGATATCCACCAGGTCTCCCTCTGAGTAATCCTCCTTCCTTGAACCATCCTCGTCATTCTCCTCCTCCTCCTCGCCCTCGCCCCTCCTCTCAGAGTCCCCCTCCCTCTCTTCTGAGGATGGAGAGGATTCTGGAGGCTCTTTTTCTCCATTTTCCAGCGAGGCATGAACCTCGGCCTGCACCAGCCTGGCTACGGCCTCAGATCCCCCGGTGGAGCCATCAAGTTCATCCTCTTGCAGCTCTTTCTCTGGGGCAGCCACCGTACTGGAGCCCCTGGCTTCAGTTGCTGTTGACTGGGCCTCCGAATCTGGCTTGACTTCCGAAGAGGAAGAGGAGGATGTGACCGTCACTGAGGATGAAGAGGAGTTGGAGGAGTTGAGGAGTTGCTCTCCCAACTGTCCTTCCTTCTCCTCGCTGGCAGTCACCTCTCCTGCGCTCCTCTGTTGAGAACCTGTCACCTCTTGTTGCTCTGCTGCCTGGGAGCTCACAGCTCCTGCTGCCACCTCCTTGCGCTCCTCCTTACCTGGAGGGAGCACCTTTCCCTGAGGGAGAAGGAGACAAGGAGAGACCAATTCATAGTTTCTTCTTTTATTTACTTCTACAGAACTTTGTGGTTTCCTGCATTTTTTTAAGTTAAGTCTCACCTTCCTTACGGGAAACTCCGCTCTGGCTGGAGGTTTGGGCTTTGGTGGAAGGGCAGGGCCCGACCGACGCTGGGGGAGGTAGAGATTGTTTTGCTGTTCGCCCTTCTCGAACACGGCACTGAGCTGGCTCACGGTGGGGCTGACGGCGTCACCGGGCCCGACTGAAGCTGCGGCAGCAGGGAAAGGAGCGGGAATAGGAGCAGGAGCAGGGGCGGGGGGGTCGTCCAACCGGTCCAAAGCCTCGGTGGAGCCATTAAAGCGAGCCACGACATCTAGACGGCTGTCTTGGAATCCCGACGCCCGCTCCTTCTTCAACAAGATCCGGTTGGTGGCAGCTTGCTTCTCCTAGAGGAGACAACAGTCAGTCAGTCAGATGGTCTTAAATCAGAATCAGAACACACAGGTTAGCAGCACAAAGACTCCTCTGACCTGTAGCGTCCGCTGTTCGAAGATCCTCCTGGTCTCCTGGAGCTTGGAGAAGCCCCCACCCTCTCCGCCTGCTTTAGAGTCAAAACGGTTGACCCTCTCTGAGACCGTGGCCCCAAGTTTGAGCAGGGCACTGTGATCGACGTTCTCGTTAAGGCTGGATGCCCTCGGTAGGGACAGTTTCACTGCCTGGTCTCCACCTATCAGTGACAGGACAGGTAATTGGAAAGACGGTCAAAAGTGAATAAAGAAAAAGGGAGAAGAAAATCCTGTTTTACACAACTTAGGTTACATTGGCATGGTTTTGACCATCGTTTAAAACTTCCATCCATTCATTTTCATCTGCTTATGTGAGGCCGGGTTGCAGGGGCAGCAGGCCAAGCAAAGCACCCCAGACATCCCTCTCCCCAGCAACGCTTTCCAGCTCCTCTTGGAGGACCCCAAGGTGTTCCCAGGCCAGATGAGATATGTAATCCCTCCAGTGTGTTCTGGGTCTGCCCCGGGGCCTCCTACCAGTGGGACGTGCCCAGAACACCTCTAACAGGAGGCGCCCAGGAGGATCCTGATCAGATGTTGAACCACCTCAACATGAAGGAGCAACGGCTCTACTCCGAGCTCCCTCCAGATGTCTGACTCCTCCCCCTAGCTCTAAGGCTGAGCCCAGACACCCCACAGAGGAAACTCATTTCAGTCGCTTGTATCTGTGATCTCATTCTTTCAGTCACTACCCACAGCTCATGACCATAGGTGAGGGTTGGGACGTAGATGGACCAGGAAATCATTGACATAAACCAAACTAGTGAGTTTACTCACCGATCATCTTGGCTCCGTCCTCCTCATCACCAGGAGACTGCATCTGCATGAACATGTTCTTGATCCTGTGAACATTGGATCCGTATTTCCGGCCCCTCCCAGTCGGACGAGGCAGAGGGGCAGGTTTCGAGGCAGGACCAGCGCCTCCGTTGGCTGCATTGTTGAGGTGATCAGTGGCCTTCTTGAGCGCCGCCAGCCCCGCCTCGTAAGCGTTGCGGTGTGGCGAGGGACTCCGCAGGTTCGAGCTCCCGCTTCCCCCACTGCTGCCACCGGAGGTCCCGTTGCCCCCCGTGGCCGCCGGGGGTTCAGTCTTCATCATGTTTGGTAAATCAGATGCCCCGCAGTGAACAGCAGGTCAGCAGGGATGAGGACGGCAGCATCCTGGAGCTGTTTGACATTCACCTCCTGAAACACACAAAGAGACAGATCGATGGTTCGTATCTGTGATGAATCGTTTCCAATGATATCTAATCAATACTGACAGACTCACAACAGGAGTTATGACGACAGTAGTCAATCTTTAATGATATGAGACAGACATAAACAAACAACAGCTGAAGCATCAGCTGCACCTGACTCATTTCTAACTAAACAGCTAATTTAATAATCAGATAAATAATTATCAGTTTAATCAGTAAGGAAAATAATTAGGCTGCTGCTGTATGTGTTTCCACAAGCCAGAAACTCAGTTAGTTTAACTTGTTCAAGCTGGTGATGCTTCCTTCACAGTCTGAAACTCTCTGTTCTGAACAAAGTGCTGCCATGACCGACACTGACCACGCAGCTAATTAACACATGTAATGGGACTCATTTCACTTTTTTAATTATGGTCCAAAAACATGTTCTGTTGGCAGTCAAGAGACGGGAAGCGACGAAGAATCATTTACACCAATATTCTTTCTCTAAATGGATTCATTGTTCAGTCTATGAAAAGTAAAACATACCAGTCACAAGCAGTGGTGCCCCCAAGGTGGGGCCAGGCCCCCCCTGATACAACTGCTGCCCCCCCCAGGCTTAAATAAATCAAAATACTCCTTCAAATTGATCATTTGTGCGTCACGTGTTGCCCCCAGCACACAGTGGACGTGTCACACTGCAGCTCCTTAACAGACGACACAAAGTTATTACTACTTTTAGTAAAAGACCTGTACTTCCTCCACCTCTGCGTTAGCTTAAACTCATGTGTGGGCAGCCCCTTATTTAACTTGAACTGTTTACGCTGTGATCAAGAAGAACATAATCCACATTTAAAATTATATTCAGCGTTGATGTGACTGCAGTGACTGCAGTGTGTCTCCCAGCTGCTTTCTAACCATCAATTTTAAAACTGACAGACTGACGGAAAAAAAAAACAGATTTGGATCAGGAGCGCTGTGGTTCATGGTCAGTGTGGCCACCAGGCTGTCCCACTTAAAGGGCCACTCCACCAGTTTTACACATGAAGGTCACGAGGAGTGCTGCTCAGCCTGTGAAAACAGTATGTACAATATTAAAGCATGATGTCTTCTGTGGCTCTGGGGAAGATTTCTCGACATCATCATCAGGGTTATCTTGGATTTGACTTTTTTGGATTTGTGTTTTTTCCTGATGCTTCTAGTTTTGCACTTCTCCCTTCGCTGCTGTAATGATGCAAATTTCCCACTGTGTGACTAATAAAGGACCATCGTATGGTATCGTATGGTATGGTATGGTATGGTATGGTATGGTATGGTATGGGGCTGGGTAATATGGACAAAAATCCATATCTTGCTATTTTCAGGCTGACCAGCGACACACGATATATATCTCAGTATTTTCTAGGAAATGGGCTACATGTATTCAGCTTGAAGTCAAAGCCACATTTGAGATGTCACAACACTTTTATAAAAACAGACTGTGATCAAAACAAAATTCAAAGACAGGGATTTTATTCCTCGTTTGAAAATAAACAGCTGCACAACATGTAAATGAAAAATTAACTTTTTTCCACACAGCACTGGAGCTACAGAGGTTTAAAGGTTTGCAGCACAGGACACAAAACTATACGTGAATATAAAAGGATCAATTAAAAATCTTTGTGGGCGGAGTTAAAAAGTCGTTTTCCATCTGTCGGCCTTTCAAGTGAATCTAGTGCTGGAAAATGATTTAAATCTTTTTATTTATTTAGGCTGTTAAACTTATTTATGCACAGAGCATCAACAGAGAGGCCGAGGGACGGATGGAGACAGAGACACTTTGTCCTCCTTATATACGTCTCGTATATGAAACGTCTGTGTTGCTGCTGCGTTTCTTTCAAAACCCACCTGTCGCCTGCATCCAGGCGCTGTCTCACTGTCAGACACCTCACACACACACACGTGTACTGCACGTATGCTACTGCGGTTATTTCATTCATCTCACAGACTGACTTAGCGGAGCACGTGCAACATACAGACCGATGTCGCACTATAGATTAATAAACAGACAGATTAAACAGAGGAGCAGCTCTGTGTCTCTGAGTGTTGCTGGAGAACTTGTGAGTCAGTGAGTGAGTGGGGCGGAGCTGTGCAGAGAGTGTGAGAGAGCAGAGATGTACACTGGTATGGCTTTGTGGAAGAACAGCGTTATGTAACACAACTTGACCCGAGATCGATAGAAGCAGTGTTGTCTGAATCTACATCTTGCTCGAAAATATATCTATATACTGTTCACAGTTGGTGTATCACCCAACTCTAGTATCGTATCGTATCGTATTGTATCCCATCTTTTCTTATCCAAAAGACCCCACTACACTGCTTTATAGGAATGTGAAATGCATTTTTTCTTAATGGAAAGTCAGTTTATCTCGGTCCGCTGCTGCTTCACTTTTGATCACTTTCATTTTGTAAGTAACTTCATGGACTCCAAATTGCTTCAGTTCCCTTTTAAACGCTCATCAGAAGTGCTAACAAGTCACAAACTCCAGTTTCTCAAATGTGAATATCTGCAGCTTTTCTTAGCCTGCTATAGTTGTGCACTCAATATATTTGGGTTTTGTACTTCTAGTTGGACCAAACAAGCAGTTTGAATACGTGAGGTTGAGCTTCAGGAAATTTTGAGGGCCATTTTCCCAATTTTCTCGCATTTTTAAACATAAAAATAACAGTCACTTAAATCTGTTATAACCAGGACTGCAGCAGCTCACCTGCCACAGAACAAAACACAGGTGAAGCCAGTGTTGGTTTTAAGTCTGACAGTAATATAATCGTGTGTGAGCAGAAAATGACCCAACCTATCACCAAACATGACATCAAACAGCACAAAAACTTCCCCGCTGTGTATTTCCTAACACCCACATGGTGCTCCAGGAGCTGTCAAAATATTCCAATTAAAACGATGACGCACTGTGACCTCACGTGTCATGTGTGTCTCCGTGTCGCCGCTCTGAATGCCAGACTTACTTTGTGACAGCGTCAGCGCATGAATACAGAGCGCCGCCGTGGTCCCCAGACATCACACTGTTTTCTCATGATTATAATCTAATTAAACGGCTGATTGCATTTGTCAGATCTGTGCTACAGGAAGGCTTCATTTCCAGTCCTGCATCTTAAGGCAACACCAGCGATGAGACAAAGGTTGTGAAGCAGACACAATTATTCTGTTGGTTCCCTGATTATAATCCTAATAACACTAATAAATGACCATAAAAAAATTTATCTCAAAAAATAAATATAACCAAACAAAAACAGAGACTTAATTTCAGCAGGTGGACGTGGACCACAAAGACTGTGCCAACAAAACAATCTCATCCAGGTATCTGGGGGTCTCAAGAAAATGTTTATAAGAAACAAGATAATTGAATTATTATAAGAAAAATACTTCTAAACTCTCAGCTCCCATCGTTTTGAGCAAATTAATTTTCTTTGCTTGCTGGCTGCCCTTCAGTGGTTTAATATCCTGCTAGCAGTTTTGTGACAAGCTTACTTAACTCCAGACAGCAAACTTAGCAGACCAAATGCATCAAAGGAATAGTTCAACTTTTTGGGAAATAAGCTTTATCACTTTCTTGCAGACAGTTAGATCCAAGCAGCAACCTCCAGGGCTGCAAAATGAAGCTAACATGGAAGTGCCAAAAACTGCGGTTCCTCTAGTGTCCACTTGAGGCTGGCTCCAAGAGCGAGTCAGTCCCCAGACCCCAGCGTTAAAATGTCCAACTTTACATTCAGTTTTTCCACTCAGTACATTTTGTGTACTGGTTTTGCTTGCAAAAATTAGCATTTTCACAGTTAGCCATAACAAAGCTAGCAGCTAGCATTAGGATTAGCTCCACCTTCTAGTCCAAATATGGCTCCAAAAATCCAAGATGGTGAGAACCAAAACACGCAAGCAGAGACCACTGATAAACCAAAGACTGTAGAGAAAAAAAGATGACAAGACAGCTCTCCGAAAGTGAAGTCCAAACACCTCAATCGCTTCCTGGTGGCTGGCTGCAGTACAGTTTATAAACCCCGCCCCCTCCATGTCTGCGGATGAGACATGGGCCGAACTAAAGACTCAAGGTACATGTCAAATAAGGGTTTCCCAAAGATGGTTTGATGAATGAGACCAAATGTGTTAACCAGTCTAAATATGTAGAAGAAGAACCGAATAAGCACGAGCAGCAACAGCCATCACAACCAAACAAGACAGAAATAGAACACGGCCTGCAGAAACACAAACTTCATCAACAAGAAATTCACTCAGTGAGACGCTCAGCCCCTCAGCCACCAGCTGATCTCTGCCACAGACCACAGTAAGAACAGCTAAGCACCGTGCTAACAGCACGAGGACGTAGCTGCTTGAAAAGGTTAAATGAAAAATAGATGGGTTTCTGCAACTCAGACGATTACTTAATCAAATGTGGACGGAGCCTGAGACACGTCTCATTTGTCCAACAGACTCAGACTGTGGGATTAGTGTGAAATTTCACAGCTGAGGTGTGAAGATTCTTCCTCATACATACATTGTCACAAAACAATGATACAGCGTGTGCTCCTTTTGATTCAACACAGCTCAGTACACGACAAACACACACTCTGAGGTAATCTGACACGATCTCGCCTCGTCTTTTGTTTCTTTGGATCTAAACATGAAAAAGTACTTTAGTCAGATTTTCCAGCGCGGTTTAGATCACAGAGACCCAAACAGCTTTGTGTGATGTCATCATTAATTAGGTTTAGCCCCGAACAAGCTGGTACATAACTGACATTTCCTGTGGTTTAGAGATCTGTGGTTGTGTGCTGTTTACCATATCTACAATCTGAGTTTAGTGTGTTAGCATCCTAGCATATGAATCAGCACTGACAACAAAGTGCAAGTGAGATAAAGAGGGATGACATCAGCTCTGCAGATATTTGGTCAGATTTAAATGTTGACCTGACGATGGTGTTAAAAGTTATTAGATGATAATCTGAGGGGAACATGAACATTTGTACCAAATTTCACGTCAATTTTCATCAATAGCTGTTGAGACATTCACCTCAAAGGCATAAATGTCAAACCCGTGAAACACATTTCACCATTTTAACACTGTTAGCTCTGTCAGGACTGTTTCTGTTGTATACCGCTGTTTATGGAGTTAGCACCGTTAAACGGGATTTATATTTCTGTACTATACTTCTGTACCGACAGCGTAGGTTCTGCGTCGATGTAGAGCATTTTAAGTCCTGTGTGTGGTTTATGATATGAGTAGAAAAATCTCCGCTTGTCACTAGGCTAATTAATACAATGTAAAATGCCATGGGCTTGTGCTAATAACGTTAGCATGTTGAATATGTTTGGAAAACATGTTTAGTATAAGACAGTTGTTTTGTCAGTGAACCTTGTGAGCTGTAATGGAGCTGAATTACGTACCGTTTACTTTGTTAAATGTTGCTGTTGTCCCTGGTTTTATATGAGAAGAGAAAAAGGTGGCTAGCTGCTAGGCTAATTTATACAATGTAAAATGCCATAGGCTTGTGCTAAAAACATTAGCATGTTGTATTTGTGGGGAAAATGTGTCCAGATAAAGACAAGTGTTTGTCTGTGAATGCTGCCAGTTATAGTGAAGCTGATTTGTGTACTTGTGTTTGAAACTGTCTCTATTAAGCCATGTTTAATGTGTGTTTAATGTGTGTTTAATGTGTGTTTAATGTGTTTTATGTGTGTTTTGAATCAACTAAACTTTACAGCACTTCACAGAAACCCCGACGCCAACTAGTGTTTTGGAGGTGTAACTGCAGAGTGACACAGACACACCACCGCACAAGTATAAATGCTCACAACAGCGTAGGCCATGTGTGTAGGCTCTGCATAGAGCTGATGCACAAGTATAAATCCTGCTCTGCTGACAGCTGTGTCCAGACAACTCATACGCTAGGAGTCTTGCACAGAGCCTCTTTAACCTTTCAGCTTAAACCTTCGATCCTGAGAGCTACTCTAAGGTTTGTGTTGGCACTCAAAACTTCACTCATTCATCACACACTTTGTGACAATGTGCTGCAACATGCATCTGAACTGAATGTGAATGAAACTTGTTGGATCATGCTGCTGTTTGTGTGCTAATTGACATCCTTTTCCATGGCAACGCTAAAACACTGGATGCTGATTGGACGCAGTGTTGTCACAGACTGAAACTGTCTTTAGATAAAATATAATAAACACTGCTGAAATAATTGCTGACAGGCATTTTGGGGAACGTAGGAGAGACATTCATGTCCCTGCCTGGCCCAGCGCTGACTCCAGATGCCACGACACACACACTAACAGTCACACACACACACACACACACACACACACAGACTGCCACCACAGTAAGTCTTGTGACACCGTCTTGCTAAATAGTAGATTATCACACACCGATCATGTGAATTTAAGTGAGCAAATCCAATGTAAAGCAAATAACCTTTACAGACGCCCACACACACACACACACACACACACACACACGCAGCTCCTGGCTGTTTTCCTGTCATTGTTGAGACGAACCTCCCTGGCTCCCTGAACGCCATCTGACACAAACCTGAAATCCACAACACAGACAAACAAAATCTGTCTCAGTCTCAGCCTGTGACCGTCCACTGTCTGCTCGTCATCCGCGTCCTACTAGTTACTAGAAAAAAAATGCATCAGCCCACATTTCATTTTGCACTCCCCGTCTTTCCAAGAACAAATTAATCTGTCTCCTACTACCCCTAATCCTTTGCGGTTTGAGGCTGCTTCCTGTCATTCAGTCTGGATTCTCACTCCTGACTGCACTCTGGGTGTCCTGTTTGAGGACGGGGACATTTTAAAGCATCTTGGTGCCAATATTTGAGGAGTGGCATCACTCTCACCGGGCCAAAGGCAAACTGAGGACACAGTGTGGAGTTAAAGGATACTTCCTGATCATTAAAGCCAAGGTCCAGATGTTCAGAGGTAACCTGATCAGATTGGATCGAATCTTGGAAATGGGTCGTTCAAAAGAAAAAAGGATCACGTGATCAGTTTTGGTCTTGATCTGGATCTGTAAGCATGTGTTGCTCAAAATTTTTTGTAGGATTGGGATATTGATCCAGAGAAAAACAACAACAACAACATTGTATAATGCAGTAAATATACAGTAAGTTATATTTTGCACTGGCTTTGTTTAACGATCAAAGCTCCTCATTTAGTCTCTATCTATCGCCAGATGAGGTAACAACATGGTGACTGAGCCTACAGTGCACTGTTGAAAGCGTCTGCAGTCTCACTAACTGTGTGTCTGTTGCGACACTGACGCACATACGCACATGCTGTGGTAACCCTTTCATCTCGCCAGCTGCAGGACTCATAAAATGAGAGGACATAAATGACTTCACCAGCCTGCTTTCAAACATTAGTCTGTCAACAAACACTCTGCAACCACTGCCAAAGAGTACAAAACAGATCCTCAAAATTATAACTTTAAATTTATTAAGGTATCTCAATGTCAACTTTATCACTGTAATGGTTAAACAAATCAAGCACAAAGATAAATAAAGGTATAAAAGCTGGAATATAAATTGTTCCTGATATCTGCCCTGAGTCCAGCCCTCTGCTGAGACCAAGATGATCCTGATGTTTTGGATCAAAGGTATCCTGATCCTACTAAAAAGTTTTTGAAGGTATGAACCAAGACTAGATTATGTGACCTAATCTTATTTCAGAATCCCCTTTTTCTTTTGAACAACCCATTTCCAAGACTTGATCCAATCTGATCGGATCACCTCTGAGCAGCTGGACCCTGGTTATCTGGATCTGGTAATCTTGAGATGTTTGTATCTGGGTCAGGGTGATCCTAAAGAGTAGGATGGATTAGCTCATAATGGATAGCAAAATATGAGATTTCCAAATCCTAATCATTGTGATCCAGATTAAACTTTCCAAACAGCTGGGAGAGTCTTGCATTAAGTACTCTGATGATGTTTCAGTTGTCGGGTTGCATCAAATCTTGAAAATGGGTTGTTCCAAAGAGAAAAAAAGGATTCTGAAATCAGATTAGATCGTGTAATCCAGATTTAGGGTGCGTTCTGAATTGCACACTTTGTCCTTTTCCTTTTAGTAGGCACTGCAGCTGCCCCTTAAAGAGTACATACTGTTGCATGCAGGATGCACACAATCAGGACTACTGTCTCGTGACTTTACGCCCTGAACCTTGACCCTCTCACTCATATACCCGTTCATGTTAAGATAAAACAAAATGAGTTCACCGAGCTCACCAGAGACGGAGGTCAACCAGGACAACTCTGATGATGTCATTGTGCAACAAGTAATGACTGCATACATTGTAGATTTTATATCGTAGGCAACTGGACCTGCTTGAGTTTAATGAAGACGTTTCACCTCTCATCCAAGAAGCTTCTTCAGTTCTGTCGAAGGGCATTCTTCCCAAAATGATTGGCAACATGTCGGTGAAGATTCTCAGAGAACTGTAGAAGCTTCTTCAATGAGAGGTGAAACGTCTTCGATAAACTCAAGCAGCTCCAGTTGCCTATGCTATTAGCACTTAAGATTATCATGACATGGACGACTGAGAATCTTCACTGAAACACTGTAGATTCTGACATATCATATTCACGACAGTAACATTACAGATGCTGTGCATTTCTCTATCATTGTTATTTAATACTTCTGCCCTCTTGTTGTTGGTTATATTAAACAATTGACATTCCTATCACTGATCATCACTGGTCATCAGTCACCTAAATATGCCTTCATCCATCGTTGTGACTTCTGACAGTCGATGTGACGCATCTCTCCCTGCAGAGGATTGTGGGTCAGCATGCTGGTTTGCATAGTGCAAAATTGGACCAGATGTTTTGGCATACTGAATATGACATACTATGTATTAGGACATACTTAATCTTTTCTGGCATACTATATAGTGTGGTAGTGTGGGTGTTAGAGCACACAGCAGGTTTTTATCTGGATCAAACTTCGAGTACGTGTCGTTCAAAGTTTTTTTAGTGAGTTGGGAAACCTTCGATTCAAGAAATCGGGATTATCCTGATCCCAGCAGAAGGCTGGACTTAGGAGAACAATAACAAATAACATAACATAAATTTTGCTCTGCTTTGTGAGAATGACTTTATTTCCAACCAAAAACAAACAAGACAAAGATAACAGTGTCTGAAAAGGAGCAGGTGGAAGTAAAACTTATCTGTCCTGACCCCTTTCTTCTTCTAACTCATGTATTATTTCAACAAATTCCCAAATTTATTTACAACTAATATACAACTATCCCCAGTCTGTTTACCACCTAAGTAAATAAATAGTAATAAACCCAGTTTATTTACAGTCTAAGTGTTGCTTTAACACCGACTTAAACACATGACACTGGTAAAACAGATGTTATGCTGCCTATTGATCCTTTCAGTGCAGTAAAGTAAAAAAAATTGATAAAGGATGTTTATAAAATAAACCCCCAGTAACTGTCAGGGGTGGAAATCACCATCCACGACACAATATTACTGCGATTTTAAATATGTCAGCATTGTGATAAACTATATTGTATTTTATTACCTTTTTTCAGCTGTAAATTACGTCCCCAAAGGAAAACTTCGTCAGCGTGTTTTATCTGACAGGATGAAGTTTTCAATCTGATCATCTCACTTCAGCCATTTTTTGCAGCAGCAGTAAAATGCATCTAGTGGAGTGAAAAATCAATTGATTATATTATTATAGTAGGCTACCTAAAGTTTGATTTGTACTGGTAATATCAATAATTCATACAATAAAAAAATCAATCCCTGGCACTGTGTGACGACACGATACTGCCACACAAAAATATTGCAATACTAAGCTGTATCGATTTTGCCCACACGCCAAGTAGCTGTAAAAATCTAACTAAAATTATTTAACTTGTCATTTATCCCTTTATTTAAATAAGAAGGACAGTTTAAGGCAGTTTCTAACATCTGCATCCACCTGCTGTTTACTGTCTCTACATAAAAACACTTATAATGACCACACTGACTCTTCTACCTGCTGTTCTTCACATACCTGGTAGCACACAGTGTGATATATGGACCCATTTAGAGGACTAATTATCTGAAACATCTGTATCTGGATCAGGATGATCCACTCCGGTTTTACTTTGAAAAATCAGCGCAAAAGTAAAATAGATTTAGCTGATCCTGGAAAACAAAACATAGGATTTACAAATGCACATCATTCTGATCCAGATGAAACTTTCTGAGTTTAAGATGAAGTAATCTGACAGATGCTGGATCATTTAAGATTGATACATCAATGTGGACTACATGAATCTGCAACCAGCTTCCAGTGTGTTGTATTTATCCAGAGCTATCTTCCTCCTCCCACGAATGTTACACACACACACACACACACACACACACACACACACACACACACACACACACACACAGTGTCTCAGTCAGCTCAATACAATCTAAAATAAACCATCACAGCACAACTACAGCCTGCCTGCACCAATCATCCTCAGCATATGGAGGTAAATGACTATTGAGTTATAATCTATAGATGAGAGAGCAGCCCCTCCCTTCACTAAATACAGGCTGCACACACACACACACACACACACACACACACACACACACACACACACACACAGCCCAGCCTGTGTTTTTCTAAATGACATGTGTGAAAATGTGAGAAGTGTTTGGGTGGCCAAAATGACCTTGTCTCATCATGTCACTGAGGACTGGAGCTCTGTGGGTCAGCTCTATGTGTGTGTGTGTGTGTGTGTGCGTGTGTGTGTGTGTGTGTGGTCAACACAGTCTATAGGAGACACACTGCTGGTGCTTGCACACTGACATGGTCATATTCAGACATGAGTAATAAGTCCTTAAGTCTCCATGCTTGCACAACATCTCTGTATCTCTGCATGTCTGTGTGCGTCACGCACGCAGTGTCCAACAGAAGGGACATTATGGCCACTACAATGACTCCATCTATTCAACCCCACAATCCCTGCATCTGTCGAGGAGACTCCCGGGCCTGGCCTTGTGAACGGTTCACTCTGGCAGACACACACTGCGTGCTCCTGCTGCTGCTGGCTAGAGACAGGCTTTGTTGGCATACCCGACATATGCTGCTAGCTCCGAACTCCCATGCGAAAACATGCTCTTTTGTGTGGCGTTGATTTCTGGGCAAAAATAAATAGTTGCCAAATTGGATGTACAGCGATTTCGAGTCACTATGACTCGCTCACTAATTCGGCGTGCATGTTTATCACAGAGCAGCGTTTGCTTCAGTCAAAAGGTCAACTATTCCTGCGGCTTGCGTTTCCCCATTCCGTCAAAATACACCACAGCGGAAGGCGACGTGTGCGCCGTGCTCGCGCATTAAAATTGGATTTTAATTTAAATTCAGCAACATGTGATGAATTACTCATACGCCGAAATCAACAGAAGCACTACAAGTATCTGAGGTAATCTTAGTTTACATCCTTACAGGTGTTTACTTCAGCATGTGAGCACGAGATTTAAAACCAGCACAATTTGTAATGGAGTTTGGCGTGGCGTTCTTTCTGGAGGAGAGCGAACGCGGCGTGGGCATTCCGGATGTTTTTCTGCTCTGTTTTACCACGTCAATAAAATCCAGCACATTCAGACACTAGCAGTGCGCAGTTCCAGCTGAGTGTGTGTTCTAACGTGTCACCGGCCGGTTTAGGACCCAGAGGCAGACGGAGGACAGGCCCTGCTGGGTGTCTGTCTGCTGCGCTGCGTCGCTTCCTTCCTGCAGCCTCTCCTCTTTCATACACAAACGGAACATTTTACCGCAGGTTGAGCCTCGTGAACACCGACACCAGGTGCGGCTCCGCGCGCCGTCAAACATACCTTATATTCCAGTTTGTCCCGCACAGCCCGGTGCCCGTTAGGATCCGTAGTGGAGACAGTCCATTGTCCTGCTGCTGCTGCTGCTGCTGAGTCCTCCTGCGAGCGAACAGACTGAGTGCCAGCCTCCCTTCTGCTCCTCCTCCTCCTCCTCCTCCCCCTCCCATCATTTTCCTCCATCCCTCTCTTTCCTCTGCACCCCTACTCTTCTGCGTCCCTCTCATCCTCCCCCCTCCTCCCTTTATTCTCCCCTCCACTCCTCTTTATTTCCTCCCCTCTTTCTGTCCACCCACCCCTCTTCCTCCTCTTCCTCCTCTTCCTCCTCCTTCCCATCTCTTGAATTAACCACAGATCAACATCATTGTAACATCACCTCATGTATTAACCCTCTGACACACTGCTGGCTTTCATTAACAGCCTTTAATAAATAACCTGACAGCCAGCTGACGTCACGTGACCATCGTCCAGTGACTCACAGTGTAACAGTGCTGACCTGTTTGGGGACTGTCTGACTTGAGAAGCTGTGTGACAGCAGTGACAGGTCAGTGTGGAGCAGCTCAGTCACAACATGGACACTCAGCGACATCTGCTGACCGCAGCACAGAAGAGCAGCTACACTGCTGCTGCTACAGTGGAGACAGAGAGGTACCAGGGTGAGGCCTAGGGCTGCAGCTAACGATTATTGTCATTGTCGACTAATCTGTCGATTATTTCTTCGATTAGTCGACTAGTCATTTTATCAAAAAATGTGTTAAAATGGTGAAAAATGTCGGTCTGTCTCTCCCAAACCCCAAATGATGTCATCTAATGTCTTGTTTCGTACTCACAACAAAGGGTTTAGTTCACCGTCATGGGAGAGTGTGTAAAGCTGCCAATATTTGGACGTAAGAAGCTGCAATAAGAGTATTCTGGGGTACTTTTATAGTACTTTTCTATGAAAAATGACTCAAACCGATTAGTCGACTAATCGTTGCAGCCATAGTGATGTTAAGGGTGTTTTCACATGTAGTCCTTTTTAAACGAACTGAACTCAGTCTTATTAAAGTGCACCAAAAGGTGGACCAATAGAAAAAGGGACTCAGTTCTTTTTGTGTTCACATTGTTGGTTCATTTAAAAGAGGACTCAGTTCTCTTCCTGATCAACTTCGGGTGTTTTCACACTGAAAAGGATCAGCCCTCTAAGTGGACTCAGACTCCTCTGAAGCGAGGTGGTCTGAGTTTGGTTCGCTTCAAGTCCACAGTGCGGTTCACTTAACCTGTGCCTTGTGAACACAAAAGGCTCCGGGTCTGCTTTGCCTTTTGCTATTGTATTGCAGCCCTCCAGGCTTGCCGTAGACAGATCACACGCTTGATAAACACAACAGAACTGTGGCGACAGGTAACATCAGCACGACCAGTGGACGAGGAGGACTTCAGTCTGACGATGAGACACCTGCACTCCTCCAGATGTGGGACGAGGAAAACATCAAACAGCAACTGTTCACAACAACACATAGAAACACTCAGGTTTTCCTCCAATTAGAAGTTCATAACCTCACTGCAGCGCCGCGTCAAAGTAAACACAAAACTATATTAACATATATTATATATTTTTTTTAATATACCCTTAATAGTCCCGCGAGGGGAAATTCCAAGTTTTTACAAATACACACAGGCCTGAAACACACACATGCACAAACAGGGCCTTTTACATGCATCAAATGGAGAGATGTCAGAGTGAGGGGGCTGCCCATGGACGGGCGCCCCGAGCAGTTGGGGGTTCGGTGCCTTGCTCAAGGAGGTGTGCCCAGTCCACGCTCCATATTTGTGGTCCGGTCGGGGACTTGAACCGGCGACCCTCCGGTTCCCAAGCCAAGTCCCTATGGACTGAGCTACTGCCGCCCCAGGCTGTAGTGTGAACAGGAAGAGGACTGAGGCCCCATCAGAGCTGAAGCTGACCTGAAAGAGAACTGAGGTCTCTTTCAAACAAACTGATAATGTGAACACAAAAAGAACTGAGTCCCTTTTCTGTTGGTTCACTTTTTGGTGCACTTTAAGAGGACTGAGTTTGTGAAAACACCCTTCAGCTCTGACGGGGCCTCAGTCCTCCTTCTGTTCACACTACAGCCTGTATATGATATATATTGATGTGGTTTTGTTTTTACTTTGACGTGGCACTGCAGTGCGATCATGAAGCCCCTCGCTCTCAGATTAACTTAAAATTGAAGGAAAACTGTGGACCAAGCTGCTCCTTGTCCTGCGTCCTTGCAAGCGTTACAGGTCAACATCATGTGATCTAGAGGGCTGAATACAACGGCAAAGAGCAAAGTGAACCTGGAGCGCTTTGTGTTCACAGTACACAGGTAAAGTGAACCAGGCTGAGTTCAGTTCACTTCACAGGGGCCTGAGTTCTCTTTGAGGGCTCACATACACACACAAAAAAATGCTGATTAACAGCTTTGAGTCCGTTTAGAGGGCTGACAAGGACCAAGTGTGAGAACACCAGTACAGACAGCCTGAGGTGGAAGAAGAGCTCGACTCTAACGAATCAATACAACATTTAAACTATCAGAAGTGAGACGACTTGGATATTTTCAGACACAGATTATTCAGTGACACACGAGGAGTGGGGCAAGATTAAAGAAATGCCATTTACATTGAGACTGTTGACACCATGTTTTGATTTGACTGTGGACTTTAAATGCTCAGATAATATGTGTTTATTTGTTTTTCTCACACATTTAATTTAACTACCTATTGCACCAGTGTCAGTGAACAAAAATAATTCTCATCAGGTTTATAAACTGAGAATATGAACAGCTGTTTTTCCTGTTTGAACAAAAATAAATGAAACCAACAGAACCAGTGCTCTGTGTCAACATGACCATGCTACAAGCAAATATGAAAGCAAATAACTGAGATACATAGCTCTACCTGCCCTCCATCGACTGCATCGTCTGCCACAGGATGTTTCTCAGCAGGACAAAAAATCTCAAATCTCAAAAGTTTTAAATGTTTTTAAAGGAAAAAGTGGTGATGTTGTGTATGTGTGAGTTTTCCAAAACAAACAAACAAAAACTGTGTAGTCAAATCACATGGCATTGGGTCATAGTCATAAGGAAAAGAATCCATTAAAAATGTATTATTATTTTGTAAACACAATCAGTTGTTATTATAACACTTACAGCTTTTTATTAATGTGATCATTTAGAATAAATAGTGTTTGCATGGATCAATTCTTTTTTAGTTTCTTTTTCTTCTCAACATCTAGCTGCTTATCCTGAGCACTAAAATATAATACTGATTCATTGATTCATTACCATTTCTGTTTTAATTGTCCATTTTTACCCTAAAGTGAAATTATGAATGAAGAATTTGACCTCTGACCTGTGTGTAGAGCTGCAGTAGACACATGTGGACAGCAGAGGGCAGCAGCCTGACGTCTATCTGTGGTGGTCAGTGACATCAGCAGCATCAGATGTGACTGAGTTCAGTTTCTCAAAAATATTTTGGACATTATTGAAAATGTTGAATATGAATCATGTTCCCACTCTAATGTGCAGGCTAGGCTGCAGCAATATACCAGTGTTAATGTATGCAGTGATATAAAAGTTGACGTACCGTGTAAACTTGTTTATCTTTGATAATAAAAAAAAAAAAAAGCAACTGGACGGAGTCTCAACTTTATTTTACTTATTTTCAATGTGAAGACTTTTTACACAAACTTTCATTAACAAAATGGTTTCAAGTTTCAATTCTAGTAATAAAAGTTTGTTCAACCAAAAATAACCCTTCTGTTTTTGTTTCTTTAAGGGTCACTCTGACTGATAATAATAATATAAATTCTGTGATACCGTGAAGCTGTGATATTAGCTGAGATGGTTATTGTACTGTAAAAACACTGGATGTTTTCTCTTTTTGGGACCATCCTCTGTAAACCCTAGAGATGGTTGTGGTGAAAATCCCAGTAAATACTCAGACCAGCCCGTCTGGCACCAACAACCATGCCACATTCAAAGTCACTTCAATCACCTTTCTTCATCATTCTGATGCTCCGTTTGAACTTCAGCAGCTCGTCTTCATCATGTCTACATGACTAAATGTTAACGAGCTGCTGCCACGTGATTGGCTGATTAGCTACTTGTGTTAACAAGCAGTTGAACAGGTGTACTTAATAAAGTGGCTGGTGAGTTTATATGATTACATCTTTTGTTCCAAAACACACACTACTTTACACAACATGAAAAAGTTTATTATATGATGGACTCTGCATGAATACAATCACATCTATATTCACATCTTTGTGTAGGATTGTTCTTTACGTTCAAATTAATCACGTCACATCAAAATGCCCCAAAATTGAATATTTGTTTTTGTTTAAGTTTACATATTATAGTTACATATACTGATGGAGCGGCAGAAGAGAAGTCACTGCAGTCAACACTAAATAATCACACTTAGAATTTGGCAAAATATACGTTTAGCTTGTTTGTACAAAGCTTCCCCAAGTTCTTCTTCTTATCAAGATTTTTCTTTTACTCATTAGTCCAAATTTAGACCCTTCTTAAGACTATTATATTACATTTTTAAGTCACACTGGCCCAGGTCAGCACTTTCAGAAAAACTTGTTTTATTTATGAGTTGCTTAAGATGTTATCCAAATAATTTAATTAAAGAAATACAGCAGTACAATATGTCAAATAAAGGTTTCTACAAATACGTACAGGTCAGACATCATGTGTATACGAAAGCTGGAATTTTCAAACAAAGCAAAGCAAATCAAATCTAAATTTGATTCTGAGATATTAACTTTGAACTTGGACAAACTTGCATGGTTTCAGAAATCTTGGTGCACCTAGATAATGATGTGTGGGAAGAGATCCAGCGCTTGCCCTCCAGAATCTCAATCTGCGATAGATGTAACAGTTACAATACAATATCCTACATAACATCAATGCATCAACGCATATTTTGGACATGTGACACTTTGGTTTCTAAGCTTGTTTCTTGGGAAAATTTGAATTAAAAGAGTTTTAAAAAATACAGAGTCCACTGAAATGTACCGGTTGAAAATGCTTTATTTCACTCCTATAACCACCCACACAGATCAAACACAGATGACAGATTGGTATAAGTAGGCACAAACTGAGCTGTAAGTTCTCTGGTAGAAGTCGGCACACACTGTACACCTGGAAGTTAACCCCGTAGTGCTGGACGCTGTAAAATGGAGTGCTCATACAGCGGCATGTGACTGCACCAGCTTTATTCTCAAACGCTGCAGGGCTGAATTCTTCCAGGAAGTTTCCCAGGAAATGGATAATTGCATCAAATGAAGTTCAAACAAAGCACCATCAAACGTCAACACAGAAATCTAAGCAGAAACCTAAAGTTATAAATCTTCCTATGATCAACACCTCCTCCACCTGAACCAGTCAGCCCACCTGTATGCTTCCCAAAATATAGCTACTCATTCCCAGGACGACAGAGGAAGCCTCCAACATAAGGAAACTATGAGATCATTCATATTCCCTCTGATTTAACCCTTTGCTGCTCACATCAGGACATCACTGCTGTCTGACACCCTCCTTATGAATTCCCCCCACCTGATCACCCTGTACTCCCTCTTCACCCTTCCATCCCTCCCAGTTTCTTCTACATCTCCCTTCCCACCTGCCTTGGCCTCGCTGACCCCGCCCACCCCCCTGTGAGGGTCAACATTCAGCTGCTGACGACGCGTCCTCCCCAGGTCTCGTGTTTGGTTCCCAGCTTCAGGTGGGTGATGGTCACCTCCACCGCCTGGATCTTCTCGTGTTTGGGAGGGATGGAGCAGATTTTGTAGCTCACCTCGTCGCCTTCCACCGGCACGTACTCGCCCTCAATGCTGGACGAGAGAAGAAGAGAGGCGGAGTTATAAAGTGATGAAACAGTGGAAGCCTGTGATAGTAACGTTATTAACTCTTTCTCTCCTCTCACCCTTTTGTTGTGCATGTTCTGTGAATTTAGAAACTCTTTCAATAAAAACACTTTTGTTTCAGAGGAAGACGACACATGAAAAAAAGAAGGATACAATTTTATTTCCCAGCCAACAGCTGCAACACAAGTCTAAGGGCCCGTCCACATGAAGCCTTGTCAGGGTGAATTTCCTAAAGTTTTTAACCGGTTTGGCTTTTCATCCACACGAAACCGGCATTTTCAGAGGTCGAAACCACATCTTTTTGAGGCGAGGTTCCAGAGTGCACAAATCTGAAGATGCCGCTTTTGCGTCTTGGTGTGTACAGCCAATGTGAGACTTCTTCCTCCTCTTCCATTTGTCTACACTGGGCAAGCTTTTTGCACATGCTCCGCGTCTTCTTCTCCGGTTCAGAGCTGAATGCTCCGGTTTTTAGTGGCATGCCATCTCCTAGCTGGCCTATATACTGCAGCCTTTTTATGTGGTTTCACTGGCTTAAACCGGCTTCATTTTGACGCCTGTGTTCTTGAAGTCGGCGCCATGTTTACAGAACACTATTAACTATTAAATATTAATATCATTTTGTTTGGCGGTTTCAAAAAGACAAATCTTCGTGTGGATATAGCCTAAGTGTCTGGGGTCGTATTCACAAAGCTTCCTGGAGCTAAGAGTTGCTCCTGGTAATGAAATTCTAAGGAAATTCTTAGAATTGTTAAGTTTTCTTAGAATTTACCCTTAAAGTTAAGACTAAATCCTTGTAAAGATCAAAGTTAATCACAGAGAAAAGAACAGAAAAAGAGCTCCTGAGGTGATAAACTGTGAGGAGCAGGGAGGAGGACTTTTAAGAAGAGTTTCTGTGTCAGAGGAGGAAATGATGGAAACACAAAGAGGAAAGAGAAATATTCTCCAAACACTGGATGACAGTAAATGAAATGCTACAGATTAGATCATGCAGGGAGAATATATGTGGTTGATGTCATTAGGGATACACACACACTTCCCACCTCACGCTATAACACCAGAAATAAAACAATAACAACACTGAGATCTTTGGAAAACTGGGAAAATCCATCAGTGCAGCAGTGATGAGTTGAGTCTGTCTCGACCTTCCATCAGCAGTGATCACACTAACAATGACAACACTTTCAGTCACCAGTTCATTTAATTTCCGCTGGGTGTCCACACCTTACAGGCTCACAGAGGGGCACGTCTGTGACAACCAATCACATCTGTTAAAAGAATGCATCACACCAAGCAACAGGGTCGACCACACCTCCTCACTGAGGTCAAAGTTTCTGCCTCTTCCTCACTCAGAGTTGTTGTGAGAACTTTCCTAAATCACTCCTAAGCTCGGACTCCTGACTAAAAGTATTTCGGCTGAGTTGAGAGCTTTCTTATATTTTGGTTCATGTTGCACAGATGACGTGAGGAGATGTGTCACTTCCAGCTGCCATCTTTGTTGGATTAAGAAAAAGAGTTGCATGTTAAGATAAGGGTTAAATTTTCTTAATGTACAACAGACTGCACACTGTCTGTCTCGTGCTCATTCTGTTGGTGATGTTTTGGTTCCTAGACCTTCAGTTCATACTGACAAACAGCACCACGCACATACAGGCTATAGGCTGCATATTAACCAATCAGAGGGCGTCGCCAACACTTTCCAGTGTGTGTATAAATTAAAGTCAACGAGCTCTTCAAATATAAAAACACACATGACACTGGGTCCAGTGACAGTTCTGAAGGAGGAGAGACTTTGTGAACTACTGTATTACGTCCTGTTTTACAGTGTACGCCGTGCAGCTGTGCTTTATGAGGCTGTAGGTGTTTAAGTGTGTGTGTGTGTGTGTGTGTGTGTGCATACTCTGCTGACGTCTGTGTGTTTTTAGCCTGTGGGTGATAATAACAAAGGCACCGTGGTGAAGGTCATCGGATTTTCTGTTGTCCTCCTACACACTCCTGCAGCTACTGCCATGCCTGTGTGTGTGTGTGTATGTCTGTGTGTGTGTGTGTGTGTGTGTGTGTGTGTGTGTGTTCCCTCTACTCCTACACAGACCCTGACATTATTTGAGGTCAGTAATTAAAACCAAAGCAGCTCTCACACACACCTCATCAGAGACCATGAGGAAAAACACACACTCGTCCTCAAGCCTCACTTCATAACATCACTGAACCACACACACACACACACACACACACACACCAATTGTCGATGCCTTTCTCTTCACGTCACATAACCTATAACCTGATGAGTCATTAGGATGTGTTCTGGTGAGTAAAAATAGATTTTTTCTCCCAATATACAGTCGTCTTTTTTCAGTGTTTTAAATGACGTCATAAGGACAATAATCACTACACATTCAACCCCCCTACACTTACAGGATATTGCACACTCCCAGAGAAGCTTACACACATCAAACACATTCATCCTCACAACACAGCTGATCAGTAAACTTTGGCGGTTTTTTTTTGCGTGTGTCCCTTTGTGATAATTTTGTGTGCACTCTCTGCATTCAGAGGTTTTTATGGGTCAGTGAATGCAGCACAGGTGAGAGTTTGAGTCGTGGAGTCGGATCGATCAGAACTAATCTGATCAGATCAATGTATAAGAGGAGCAGCTGCTGCAGAGGCAAGTGAAAGCAAACAGTCTGTGCGCAGAGTGCAAATAAACAGTCTGGTTCATGACAGAGTGAACTTTGGTGAACTTTGCGAACATGCTAAATGTGTGTGTGAGAGACAGAGCTCCAAAAATAGAGAATCAATACATGTTGGCGAACACTGATGTCGTGACGTGCCGCCACAAATAAATGAACGTGTGGGAAACCCTGCACACACAGACACACACTTACTCTGAGATGTGGACAAAGATGTCGCTGCCCCCGTCAGATGGCGTGATGAAGCCGTGGCCTTTGGAGCGGCAGAAATATTTACACACACCAGTAAACACGGGACCCTCTGAAGCACGAGCCGTCCTGCACGGAGACACAGATACAGACAGACAGGTGGAAGAGGAAGAGGAGGGTGAGACAGAGGACAAAAGATCTCAGCGACATACGGACTGTACCTTTAATGAGAGACAAATGCAACTTCAGTGAGCAGGTTTCCGTTCTGCTCCTGTTCTGCCTTTGACTCCTCTAGAGATTCAACATGTCTACCACTAACACATGAATTCAACAGGCCTCACTAACTACACTGGAGACACAGCAGCTAACATCACACTCGCTTCACTGGCTCATCAGGCCGTTTCTACTCACGCTGAGCAGGTCCTGGTTCTACGTGTGGGCAGAGGGCTGGGGATGAGGTAGCCTCTCATGGGGGACGGTGAGCGGTCTCTGTGTCTGCAGCCTGGAGGACGCAGGGACTCTGACGGGACAAAAACAGTGTGTGACATCATGATTAATAACACATGGCGGCACAGTGTGGAGGTCCTGCATCAGGCTGCGCAATATAGCAGTTATTACGGTCGTCTCAGTGTCAACTTGTGCCATAAACACATTTCAAAAGAAGCAATATTGAACTCAACGACTTTTTCTCTGAGTTTTTTGTGAGTGAAGTTTTCTGTTAATGAAATAAGACAGATTTTGCTTTTATCCTCTGTCCTTCTCTGCATTTTACTTGCTGTTGCAGCGCTGACACACACGGTGTCGCCAGCTGCTTCTTCACACCACCCTGCAACAGGAGCTGTGGGAGTTTCAGGTGCAGCTACAAGGACATGATCCCTCACCAGCTCTCCACCCACCAACACTGATATGGTCAGTGAAGCATCCAGACAAGATCAAATCAAGCCTCTGTGGGGGAGGCGAGTGCTTTTATTCTTGCACCAGCTAAAACAGTGTTTGAAGAAAATCAAGTTTGTGCAAATGTGGTGTGATGTCATTACATTTCTCTGTAACACGACAGGAAACACATTATGTTATAAATAAAATATGAGCAGAGTTATGCTCTCACAAATGCATCAATATGTCAAAGAGTCGTTTCGCCTCAGCTAATTGCTTCTGCAGAACTTGTCTGGGCACAGCACAGAGCAAGGTGCATAGAGTAAGAGTTGAAAGAGGAGGCGGCACACTCTGATAAGTAAAGAATTACATCATGTACAAACCTGAGACTTACACGCTGATGTTGTCTTGATGCCAGCCTCACTGTTCACTGTGCTAACACTGCACCACAGCTGCTTTAAGTTACCGCGGACGCTACCAAGTTATTTTCTGCTGCTGCAGCTGCTTCACATTTAAGTCTTTTAATTGGTCAAACACGTGACTTTGGGTTATTTTTGACAGCAGATCGATTCTAAATACCACAGGGAGGAAAAGACCACTTAGGAGAAGCCACAGAGAGCTGCAGGTGACAGGCTGCACACCTCCAGCTCCTCCAACTTCTTTCCCACTGCCCTGCTGTTGTATAAAAAACTACTCACAGAATGTGCTACTTTCATGGCCGAGGAAAGTTTAATCAATATTAGTGAACGTGAGCTTATTTCTCTCAAAGCCAAAAACCACAGAAGCAAAGGCCAAAACACACCGGCAGTGAACGCCATGCGTCAAAAAATACGGCCCTATTATTTTCAATGTACAACTCTTCACCAGTGGCGGCTAAACGCACGTCGGCACTTAACGCCACTGTCCTATTTCAAACCTCACCCTTGGAATTGACTGTATTTTCCCTCCACTTGCTCTCTGCTTGTACATACCAGCTCCCGTAGCAGCTCTTTTTCTCTGCTCCTGTGGTAGCTCGACTCCTCAACACTGATGTATAGAGAGAACTCTGAAGCTGCTGTGTCTCGTGTGTGACAAAGACTGGATGACAAGAGACTCACTGCTGAGGTCAAGAAATATCCCGAGCTAAAGGACCCACAGTCCCATCATCATAAAGATAACGGCCAAAAACATGTTGCCTGGTGAACTGTAGCTCTGGAGATTGGGTCTTCAGGTGAGGAACAAAGTTTAATCAGTGGGTGTACACATGATTTTAAGCTAACGCAGAGATGGAAGAGATACAGATCTTTCAGTAAAAGTAGTAATAACTTTATGTGGTTGTCTGTTAATGAGCTGCAGTGCAACGCGTCCGGTGCGTGCTAGGGGCAGCATTTGACTCCACGTAACACGCAGCACCGCTGGTGTGTGGCCAGAAGTTCTGCTGTCACTCACCCACGTCTGATGCTTTTGTCTGATTTTCTCACAGTTAAAAAAATCCACCTTTACCTGGTGACACTGGAGAGCGTGGGGATCCTGCAGAGTCCTGCGGAGGGGTCACTACTCCTGAGCCCTGGATGGGCCTGGCCTCAGATGACATCACGGAGGAAGTGGAGTCAAAGGATGGGGAAGAAGGAAGGGGGAGGGGTCACTCAAGAGGGAGCACAGCAGAGGATGTTTAACACCTGGGGAGAGGAGGACAGGAGGACAGGACAGGAATTAGCCCTTAGTCCACATAGATTGTGCAAACCAAACAACAGTGGCATCGTGCTGCCATTGTGTGTGATTTTAGACAGCGTACCAGCGTCCTGGAAGCAAAAGAGGCACGCAACACATGTAACACAACAGTTTCATGTGTGGCATGTACGTGTCGGGCAGTGCTTTCTAAACAATAAAAGAACATGGCAACAACAGTCATTACTGTCCCTGTTATATGGCGGCTGATCTCATCCTTTGCTCAGGGGGTAAGGAGCTCCAGGACCTCACTGTTTTCCCACTTTGCAGACATTTCTGGTCGCTGTTCTTCCTTGAGTTAGCTGCTAACTGCCATAGTTTGTGTTTTTAAACCTCCTGGTGGTGGGTCACACACCTAACACCTCGTCAAAATGCCACACCCGTCCCACCACGCCAATGGTTTGACTGTCAGTCAGTGTTGGGTTGTTGCTGAACCTCTGCTGCCCTCATCAGCCCACAGCGACTCTTTTTTGGCCGAGTCAGCATGTTCTTTAGTCATGAGGGAGGAAGACCAAAACAAACGTGTAGCATATGTAAAGATTGAGCTCTTTAGCATAGAGGTTTAGTGAAGGTTAGTGTTATTGTTCACTGGCACACAGTACATGTGCTCTGACCTTTCAACACTGGATTGAGTTGTTAATGAGCTAACTGGCCAACGAGCGTCAAGACGGTCTTCCTGTTTCCCTTTTTGAATGACGATTACAGTCACACAGGCGTTGAACATACGTGTTGGTTGACCATCGTCTGCAGTCTTTGTGGTGTGTTCATGTGCAATTTTTTTGGCTGAGACACAGGCGACATCAGGCGATGCAGCAGGGGGCCTTCATCACTGCTAGTTCTCTGAAGACCATTTGGTGTATATGAGCCTTTACACAGGTGTTGATTCAGCACTGTTACTACCTCAGGGGAGAGGTGGAGTAATGGACTGACATCTCTGCCTCGAAAAGGCGGTGTAAATGGGGCTTTAGAGTCTTCAGACTGATTGTAGTGACGAGCAAACATGTTCACGAGCATCATGTTCAGTCAACTCTTAAATCCTTTTTACACACAAAGACATTCTGTTAACTGATGTTTAAATTATTTTCGTTCAGTCATTTTCTGTAAACGCTTATCTTGGTACGGGGTTGCCAGAGGGGCTGGATTTATTCCAGCTGTCATTGGGCTGAGAGGCGGGGTACACCCTTGACAAGCCGCCAGACTATCACAGGACTGACACACAGAGACAGATAACCATTCACACTCACATTCACCAAGTCACCAGTTAAGCTGCATGTCTTTGGACTGTGGGAGGAAGCCGGAGCATGCAAACTGCGCACAGAGGTAGGTCCCCATCCCTTTTGCTGTTAGGCGACAGCGCTAACCTGTGTTCCACTGCGCCGGTGGTATTAGTTATTTTATATATTTGTTTTATTTTATTTAGTCTCACATGTAGCTCCAGCTGCTCACTGCTCACTCAGGCATCATTTGTCTCCCATTTTTATTGTGTCTTGTGAAGCACTTTGTAACTTAGCTTTGAAAAGTGTTATATATGTAAGGTTATTTATTGTTCCCATTATCATTCCCTGCTTAATGCACCACACACACACAAACACACACAGGAGTATCATACAAAAACATGTCTTTGTTCAGTGTCTTGAAAAGCATCATCTCCACCTCACCCCTGAAACACAACAGCCCCCAAAACAAGCCCACTGAATCATTGACCCACTGGAGCCATTCTCACAACCCTCGTTACCACGGCAACACCAATTTGAGGACAAGGAGAACAGTCCCCTCATTCACCTCGGCGCAGGACTTACATCATCAGCCATGACATCACAGGCTATGTCAACCAATTAGGAGACGGCAGCAAAGAAAACCTCCATTGATTGAACTTTCCGTTAATGTGTGTAGTGTTCAAAGAGCTGCGGAGGAAAGACATGACGGGTGGGTGGGTGGGGTGGGGGGGCAGCTCTGTTAGATAAATATAAAGTAATGATACGAAGACAGAGCAGGTGAGTGAGCTGCTGGACTCATGTTAATGTCTCTCAGGATTTTATTACAGGTACAACTGACGTTAAAATCTGAATTTTAGCAAAGGATAAAAAACAAAGATAATCTGAACACTTCATAAGGTTTCAGCTGCTTCCATACCTTTGTCATTTAGAGGTTTACTACTGTGTTCTTAAATTTTTTAGCTCTGAGAATGCCAATATCAGTTTGTGCACCATTTTGGTTCAGAAGTAACTCAACAGCTATCAGACAGATTAACATGACATGTTGTACAAGCAGTCGTGGTACCCAGAGGATAAACCTGAGTAACTGTGTTGGTCCCTTTAAAGGGGACCTACTCAGCTCTTTTTCAGGTTCATACTTGTATTTTTGGTTTCTACTAGAACATGTTTGCATGCTTTTAATGTTAAAAAAAAGACTTTATTATCCTCATACTGTCTGTGCTGGAACACCTGTATTCACCCTCTGTGTCTAACACTCCGTTTTAGCGCTCTTTAAGACCCCTCTCTGAAAGAGCCCAGTCTGCTCTGATTGGTCAGTGTTTGTGGGTCTTTCCGGGACTCGATGCACCATCATTGCAGCTGAAAAATGAATGTGAAGGAAAATAGCAACACTTTCTACTGTGAACGCCTCCATACACCAGTCAAGTTACAGTTTACATCCATGTCTGACAACATACAGACACAACACTCAAGTCTTTTTTCTGTATCAGTATTTAAAGATATTCCAACATAAAAGTGCTGTTAAAAAAAAAGTTGCTTTATAATTCCTGACAATAACAGAAATATCTGAGTACAGGACATTTCACACTACACTAGGGCTGGGCGATATAACAACTATGTACAATATATCGATATATTTTCAAGCAAGATATAAACTTAGACAGCACTGTTTATATATAGGGTCAAGCTGCGTTACATAACACTCACTCACAGTTTCTCCATCAACACTCAGAGACACAGAGCTGCTCCTCTGTTTAATCTGTCTGTTCATTAGTCTACAGTGTGACATCGGTCTGTATGTTGCACGTGCTACGCTAAATCAGTCTGAGAGATGAATGAAGTTACCGCAGTAGTACACGTACAGTACTGTGGGCCTTTTCCTCTCCATGTCACTTCCATGTCACACCTTGTCACACCAATTTGGGTTTCCATTATCAGATAACATGCGCCATACCATGCCAAGTTGTGCCAGAGATGGGACCTTCTCTGGAGTAGGTCCCAAAGCTGGGCTGCCCGCATTCAAGCGGGTAGCGTCTCATCTACCACAGGCAACCCCCAGTGTCCCTGCTTCTCCCCCTCAAACAAGCGTGTGTGTTGTGAGACTCTCCTCCCTTCTGTCTGCAGGAGACCAGAGAGAAAGGTGTCTTTAAAAGTCTCTCAGTACGTCTGTAGCTTCTAACTGAATCTCTGTGGTTTGGAGTTTAGCTTCTCTCCTGCGTCCTGTTTTTACTTCAGATATCTGATTTATTTTACTGTTTCATGTTCACTATCAGCCGTATTAGAAGTTGTGTGAAGTTGCTGCTCGAAAACTCAACATTTCCTTATTTTGCTGCTTCAGAATAAAAGTTTTAAAATAACAAAATAACGAGGGACTTTTATTGTGCAGAATCTACAGGAAATTACATGTGTTTAGCACCGAATTAGCATAACTTTTTTAGCAGTTTCACCTCAATTAAGACAAGTCTAATAATACAGCAGCGACAGCCACATGAAGAGCTGCAGACAAACAGCTCACCTCCAACAGGTAAACTTCTTTTACCTGCCCTGCTGTGGAAAAACACACACAGCAAAAATAACAGGGGGCTTCAGCTGTGGATCAGTTAGCAACTGAACATGGAGGTCATTTTGAGGAAATACCAAGATATGAATATGTGTCCATATCACCCAGCCCTACACTCCCCCATCCTGATCATCAAGCATCTTTACTGCATCAAAGTTTATATATATATGTCGAGTTATATATTAGATACGTCTGGTTATTATGCAGTGCTTGATGGTTTCACAGGTCCGTCCACACTTCATCAAATTGAGCTATATGCGGCCCCCAACTAAAATGAGTTTGACAGCCCTGCTCTATATTCTGATGGACAAATGGAACATATCCGTGGTTTGCAGAAATATACGACGCCAACACTTACTCTGGCGGTTGGGTTGTATATTTACCCAGGAGGGTTTGCTCAGCGTTCACACTCTGTCAGCAGGAGTCCAGTTACATTTTACAGTTTCAAAGGAGCGAGCCGAGTGTGTGATCCATCTTAACTCAATAGACATGTTGTTAATGTAATCACAGCCTCTCTGGGCAGCGTGCTTCCTGCTGGAGGAAAACAGCGTTATGACTGACAACCCACACACACACACACACACACGTTCTCACTTTCACACACACCTTCATGTACACTTTCATGTGAATCACCTCAAAAACACCCAAGATTACTGATTTAAAATGACTGAAGTTTTATCTTCATAAAACAGGAAATATAAATCATTAACAGACGCAGGGAGGGAGGAGCTGGTTGGGAACAACAAGAGGGGGAGAGGGTCACAGAGGGAAGAGGAGGAGGAGGAGGAGGAGGAGGAGGAGGAGGAGGAGGAGGAGGAGAATGAAACGGAAAAGTGGAAGATAAGCAGGAGATAATACCAGAGGGAGGCTCGGAAAACATGATAAGGTGAGTACAGATTTAGCCTGTGAAGGGTTACTCCTTACTGCATGCTGCTTTTAAGGGACAACCACTGATGGCTGCCATGATCTGGCCACCTCAGTCCAAAATACACACACACTGCACTCTACATTGCTGCTGAGCATTTTCCAAAGTTCTCTGTTACAACTTGAGACTTGCTCGAGGTTGTCACAGTTTTGTACAAATTCCTCAACTCCTGTTTAGAAAGAAAGTGTACAAACACCTGATTGTTTACAGTAGGGTTGCAACAGTATGAGATTTTCATGGTACCATAACTGTCTAAGAAAAATATCATGGTTTCACGGTATCACAGAATTATTATTATTACCAGTTGGAATGACCCTTAAAGGAATTAAAACAGAGAGGTTATTTTTGTTTTGACGGCAGTTTTATTACTAAAATTGAAACCTGAGGCCATTTTTGACAAATCAAAAGTCTCCCTTTTGAAAATTACTAAAATAAAGTTGAGATTCTCCGTCCAGCTGCTTTTTTTCCAACATCATAGACAAGCAAATGTACACAGTACGATAACCGTCAATTTTAATATCACGGTACAACTTAAAACCGGTATATCACTGCAACTCTAGACAACCCTAGAACCTAGTCGGCTGATAGACCACATGATTCCCTTCTGTGCAACCAATGGGCGCCCTGTTTAAACTGCTTTGACCTGCCTACTGTTGCTGCTTCCTCTGCAAGCTAACTGCAACCCGCCTCCACCCCAGCTGCTGCTCTCCCTGCCTTAGGCTTTCCATATAGGCGCATGGAAGGGCAGTGAGGTGTGCTCTCTTCGCCTTAGGGGCTGTACACATGCCGCTTCATTAACTGCCTGTAAAACACAAGGTCAGATGATGGGCGCTACTTTTGTGCCTTTTTGGAGCCAGCTTTCTAGAGTGAAGCGGCAGGTTGCGTCTGAGGTTGATAAGCAACCTTGACATGTACTGTATCATAGCCTATTTACCTGAAATCCTGAAGAGCTGATCTGGGCATTTCGTCGGTCGAACAGATGTAAAGCTCTGGCAGTGCTGCACCAAAGTGGTCAACTTCTCCTCCATATTTTTCACAGACTGATATTTGCAGAAGAAGGGAAAGATGTGATTGGTTGTTCCTCATCACATGAGACGCAGTACGCTCTGCTGCGTTCCAAAAGCTGTAGCGTCAGCTCATTTGACCACGGAGATGTGAGTGACGGCTGACTTGACTGCAGTTAATTATTGGAACGTGCCCTGGGGGCGGCTCATTGGCTCCCTGAGGGCGGCACCATGTCGGCTACACCTGGTCTGGACATAAATCACTACAGGCAGGACACACATGAAACTCTGACTGAACTGTCGGTGGTCATGTCACACTGTGGGTTATGTATGCTTCAAGTTTGAGAAGAAGAACAATATGTGGAATTTAAAAATAGACGGTATCTTATAATACAGGCGATAAAGACAAAAATCTTGTGTTTCATGGTTTCATATTTTCTGTGCACCTGTGACGCACCTTGTACCTTGAGTTTTGAAAGGGGACATAGACATAAAGCTTAGCTTTCTTACTCATATCAACACTTAAAAATGCGGGACAAATAAGAAATATAACACAGATCGTGTGAGTTTGTACACTTCGAAATTAAAGTCTCTGCAGCCATATATTGTTACCATTATTTTCGCTGTATGCATCTGTAACAGTGTAGAAAAGACAGAGTGATGAAAGGCAGCAGCCTGCGGTAAAGAGCGTTAAAAAGAAAAGCTGTGTCATCAGGGGTATAGAGCAGGAAGAGATAGAAGAGCAGGAGCATGAGGAGCTAGAGATAAGAACAGAAAGGCCGTAAAAGGAGGTCAGACATGATAACACGTGTTTGTCCAGGCTGCCACCTTAAGTGTGTATCCATACATAAACACAGGCAGAACTATTTCCCACAGACACACACACACTGATCTGTTCAGGAAACTCATAGTGAAACAGTTCAAACCACAACTGCTCTGTTGACGTAAAAGCTGCCGTCTAATTTTCCTCTTGGGAAATACAGAAGTTAAGTTACAGTCTGACCTGCAAGGCTTTGGCCAACAGACTGTCGGGCCTCCAGTCAGAACCACACATCGGTTTTCAAGTGAAATGGATTTGGATAGTTTGGAAATTTCATCAGAATGAAAAGGCAAGAGTTTATCCTTGTGTGTCTGAAGTACATTAATGGTTGACAATCTACCAGAAGGCAAAAAGAGAGCAGACACAGTGAAACAAAGGGATGTGGGTTGGATATGCCAAATTAAATCAAACCTTCACGCAGAGATTTATGAAGTTTCCTTTTCATCATGTACGTCTTCGTAAAGGTATATCTCTGAATTTGGGTTGAACAGTGTGTCCTCCATCTCACTCCCCGCCACTACAGACCACCTAACTGGGAGGAGAGTGGGCAGCAGCTCCAGGGATGGACCCCCAGTCAGCAGCCACAGCAAACTGACTCCAGCTAGCACACACCTTATCTCTGCACCGGACAGCCCTGACTCCCCACCAGATCAGCAAACCTTCTGTTGCTGCTGTTACGCAGGTTAGATGTGACGCCGCTGCTGGCCACCAGCCTGCTGTGACACCCAGTGCTGGGGGCCTCGCGCTGGACGAAATCGAGCCACTAAAGCCATCAACTGAGGGTCCGTTTCGGAGATGCTGCCCGCTCTCCTCCTGGAAAAGTAGTCCACAGGAGAGGGGAGTGAGGCTGTACGGAGGCTGTGGTCGAGCTGTATGGGGAGGGTGTATTTTCAAATTCTGCCTCTTCTTTTTCTCTTGTCTTTTCCAAATCTCCGTTTACGTCAGTTTTAAGGCAATGTACAATTGATTCATGTTTTTTTTAATGTAGTTTTTTTCTATGCCTTTTTTAGCCTTTCGTTCACACACAAATCACATTTTAGGTCACTAAAAACACATTATCTCTTTTGTGTGACGTCAGAAATTTAACCAAAATAGTGCTGCTTCTAACCTCGCTAACAGGACTTTACATGTTTACACAACAATGTACTCTCCAACTAATTTAGGAACAGAGGCATCAGCACATGCTACAGAGGTTACTGCTACATTATCCAACACTCCAACGACACAGATCACAGCACAGATATCACCGTTTTGGACGAGACTCAGTCAGCGCTTCAATTGTGTTTTTGAGTTTTTATTTGGATGCAGATTTTTTACAGTGTTTGTGTAGAAGGGATTTTTGTTCTAGAACAAAGGCAGAAAAACCCAGTTTTGAAAAATATGCTTGTACATGTGGACTGAGGCCTAAAACATGATCCAGAAAGTTATTTGGGGGATGAAATCAGCTGTCTGACTATAACAACAGAACACTGTACTACTATGACAGTTGATCTGGTTATCACACATGCACACACACAAACAATAGCAGTGCTCTTTTGTTATTCTCACACACACACACACACACACACACACACACACACACACACACACACACACAGTTCTGGACTTGACCTGTGTCCTATGGAATTTTCCATGATAGATCCTGCTGATACAGCAAAAACCAGCTCAGTGGGGCACACACACACACACACACACACACACACACACACACACACACACACACACACACACACACACACACACACACGAGCATATACATGCATACATTAGCTCTCAGGCCATGACACACACATACACACACACTCCACCTCCCATGTGATGAGGCCATTATACTGCATGACTACAGTCTCTAATACATTTCCTGCAGACTCCATTCACTGGTTTAGAGTTTCAGTCTGGAACTCTCTACAGGATCCACTCATGTGAAGCTGCACTCACAGATAGGAAGCTAATGTGTAAAGGGATAGTCCGTGACATCTCTGTGTCAGTAACTGTGCGTGTTGCTGCTCAGTCTGCATTATGGATTAATGAAACACAAAGATATGACAGTAACAGTATCGACCTGCCGCCCGTTTATCACATCTACACCTCTCTTACAACAGAGCTACCATACTGTCCAGTGTCCATACTTAAAAAAGACACAACAAAGAGTAGGACAGGTCATAGTGGTGAGGAAAAAAGCAAAAGGGGCCCAAACAGGACGAGCGTGTGAGGAAGTGAAACTCTTAACACGATCGTCCTCCTCTGTCTCATTTCCTCCAGCCTTTTTCTTCTCTCACACGATCACTCAGTTCCCTGTTCAGCCTCGGGGAAAATAGACACGGAGAGATGACATGTCAAAAAGGACGAGATGACAAAGGCAACGTAAGGAGAGTAATTACATGTTGGAGGAGCTCTGAGCTGGAGGGCAAATTTTTTACATGTGGGAGACAAACTTCTGCAGGTAACAGAAGACGAATCAGTCCCGTCTTTGTTTCTAAACTCCAGGTTTAATTATTTTACCACTAGAATCTGCATTTAGCAATGAGAAGTGGTTGTTTACAGGAACTGTTTGACCTGTTAGATGAGAAGATTGATTCCACTCTAATGTCTGTGTGTTAAATATGAGCTGGTTAGCTCAGCTTAGCTCTCCTCCTCCAACACTTCTGATGAGATACCAAAAAAGTAAATCTGTAAAAGTGTCAAAAATAAAGCTGGGGTAGGCAGTTTTATTTTGGCATCACTGGGCAAAAATCCCCCAATAAACTGATGTTATTATAGGCGGAGAATCCTGCAGAGAAAGTTGCTATTCCAGCATTGACAACAACTGCCTACACTGCAAAGCAACCCGAAAAAGGAAGACGGACTTCTAAAAGAGAGAGTTTGAAAAAGAGTCTGACAATAAATGAAATGAAACGTGCCAACATCTGCAGAGCGTTTCAGAGATGGAGAGAAATGCTGCTAACAGTTTAGCCTTTTGCTAACCAGAGCCGAAGACTCACAGCAGCAGCTTCAAGTTCATGATTACGTAGCTAACATTTGCAAAGGCCTCAAATCAGAGTGTGTACTTCGCCTCACTCCCCACCATTACACACCACCTTGCTGGGAGGAGAGCGGGCAACACTTCTGAAGACAGACCCCAGTCAGCAGCCGCTGCAACCCGAATCCAGCCTGAACAAACCCCAGCTCCAGAGGACTGGACAGCCCCGACTATTGAAAGCAGAAGTAGAAGAGGTGAGGTGCGAGGACACACATCAGTTCTTTCCTTGTGATAGAGGTTTTAATTTCAAAAATATTACATATATATCTACACGACATATGTGCAACCAGCTGACAGAGCCAGAAGAGGCACTAATATTCACTTCTGAAAATGGTCGGGGGTCAGCAGAGCCAGATTTGGAGTTTCAGGAGAAGGTGGAGGAAAGACTTAGTCAAGACACCTGGACAGAAGGGACACTTTGACTAAAGAAATTACCCAGAGTTTCCTCTCAGGAGCTAAACTCAATGATTCTACCATCCTGCTGGCGCCGGAGACAACCAGCACTCCAAAAGACCAAAGACCCCTGTCTCCTAAGGACACCAGCAGCAGCTGCCATAGTGTGGTTCTTTGACAACGACAAGTGTAGATGCTCTCGCTTCTGTTATGGCGGCTGTGGCGGCAACAGAAACCACTTCAAGACTCAGGTGGATCGTGTGAAACTCTGTCTGGCAAAGAATTTGATTAAGAAGAGGAGGAGCAAGACGTATCGCAGGATATCGCTGGAGCGGTTAAAGAAAACTGTCACTTTGCACTAACTGTGAATCTGGAATAATCTTCCAAGACATACAATGTTTTATGGTAGAAATTCAGGTTTCCAATCTGGCTTGGATCCAGGAACACAGACTTGGGTTGAACCTGACTTTTTGTGCCTGATCAGAAGTCAGTTAATTTCATGATTGATTTATCTGATCTACATATAATCAATCAATTTTCTTTCTTCTTTATGTTAGCAGTTATCAAATAACAACAAAGACTAAAGATAACTCTCAAAAAAAGGCCTGTTTTTTCCACCTCGCTCTCAAACTTGCACCAAACTGCACAATACACACTTGGAGTTTCACTAAAATCCTCTAACGCCATCCGACTAACCTCCTGTTTCCGGGATAACTGAAATGCCTGCTTGCGCTTCAGCTCATTAACTTTCCAACAACTTCCGTGTGAGCGCCCGATCTGTACTGATATGCAACTCTCAGCAGAGATAAGAAAGAAGCAAGATGGCTCACTGCTTCAATACTTCCATCATCAACTCTGGAAACATCAATGTGTTTAATTATTTTTTGACCACTTGTCTGATTGGACTAGTGAGTGGCTAGATTTGCAAGACCAATGTGGTATTTTATTTGTCCTGGGTTATCAGGCAATCCTTATTGTTGAGCCCTAAGGCTTTATTTACACTTCTGAATTAAACTGACGCCGTACCCTACGCCGTAGCCTGACGTGCACCTCCCCAGAAATGTAACTACACGTCATGGTGACACAGACCTCCTGTGTGTTTCTGTAAGCTGAAACCATTTCCCTCAGTGGAAACAAAGCTTTTATTTACTTTAATTTCACAGATAAGAAACAATAAATTGTGAAGACAATAAAGCCTCCACAAAAATAGCATTTTAAGTCTTGTGTGTGATTTATCCTGGCTTCATATGAGCAGAGGAAATCTCTGCTAGCTGCTAGGCTAATTTATACAATGTAAAATGCCATAGGCTTGTGCTAATAACGTTAGCATGTTGTATTTGTTTGGAAAACGTGTTTAGTATAAGACAGTTGTTTTGTCAGTGAACCTTGTGAGCTGTAATGGAGCTGAATTTTCTAACGTTACCTTTGTTAAATGTTGCTGTTGTCCCTGGTTGCATATAAGCAGAGGAAACGTTTGCTAGCCGCTTGGCTAATTTATACAATGTAAAATGCCATAGGCTTTTGCTAATAACATTAGCATGTTGTATTTGTGGGGAAAATGTGTCCAGATAAAGACAAGTGTTTGTCTGTGAATGCTGCCAGTTATAGTGAAGCTGATTTGTGTACTTGTGTTTGAAATTGTCTCTATTAAGCCATGTTTAATGTGTGTTTAATGTGTGTTTAATGTGTGTTTATTGTGTGTTTAACGTGTGTTTAATGTGTGTTTAATGTGTGTTTAATGTGTGTTTATTGTGTGTTTAACGTGTGTTTAATGTGTGTTTAATGTGTGTTTAATGTGTGTTTTGAATCAACCAAACTTTACAGCACTTCACAAAAACCCTGCCGCTGACTAGTGTTTTTTGGAGGTGTAACTGCAGAGTGACACAGACACACAACTGCAGCGTAGGGTCTGCCGCACATGTATAAATCCTGCTTAAGTCTCCAACAGAATTTAGTGAAAAAGCTTTCAGATCTGCACTGCTCTGGTGTATCATTTTGAACTCAGGAAGAAACTTTGAGTCTTTGCAGCTGATGGCTGCAGAGTCAATGTGGCGTCACCGTTGTTAAGCCGTTAAAGAGAATCTGTGAAGTGGACGGGGGCCGTTATCGAGGACTCTGCTCACAAAGACTGAACGAAGCTGCTTCAGACACATTGTGCAGCCACTGACGACAGAAAGCATTAACCTTAAACAGACAGACTATTACATTGAGCTCTGTGTGTGTGTGTGTGTGTGGTCCTGTGTATGCATGTACAAGGCCAAATGTGATGTGTGTGTGTGTGTGACAGAAAGAGATGGTCCTGATCCTACAATCTGATGACTCACCCTCCAGCGTGCGTCAATGCAGCTTCTCGCATATTTCAATCATGCACACATTCATGACGGCTGAATGTGAACGCAGCGACTCACACCAGCAGCCTCTGTCTCTGCACTCGTTTACAGGGCGAGCTCTGGCGTCACGTCCATTTGCATGTACTGTTCCACATACTGGGGATCTTTCCACATTGAAAACAAATGGAGATTTACTGTGTGTCTGAGCGACTGTGAGCGTGATGTGTTGGAAGAGTTGCGTCATCGACTCTCTTCCACTGAAAGTTATCTTCACCTGTTGATCGAGTCGCTGAGGGCACCAGGTCAGAGCACACACGATGATGCCACAAGATCTTTGAGGCCGATTAATGCCTGCCATACACTGGAAGACTTTAAAAAGGCTTTATGAAGACTGGACTCTCACATCCTCTCACATTTAAACGCAATGTGAGTTTTCAGTCACGTACTACGTGAGAGGGAGGCAACCTGTGGCTGCGGAGCATCTATCCCTTCTACAGTGGCTCCCTGTTGGTTTGTCAGAAAAAAAGGAAATAAATAGTCCATACATCATTGACCTATTGTGATTTTACACTCTCTGACTGTAAAAATGTTTTAACATTTCTTCAACTATAATGTCCATCATACATTTACGACCTGACGCTTTTTCTTCTAAATTTTGTCAAACCTTAGTGGTGGTGACTCGTCTTGAGTCTCCCTAGCTAGGCTAACTATGGATTTCAAATTCAGAAAAGGAAAACAGAGAATTTAATAGTGTGCGAACAGATTTGTTTGCTTTCACCGCCAACTCTGCAGAGTTAAAAGATATTAATGGATGCTCGTTTGGAGCCATTAGTAATGTTGATAGGCTAATTTAGACACCTTCATTATAAGGCTCATACATGTTTTGTAATTCAATCCAATCCAATACAACTTTATTTATCCTGAAGGAAAGTCTTGTGCCAGAGAATTCTTAAATTTAAGTCAAATTAAAGTACAGTATCCACAATTTAACGATCACAACCAGTGGGTTCCCCGGGTCAGGGTCACTCACTGGGCCCAGTTTTAAAAAATAACAGAGGATTAAATATCTGGCAAAATATACAAATATACAAGAAGTGTTTTCAAGATGCAAAAGCAAAACCAGTGCGTAATAGAGTAACAATAATCAGTCCCTCCAGGATCTTGTGGCCAAAAAAACTTGAATAATCTAGATAAAAATTGCAGCATTTTTATGTGACTTTTTGTGGGAAATTGCAGCAAATTACAAACATTTCAAGTCAGGAGAAAAAAAAATGGGATTTTTTTTTTTTTAAATGACTGCCTCCAGAAACTAAGTGATATAATATTATTATATAATAATATTCCAAAAACAGCTGCAAATGTTTCAGTTCTCTTCTTTAGTTTTATTGAATTAGTTTCAAAACATGGACTCCAATAATGTTTTCAAAAAATCCTGAGTGAATATTGTAGCTCTCATAGCAGACAATGTGACTGTAAAACAACATGTAAGCTACATCTGCTGTAAACATAACATTTGAATCAATTCAACACATATTGTATGCATTTAAACAAAGGGACAATTCTTATGTCAATACAGAGCCTTTCTCCATACTTGATGACGCGTCTGATGATGTTTCAAATGACATCTCATGCGTGACCACTTCCGGTCAGCCGGAAAAATCACAGGACTTTTGAAAAATTGCAAGCCCCCGCAAATATTGCGGACTTAAGTTGAATGTGCGTTAATTATTGCGATCGCAAGATCAGTAAGAGTAAGTTACTATAAATGGTGTAAAGAAAAAGAATACTCCTGATAATCAATGTTATATTGTATAGGATACAACGAAGAGTAGTATTGCCCATGATTTGAGAAAAATTAAACTGCACTACATGTGGCTATATACATTTTTTTTTTACCCTTTTTTTGGCCAAAAATGGCTCTTTTAATAGTAAAGGTTGCCGACCCCTGCACTGTGAGATTCTACAAAGACTCAGGTTCTTGCAGGGTCAATACCTGTAGGACTACAACTAGATTCCTTATGTTTCCATCCTGCTACTGGTGGAAAATACTACGCCAAATTCCCTTTAAGAAATACGACATATTAACAGCTCCTCATGTGTCTGCAAAAACACAAACTCTAGAAACTTAAGATAAAAGGCGTCATATGTCGACAGTATTCTTGTCAATTCTACAACAATCTATAAAGATTATATTATAAAGAAAAGTATATATATAAAGGTTTGTCATGTCGGCAGAAACTGGCATGTTGGCTGATTCTGATATTTCATTTTAAAGCCAATATGAGCCGATGCAGATGATGTGCTGTTATTATCGTGCTTCCCTACCAGTCCAAAATAATCTGCAATCTGTCAAACTAAATTAAAATATCACTGACGTACTTCAAGTTTGAGCTACCACCTACGCACTGAGCACACAGGTGCCGCTAGTCACACTGATGTCAGCAGGCAGCCGCATCACCAAAGCCAGCAAAGCACTATTTTGGAGTGAGCGAATCACCACAAATTAAACCAAAGAACTACAGCGTTTGCTAAATGGGAGACAACTGACTGGAGACCAGTCAACGTGGTGGAAGACTCGGGTCTGAGGGATGTCCTCATGTTTCCGCATGTTGTGACCAGTCATATGTCTTACCGTCGGGGGGAACAGTAGTTTCACACACCTAGATTCAATTCATAAAAATTTAAATAAGTCACTATGTAAAATTGTTTTGAGAAATATGCCGATTCTCTTTGTTTCTGAGAAGAGTTTTTATGTTTTCCTTTAACTCATTGAGACTATGAATAAGTTGTGTTGGTGTTTGGCCTTTTAAAAACAACATTTTCACTGCAGTCACCATACTGTTTGCCCTCTGGCTTTCTGCACAGACGGGAGGTACACACCTGTATTAACAGGTGGTTTAGCAACAATCTGACAGCATCGTAAATTACATTTATTCATTAAAGAAAATTGATTTAAATCAACAACAAAACGATCCATTTTGTATTTATACTGTAGCCTACTAGTTTTGACTCCTGCCTGGTCAGATCTACTTGTTGTATTTTGTAGGCTACTTCAGTGCACCAGTCAGAATTCAGCAGATGTGTCACACTCAAAAGAAAAAATAACTACAAGTGTTTTTTCTGACCTTTAACCTCATATATTGCTTATTTATTTCATCATGCTATTGAATAAAAAAGTGCCTGATCTAGGTCTGTTGATGAGGTTGACTCATCTCACACATTAAAATCAAAAGAAGTGTTTCATCTAAACGGATGATTCACACGGGTGCACTCAGTGAGGAGTAGGTGAGGAGTCAGAGCCTTTGATCAAACTATTTTTGGCCTCATCTTTTGTTATTAACCTTTGAGTTCATGGAAATTAAACTCCTTTCAGCCGACTTGACAACAAAGAAAAATAATTCACGTCAGCGCGCACACAAAGAGACGAGCACTTCGCCACACTTATGTGAATCTCTGCTGGCTTCAAACCAAAGCTGAAATTCATAATTAGCATGTCCTGTCTTCTTTTATCCGGCCTGTGTGGTGCAGATAGAGACACTCTCTGTGCTCTGCTGTTCAGACTCGACAGGTGTTGATCAGTTTGTTTGACACCTAATCACAGTAAAGTCCACCATAGTTACCTGATCGGTGACTGACATTTCACTCTGGATTCCAACAACAAAAATGTGCGATGTACCGAGTTCACTTCTCTGTTTTCCTTATTCTGACAGATCCACCCTCTCCTCAGGGTGCCACAACCAAACCTGATGATCACCACTTCCTGGATACAGCAGGAAAAAGGAAGCAGCCACATCTCATCCTGTGCAAATACCAGAGACGAAACCAAGAAACGACTTAGCTGCTGAGGGTGGAATTTGATTGTTTTGGGGCTCTCTCACAGCACATACGCAAACAGCAGCTCTAGAAAATTAAATGTTCTTAATAAAAAAGCCGTAATGCTGTTTACCATGGTGTCTTTTTTATACTACTACTTGTCCATTTTCTTAGTATAAAGACTTTGAGAATCAGTCTATGGTTGGAATCTTACAGCCTCTGGAAACGTAGCCAACAATCAAAGTTTAAGTTTATTATTTTATTTTATTTCTCTAATTGGTTTTAAACAAGTTGTGCTTTTATTGTCACTGATTTATTGGTTCATTCGTTATTTTATATTATCATCTTTAATTGGTCTATATATCTTACTTTGTACAGCTTTTAATCTTTTTATATTCATTTTAATTCATATGTATAATTCTGTTTTAATGATCTACTTTAAGTATTATTATTTGATTTGATTCTAACATTTTTTTTTTTAATCAGCTCTGAGTCATGTCTTTGTATCTTTTATTGATTTATTCTTCATCTTAATCATTATTTTATGAGTTTTCATTCTTAATTGTAATGGATTTGATTTACCTTTATGGGTAATTACTGGCTTCGTTATGTGCCTGCAACTTCTACCTCATACTTTGTGCAGCAAAGTGAAATGTGCTACATAAATAAAGTTTTGCTTCCTTGTTTATTGTGACTTTAACCCTAAAAAACTGAGCTTATCTGCTTCATCAGGACTGTGTGGGTGTGTTGTGATCACATTTGATTGACAGTGGCGTGAAAACAGATGAAAACTACAAAACAACTACCCCAACTGTCATCACATTCATTCGGAAATCTGCAAATGGCAGAAATGTATCACGAAATCTCAGAATTCCCCTAAAAACTGTGATTCAGAAGAAAAAAATCCCCAAACATTTATTTTTTTTCTTCTCAAGTTTAGGCCCATATCCTTATCCTGCATTAAGCCATCAACCAGTTGGCAAATCTCATTCAGGTCGCCCTATTTAAACTACTTTATGCTGCCTACTGTTGCTGTTTCATCTTCAAGCTGCTTTGCAACCCACCTCCACCCCAGCTCCTCCTTTTCATGTGACTTATCAATGTCATTTCTGTTTGTCATTCATGCTGCTCTGTTCTGTTCCCGGGGAGAGGTTTGCTCTCTCTGCCTCATGCTTTCCATGTAGGCGCATGGAGGGGCAGAGGTGTGCTCTCTTTCCATGCCTACATGGAAAGCCTAAGACCAAGCACACCAGCACACCTCTCTGCCTTAGGCTTTCTGCGTAGGCCTGAGGAAGGGCAGAGAGGTCCCAAAACAAAGCCTTACCGCCAAATATAATACTGCAAATGGAAATAAAGTTTTCTTTGACTAAAGTGGTCCTGACTGAAATGTCTTTGGTCTGGCACGTTAGCTAGCTAACATTCATGTTGCGCCCTACATGTGGGTCTTGGATGGAGTGGAACAGCAACCTTATGCACTAACTACTTTTTTTTTTTCAATTTTTTAGACAGTGAGGGCAAAAGTTGCCTCCCAAACATTTTTGTAATTCCCACACCTATTCAAATGCTAAATCCAGATTGGTGCATGTAAGTATGTGACATCACATTTTTCCAACTGACCCTTGACCACTTGAAATGGGTCAGGAGAGCAGAGACAAAAACACAACTAGGGTCCTCTTTCCAGCTCCTCCTGAGGGACCCCAAGGCATTCCCAGGCCTGATGAGATATGTAATCCCTCCAGCATGTATACAGATATATCTAATCTGGCCTGGGAATGCCTTGAGGTCCTCCAGGAGGAGCTGGAAAGCATCACTGGGGAGAGGGATGTCTGGGGTGCTTTGCTCAGCCTGCTGCCCCCACGACCTGGCCCCGGATAAGAGGATGAGAATGGATGGATGGACTGTTAATTGTTTGATCGATATGCCCTTGTCCGACCAAATTCTCATTGGTGTGTCCACCAAAGCCTTTTCTCTTGAAGCAAAGAAAAAGAAAGACACTGAGAAAAGAACAGAGAGATCTGGCCCCTTCATGCGTTACTCAATGGTGCTCCTGTTACAGCAGCATCAATAACAGAGCTTCCCATCAGGCACTGCACCCAGCTGACTAGTTAAAAATGACAATGGCTCCTCTCTTCTCCTCAGCATTGTGTCGGCCAAAAATGAACAAGACACTGATGTTCCTAACTGAACCCTGAAACTCAGTGTGTCCACGTCTCTGTCGTTTCATCATTTTACTTTAAACACTTGCTTTACTGAATTTCAAAATGTCTAAACAACCCTCCCTGTTAATATCCCGATGGGTTGTGAAATCACGGCCTTTTCTCCTCTCTGGGCTCATGTGAAGCTGGGACACACTGACCTGTTACAGTCTCACTGTGCTGAGGGGGGTAATGGACTTGTGAAACTTTTCTATCTCTGCTGGTGACTGCAGGCTCAATGACCACTTCCTGTGGTGCTGTAACACCAGCTACTGTTGCAGCTCTTCCATCAAACCTCATGCATACTGGGAATGACTTCCACCCAAAGGTGAGCCACAGTTCACACTGCATACAGCCAAATGTGAACATTTAAACCTTAAAACACAAAGTCAAAACCCTTCACTTAAAAGGGAAACTACTGCAGAGTCATGTGTCACAGAAGTGAATGCCAGTTTGAACCTTTCCCACTACAGGCAGAAGCCAGATGTTAGTGGGTGTCAGTGGGTTTTGCTCAGTGGGAAAGGGGCTAACAATGTGTTCAAGTTCAAAAGCTCATGCTATAGTGTGACCTCAATCTCTCATGTGCTGGTTGTGTGTTTCTTATTAAACCTGCTGCAGACAGAATGCAGGACAGCAAACAAACACACGATCCGTGTTACAAACAATGAAACCCGATCTTGTGTGTGTCCTGCCTCGTCTCATGCCGTACCATCATCCAGCTCAGCTCGACTTTACTACATGTGGATATAATTACTGTGCAGAACAGCACCTCTTTCCCACAGTGTAACAGGACACCTCTGATGGTGATAAACCTCAGAGATACAGGCGAGGAGTTCTGCTCCACAGGAAGATGTTACACCTGAAAAAATGTGTCAGGGAACATCTTGCAAAATGCAAAGTTCACAATAATAAAAACTGATTCTTATTCTGTTACGTATGAATTACATTTGTACAGAAATCTTCTGTACTGTTGTGAAACAGTTTGAACAATCCTGGAATGAATGCAGATTCAAAAAGTGGGCAATATTTGGGAAAGTCACTCTGGTAATCTGCCTTCATTGGGACTGGTAGTATAGACCCGTTTAGGGCCGACGCCACGATAAGGTCATTTCATTATCTGGAGGCTAAAGCTGTCTCTCCCCCACAGGGCTGTAGGCTACATAGGAGTCTTCAAATGTGGTCTTGTTGTGTTATTGGGAGCCAGAATAGAAGGAGTCATGGCTCAAAACCAGCCGCCACTGCCCGTCAACAAAAACAAAGATGGTTAAATGTGATGAGACCAAAGGACTGGACGGAGGCCATCATCAAAAATGCTCACATGTGCAGCGCACACTTCATATCAGGTTAGGGACAAAGTATTTCCTGTTGTAGGGATGAAGAACGTTATGTGTATTAAGGGTTATCATGTCCACCTCATCAGAAACTGGGGAGCTATTAAGAGGAAGATTGGATTTCTCTGGAACGCTAACTTTTTAGCACATTAGCTAACGTTAGCTTCCATAGCAAAACAAACAAGATTGGCTTCCTGTGACATCATCCATCCACTGAGTGAGAGCATACGGGTCGGCCAGTCTGGTCCCGTTGGTCAGTGTTTACTTCTTCCAGTAACACTGGCGGTCCCGGAGAGTGAGTGACCTGACATGGTGCGTTGGTAAATTCAGTCTGACGCTCTACACTAAAATGAGAGCCCTGTTGGTGGAAGAAACGGAGCCTTATATTTCTACATGAATGAACCAACGCTTAAGTTAATCACACATTCACTCCGCTCGGCACTCTGCTGCTCCGTCTGACCCATGTAACTAACAAACCAACAAACTGACGTCACTGTAACGTCGGCCCTAAAAGGGTCTATATTTGAGACAGTAACGTACTGAGTAAAACAGTAGACCTTGACCCCCTCGCTGCACTCTTCAGAATCTCGTCCACACCCAATATGCACAACAAATCCTCGCTTTTACCACGTTACTCGCTATCAGACTGATCCTCCTTAAATGGACGCACTCCTCCTCTCCTGCTCATAATAGATGGATTCATGAGATACTGCAGAGCACTGGGCTTTAGAGGATCTGACTCTCTCTCTGGGGGGGATCCCTTAAGACTTTCTACAAAATTTGGCAACCCTTTTTAATATATATTTACTCTCTGACTATCAGTGATAAATAACTTGAGCTGATTAAGGAGCAAATCCTCACGTTAGAGAGGCAGAAGACTGAAAATGGAGACCTCTGGATTTCTTCCTTTGATAAATCAAAGGTGTTGATGATTACCTTTGTGTCTCATGACTCATCACTCCTATCAATCAACCATAGCTAAAAGTTTACAGTGTTGTTACCTGTGGCATTTTGCATATAATATGCACAGCTACTGTACTTGAAAAAAGGGGGCAACAAATAACTTTAAAAAGGCTGATTTAAAGACAAACATTACAAGCTCGTGATGCAACACTACTGTAAAGATGACTGAAAACTGCTTTGACCCTGACACTGGAGCCCTGTCCTCCCTCTTCATGGGAGACAAGACATTTGGACATTTTTCTTTTCGTAGTAAACAATCTCTCAACTCCTGCTGTATGTTATGCAAGTTCCCAGCATATCCTGAAGATGCCAAATATTGTGTAAGCACTGCGACCCCGACAAACCCGTGACCTTTGACCAGAGTCAACATAAAACTTTTTCATTAGCAGGATTCAGACCAAAATCAGCCCGGCATTAAAACAAGACAGGGGGCGAAATGTGGCATTAGTGACTTCATCCCCTGGACTGCCTCTGACTTCTCTCAGACTCTGAGCCTAAAATGCTTTGTGAATTACTGTAAGAGCAAAAAAATGTAAGAGTTTCTCCAAAGCTGAGGATGTTTTATGAACAAGACTCCTGGTCTGAAAGAATGAAACTCTAAACTCTGATAAACATGGTCTGTGTTTTGTGTTGCTCCTGGGAAATACATCCCGCCCTTTCACATCCTGAAGGACACAAACAGCAGACGTTTGTTCCAAGTAGGGAGGTCAGGGGTTAACCATTGATCTGTTCACCACCAGGGATATTTTTAAATGCATGTTGGTCGACAGGTTAATTTTATTACTCTTCAGTTTACTGTCGATTTTCTTTTTTTTCCCATAAATTAAGCTTTTAGTTTCTGGCCCGTCTGTGGCCGCCCCTGACTAAGAATTTTCCTAGTGGACCAACAGTCGTCATCAGGGTCCATCAGTGGACTAGTGTCCCTCATGTTTGTGATATGAATGTAATGATGAAATGATATATTTTGGTGGTTTGAGTTGAAGGTGTGAGAAAGAATAGTCTCAGTAACATTGTTAACACTGTGCTACATTACAGAGAAATACAAACCGTACTAATGACCCTTCATTAATATAGGCCTATATTTTATCTCCAAGTGCACGTCACACACTGAGCGAGCCGCCTGTTAATGACGCTGTGGGCTAATGGGCATGTAGCTACTTCCATGTTTCACATGATACGTCATGTTTGTAGTGGACCAATGAAGATGAGTTTACATATCACCTTGGGTTGGTCCTTCACCTTCTCAAAATGATCCCACACTTTGGATTTCCTGCCCCACATGTTATTAACTAGCCTGTGGAATAACTGCAGGTACCAGCCCTGGAGATTAACCTGACTCCTGTCTGACTGCTGAGCGTGGACACTTCCTGTGTCTGTCCTTAAAGTCACACATGGTCCAGTCATATAGGTTTGGATTTATTTTGACAAGGCGCAGCTCCTGATAGAGTTTCATGTTTGTTTTATTTTAATTTTTTTCTGCGACTGGGTGACCAATGAAATTTTGCAGACTAATGACCTTTCTGGTCGACTAACATTTGGTCAACTATCCGTGTCGCGCTATTGAAAACAAAATTAACCAAAACTGATGAACGTTGTTCCAAGTAAACCTTAACAGACATCTTTAACAGTGCTGTGAATCTTCTGTTGATGTAAAATCAGGTTGTGTTGGTGCCTCTCTTATCTGTAAGTGCTGGCTTTCTGCAGTACTCTAATTTCCTAAACTTAATTAAGATGAGAAACTCAGCTCCCTTAATTAGCGCGTGGGATTAAGAGAAAATCAGCAGGGTTGAACAACAGTCAGATTTCTGCTGGAGGAACCTGATTTCTTGGTCGTTTACAGGCGCACACACGCATACAGTTTTCTACTGCAGTTTTATTTCTTACATTCAAACACATTTTCACTGTTCGGAAGAAACTGTTTTCTCTCTCGTCACAGAGACTGTTCTCTCACTGCATAATCAGTCCAAGAACTCTGCAGGCTGCAACATCATATATCACTCAAACATTCGGTTGGTTTAAAAATAAGACGACAAGTAGAGGAGAAATCTGATTACTGATTACTCCATATAAGCTGGTCTCTTGTGTGCAGGCAGAGGTTGGATACAGTCAGCCATGATGTTGTTTGTGTAAGACAGAGACAGTGTGGCTCATTTCCACAGTAGGTATCTCTTTACATGCAAAGTTCGATGATTATCACTTTGCAATACCGGTTTAACAAAGTCCGACCTTGTTCGCCGATGTTCCTCCACACACACACACACACACACACACACACACACACACACACACACACACACACACACACACACGTGTTTTTATAAGCTGTATGAGCCTGAGTGATTTGGAGATCAGCATAGAAAAGCCTCCAGGAGCCATTCCAGTCATATTTCAGTGTAACTGAGTGGAATTTTCCCCCCGAGGCAAACAGCAGGTAAGAATCACACGCACACATCCACACACATGCATCTGGTTTGTGCACACACAGTTTACAGAGGCGAAGGAATGCAGATGGGTAGGCCTGTCAAGATAAAAACGTTAACGTGTGATACATGGACATGATCATGATCAGGTTTGCTGCAGGGTTCAAATGTTTGTTTACATAGGAATCTCTCACCAACATGATGCCACGTAAACAGCTGCAACCATCAGCCTATAGGATTTGGGCGCAGCGCTGCAGCCAAGTGACACATTTTTCTATCATTTCTAGACGCACTGAGGTGTTTAATTTAATGTTTTAGTTGTGTGATTTTATTTCATTTGTGCTTTCTTTATTTAGATTATTGTATTTTTTCATGTGCTTACGGAAGCTCTGCGTAAGAGATGAATTTAAAGAAGTATTTCACCACTAAACAGGTGCTCTTTTCAAAAAACTGGGCTGTCTGTGTAGCAGAAAAATACAGATACTTTTGAAAATGGTGCTACATGACCACAGAAAACAGAGAAAACGGGGCTGTGGCATTTGTTTTTGCTCAAGAGGTAGAAAACCTACAGCTACCATAATGCACTGCGCTGCATCAACCAATAAATGCTCCCGCTAGTCAATGACATAATGCCACAAAGCCCAACCAAACATTTTACATGTAGAAGTGCGACAACAACAACAATGGAGAAGAAATATGTTAATATACTGTAGGCTATATATTAATATATGTTTCCTAACCCATAAAATCTCAATACCCCACACAGACTAGTACTTTGAGTTGGAGCTGGATCATCAGGGATTCATAATAAAATTGAAATTAAATTAAATCTAAATCTTTTAATAAAAGCGGACATGTTTCAGTACGTGGGATTTATTGTTTTGTTTCTGTTTTTTATTGTGTTGCCAGCAGCTCTATTTTTTATTTCCACACAAGTGTGTCAGGAGAGGTCAAGAAGCCACAGGCTTTCACGTTGGACCTCCCCTCATCTTGAGGAGAAAACCACACAATGACAAAAAAAAAGAGAAAAGCAGACAAGACAACAGACACTAAACTAACATTACACAGAAAAATACAACAACAGGAAGCACACTGAGCAGCCAGTGAAAAATAACCCGATAAAAAACTAGCAACACAACAAGAACACAGAAAAATGGGGAAATATATTCACATACAAGTCACAAAATAATTAGACAACATAAATTAAATGTAATGATAATTTTCTTTAAAATTTTTCTAAGGATAAAGAGCTGTTGATAACGTGTACTTTGTTGTTCTGTATCTGAACACCACGATATCTGAGGGAGGACTGGCCATGTTTGGTTTTTGTAAAAAGGAAGGTGGAGATGATAAACCTGTCGAGTATTATATGAATGAATTTGGGGATTAAATTTAAAGAAATTGCTGAACGATGATGTTAGAGAGGAAGGTAAGAACCTATATTCATATATAAACACACATATCTAGCTCAGTTTCCTGAACAGTGGAAGAGAGGCCTCATTAAAACTGGAGAAAGCTGCCAATCTTACAAATTGTTTTTGCACCAAATATGCAGATCTGACAGGTATATATTTGCCCAAACAATATTACCATAAATCAAATAGGGATAAATCATAAAATAATATACAGTTAAGTGAGAAGAAACATTTACAAAACGTATTAATTTGCTGATGATCCCCGGTGACTTCTCAATTTTGTTACAAATAAAATTAATTTGTTTTCCAATTTAATTTTTCGTCAACTAAAATGAGCGTGAGAAACTTTTTCTTTATCTATTAATACTCAAGCATAGTCCCTCATATCTCTCGCTGCTTTAACACACTTTTATTATAAGGCTTTTATTCAAAGGAATCGTTTATTCGCTTATTCGCTTTCTCGCAGAGAGTCAGATGAGAATATTGATGCCGTTCATTCTTGTGTCTGTGCTATAAACATGAAGCTGCAGCCAGCAGCCGCCTGGTTCACTGTAGCTGAGCACAAAGAGTGGAAACAGGGGGAAACCGCTGGAGCAGCTCTGGTCAAAGGCAACAAAATCCACCACCGAGCCTCACTAATTAAAATGTTTTATCTGGTTTGTTTAATCCGTACAAAAACCAAAGTGTAAAAACAAGATATGTCTCCCTGCATCAGCACACGGTGATATCAGTGTGATTCAGCTTTGTGGCAACAGTTTGGGGAACACCTTGTTCTGTTACAACATGACGGTGCCCCCGAGCACAGAGCCAGCTCCATAAACAAGAACCGTTTCACTGCATGAGAACTTGTCTGGCCTGCACAGAGCCCTGATTTCAATACCTTTCAGATGAACCAGAACTTTGACAGCGAGTAACTGAGGCCTTATAACCCAACATCAGTGGCCGACTGGGAGCAGATCACTGCAGCCAGCTTCGGAAATCTTCTGGATAATCTTATTTTTTCCCTCAGTTTTGCAATGAGTTGTTCAACAATCACTTACTGCAGCGATGCTCAGCGTCCAAAAACTTTTGGTGATGTAGTTTTTTTAATAAAGCAGCTGAACCTGCTGTCCTCTCTCCTCCTCTTCCCTCATTCTTCCTCGGCGTTATTAAATTTCTCTGCCTACTTGTTTGCGCTCAAACGTCTTTTCCAATCCAGCAGCAGCTCTCCTTCTACCGTCTCTCCCCCTCTCTCATTATCATGGCTTTATTGCCCACAGCCGGCGCTCACAGGGGACTATTACAGCAGATCACATTGCACAACAACATGTAAGGCCTTCACAACAAGCTCCATCCCCCGACTTCACGGCTGTAAAAGGCACGGCCATAAAAACCACTGTGAGCCTTTAAAGTGGCGTAACAAAAGTGGCGTAACAGCGCAGTTAGGACAACAAGCATTTATGATGTAGTCGACAAACACGAGGACATCGCTCTGCAGAGTGTTTGCCTTTGGCCTTGTAATGATGCCAGGACCTCACCTGAGTTTTTGCAGAGTCATGTAAAGTTTGGACGCCAGTAATACACCAAATGCCATCACAAATCATGTCGTGGTGCTTTAAAGGGGGCCTTTAGAATTTTCCTTATTTTCTGTCATATATATATATATATATATATATATATATATATAATGTCACAGCGTCGGATGTTCATATTAAACGTGGCCAAAGTTTCAAATAATGAGGCAAATGTACGTAAAAGTGAGCAGAAACCTCAGGCTTCAAGCTGACATCAGCTCATGACAGCTCTTCATCTGCTCCAGGCACGTCACAGCAAGTGTTTACATTACATACACTGCTACATGTCGCCACATGCCAACGTCAGGAAACCTGTAATCTTGCTTGCAGATGTTAATTTATTGCTGATTCCAGATCAGATTCCTGCTGGAACATGTCCAGTTGTGTGCAGACGCTTTTGGGTGAGGGATTTTTCACATAAGAAAGTGCCACTTTTCTCTGTTAAACCGAAACTGGTACTGATACCTCAGATTTGGTACCTGCAGTTCCTTTTTTCGGTGCTTAACTCTGTCTTTAATAATGAAAATGTAATCTTGGAACAAGCTGCAGTCAACAAGCGATCGACAGACACAGGTCGGGTGTTTATTCAGGCATTTCTGTCTCTCTGAAGCATCTCCTTCTTGTCGTGCTACTAAAACTATTTTTAAGACTAAACATCACAGAGAATGCATCAATACGGTGTACCAAGTGTCGCATGACAACAGAGAAAACAAAATGGCGGTCAGTGCGATCATGAGCAACAAACTGAAATTAAATACCTTGTCGGCCGCTTGTCATCAAGTTTCCCAAAGCTCTTACAACCCTTCAGACGTCTCTTTAACTATCTTTCCGACCATCAACTTCGGCCTCAGACATTAACAAAACAAACACACTGCGCAATGCACGGTCGCTCACCTGACAAAGAACATTAGTTTGCCACAGAAATACAGGTCAGTAAACTGAACTAATGCCTCAGTGGCTTCAACCTTTGCAATCACGTACATTTTACCGTTCATACATCAACTCAATCACATGAGATTTACATTTTAACCTTGATATCTACATTATCTATCCATATATTCATTTGAATATGAAGATTTTTAAACAGCACTTGCCGTCTCTGTCTGTCTGCTTGATTGTGAGTGTGTGTGTCTGCTCGTCTCTCACTCTCTCTTTACAGACAAGTGACAAAATGCTTAGTACACACGTAATTTAAAAAACACAACGTCAAACAGAAGTGATAGTAGGCTAAAATAAAATAGAAAAGACCAGATGGATGGTTTCCCAGTGAGCCAAGATTAGTCCTGCAGCGCAGATAGTTCCTGCTCGCTGAGCTCCATGGCAGGCTCCCCAGCTTGGAGGCACTTTGCAGCACCTCCACTGCCTTTTTGAAACCAGCAGTTCCATGGAGCTCCACTGCCTACACCACAAAGCACCCAAAAGCTAGGAAGCCGGCCACGGAGTTTTGGAGCACTTTTCGGCACTTCAGCCTATCGCTCTCTTCAAAGCCAGACTCCATTGAGAAAACTGATAATTTAACATCGCTGAACACAGGAGCTGCTGGTCTACTGCTGCTTCGATCAGGTGTTAGTGTGTGTTATTGTGTGACTTTTGTTTTTAAAAAGGTTAGTTCAGATTCACCAAAGTCACACAATAACACAAACTAAATAACTGATTGAAGCAGCAGTAGACCAGCAGCTCCAGTGTTCAGCGATGTTAAATTATTGGTTTTGTCAATGGAGTGTGGCTTTGACGAGAGCACAGATGGGGAGCTGAAGCCATGAACAGCTTCCTGGTCTTAAGGGGCTGGCAAGGTACAGTAGTTAAAACTATTCTCATTATAGCATACACTTAAACTGAAATTGATTTTTTTAGGTGCCTAAAACACGTTTCTGCTGTGGCTGTACTCCCATCTGCCTCTCCAAACCGGGGGTGTGCTGACTGACATCTACTGCCGGTAATACACTAACCATGGATGAGTACGTCGTACAAACCCACCACAAAAAATCAGAACTATCCCTTTAACGCAGCGCTGCTTTCAGTTTGAACTCTGCTTAGTCATTGTTTTGCAAAACTGGAACCTTGTGTCAAATCTATTCTACATAATAATCATAAACCACACTGCAATGCTCAGAGGAAATGTGGGAGCTGCTCACAGCTAGAAAAAACAACAAAAACTAAGGTGAACGGAGGTGAAACAGCTCCAGGATCACCTCAGAAAACAAAAGCATTTAAGAGAAAACATTTCAGTCTCCCTGTGAAGTTACATGACACTGACATCCCAGAGTGAGACTGACTGACACAGCGTCATTTCCACACAGAGCTCTTCATGTCAAGGGGATTACCACTGAACGCAACGTCTGCTGTCGTTACTTTAACTGGTTACAAAACTTCACTCCTGTCACCAAACTCCACTGAAGATGACGACTACACGATGATGTAAATGCTTGAAAATGATGTCATGTGGTTCGTCAGTTAGCCGTGTGAATATGAAGAATACGACACTGAAAATCAAAAGCACCAAGGCCGTATTACTCATTTGCTGACACACACACACAATTCTGCTGGAATAAAATATGGACTGAATGTCTGAAATAGAAATATCAGTTTGTATAAGAAGCCTTTAGAGGTCCAGTGTCTCGGATTTAGAGGGACATATTGCCAGAAATGGAATATAGTATAATACGGTTTGTTTTCTTAAGTGTATAATTACCTGAAAATAAAAATCATTGTGTTTCCACTCTCTTATAATGAGCCATTTATATCTACATAGGGAGCAGATTCTCATTCTCATCTCATTTTTGGAGATCGCCATGGTGCACCGCCATGTTTCTACAGTAGCCCAAAACAAAAAATTACAACACTGGCTTTAGAAGGGCCGCTAGCGTCTTTATGTCGGCCACCATAGTTAGAAGCCCCTCCATGAGGAGAGCGTCACAATATTTTCATCATTAAACAGCTTTATTCAGTGTTTTTACTAGTTTAAATCACCTGATCTGTTTGTTTTGGAGAGGAGGAGACCTCTGAGGATAATTTGACTCACGTTAAAAACGTCCAAAACGTCTGCACCTTAGGCTATCAGAGTAAATAGAGAGCACAGATTAGCAGGTACTGGAAGAGCCTCCTGTTTTTGACATGCCAAACAGCATTGGAGAAACACTGAATTTCATCGTGAAACTGCTTTATTCAGTGTTTTGGCCAGTTTAAATCTCCTGGTCTGTTTGTTTTGGAGAGGAGGAGACCTCTGTGGATAATTCAGCTCTCTGTAAAAACCTCCTGAACATTTGCATTTTAAGTTATCAGAGAAAAAAGGTGAGCGCACATCAGCAGGTGCTGAGCGAGCCTCCCAGCACAGACATGCCAAACAGCATTGGAGGGACGCTGATTTATAACATTTTTTAAACATTTAACTGCTTTATTCAGTGTTTTTACTGCTTTAAATCAAAGGGTGCTTTTGTTTTGGAGAGGAGGAGACCTCTGTGGATAATTTTGCTCTCGGTAAAAACCTCCTGAACATGTGGCTCTTATATTACTAGAAAACAGTTGGGTGAACCTCCTGTCTCTGACATGCCAAACTGTGTCCAAAAAACATTCATTTGTGACGTCAAGCTGCTTTATTTAGTATTTTTACAGGTTTAAATCACCTAGTCTGTTTGTTTCAGAGAGGAAGAGACCTCTGCAGATAATTCGGCCCTCAGTAATCCCTCCTAAACGTCTGCATCTTAAAAGTTGAGCACAAATTTACCTCCTGTTTTTGACATGCCAAACAGCATTGGAGAAATAATGATTTTCACCATGAAACTGCTTTTGTCAGTGTTTTTACCAGTTTAAATCACCTGGTGTGTTTGTTTTGGAGAGGAGGAGACCTCTGTGGATAATTCTGTTCTCTCTCTGAAAACCTCCTGAACGTATGAATCTTAAGTTATCAGAGAAAAATGGTGAGCGTACATCAGCAGGTGCTGGGCGAGCCACCTATCTCGCACATGCCAAACAGCATCAGAGAGACGCTGATTTCCAACATGAAACTGTTTTATTCAGTGTTTTCACTGGTCTGTATCACCAGGCTCACTTGTTTTAGAGAGGAAGAGGCGTCTGTGGATAACTGAGCTCACGTTTAAAACCTCCTGAACAAAGACAACTGAAGGAATTTTAACCTGGAGAAGTCTCAGCTGGTTGAAAATATGCGACTCTGGCCGCTCACTCCCACTAAATCTTAAACACTGAACCTATAAATGACAGAACGTCTTGTCAGCCCCTGAACACGCTGAAACATGCTGTAATAAACATGCAGGTGTTCGACAACGAACACAGACTACAGACGCAGGTGAAGGTCAGGCTCGAGAGTCTGTTTATCGTCAATCTTTGTACAGATCTGAGGAGGGAGGGAGGTGGGCTCCTTCACCTTTGAGAGACAGCCACATCCTGGCTGAAACTGTGTCATAGTCCCCGTCACTACTCTTCCTCAGAAATCTGGGACTTTCTTTTTAACCACACACACACACACACACACACACACACACACACACCAACAACCAAACTCTCAGGCTTCCCTGCCCATCACATCAGCTGATGTTTTCTGTTTCATCCAACAACAGGAGCTGTCCTCCCTCCACCTCTGCTCTCCTGTGTGGTTAATGCACACACACACACACACACACACACACACACACACTGTAATGGGTGATAGATCCTGGCAACATCCCACATCTCTCAAGCGCCCACAGAGCTCATCTTCCAGCACTTCATTAACTCAAAATGAAAAAAAAAACCTTTTTAAAGTCTCTGAATGAAACACTCACACACACGCACACACACACACACACGCACACACACACACACACACGCACACACACACACACACACACACACACACACACGCACACACACACGCACGCACGCACACACACACACACACACACACACACACACGCACTGTCTCTCTGTTGTTGGCTTGCTGTTTGTCCCCACCTCCAAAGGAAATGAAGGCGCCAGGAAAACAAAACCTCGTAATGGAAAGGAAAGAGTAAATCAGGGGACGTGAACGCGACTAAAAAGTTGACAAAGAAAAAATAACATCGACACAAACTCCACTTTTACTAAAAACATAAACTTCACACAAACTAAACTCTTCACTGAAGATAACTTATCACCCTGAGTGATAACAGATGAGCTGCACCGTGTGGCGTTCACGGAGCAGAAACAGTTTGTTGTTAAGTGTCGTGAAGGCATCACTCACCTTGTCTCCTCCAACTTCTCCCCTGACGGATGTTCTTCTTCTTCTTCTTCTGCTTCTTCGTCTTCTTCTTCTTCTTCTCTCTGAGGGTTGAAGTTTATCTCGAGGATGTTTTGTTTGTTTGTTTGTTTGTTGCTCCGCCGCACAGAGACGCGACAGGTCTGAGGTTCAACGTCCAAACAGTCTCAGCAGTAAATACTGTCTCTGTGTCACTGTGTGTGAGGGGGACTGAAGGGGCGTGGCTTACTACACACTCACGTCACCTGCGAGCTGTTTACCGTAACGGACGCTGCAGTGCGACTTCAAAAACACGAAGAGTACCGTAAAGACAAACTACAAACCGCAAAGCTTACAGTCTTGCCTCTACAATAATATTGGCGCTTGGGTTGTTCTTGAAAGGGATTTGTCTGGAAGTCCAGTTATGGCAGGAAAAAATAAAAAGCACAAATTGTTTTTTAGGAATCTTAAAATTACATTAAAAAAAAACAAAAAAAAAACTTTTTTGCCTCTCTTGTCTTACCGTTAAATTTGAGTCACAGAGGTAAACATCTCTCTTGAAAAATAAATACCAAAAAGAATGCACAATGTTTTTTTGTGAAATTTTTTTTATTTAGTTTCTTTGCTAAATATTAATAATAAATCGTATGCACATAGCCATATCTCATCCAGATGTGTCCACATGTTTCACAGATTTTGCAGTTGTTGAAACTCTAAAAAGAAAAATTGACCTATTGTCTAACCTTTCCCTCACCTGTGATGGAACAAGAGAGGGAATAAATACATAAATAAAAATATAGAAAAAATAGTGATAATAATAATAATAATAAACATAATAATAAATTATGTAGCAATAAATAAGATGGAAAAAAAGAATAACTACCAAAAAAAAAATAATATTTGGGTGGCATGTCAACCCAAATTCCAACTGATTTGGAATAATTTTGTAGTCAGGTATTATGATGTATACTCTGGTATAAAAAAAACGCACAAGTATTTATTTATTTTTTAATTTTTAACATTCCCCTACTGTTGTGACAGTATTTGCAGAATCCTGAAAGACTGATTTTACCGTCTTGAGAAAAAATATTCCATGTGCTGCATAATCTTTGTACAAACTATAGTTAGTTTTATTACACAACAAAAATTGACAAACAAAAAATTATTTGATTTGGTCTATTTATTTTAAACATGTAAAAAGAAAACAAGAATAACAAATAAAATGAACAGATTAACTCTAAACAGGCCCTACACACATTCTCATGACCAGCAGGATAACGCACCATGTCACAAAGCTCAGATCATCTCAAACATGACGATGAGTTCACTGTACTCCAATGGCCTCCACAGTCACCAGATCTCAGTCCAATAGAGCACCTTTGGGATGTGCTGGAACGGGAGATTCTCATCATGGATCAGCTGTGTGATGTCATCATGTCAATATGGACCAACATCTCTGAGGAATGTTTCCAGCACCTTGTTGAATCTATGACACCAAGAATTAAGGCAGTCTCACACTCATCACTGTGCTTCTCTAATGTACTTACAGGAAATACTGTGTTGAACGACATTTTCAGTTGAATATATTTATTTCCTAACATTTAGTTTATTCATCTACCTGCAGCCACACGTGAAGCACACTGATCAGTCACGAGGATGTAAACTATGACTCCTGAACAAAAGATAACCTCTGTGTATAAAACAATGCACAAGCATGACTTTAAAACAATGAGACTGATTGTGGGAAACAACCTTGAACATAAACTGGTTGAACAGGAAGATGCCATTGTTCATGTGAAGCACCTCGTCACGTTCAGCAGAGGGAGACAAAGCTCGAAGAAATAAGAACTGGCTTTCTCATCACTAACTTCAGTATATGTGCTCTACATTATAAACTCTGAATTCAGTGAACCCCTGCATGTGATGTGATGCTGATTAAACACACTGAGCAGCTCCAGTGCTGCAGCTGAATCAATGCAGCTGTAAAAACACTGTGTAATAACTAGAATTCCTCTTTAAAATTGGTCTCATTTATCACCACACACACTGCTGAATGCTTTTGTTCAACCCATGAGGGAAAACAATGAGAGCAGAGGTGTGGACGAAAGGTGACGCACATATATGTGACCTCCTCCTGTTTGTCCTTCACATGTTCAGAGGTCAGGCAGCAAAAAGAAAACACACCTCGTAAAACATTTAAAGAGTGAAGTGACATACTCATCATCACAGCAACACTGCCACAGAGCAGGATCATGTTAGTGTTAGTTTAATTCCAAGAATCCATCATCTGGCACTCAGCGTTTACCAAACAACAGAGCAGAGCTACAAAGAGAGCTGTACAATCTGTGCCCAAGCTGTCAGGGAAAAAGCTAAAGTAATATGTCAAAGGAGAGTGTTTTAATAATTTCTTTTTGCCCTGACTGATCCAAGTCATTTCATCCAAGTCAGTATCTGCTGATCTGATAATTGTATTTCTCTGGATGTACAGCTGCACACTGCACACTTCAACTACTTTGAAGACAATAAAATTAATCCAGTGTACACTTTCTCAGGTACACTTTGCTGTTACTGGGTTGGATCTCCAGAACTGCCTTGATTCTTGGTGTCACAGATTCAACAAGGTGCTGGAAACATTCCTCAGAGACTCCATTTGGTCCACCAGCCTGATCCGTTGGTACAGGGCAGGATGGATCCATGCTTTCACGTTTACGCCTAATTCTGACCAGACCATTAAAACCAGATTCGTACAGGATTCATCACCTAAAACTTAAGTAAAAGGAAAATCTCTAGTTGCTAACCTTGACATGTAACTCCAGCCTGTTTGGAAACAGACTCTGATGTATGGATTAGATCAGGGACTTTTCCTTAGTATGACTGGACATTTTAATGTTGTGATTGTACATCTACATAATCAACCAAGTCGCCAGGATAAATGTTGGCATTGAACCTTTATGCAAACCTTGAACACATTATGTACGGGATACATTAAAACTTTACGATTCTATATGTTTCAACAACCCTGTGGTTGTGTGGATATATTTCAGGCACAAAAAACACTTGGTTAGCGTTAAAGAAAGATAACGTTTTGTCTTAACATACACAGTTTTATTGGACCTTTCCCAGCAGAAAATGCAGCAATGTCTTGGTAAAAAATAAACACCTTACATGTCGCTATCGTGGCTGGAAATGTAGATCTGTCTTGAAAAATAACCACTTTCTGTGCCACTATCCCAGCTGGAAACACAGCTGTGTCTCAGTAAACACAACAGCTATTTGTACCACTATCCTAGCTGAAAACACAGAGGTATCTCAGTAGAATACAACCACTTTTCATGCCACTCTTCTGGCTGGAAATGCAGCAATGTCTTAGTAAAAACAGTTGCTTTTCATGATGCTATCCTGGCTGGAAATACAGCTATGTCTTTGTAAAAAATGGCATCTTTTCATGGCACTATCCTGGCTGGAAATGCATAAAAAATGGCATCTTTTCATGGCACTATCTGGCTGGAAATGCAACGTCTCAGTAAAAAACAACTGCTATACATGCCACTATCCTGGCTGGAAACGCAGCAATGTTTTTGAAAAAAAAGTACCTCTTTTTGCAGCACCAACCCTGCAGGAACGCAGCGATGTCTTGGTAAAAACAATTGCTCCTCATGTCACTATTGTGGCTGGAAATGTAGCTATGTCTCCATAAAAATAACCACATATCATGGCACTATCTGGCTGGAAATGCAGCGGCATCTCAGTGAAAAACAACCACTATACCTGTTAATATCCTGGCTTGAAATGCAGGGATGTTTCAGTAAAAGACAACCACTTTTCGCTGCACTATCCCAGTTGGAAACAAAGCGATTTCTCAGTAAAAAACAACCACTTCATGTGCCACTGTCCCCGGTGAAAAACAGCTATGGGTTGCTAAAAAAAAAAGCATGTTTGGTGGCTGAAATGCAGCTAAAAACACAGCAATGACTCTCTAAAAAAACAGCCGGTCTTGTTGGTTGCTGGTCTTGAACAGTGGTCTGCAGCTTAGCAGGCGGCTCGCTTAGATGACATGCCATCAACCGTCCCGTGATGATGACGTCAGCTCAGATACTATGCCATTTTACGAAGGTTGATATGATACATATGAAACATAAAAATGTAACGTATCCGTTGTTTGCAGAGATGTATAACAGCAAGACTTTCTTCAGGCGACCGGGCTGACCAAATATACAAAAAAACATTCAGATTTACCACAAAGTAGAGACCTTAATTTTATTTTTGTGTTTAGATCATCAGCTGTAGAAGTGAATTCTTCTCTCTGGGGTATCCAGTATTTCAAACTGAAGCCTTAATCCAGCGGTGTCTTTTGTCTCTCCAGGGCAAGTCGTCTGCTGCTGTACAGTTTATGATGAGTGACATTATGAGAGGAGAAACGAGTCCTTCTGAAAGATCCTTCAGCCACAAACACACTCCTCTTCTCGCCCCTGACAGGAGCGTCAGCTAAACAACAATACATTGTACAATGTAGAGAACAAGACAGACAGGAAGTGTACAGGAACAGAAACCCACTGCTGAATTTAAAAATAAAACCTGCTTTTTTTTTCTTAACCCATTATTGAAACAAAATCATATAAAGAAAACCTTTACCATCCTAAATCTAGTAAATCCAATTCATTCATAGACACTTAATCTTAAAAATAAACATGGTTTAATGAGAAAATCGTCCAAATTTCTTTCGTTCCCTACAGTACTGAGGTTCTTGAGATGCATTGTTTTGGCAGGACGCTAATGCTGCCACTGCGTCTGTGTGTCACCGGGTGTTTCAGGTGGTCAGGACACAATGGAAGGCTTCTACAGAGTATTTAAAGGGGCACTCCACCAGTTTCACAAATCTAAATCAGCATACTTCAAATGGAGAGGACAACAGAGTGCTGCAGGGATGATGTTTTTCTGTAGGCCGACCCGGAAGTTAGCATCACCCTGTTTCCCTCGACAAAAAGCCAGTGGGATTTTTTTCACTACATTTTGGATTACTGCCGAAAATAAGCTCTGCAGCAAAAAAAAATTATGAAACTTACATTATTTGTTCAGAGAGATACTCCCCAGTAAAAGAACAACACCACGGTTGCATTACTTCAACGTCAGCACCACAACAAAACTGTACAGCCGTGTTTGCAGCAGCTCGGCGTGATGATGTTCTGTAGTCTAATTAACCACTTCCTAGCAGCCGTGTTTTTAAGAAATGAAACTGTAGGCTTCAAATTTCTTAAGTGGGGTATTTAGTGACCTTTTAACCTGCCATCTAACCAAAAACCCATTCAAGAAACCCACTGACTTTGAGACGAGGGACCCAAAAGTGCAAAAACGCAAACTAATTTCCAGGTTTTGGGACTCTGTTCAGCCTGTTGCATCACGTCTTCAGTGACTCTGTGGGAGCTCTCTAAAGCCCCAGTGATGGGAGTCTGAAAGACATTTACCAGTCAGGGTGGGTCTAACAGAAGATGCTATTACTCTGCATGATGGGAAGTGTGGGAGCCCACAGTGAGGATATCTCTGCTGCCCTGCTCTGTCAGTCCCTCCAGGATGCTACGACTAAAAATGAACACAAAAACAGCCAATCCCAGTGAATTCTGCACAACCATGCAATTTTGTCCAATCACCGCAACTTTACCGTAAATATACTATATGAACATTCTTTCATTGTAAAGCTGCACGCAGCGTATCGTAGCCCCTCCATCTCTTTATGTTTGTCATGAGACCACGGCTGCACCTGTGACACAAATGTGTGAATCCAAGGATGGTGAAGGAATGACTCGCCCTACTCACCCTACGATTGGCTAGTACTTGTTGTCTTTGTTGGTTGGACTGGTTTAGGCAAGAGGAGTGGGAGTGGTTAAGGTTATGGTAAGAATGTTGTAGTAAACCAGTCAGAGGCAGAGCAAGGCGGGCCATTCCTTCACCATCCCAGGCTTCGCAAATTCGCACCTAGGACAGAGTCACACGCAGTGACAGGGCTAACTGTTAGCATCACATGGCTAACGGTGAACAACAGGTTTAAAAACATAGCTGAACTGTTTCGGTGTTGGCGTGAGAATAACAGCTCAGTGTCTGATGCTTCTGCCCAAGTGGCAAATTTTGAAGAGTAGGGATGAGATCACGTTGTGCTGTTAGCTTGAACTAAGCAGGAGGAGGAAAAGGAGGGGAGTGGCTGATGAAGACGGTCGTTCAGTGCTGCGCCCTATGGTCTTCACTCCATCACCACCTCTAACATCAACAATAGATTCTATAAACCTCTATAAACATTTCAAAATATTTTCTTATCTGTCATCTATACAATTTTTCAGGCAACTGGCAGTTTTCACGAATCCCCCTACACACACACAACTAGAGGGCAGAGTAGGGTCAGCCATAAACGGCACCCCTGGAGCAGTTCGGGGGTTTGGTTTCTCGTTCAAGGGCACCTTGACACTGCCTAGGAGGTGAACTAGCACCTCTACAGCTGCCAGCCCACGCTCCATACTAGATCTGTACGGGGATTTGAACCGGTGACCCTGCAGTTCACAAGCCCAGTCCCCACAGGCTGAGCTACTGCCGCCACATACATCGCAATTCTTTAGAAGAAATCAGTTAATTCAGGTCGCAGCAGTCACAAAAATAGTCCTGACAAATCCTGGAGGGATCAATGTAGACCACCGTAGGACTGATAAAGCAGAGCACAGGACCGACCTGGAGGGAACTGTCGCTTTAACGTCCCATCAAATGTATGAAGTGTACTGTTCAATCAGTGGAGCGCCCCTTTAAGACAAACAGTTGAAATCATGGCAGACTGTGAAAGAAAACAAGGCTCAGCTTTATGACAATGGAATATGACAGTCACAATGAAAATGTTAAAACAATGTAAAACATTTGTACAGCGGTACCAGTCGCACTGACTCAGTCTTTACAATCAAATTTAAAACAAAAGAAATTTATTGCATACACAACGTCTGAAATTGACCTCTGAGCTACCTGCTGAGTGAACTCAGAATCTTTCACCTTTTAACAATGAATCCACGTTTCTCCGTCAGTTACCGTCTCAGTGCTATGTCCCGTATGAAACCTATGACCTCACAGACTGACACATCGATCAGGTGCAACAGAATGCAACGAAACTGAGAAACTACAATGTTACTCACTGACAACGTTAGCAGTCAACATGTTGGCTGAACTTCTCTCACACTGACAGATCAGACCAACATTTGGCACTTGCTGGGTGCTAATTTTGGACCCTGTGTGCATACATACACACACACATACACACCTGCGTGCACGGAGGCACACAAGGTGTATGATGTGTGTGTTTGGGAGTATTACATCCTTTTTTTTCCATCTCTTCTACAGACCCACATACAAATCTAATCTTGGCCATATTTTAAAATCTGGACAAACAGATGGACATTTCTCTACGTTAGCAGCAACATTACAACCATAGAGCAGACACACGAGGCTGCAGCCACTTAAAACCTCTAAAATAAAAACCCCAGCAACTCCCCCTTTCCTCTTGTTTCAATTATACACAGGCGACATTAAGAGACAGTGCAGACAGGACTCGCTACTTTGAGTTTTGTTCGTATATGTGTGTAAGACTTTGAGACAGAGCTGCATACAATGTGAGGTGAGACGTTCAGGAAGTCCAAAGTAACGAGTTCATATGTTTCTGAACTGATGTCACCTGTGCATTTACCAGTACTTGTATTATTGCACACAGCAAATCAGAAATGATCACGACTTTTTAAAAGGGAGGAATCCAGAGGTGTGGATTTGAGTCACATGAATTCAACTTGAGTCAGACTCAAGTCACTGAAGCCCTGTTTCCACCAAGCGGTCTGGTTCAGTTCAGCTCTGTGTGCATTCTTTGAGAAAAGTTGTGGATGGCACCAATAGAAGCGTTCCTTAGCGTCCCCATGTTTGGTCCCCCCTCTGTTGGGGTACCTAGCACACAGATCTGGTACTAAAAGGTGGAGCTGTGAACACTGCAGTCTGATATCAGATTCAAAGTCTAACTTCAGCTAGTGGGAACACATGAAGGGAGAGAACGAACGCGAGGAGCTAATCAAGAAATTTGTGTGAGTGGGTAGTACAAAAACTACATGATGGTAAAGAAAAAATGTGTGGGTTGAAAATTAGAGACAAAGACCAAACAACTTCCAGCAGATTTGTTTCAACACATAAACACACATTTTAAAAGGCATTCAAGATTTTAAAAAATTCAGCCAATTAGTAATCTGTTGTTAAAATAGCATTATGTTTGAAGACGCGTGCACATGGCTCCAAACTCAAAGTTTAGGACATGATGCTTGAGGGCGAGGACTTGAGAATCACTTGTGACTTGGCCCCACCTCTGGAAGAATCCCTTTTGAAACCTGCTCCTAAACATGTCTCCCATCCACACTGTGTCTCATCGTCCCCTGTGTATAACGAGCTTTATTCTACCCCACTACCCCCATTCATTACCATCGCTAGGTTCACAGACCAATTAAATTTCACTTGTTTTCGAGTCTCTATTTTACAAAGTGGAATTGACTCTGGATTCAGTCTCTACTCAAAAAGGGGACAGGATGGGTTATCTTTCAACTACCGACAGCATAGAATAGACGTACATATAGAGAGAAATTTATATATTAGCTTAGTATATATAATATACAAACAGTATACATAGTCTCTGTGACAGTGGTGGACAGGATGAAAGGAGACGGGGAGATAGGCAGGGTTGAACCTTTAGTCTCTGTAGGGTTCCCAGTGTGTGTGCGTGAGTGTGTTTGTGTGTGTGTTTCACCCCTTTCACACCAAAACGACGAGCTCTGTGTGCCCCAGTCGACATGGTTTATCTGAAGCAGGTCCTCCGCTTTGCTCTGCTGCCTGGGTTGGCTTTGGTATGACAGGGTGAACACAGGTTACTATAGTAACTATGGGACAGTGTAGCGTATACGGGGTGGTATAGTAACTGAACGACTGTTTTGCCAGATCACACCGTCTGTCTGTCTGTCAGTGTAAAAACATTAATGACGTTGCAATGCAACAACCCTGTTTCGCAGAGGGCACAGAACTACAGCTGCACGCCTGGAGCTCCTGTGAACAGTGACAAACGTGTTTCGGATCTGGAATGATGTCGTAGTACGTGAACGGTCAAACGCAGGTTGAACCTGAGTCCTGTGTCAAACACAGGCGTGTGGAAAGCCGTACGAGATCGAGAATGTGAGTGTGCGTGTACATCTTGGTGTGTACGGGGGAAGACTGATGAGAAACAGCTGAGCTCCTGAAAAACAAAAGGAGAGAGAGAGAAAATCAGACATCCACTGACAGGCAGGAAGAGTCGTGTCATACGGTGCTGTCAGCGCAGCTCCCACCCACCATGTCACATTGTTCTGCTGTACTGTATGCCGGTCTTGGAGGCGATGTTGGACCAGGGCAGCAGAGAGCGCAGCAGCGACTGGGCCTGTCGGTACAGCCTCTGAGGGATGGAGCAGGGGCTCAGGCTGGCCAGGGTTGAACCAATGTGCTGGATATAGTCAGTGAGACAGGGAGTTAAGGACAATGTGTAAAATACAACGGCTACGTTTGGTAGGCAGCTACTTGACGATCAATCTGAGAACACGACCAGAGCAAACCGAAAAAAAGGGCGGTGGCATTTGCTTTTAGTTTAGACATAGAGAACCTTCAACAGCAGCAACAACACCGCCCCACCAACAGGATGGTGAGCGGATGTCTTTCACAAAAGGATATAATATTGTCCAGGGTGGGTGACCCCCGTTGATGTAGAGCACGTATGTGAATCCATCTTTGAGGACGCCTCGTATGGAGTAGTAGTAGGGCAGGTAGTGGTGCTGCCTGAAGTCCCTGTTCTCATAGAAGTGGATGGCAGTGTTGTTGGTGGTGAGGACGTGCAGGTAGATGGCCTTACAGTGGTCCTGGGCTGTCGTTGAGATGTGCTCCTTCAAACTGTCCAGCAGTAGGGAGCCTGAGCAGTCGACAGAACACAGAGCTAAATCAAAATGAATTAAATATATGTTTTAAGATTAGATTAGATTATGTGTGTTATATCTGTGTTCAGGTTTGCGTGAATTATGAGTCAGAGAATGAGAACAACTTGTGACGCAAATTGCAGTAATCGAGCGCTGAGGGTTTTAAAGGACAAACCTGATTCCAAAACGTTCATGAAAACAGAATACAAAGATCTGAAAACCTTTTCGACATACAGTGGGGTAAATGCGTATTTAACATGTCAACATTTTTCATTAAAAATATTCTAGTGCTGCTATTCAAATCAAATTTAGACCAGACGTAGAAATTAATTAAAAAACTACACTCATAAAGAAATAATCACATTTCAATCCATACATATTACACGCAAAAAAGTGGAAGGACACAGTAAAAAAACCCTGAAGATGCAAACTGAGATCTATTTAATACTTGGAGAAGCCTTTGTTTACAATGTCAGCTTTGAGGTACTTCCTGTATGAAGAAACTCACAGTGATCAGATGAGATTTAGACCCATTCCCCACCCACACCCAGATTTTAAGGGCCTGCTAATGAATCTTGAGAAAGAATTTCACTTTTAAAACTTCAACAATTATCATCCTCAGTTCCCAAAAGCATGCTGAGTGTCGTTGAAAGAAAAGGTGATGTAACACAGTAGTTAATATGCTCCTGTCCCAACTTAATTACAACCTGTTGTTTCTCTGTTAATAACATTAAATATCATTGTATTGTATTTAACTGAAAAGGATTAGCAAATCATTGCATTCTGTTTTCATTTATGTTTTACACAGTGTCCCGAGTTTTTTTGGAATCAGAGTTGTACCAATAGACTGTCAAAATAATGGATGTAGCTGCCGTGACTTCACCCACTGGTTTGTCGACTCCTGTTTTGAAGCCTCAAGTTTGGCATTACAGCCATCGCCATCTTGATGGCAGAGTCAGAATTGACCTTATATGGGCGAGAGGGTGGAGCTGTGGAGGAGCAAGGGGTGGATCTGACTGAGAAGCTGAGACACTAGCCCCTTTTACACTGCCAGATTTTCCGCGAATGTTGGGCCGTTTTGCCGGCAAGCTGCGAGCGTTTAGACACACAGAGCCGGATTGGCGAGTTGATCTGAGGTGCCCAATTTTCCGCCTCGTAGGGTAGTCATATTGGCAGAACGGTTTTGGTCTAAACAGAGCGAGGCAGCCTTCCGCCTCGGGAGGGTCTGTTGATGACTTGTGGGAGGGGCTGTTGATGACGCCGCACGTTCGACCCACTGGCATGGACTTCAAACCAGGAAACAGCTGATAGCAGGAATGAGTATCTAGCAGCACTAAGGAGACGCAAAGCAGAAGATGAGCAACTGGGGAGATAAAGAATTGCGCGCCCTCCTTGCCCTCGCTAACGAGGAGGCCATTAACCGTCAGATGACGGGAACCGTGAAGGACGGGCCGATGTACGAGAGAATCGCCGAAGGACTGACCAGCCACAGCTTTCCTCGGTACGTCACTGTTTACGTCACACGCTGAGCTGCACGTTTTGTTACTAACTCACACCCCCCATTGCCTCGAAAAAGGCACATTCTGTATAAACAAAAGTAGGCAGGCGGCATTTTGCTGCACTCCCCGATTTTGTTTTTATACTGCCAATGCTGAAGGAAGAGGGATTGGGCTTTCCTGCTAATTTGCACAATTCCTATGTAAAAAAGGCCTCCTGTCGGCAGACAGTCTGTCGCTCAAAGCGTCCCGCCCTTAATCATGCATAACTTTGACCCTTACTACAATTTCAATTAATGTTGAAATTAGCCATAGAGGCCAAAGCTGTTTTTTGTACCAGGCTGTAAACATGTTTATTTCTGCTGTAAAGTTGGACATTTTAACATGAGGGTCTGTGGGGATTGACTTGCTTCTGGAGCCAGCCTCAAGTGGCCGTTAGAGGAACTGCAGTTTTGGGCACTTTCATGTTGGCTGCTGCTCTTAATTTCCTCCATGAGCTGTGTGGTACAGCCACTGCTGCAGCTGCAGTGATAAGTGGGCCAGACTACAATGACAAACTCCCAGTGGTTTTTAGCAGTCTCTTTGCCTCACGTCTCTCCCTCCTCTCACAGGGATAAGGTGAAGGAATGGATGTCAACACAATGTCCTCTGATACTCAAATGTGTGTGAGTGTGAGAGTGAGTGGGAGAAGGGGAGCAGTACCTATGCCATGTTTCCTGAACTCTTTGACCACTCCCAGGCTCAGGATGTAGGCTACCTGTGTGTCCACAGGGAAACTGGAGGCCAGGATGTCTCCATCCTAAAACACACACACACACAGAAACACACAGATAAAGACAGAGACAAATGACAGATTAAAGCCCTGTGTCCACCAGAGTGTTTTTTCCCATCTAAGCGCTCCCCAGGAAACGCTGAGCTGCAGGTGTTTGAGAGCGTTTTGGAGGAGGCGCAGTTGAGCTGCTTTGGTTGCAGCTGATTGTTATGATGTGGAACATCCGTTGAAGTAAACATGTCAGCAGATGATATAGCTCTGGGTTTGGATGAGGGGAAGAATGAGGCAGGGAGAGAGGATGGACCCACCCATCTGTGGGGGATCATGACAGGAAACATAATATATACACAATATATGAACAGATTTCTCCTCCGTAGTCGTTCAGCTCTTGCACATGTAAGATGTGACAGTTTGTCTTCACTGTATTTGTGCCTCCTTCACTGTGTTTGAACAGCTGAGGTCACAGTGATGAGCACGCTGTTTTTACCAAAAGTTGAACATTTTTCAGCTCTCGGTGCTCAGAAAAATAAGGGCACACGGGCAGTGCTCAGCACAGATCACGCCCAGCGCCTCATTGTGCTGCCGGCGTTTGTAGCGCAGGAAACGTATATGGCAATCTCACTGCAAAGCATTAAAAAAGCTTCATTTGATAAAGTACTGAGTTTAAAACATCACTTAAAGGGCTCTCTCCCTCTGAACATGCTCTGTATGCCAGTCTTTGTGTAGGCAAATTAACCACTGGAAGGCAGAGTCTAAAATGCAAATACTGTTCCAAAGGGAAATTATGTTTTGACACCATCCACTGAGTAAACAGCTTAAAAACTACAGCCTAAAGTGAGAGGAGCGGATTTGTGATAGCTCAGTTGAATACATTTAACTCCAGTATTTTATACCTGCACATCTGTAAAGTATTCTGTTGTTTTAAGAAGGAGTTTCTCTTCAGGTTAAACATGTACATATAGGCAGATTCAAAACACAAGCACACAGGACTACTGTCTGAAATCATTTAAAGGAGCAGTCCAGTATTTTGCACTTTGAGCCCCATTCCTGGTTGTTTATGATGAAACAGAGTGGTTAAGACCAAAATCTTGACGATTGCTCCTTCTCTGAGATTTTGAGAGAATTTGTCTTTCCCCTGCCTGGCTTAACAATGCTGTCTATGGCCATGTGTAAATCTGTCCTAAAACCACCTTAAACGTTGGTTTTCAAAGCCATGAAACTCACCCAGTGGTCAGTGGTGTTCCTTGATGTTCCCACATAAAAATCGTAGCAAACTGTGATTTCCATCATCCGTGTTTTCTATTCATCTGGATTGTGGAACTATTTTTTCAGCTGCCTCACACCCGTGTGTAAACTTCCGCTTGATCGTTGGTTTGACCCTGAAGCGTTATACACTCCAGCCCACTTGATGGCGATAATGCTCCTTTACGTGAGTGTCGCCAACCGGCAGGAAACCATTGCAATGTAATGGGACACAGAAAGAAGCAGAAGAAGAAGGCTGGCGTTGTGTTCAAAGGCATCGTACTGCGAAGGTTGTTTACAAGCCAGTAATAATGGGCAAGTTTTGTGTGGTCAGCGACTGCAGGAGAATTCCTCCGAAGAGGAGGAGCGCACACAGCACTGTCGAGCCAGCACTTTCTCTGAGCTAAAAGACTACAATGACTACAACCTTGTCGTAAACAACCCCCTTTCTGTTTCCAGTGGAGGATTACTACCAACGGACAATGAGGCTTCCTATAGGAAATCAATGCATGGACAAAATGTCAAATAAATCATCATGGAAACCACAGTTTGCTACGATTTTTATGTGGGAACATCAAGGAACACCACTGACCACTGGGTGAGTTTCATGGCTTTGAAAACCAACGTTTAAGGTGGTTTTAGGACAGATTTACACATGGCCATAGACAGCATTGTTAAGCCAGGCAGGGGAAAGACAAATTCTCTCAAAATCTCAGAGAAGGAGCAATCGTCAAGATTTTGGTCTTAACCACTCTATTTGATCATAAACAACCAGGAATGGGGCTCAAAGTGCAAAATACTGGACTGCTCCTTTAGGGAAGAGAACATCTGTGAAAAATTAAAGAAGAATCTTTGACGTTCATCTCTATCCCTGATATCTCTCTCTCTTGTAATAACAGAGTCTAACTCAGTCAGGGGCGTCTGGTTCATCTAATTAGCAGACTAAAAACAGACTCTACTCTCTGTGTTCCACTTTGGACCTTTCCTCAGCTGAGTGAGAGTGGATGAACTGAACTAACAACACACCATCGTGACACCTTCTTCACAGAGAACGCTTAGATAGCAGCCTTTTTTATTTGTGTGAGTGTAACAGGGCCGAACATCGTACCTCTTTGTGTACTTTGGTCCGGCCTTTGATCTCGGCCACAATCATTCCCACGATGCCTCCTCTGAAGGTGGCAGCGAGGGAGAAGAACTTCTTGTTGGAGGTGATGTCCTGATACCATGAGTCCGGGTACCTACAGTCAGAGGTCGGAAAGTGATCCGTCAGCATGTGAAGGAATCTGTCACACAGTTCTAAAGAAGCTGGCATAATAATGTGATTTCTGACTACACAAGTCAAACCAGATCAGTAATATTAGAGCAGGGCTGAAACGATTCCTTGAGAAACTTGAATAACTTGATTAAACTCTTGCATCTAAAGAATTTGCATCAAAGCTTTGTTTAATCCAAATAAGTCTCGCTCATTCTTGAGAAGTGACATATATCGTATATCTTATATCACACCTTTGAGACTTACTTCTCTGGTTTCTGGATTTACAGAGAGGAGCTTACCTTCACAAACATTGATTGCACTTTCCTTGGACATAGCAACAACATATTGGAATTCTTAATTTAGGTGGTGTTCCCCTTTAACTCCACATAAGTAAGCTTTTATCAAAGTCTGAAGAAATGTTTTGATAATATCTGGTCACAGCTGAAAACTGGAGTTTGTCCTCTGGACACACTGAGGTTAGCAGATTCAAAAACAGCTGCGTGAACTGAGAGCAATGGAAGTGAGTCACATTTTCTTTTGTAGTTTAAATACTTCGATGATCTGAGACAGTAAAGATGACAAAGACCAAATGTGTGCGGTTTGATGTGTTTGAGTTTGCTAATTTTGTCTCAAAAGCCTGGAAAAGAAGGAGAGTTTTGTCAGTGATTTATTATTTCTGAAGCTGTGAATGTGAAAGATTTATGTTTGTAGAATTGTTTGATAATGTACATGCGACACTTCAGACCTGGCTTAAATGAATTTGTGGTGTTTTGTAAGCTCACGCAGCCTGTATGCACAACACCATGATACAAACGTAACTCAATCATTCCTCTATATCCTCCATAAACTAACAAGATGTCACAAACACACATTTCCAGTGGGCACGCTTCTGAAAACTGACTGTAAATGCACCAAAGTGCAATCAATACTCAGCCCGTAGTCAACTAAAGAGTGTGCTCGAGTGCAGAGAATAAACACTTAACAATGCAAATAAAAAAGGTTGGATTTGTGATAATTCCTTTACAACTTTCCCCCTAAACATTTCCTGCAAATGTCCAATGATAGATTTTAATCTGTATAAATATAATAAACAAATCAAAATAATGGTTCAAACTCTGACGCTAACAGGAGCTATCACTGGATACGACTCTTACTCGATTGGGAACCAATCACCACAGAGCAGCTTGACATTTTCTATGTCATCGTGGCAGAGGAAGCGGAGCTGGACTTCACTGAGAGCTGTGGGAGGCACCACGTCACTCATTCACACCTGCAGGGACACACAGAGAGACAGACGGGTCACCGTGTCAGTAATCAAACACTAATGAAATCAAAGTGAAAGAAAGACCACCATTAAGTCCTCACAGTGGACATTCACACCAAAAACAACCAAAAAAACACATCAAAATCAGGTTTGGATCATTTTGAAAAACACGACCTACGATGGCCTCGTATCATTATCGAGTGGGACTACATGTGTGCGTATACACATTTTAATGACCAACAGTTAACAGCTGTTAACAGTTTTACAGACAAAATTTCAAGATTTTCCCATGACTTTTCAAGGACCCTTAATAACATTGTTTTCTTGCCCCACTTGCCCCCTTTTTTCAAACAAACTGGATTGTGAGATAGCATGGTTTTCTCAGGTTTTCCATGACTGTAGGGAACCCTAATTTAAGGATATATGACTCTTTTTTAAAGCGCTTTTATAATATTTGTGTCAGAAGACAAAATTGAATGGAAACCAATTTAAAAAGGCTAAATAAATGACCAAACCAGTGATATTACTGACTGAACATATAAAACAAAAGCTGCCAAATTATTAACAGTTCAGATAATAAATAAATAAAAAGGCTAAAAACAAACGAAGAACTGCAATACCGAAATGATTAGAAAATTTAGCAACATCTATTTTAATAATGAATTAGGCTAATCCTAATCCACTCTATAAATTCACTGGTTCTAGCCTTGTAAATGTCAGTGTTTGCTAGAGGTGAGGAAAATAATTGATACAGATATTTCTGTATGGGAATAAGGCATCGATGCACAGATGCAAGGACTGATTTTTCATGATTTAAAACATTAATATTAAATATACAAATTAAACTTTATGTAGCTAGAATAATAAATATGTTTAGGTATTTGGCTGCTGGTCGGACACTATAACAGAGTCACCTCGGGTTCTGGGAAACTGTGCTGCTGGGAAAAGGATTATTTTCATTTTCAAGTTATCTTTTATTTAATATTTGATTAACTGTTTGGTCTAGAAATACATCACATAATTATCACATGCAGCTCCATGTGCTCTGCCGATTAACAGTCCGTCATCTCCTGCCACCAAAGCTTGATGTGCTCCAGTTACTCAGGTGTATGAGATGACTCCTCTGTATGTCTGAATGGTTTTAGGTGCTTTTAAGTTGTAGAAAGTCCTCTTTACAAATAGATGTTATTTTGTATGAAGGGTTTGTTTTGCACGTAGAGAACAAAACGCTGTACACCTGTTCAACCAGCCTGACAACTGACAGAGACAAAGATCCCTCTGAACAACAGCTGAATCAGAACAGAAGAAATCAGCAGTCATTGGTGGAAGAAAATTAGAAGCTTAGCATCAAAATGTGTGCAGATTTAAAAAGGAACAGGCTCCTGTTTCACTGTCAAGTGCACAATAATGCCTCTGACAAGCTGGAATTAACTTCGGCAAAGCTCTTCTTCAAACTGCACAATGGAAACTACTGGAACATCAGCTGAACATAATGTGAACTGAACGAATCACAGTTTTAACCTCTTCAATCTGACTGTGGAGGAGACTGCAGAGGGCCCAAAGAAAAATGCACTAACTCAGTATTTAGGGTCCAACTGCTCTGTTGTGGTTCAGCAGTGGTCGAGAGTCCTTTTTCTGGATTGGAAAACAGATTTGAAATTGAAGGGTTTTTAGATGGAAATTGTTCCAACAGTTTTCTCCCCTGTCATGCAACACAGAGTGGACATCGACTAAATGGAAGTTTCAATCCTTTAATTCCTCTTCCTATTGCCGCTGCAAGGAGGCTGTGGTCCATCAGGACTAAAACCTCACGCCACAAAATCAGTATCTTCCTGACGACAAGTGGGCTCATCAACAAGGCCCAGGACCTCCACTGACACTGACTCTTATCTTAACACACCCCTGACATTAAACGTTACATTACCACACATCCTACCATCATTACTACACCCCTCTCGCACATATTTTGTGTTGTACTTGTATTATACTGTGAACCAACGACACTCCCCGATGGCGCCGACCCCCCTGACAGGTCAGTGTGCCATGCCACGCTGCAACAACTGCTCAGGAATGGCCCGAGGAACGTGACAAAGAGGTCAATGTGTCGACCTGGCCTTCAAATTCCCCAGATCCCAATCTGTGAGCATCTGTGGGGTGTACCCCAGAGGTACCTCCGGCCCACAGTGGGGCCTCCTGACACAGGAGCTCTGGGAGTGTCCTGTGCTGTCTGGCACCAGGGCGTCGGTGGTGGATCCTTTGAGTCCTGTGTGTTGTTAGGTGCGGTACCAGCATGTCCCACAGATGCTCGATTAGACTGGGATCTGGAGAACTTGACGGCCAGGTCGACACCTTGACCTCTCTGTCACATTCTTCGGGCCATTCCTGAAACGTTTTTGCAGTGTGGCATAGCACACAGTTGTCGTGAACACATCTTGTGCATTTACTGTTTGCGTCTCCACTGATGTTGTCTTGTTGTGTGCACTAGAACAACATGCATAAACAATATATGCATCATACAAACGCAGCACACAACCTGACTAGTTTAATTCAAAAAAATAATTGCAGTGACGGTTGAACGAAAGAGGAAAAAACGTGAGAAAGAGAACTTGGAGTTGCAACAGAAAAGAAGGGAGGGGGAGGTAAACACCTCAGCGTTCTGACCCCTGACACAAAGTTCACTGGCAGAGTCTTTTCAGAGACTCGGGTCATAAATATTCAGGTATATTGTGGTCAAATCAGATCTTCAGCATTGGTTCACACTGTAATTGGGTATCATTAGCTGTTACTTTAACAGACTGATTATTCACCTCATAAATCATGACACATGAAAGTACGTTAGCCAATTTTAATAATAAAAGTATCGGTACTGGTATCAATTTCAGCGATTTCGGGCCTGTATCCAATTGAAAGCAAATTCTGTGGTCCCGTCCACCCCAACATGGGTGTTATTTTGAGAGCAGGGGGACGCAGAACATGTGCATTTGTCTCAAACAATAAAAACATTTAAGCAGCAGAGAACTTTTATTTTTCATTTACACCAAACAGTTATGCAGAAAAGGCAAAACTTGGTGCATAAAAATTCAACAGAATGCAGGAAATTAAGTGTACGATGCTCAAACTTTCCTTGAGGAGGACCCCTGAACCCCTGTTTTTCTATGAGTCAGCCCAAATGTTAAGTCTGACTCTTATTTTGGGGCAAAAACTATTTCTAAAATAAATGAAACACCTGGTGTCTAAATTATACTTTCTTTTGTTAAAATAGTTATTATTGAAGGAAAGAGGAAACACATCAACATGACAACGGATTCAGAAGTGTGATAGTGGACATACAACAACTGGAAATATGACATTACATGGTGAATATAGAAAGGACAACAGAAGAGATACCCACACACCAATGCAACTGGGCTGGACAGCCACAAAAAGGTTCACAGGCTGAGATCAATGCAAAAAAAGTCAACTTATTTAGAACATCCGTGCACCAAGAGAAAGGTGCTCCAAGTGCAAAAAATAATTTTAAAAAAGTCAATAAAAACAGCAGCAAACATTTCAGTCCTTGATGTTCATCAGTGCTAGGACTGAAGCGTTTCCTGTGAATCTTTTTGTGGCTGTGCATTCCATTTGCATTAGAGTGTGTGTATCTCCTCTGTCATCCTTTCTTGGTTGTTCATTGTACTGACGCACCCAAGATAAACTTTGTGTTGCCCTAAATGGGCACAGTTTCACAGCAGCCATAAGAATTTACATGGTGAATAAAGACATTTATTTTATAGTCTATTTTTAGTGTTAAACATCCTCACAGACTACAAAAAAATTTAACTAATGACAGATCTTTGCCATGCAGAACAGACACCAACACATAAGTGACTGATGCCATTTCTATCGAGGTTGTTAGCTGCTCAAAAATGTATTTGATTGCATTATTCCATTTACTCAAAAACAATGTGTATCATTAAATTACCAACGTAAGTCATATTTGTAGACGTTAACACAAACACCAGCTTGTATTTTTGCGGTCATCGACCCTGCTGCTGTTGACAATAACATAGTACTCACACAGAAATAAAACAACAGACGACAAATCACAGTGACCTGGAAAAGAACAATGAAAACAAAGAAAGTAACAGAGAACTCATATTTTGACAAAAGGTTAGCCATATACACCATAAATTGATGCTGAAAAAGGCACAAACTAGCACATAATAATTCACCAGAATACACCATGCTCATGTTTTTCTAGTGGATGACCCCTGAACCCTCAATTTCAAATGTGTCCTCTCTTATATGGTGTTGATTCTGACTCTGATTTTGGGGCACAACTATTTTTAAAGTAAATAAAACATTTGGTGTCTGAATTATACTATTTTAAAAATTATTATTTAAGGCAAGAATAAACACATCAACATAACACGCTGCAGTGTAATAGTGGGCATACTGAATCTGGAAATGTGATATAGGCTAAGCCGTGTAAAAACATTTATTTTATAGTCTATTTTAGTATAACCAGCTTCACAGACTACAAAAAGTTGACTAATGACAGACACCAACACATAAGTGACAGATGCCATTTTCTACCGAGGTTGAAAATGTATTTGATTGCATTAATTTATTGACACAAAAACAACGTTGGTCAGTAAATCACCCACCAAACTCACATTACAGACATAAACAGTAGCTTCAGCTTCTATTTCTGTGGTTGGTGACCCTGCTAGTGTTTATCTCTGTTATCTCACATTAACAACACATCCATTATTAAAAAGATAACACTCACACAGTCACGAGACAACAGATAAAAACACAATGACCTGGTAAAACACTCTCATACAAGTATAACAACTGTCTGCTAATTAGCAACCATGCTAACCTTAGTTACCGCTAGCGAGCAGCTAACGCTGCGATGCTAAGCTAACGTACCTTGTTTCAACACTCGGGCCGGAGGAAAGTCGAGGGGAATTATATTCCTGGGGTATCTCTCGACACACAGTCACTACGCCGGACACAGCATGATAACACACCGGTTTATTCCCGTGTCTTCAGGGCCGTTTCATCACTGTACCGACGCTACACAGGCTGCTAACGCTAGCCAGAGCTCTGCCTGCTTAGATAACAGCTGGATGTTTTCTTCCGGTTTGTGGCTGCTACACAAGTGACGTCACTCGGAGGTGTTTTCTTCGGTGGTGTCACACACGTCATCGCTCCGTCGCCTCCTGCTGGACTGAAGTGAGGACTACATGAAGAAGCTACAGACCAGCTGCTGCCACTCACTGGCTCTGTGTCTTACAGGACATTAAAACTGTTTCTGAGCTCTATGTCATGAAAAAACATCATATCTGCTGTTTACCTCTCAGATTTAAAGTCCCTCTAAAATCTGACAAAACAAAATCTTGAGATACTAATATCCTTTAGGGGGTGGGAGTAAATACAAATTTTGTTTCCTGAATAGTTCTGTTGCAGCTATCCTGTGGTACCTTATCATCATCAATAATAATGATAATATTCAATTAAATGCCTAGTCCCATTATTTTCTTTAAATAATTATTTGTGTCTGTCACAGTTTTCCCCCAAAGTTTCATTACCTTGTTAAAAATATTAAAATATTTATATTTAAAATGAGACATCTGCTCCTTTCCCACCACTGAAAAATACTGAATATTGTAAAGGTTCAATTAAATGCCTGGTCCCAATTAAATAAAAGTAAAAAAAAAAAACAGAAATAAATAAATTAATAAATATTATTATTATTATTATAAATATCATTATTATTATTGATCTATTTATTTCAGTTTTTTGCTTTCATTGTCTTTTATGTTTTTCAGTACTTCTACTTCTACAATCTGGTGATTTGTTATTACATGCTCAAATAATTCTGTTTTATGGTGTAAGTTGCTATAGACTCTTTTTTTTATTTCTTTTTTCTCTTTCTCAAGGAAACAATAAAAAGCATAATTGAAAAAAAGAGATGCTAACATAATTTCAAAATACTTTTCCTTGAAAAATTATCTCTGTCTGTTACTGTTTTCCCCAAAAAGTTTCACCTTGTTAAAAATATTTAAAATGAGCCCACATCTGCTCCTTTCCCACCACTGAAAAATACAGAATATTGTAAAACTTCAATTAAATGCCTGGTCCCAGTCAAACGTGATTGTGAAGGCTGAGAGGTGCAGCTTTCAGGAGCAAGTTAAATGAGTACACACACGTTGGCATGGATAGAACAAGAAAGAACAAAAATGGCTGCCCTGTTTAATTTGAAGCTTTTTAAGGTGTTCTTGACCAGGCTCCTGTCTACGTCTGTCCTCAGCAGCTGCCCTGTCTTTTCTATATTATGAAATACATGTGTTACTTTTCCACTTTCTAAAAACACTTTCATTGTTACACATTCACATTTTAAATGAAAGAAATATCCGTACTCATCTCTGCCAAACAAAGGAGTTAACATGGAAACACTGTGAGCTTAAGTTGTTCTTAAAAACATTCAGCATTGGTTCATAATATTTTTTACTTTCATAGAATTATTCTCAGCTATTTTACAGTGTCACATCTGATTGATTATTTTAAAGAATGAGCTCAGCACAGACTTCTACAATCTAAACGTACTCACAGGACACACTGGACCAAAGCAAGACCATCCAAAATCTAGCAGATGTAATCAAACTCCCGCAAGTCATGTCCACATGTTTCGGTGCTGCCCATCACTTATTAACTTTTGGACTTGTTGTATTGTTGCTGTTAATGTTGTATTTTGACATTTTTGCCAAACTGTTTACAAGTGCAGTGATCCTGTAAATGTTGTTTCACTTGAAAATCCCACAAACAGAGTGAGAGGGAAAATATTTTGAAGAATAAAAAGAATCAGCAACTATGAATGCTGTGATCGCTACATTCACAATCTTCATATATTACATGGATATTACAGTTAAAATGTATCCTCCTCTGAAAATAAATACAGAGAATAAAATAAATGTAAAACAATTAACTTCAACAGCAGCAAACATGTTTAACTCTGGGTAATATTTGGGGACCTTGAGCTTCTCCTGTCCTTCAGAAAATACAGTATTTTATCATCAGGGTTTATTTTTGTTCACTTCCTGGCAGCAAATGTTGATGTTTTCTAAGAAGATAATATATTTTGGCATGAAACCATGTAAATATGTCTCAATACGCAGAAAGTTTCCATCACAGCCAACCTTAAATCAGCTCTCTTTATCACGTATTCAGACCATCTGCTGCCTTCTCACTGCTGCTGAGAACACTGCAGGTAAACAGAGCCGCTGCTGATCGTCTGCACACTTTAGTTTAAGAGGTGACCAGCTCAAATAACAAATGATAATTAAAAATAACATTTTAAAATACAACTTATAATGTCAGCTAAAGCTTATATTGTGACTGCATTGTTAATGTGAGCATTTTAATATGTATTTCTACATGTAAACATTTTCCATTTTAAATAGTTTTTGTTTCCATGATAAGTTAAATGCTTTGACTGTACGTTTAACCTTCAACCTGACACTGGAGTGGAAAACAGAAATGCTAAGAGGTCTCTACGCTCACAAACACATCATAGCACTTCACACTGTAGACACCACACAGTATCACTGTTACCATATGAATCATAAACCAGCTGTAAACCATCAAAAGTAAAGAGTAAAAATATTTATTAGACTTTTTCCATTTGGGTATGAGGATGCAAGCTATGCTGTCTCTAGATATTCATAGATAGTCACAGATATTCAAGAGAGCAAACAAATGTTTAGATATTGACATCTGTTTTAATGTTGACATGGACAGAGATTTTCGGTTGACTAGTTTTTATTGTGGTGATAGAACAAATTATGCTTCATAAAATAGCGTCAGCACCTATAAATGAAAATGTATTTCACAGCCTGTACTGTTACGACATTAAGGACAGTGTGAAGGGCTGAAAAGACTTTCACTGTAATTAACTGTAACATTTGCAGAGCTGTGTCCTGATGAAACTGTCCATCCATCCATTTTCATCCACTTATCCGGGGCCAGGTCATGGGGGCAGCAGGCCGAGCAAAGCACCCCAGACGTCCCTCTCCTCAACAACCCTTTCCAGCTCCTCCTGGAGGACCCCAAGGTGTTCCCAGACCAGATGAGATATGTAATCCCTCCAGTGTGTTCTGGGTCTGCCCCGGGGCCTCCTACCAGTTGGACGTGCCCGTAATACCTCTAACAGGAGGCGCCCAGGAGGATCCTGATCAGATGTTCTCGGACATTCTCGGACCAGTTTTATTTTCACTACATATGCTTCCACTTGGTGACATCATCAATCACCACTGTGTTGAATAACATTTTTATGCTGATGACACACAACTGTACATTTCTGTCTCACCAAATGGTCCCAGTGCGCTACACACACTCATCACTTGTCTCACTGACATTAATGTTTGGATGAGCAAGAACTTTTTAAAGCTGAATGAGGACCAAACTGAGATTCTTTTAATTGGACCTAAAGCTGAAAGAGAAAAACTGCACTCAATGCTCGGTGGTGTTAACGGACAGATTAAAAGCAGCATCACAAATTTAGGAGTGATTTTCGATTCTGATTCAAACTTTAATTCTCATTTTAACAGCATAATTAAAACTTCTTTTTTTTTATCTTAGAAATATTGCTAAAATCAGACCATTTTTAACTCAGAAGGATGCTGAAATTCTCATCCATGCTTTTATATCTGGCCGTTTAGACTACTGCAATTCGCTTTTTACTGGCTTACCCAACAAGTCACTGAAGAAACTACAGCTAGTGCAAAATGCTGCGGCCAGAGTTTTAACCAAAACCAAGAAAATTGATCACATTACTCCACTTCTTAAAACACTTCACTGGCTACCTGTTGCTTTTAGAATTGATTTTAAAGTTCTTTTATTGTTTATAAAGCTTTAAACGACCGTGTTCCTCCAAACATGAGGGATCTTCTTTCATTTTATGTTCCAGCCACATCACTGTGGTCCTCCACTGTTTTTCTTTTAAATGTCCCTCATGTGTCCCATAAACGTACTGGTGAGAGTGCCTTCTGTTTTTATGCCCCTAAACTGTGGAACTCTGCATGTTTGTATGAAAGGTGCTTTATAAATAAAGCTGAGTTGAGTTGAGATGTTGAACCACCTCAACTGACCCCTTTCAATGCGAAGGAGCAGCGGCTCTACTCTGAGCTCCCTCCAGATGTCCGAGCTCCTCCCCCTATCTCTAAGGCTGAGCCCAGACACCCCACGGAGGAAACTCATTTCGGCTGCTTGTATCTGTGATCTCATTCTTTCAGTCACTACCCAGAGCTCATGACCATAGGTGAGGGTTGGGACGTAGATGGAGCAGGAAATTGAAAGTTTGGGAGAGAGTTACTGCCTTGAGCGAGGGAGTTCAAGTATCTCAGGGTCTTGTTCAAGAGTGAGCGATTGTACTGACCATAACCTTGCTTCTTCAAAAAATTAAAACACGGGGGTGCTGGTGGCTTAGTGGTAGAGCAGGCGCCCCATATATGAAGGCTATTGCCACAGCGGCCCGGATTCGAGTCCGGCTTGTGGCCCTTTGCTGCATGTCACTCCCTCACTCTCTCTCCCCCTTCACGCTTGACTGTCCTATCCATTAAAGGCAAAAATGCCCAAAAAAATAATCTTTAAAAAAAAAAATTAAAACAAGAAACATATAACAGTTTGTCACCTGATGAAACTACAGTAACAAAATGAGTCACTCCAGGGTCACATAGTCAGTTTTGCGCGGGACCTCCATGTCTGCCATGTTACATCATGTGAAACCTTTCACCCCATCCACAGCACACCTCCTCTCCTCACCCCTCCCCAGCCTGACCTGGTCACATGCACACGCAGGTAAATAAAAACCTCACGAGAGACGCTATCAGTTGTTCTGCTCTGAAGTTGTAGTGGAGTCTCACGGGATTCACACAAACAAGCCTCTGTGCCACAGGCCCTCTCCGTCCCCGCTCAGACTCGCAGCAGCAGGTAGATATGAACGTCTCACTCTTCTTACAGACGACAGGTACAAGCTGAGCAGAGCAAAGCTGGTCACGGTCATGAGAAGTCTCTTTGTTACAGGAACATGGATGAATTGTTCAGTGCAGCAATGTATAAACTGAATATGCAGACGATGTAACCCTATACAACTTTAATCCAGCGTGGCTGTGTCTTAATCCTGCGCAGTAACTGTAACACACAGCAACAGTGAATGCAGGATTACCATAACAGAAGTCACCTCACTGCAGCTTCTGCTTTCATCGTCCGTATTTTACAACCTTTGCACCACATGTCACCTCCACACCAGCGTAACCAGGGAAACAGGACAATATAGTCTCCTGCTGGAGTCATATGTTACTCAGGATCATGCCTCAGCTGCAGACTTTGAGTTAGATAAACTGTCAGGATCATGTTGGCGTGTGTCCAGGGCTGCAGGTGTGAGGTCCGCCTCTCACTCCCACAGTAAGGCTAAGGGTAGAAGATGCTTTCAGGGTCCTGCGACACACAGAATCACTGATACATGCTTGTGTCACACAAAACAATTTTTTAAAATCTGTCATCTTTGGCCCAGGATGCGTTTGGTGTGTGCTCTGGGTCTCTTTCTGGCCCTGCTGCAGCTGTCCTCCTCTCTGCTGCTGGGAGCCTTCAACATCAAGTCATTTGGAGACAAGAAAGCCTCCAACGCCACTTTGATGAACATCATCAGCACGGTCTGAAACTCTGTTTTACATCCTTAACTCTCCCATAAACACCCACATTTGAAAGACAATATATGTTGAAGGAGACCCGAGCTTTTGTTTGGTGTGCAGTTTTAATATCTCCCAGCTATCTGGGGCTCATAGGACCTGAGAAGTGTAAAAAAAACTAAGTATTGCCTTTGAACAGGAAGTACTTTTTGAAAAATGATGTCCTCATACGGGGCAACAGGTGTGTAATGACGTGTATAACAGATTATTTCAATGCCTGAACATGCTGTGATAAAAACAGTGTTACTTCACTGCCGCTGCCCCAACCTTCTAGAGCTCCCTCCCACTCAACATCAGAAGTGCAGACTCCCTACAGGCTTTCAAATCACCATTAAAAACCCAGCTGTTCAAACTGGCATTTCCCTAGTTTATAACAGTCATTTTTTCTTTTTTCATTTTTATTATTATTTTTATTTTTCTGCACTGTAAAGCATCTTTGAGTGTCCTGAAAAGCACTATATAAATCTGATGTATTATTATTATTATTATTATTATTACTACTAAAATTCATCAAATTTGATTGGCATGATTGGCATAAAGTTTTTGTGTCGGAAGCAACAAAGCTTTTATTTACTTTAATTTCACAGATAAGAAACAATAAATTGTGAAGACAATAAAGCCTCCACAAAAATAGCATTTTAAGTCTTGTGTGTGATTTATCCTGGCTTCATATGAGCAGAGGAAATCTCTGCTAGCTGCTAGGCTAATTTATACAATGTAAAATGCCATAGGCTTGTGCTAATAATATTAGCATGTTGTATTTGTGGGGAAAATGTGTCCAGATAAAGACAAGTGTTTGTCTGTGATCACTATGAGTTATAGTGAAGCTAATTTGAGTACTTGTGTTTGAAAATGTCTCTATTTAGTCATGTTTAATGTGTGTTTAATGTGTGTTTTGAATCAGCTAAACGTCACAGCACTTCACAGAAAACCCGACACTGACTAGTGTTTTGGAGGTGTAGAATTAGTGGAATGTTCCTTTAGAACAATAATAAACACAGATTATATCGTAATAATGTTTGCTTAAGGAAAAACACATTTTAACAAACTACACCAGGAGTCAGACACTAATATAAAGAGGTCACCATATGCCTCAAGAAGCTCAATCAGATATGTGTTTTGTGTTTACAGATTGTCCACCGCTATGACATCATTCTGATCCAGGAGGTCAGAGACAGCGACCTGTCAGCAACCAAGAAACTGATGGAACACGTCAACAAGTTAGACGAACCACACATCACCTCATACACAGTATATTATTACAGACATGATGTGGTGGCCTTTTGGAGAAGCTCACATTATGATATGGGCTACGATACCAAAAATGATGCTCTTCATCTATATCTGTGTGTGTGTGTGTGTGTGTGTGTGTGTGTGTGTGTGTGTGTGTGTGTGTGTTTCCTCAGAGGTTCTCCTCAGTTCAGGTACAGCCACATCTTCAGTGAGCCTCTGGGTCGCATCTCCTATAAGGAGAGATACCTCTTCCTCTACAGGTAAACACAGACACCATTTTAACAGTATAACTGTGTTTTGTAGAGATCCTTGGCTGATGTAAAAGAGTCATACAATATTGTTTAATACTCGACAACAAGTCCTGCATTCAAACTCTTACATCAGTAAAACTACAGAGGTATCATCAGCAGACACTGAACTACAGTTAATCCGTCCTGAGACAAGACTCCACACTGTTAGACGGAGAAAGTTCACAACAACACAACAGTAAAACAGAGGTGATTAAGTAGAATCTTTCCTCTCCAGGGAGCAGACGGTGTCCGTGGCTAAAAACTACACCTACGATGACGGCTGCGAGCCCTGCGGGACAGACACGTTCAACAGAGAGCCCTTCGTCGTCATGTTTTCCTCCAAACAAACCGGCAAGCACAGAGTGTGATACTGCCCTCTCACTGTCAGATACTTATGATGGAGACTTTAAAGGGACAGTTCAGCCCAAAACTTATTTGAACTCAACATCTCAACAGCAATGTCTCTGCCCAGAAATCATGATGCTGTTACTCAAGATAATCCACAGACCTTGTTGTGAGCAGTTTCACGTGGGAACTATTTTGTCTCTACGGAAGTCCCCCTGCCAACTGTAACACCAGGCAGATGGAAACGTACAAATAGTTTTACCTTGCCCAGCATAACTGAGCTAGCTAACGTGACATCTCAGCCAAGGAGGACACCATTAATGTTTACATGTCACGCTGTCACCAGCCCGAGCCTCTTGCTGCTTCCTTCTGAGCACTGGTAGAGTTGGCAGGTGTAGTTTGGTAGAGACATTGATGTTGAGTTTTTCAAATGTATTTTTTTTGGCACTTTGAGCACCACAAGCTGAGTGACATCTAGTTCCATTATACTGGAGAGGAGACAGATGTTTCTACGACTGATATCTCCGACACTCTGAGACTCACTCCAGAACAATCTAGCCTGATAAACAGTGCTACAGGTAACAGGAAAAATACATATTTTTGATTTTGGGGTGAACTGTCCCTTTAACTAAACATATAAATAGCAAACTTGTGTAAAATAAGATTCTGAGGTCTTTTGATTGCTTCTAAAAAAACACTACAACTTGCTCCAGTTTACTTCTTACCACTGCCACACAGGAAGTGTGTCAGCTAGGGTTGACTCTCTCCTTACAGATTTTAAAAAGCTGTTCACTCACTATTTGTCTGATTTTTGTCTGCCTCATCTGAAACCCTTAACTCGTCTCCTCTCCTTAACGTATTCCTCTCTCCCTCCTGTTTCCTAGCTGTGAGGAACTTTGTCCTGATCCCCCAGCACACGTCTCCAGACTACGCTGTGAAGGAAGTGGACGCTCTCTACGATGTGGTGACTGATGTCGGCACCCGCTGGAACATCAACGTGAATACTCGTTTCAGCAAACACACCCACACACACCAAATCAACTATTTAAAGCAACAGTGTGTGAGATTTAGGGGGATTAGTGACATCTAGTGGTGAGGCTGCAGAATGCAACCAGCTGAAACTTCTCTCGATTGTTGACGGGTCAATTATGACTCTGTTTACTGTGGGTTTTTGATCCATGGTGACATTAGATTTGTAAAACTTCTGGAGCCAAGAAAAGCCTGGGGGAGCCAGTGGGAGAAACACAACTGTGCAAATTCAGTGGGCCGCATACCACAGCAGTAAACTGGAAGCTAGAAACATTTTTGGCGTATATGATGGGTGAGCAGCTCCACTGGAATGAAAAGTCGCCATCTTGGGATTCGGTATTTAGTTATTGTTATACATTTATGATGGAGACCTGCTCCCTGTGTAGATTAAAGGCGTCTGTCTCAGGTAACGAAAACACAATGATTCTTATTTCCAGGTGATTTTACACTAAAGAAAACAGACTTATTATATTATATTCCATTTCAGTAAGTGTCCCCCCCTAAATCCTACACACTGGACCTTTAAAGTTGGAGTGCAAAGGTCAATTAATTTGGTAAATTACGATATGTGGATGCGAGTGGATGACGTCACTCTCCCTGCAGGACATCGTGCTGCTGGGCGACTTCAACGCAGGCTGCAATTATGTGTCGGGCTCCGACTGGCAGCAGATCCGCCTCTTCACCGACAAGAGCTTCCACTGGCTGATCACTGACGAGGCCGACACCACAGTGACGCACACTCACTGCCCTTATGACAGGTAGACACACAAACAGACACACACAGTCACCTGCATGCACACACATGCACACTGACTCTTAACTGCAGCCCTCCTCCTGTATCTGCAGGATTGTGGTCACCACTGACATGATGAGAGGAGTGGTGCAGGGCAGTGCTCGAGTCTACGACTTCATGATGGACCTGGGCCTCAGCCACAGTCTGGTAACAAAAACTTTAGATTTAATTCTCCACAATAATGTCAGCTGCAAAGAGGCTGAGACTATAACAAGCAACAACACTGACTGAAGGTCTCGTTTCTGATTGACCTCTGGTAGTTTCTACAGCAGGAAATGGCACTTCAAAATAAAATATCTGTGCCAGAAATTCACTGTACTTAAAAACAGACTGTTTTTTACAAACTTGACACGTTCACAAGTTGCTTGCGGTCCATTCAGAATGGACCTGCGACCCACCAGTTGGGAGCCACTGGTTTAGAGTACACAGTAAAACATATTGTACCTGTTTAACTCTGCAAATCCTCTGTACAACAACCACATGAAAACTACACTTTCTCTGTCTCTCTCAGGCGTTGGCTGTCAGTGACCATTTCCCTGTGGAGGTGAAGCTGATTGGCTAGCCTGCTGCTGCTGCTGCTGCCTAAATTATGACTCCAACAACGGTGCAGAAAGCCTCCAGGCTGAATCTGAATTATGATCACTCTCTGCTTCCGTACAGCGTTGAATTACAGACACAATAAATAAAACTGCCAAATTATTTCACTGAAAAGTTGCTTGGTGGAACATTGATGTGAACAGGAAGAGTCAAATCTCTTATTGAAGTACATAAAAGAGGACGTGGATAAAAAAAACCTCTTAAACATTTTCTTAATGATCTTTAAAAAAGAAATAAAACTGGTCTACATCAAACCTTAGACCCATTTTTTGTCCTTTTAAGGGGGTCTTTTTAGGGATCTTTAGAGGGAGACAGCAGGTGAACAGCAGATGCCACATGGACGTGGTTTACATCATCTGAAAGCCTGGACTCTTAAAATTAATTTGAGATGCAGCTCAGCAGTGTGTGATATGTTTTTAAGTCACTGTGTTCTGGTTAGGTGCCTACTGAGAAGGTTTAGAGCGTATAGAGGCTCAGGACATTACGATGGACGTATATGAAGGTCATTTCCATGCTCAGTGACGTCTCATAATTTGTTGCAGCAGTTTGTGGGTTAATTTGGTACAAAATTTAAGCATTTTTTTCAACTTGGGAACTGATAAAAATGGTCAAAAATCCCCCCAAAACACCACAGTAAAACACCAAGACCTTGAGGAACACCACAGAAACATCTATGCTGTGATTTGGTATCAAAAACTTTTGATATTTGGAGATTTGGAGAAAGCAATATATCTTCTGTATGCTTGAGGTCTCTAGTTTGTGGTTGTAAAGTTTCATGAGGCTGTGATTATCCTAGAAATCACTGTAAGTCATTTTATACAGTGAGGTCAATGTTCAAAAAATGGTCCCACTACAATGAAATGGCTGCTATGAGGGTTAACGTCATCACACATGAATAAAACTGGACTCTTTGAATCCACAGGAGTCTCAGCTTTCCAGTCATACCCAATTTATGCAATTCTAAGACTGTTTATGGAGCCCAGTGTGCAGAAATGTTCCAACACAATAGGCGAGAATAAGACATTTTTACTGCAGGATGAAAACTGTATGGTTTTTGCCACAAACTGCACGGGACTAGCATGAAGTTGGTCTTTAAACAGGGAGACTTGTGGGTACACATAGGACCCATTTTTATTGAGATATCTTGAGGTGAAAGGTCAAGGGACCTCTGTGAGAATGGCCATGACTGTTTTCCCCCTACCAAAATTTGCAGTGTTATTTAACCTCTTTTCCAACTAGCTAACATGATAAAACTCAGCCCGCTGCAGCTTCTGAAAACAGCACCATCAGCCGAGGATGGTCTGAGGGGAATAGAAGAGGTTAAAATGTGGAAATCACTGTCGGCGTGAGAAAAGGGTGATATGTATTCAGACAAACTAAGTAAGTGTTTCTCAGAGGACGCACTGCTGTTGTTATATTTTCAATGTTTGAAGCAGAACAATCAAAAGTCTGTTCATCTTTCCTGTATCATCTAAACTGTCTGCTTGTATGAGACCAGCAGAAGTGTGTCTGACTCTGTTGCCTTTAAAAGCGAGATTCAATTTCTCAATGTCATCATGAGGATCTTTTTTTAAGTCCCCTGAGATAAAGTATTGCTATTAAAAACAAAAGTGACAATGTGGTTTTAATACTTAAATGTATTCTTTAATAATCACACCAATAAATCCACTGACCACATGAATACACACACTTATAAAGAAGCTAAAAAGAAGTCAGAATAATGTAGATGAATCTGTCAGAGGCTTCGCCCGCTGTGGGCTGTCAAATGCACCCAAGGTTACTTTCATTCGTTGTAATGGTTCTTGAAGGTACAGTAAAGCTTGGCACTTAGCTGAGATCGGTCTGTGGCAATAACTGTTAACTAAACCCTTAATCGTAACAGGCACGGCAGGTCTGTCGAGCTCTGAATGTCTCCACATGTCAAAGAATTTAACGAGTGTAAGTTTAACAGCTGTAGCTGCGTTTCATTAGTCGTTTATCGTTCACTTCCCCTCTGCACTGTCCCTCAGACGATCACCGCCACCATCACAGGAGTGGTTCCACTTATCTGAAAAACCTGAGTGAACTTGGCACGTCATGAACGGATGTAGCTAATCACCAAGTGCCTGCTCATGTACTGCAGTTACCTGCAGAAGACGCCTTCGCCTCACTGAGATGAGTCTGCAGGTATTTCTGATGATCTGTAAAAAGCAATATGCTGGTGCTAATCCTCCAACTGGCGGCCGATCCATCATAGTCTGGTCTGGCCCACCCACGTTCCCTCTGCTCTCCACCTGGCCTCTGTGTGACGTATACTGTTGGATGATACCAACGGCTGAGGGGAAGTAGAACTACTAATGAAACACAGCGAGCCTGTGATTTAATAAGTGTTAGCATGTCCGGCTAACAAGCTACGTGGAACATTTTGAGAATAAGCTGTAATTTATGGAGATTACTTTCACTATGGTCTGTCGAAATATGAACAGAAAACCCTTCTTTGTCACTGGATCATTGGCGTCACTCGGGTTAACACTGTGATGAAGATCAGCTGCACTGAAGGACCTCAGCACAGTTGACACCAATGAACACATGACACTGAAGGCAGATGGGTTTTCAACTAGTATTAATGTGTGTGTTATTTTATAGGCTTCCCATGGTGCTCTAGCCTCGTCTCTTCTTCAGCATCTCCATATACATGCCGAGCGACTTCTGAATGGAGTCTTTGGTGATGAAGTTGACAAAGTGCTGGATGTCGGCCTCTCTGTTGGACGTCAGCTTGTCGATGGTCGGCTTCCTCATCATGGACTTGGTGAGGTGTCTGGCGTGGTCTGTAAGGGGAACAGATCAGCAGTTCAGCTCACAGATTATTTGTTTTTCTGCCCCTACATTAACGCTGGTACCATTGATTTGATTGGTGGCATAAACCTGAGTCTGACATGTGACTGTAAGACGGAAGGACACCTGACGACAATGTCTGAGTCGAGATTAAGCTGAAGTAGACTTGTTCTGTTATGTCTTGATGTTTTACATAAAGGTTGCCTCTTGAAGTGAGGCTGTATGAGCTAAATATCGCCCTTAGTTTGGAGAAGTGCCCCCACAAAAGCTAAACGATGTACTGCTTTGGATGGGGGCAGCAGCAAAACATAGTTTAGCCACCTAAAAAAAAAAATATGAGTTTAATATACCTGGGATAGCCAACCACTTGGTCATAGTCTGTGTGGCTGTGGAGAGGACCTGGTCCTCAGGTACCAGCTGGTCCACCAGTCCTATCTTCAGGGCCTCTGAGGGGTTGTAGAGCAGCCCCAACTCCAGAGCCATCTCTGTTTGTCGGTGGCCTATTGTGTTCGACATGGTGTCCTTAAACCTGCAGACAGCAGCAGCGATCGTCAGTGAGGTGAAACAGAGCACAGGATCGATAACCAACACATCAGTTGTTGTCATATTTATGATTCCATACCAAGGAGGTGCTACGATGCCCAAAAGCGTCTCATTAAGGCCGATGCTGTAACGAGGGTTGTCCGCCATTATCCTGTAGTCACATGTCAGTGACATCAGACAGCCACCTGCAGGACTGGAACCCTGTGGGAGGAGTGACGAGGTCAGCTGAAGCACAATCTGGAAAGCTTCCGAGTTGTTGTCCTTCGACCACAGCGACTACCAATGGATGGTGAGGGGTTTATACGTACGTTAATTGCAGCGATAGTGACCATGTTGGAGCCGTAGATTTTCAGCCACATCTCCTGAACGGCTCTCCAAAACTCTCTACAGTGCTCTGGACTCTTCCCGTACATTTCCAAGATGTCCAGCCCGGCTGAGAACACTTTGGGCTGGCTCTGGATGGAAACAGTACACAAACAAAAATGATCTAACTGGATATACCACCTTGCGGTTGTGCGCCTCCGCAAAGCTGTCAATGAATGTCTCCCCTTCTGTTCCTGATTTATGAAGTCGAGTAATGGCCAGAAAAGTGATTTGAAGAACATTACGATGTCACAGTGAAGTTGACCTTTGACCTTTTGGATACAAAATGTCATCACTCCATCATTTTCTCCTGTTTGACATATGTGTGAAATGTTGTCAGAATGAGCACATAAACTCTTGAGTCAGGACCAAAGGCATGTTTTGTCTTGGCCTTTGACCTATAACCCCAGAAACCCAATCAGTTCATTGTCGAGTCCAAGTGGACATTTGTGCCAAATTTTAAGAAATTCCATCGATGTGTTCTTGAGATATCTAGTTCATGTGAATGAAATGGGTGCAAGGTCAGAGTGACATTGACCTTTTACCATTGACAAATTCTGATCAGTTTATTGATAAAATACAAGTGAACGGTGGTGTCAAATTTAAAGAAATTCCCTCAAGGTGTTCTTGAGATATCACGTTTAGGAAAATGAGACCGATGAGTTCACAGTGACCACATTCACAAGAATGCTACCAACAAGATCACACCGACCTTGACCTTTTCCCTTTGACCAGCAAAGTTTAATCAGTTCATCTTTGACTCAAAGCAAACGTTTGTGCCAAATTTGAAGGCATTACCTCGAGGTATTCTTGAGATATCGCTGTCATGAGAATGAGATGGATGAGTTCACAGTAACCTTGACCTTTCACCTATGACCACTAACATCTAATTGGTTCATGATTGAGTCCAAGCGGACATTTGTGCCAAATTTGAAGAAATTCCCTCGCGGCATTCTTGAGATATTGCGTTCACAAGAATGGGACAGACGAATGCACAGAAAAAAACCCCACAAAAAATAGTTATCGTTGGCATGGAGACAAAAACTGTCACACTCACCAGCAGTAAAAATGCCACACCAATTACATAACATTCAAAAACAGGCTGTATTCTCTATAATGCAACTACGAGCCATATTATAGTGTGCTTTAACTACTTGAAATACAAACACAAAATCAAATAACACATCTTAAACCTCCTGCTTTAAACAATGAGGTTTTACTGTACCGAGGTGATGATGACGCCTCGGCAGCTCCTATCCATCTCCAGCTTCTCCACACTGATGCAGAGCTCTGTGAGGAAATCTAAACTCAGGCTGTTGACCGGCGGACTCTGGAAGCGCATCACCGCCACACCTGCAGAGACAGAGAGAGGCTGATCTTTAATGACAGTGCTTTGACATACATTCTAAAAGAAGTGAAGTCTCAGCTCTAATTATGATTAACAGTTAGTTAAAGGCTGGCTGGCCTGGCTTCATATGAGCAGAGGAAATCTCCCCTGCCCGCAAGCCTAATTTATATAATGTAAAATGCCATAGGCTTGTGCTAATAAGGTTAGCATGTTATATTTGTTTGGAAAACATGTTTAGTATAAGACAGTTGTTTTGTCAGTGAACCTTGTGAGCTGTAATGGAGCTGAATTTTGTAACGTTACCTTTGTTAAATGTTGCTGTTGTCCCTGGCTTCATATGAGAAGAGGAAATCTTTGCTAGCTGCTAGGCTAATTTATACAATGTAAAATGCCATAGGCTTGTGCCAATAACATTAGCATGTTGTATTTGTGGGGAAAATGTGTCCAGATAAAGACAAGTGTTTGTCTGTGAATGCTGCCAGTTATAGTGAAGCTGATTTGTGTACTTGTGTTTGAAACTGTGTCTATGTTTAATGTGTGTTTAATGTGTGTTTAATGTGTGTTTTGAATCAACTAAACTTTACAGCACTTCACAGAAACAGTATAAATGCTCACAACGGCATAGGCCACGTGCGTAGACACTGCTGCACGCAAGAACAAAATGTCATCAGCGTGCGTTATCCCTCTACACCACTCTAGTATTAATAGAGAAATGAAAACAAACATAAATCGAGCTCTTGCTGTAGTGGCATTTATGTGTGTTGAAAAAGTCTGAAGAAGAGGAGGAGGATGTGGACGTCGCCATGGATTAGGAAAAGAGGCCAACTAGGCATGCCAATTTGCAACAAGAGCTTGAAGTGAATTAATTAGCATCTACATTTAGCATTGTCGTGCTGATCAGTGCGTCATTTCGTGCTGGATTTCTATTGGTTGGTTAGTATTAGGTGGTAACAGCAGTCACACAGTGAGATGGTCTGTCAGAATTTTATCCCAGGCTGTCTTTGATCGTAGACCGTGACAACATTTGTCCTCAAACCTCTCTCACTGTGCAACGTGGGACAACTGTCTAAGAACCGCAATATCAATAAGATATCACCATGGTTCTTTATTCTTCTTTAGTTACCTGTGCTTTGGTCAAAATCCACTTTGATCTTCTGCGAGGTGGAGTTGTTCCTCTGCTGAGCGACAAGGACAGGAGACACACACACTCTGCCATGACTGCTGCAGGACGACCACTGGGAAAGAAGTCCTACACACACGCACACGCGCGCACACACACACACACACACACACACACACACACGTAGACACTGTTAGTTGATCTGTTACAGGTAGTACATATCCACGCATACAGGAAAACCAAAACTAAATAAAACACATTGAGTTTCAACTATCACAGCATTAATGTCTTATTGCTACAATACTGTAAGTGTTTCTAAAGCTTAGATTACAGTAATATCTTATTTTAATTATACATTATATTAAATGTGATTAAATGTAACTGCTGTTTTAAAGTAATCTGCATTTTTTTTAGAAACCTTTCCTGTCTTCAGTAGCAGTTAACGTTAAATTAACATCAGTCTAACACACAGAAAAGTGGCCGACATGGAAACAATACCAAAACTAAACTGGAGCAGAACAGAAATGTACACCTTTGGTAGATGAGAAACATAAAAGAAAGCAGATGATACAGAGAATTCAGTAGCACAGTGACATCAGCAAAATGTGAGGAAAATGATTGCAAAAAATATATAAACACTAGCTTTACTATTGTTGTGTGCACCCTAATAAATGCAAGGGAAAAAAGATTTAAAAAGTGGTTTAATATGCCATCAAATGATCAAATCAAACAATGTTAAAAATGTTTTTTTCTACAGGACACCAAAGCAAGAAATAATTCACTTCCGGGTAACATATAAAAAATATGTTGTGACAGGGAGGGGGGTTATAACTTGAGAGGAAAACTTGACTTTAAAAAACAGTGTGTTCATACAACTAAAAAAAGTCCCAGGTACTGGGAAGAGGAAAATCTGTTTTAGGGAAATTTGTATTTATTTAGTATCACCAGGTGTATTGTAAATAATTTAGGAATGTAATATATTATAAAATCTGGTTGTAAAAATGGGTTAATTGTTGTATTTAACTACATGTAAGAAATTATGCTAATAATTTAAATTAATAGAGGAAATACATGTAAAAATTTGTGCCAAGAATTTAAGTTAATAGAAGAAAAGTGAAAGAGATGTTATCACAACATTGTTTTAAACTTTGGCTCGAAATAAAGTCATTCATTAATTCATACATGAATATTTAGATTGCATGCTTTTGTCGAACCAACAGTCAAAAACCCAAACATATTCTAAATACAATAATATAAAACAGACAAAAGAGCAAATCCACACAATTAAGAAGCTGGTACTGACTAATAAATGACCCAAATAATTGATCAACTATTAAAATACCTGCTAATAAATTTTCTGCAATGTACTATTGCTGATATTTTCAGATCAGACGTGTGTTCACCTTGAATATTTTCACTTAACCAGGACCACACCTGGAACTTTTTAAATGTAATAGTAATTGTAAGTCCTGCTCTTAAAGCTGCATCATAGTAAAGGGATCAGGGTCAGAAGTTATCACCAGCCACCACCCTAAATGCTGGTAAAATATGCAAGTGGCTGCTAGATTTGCTTTTCTTATCAGCCAGAAACAATGGCAATCTATTGGGTAGCTGGTAGATTTTGGAATCCAGCACCCGCAGTGGCAGGTGAACAGCAAGTTAATTTCCAATCCTGAAAGGGACACAAAGTAGTCTGTAACATTAGCTAATGTAAATTCACATCACATATACTTTTATGTATTTTTCTGACCATCCTGTGAAGACAAAAGCACTCATCCCCCAAATATCAAGATGCTTGGCAAGATATTCTTACAGTTGTGCTCTCTCCAGTCAGTTAACATCTGTTTACTCACCTCTGTTTAAATGGGGTTTTTGTTTGGTTTTGTTTTTCATTTGTTTGCTTTCCTTGTTTGCCTTTTCGTTTGACAGTTTACTATATTTGCTGCCAAAGGGACTATTTTCATTATATGTAAGATCTTTAATGATTGAAACCCTGATAAAACATTATTAAAACATGATGATGTGTTATTACAGATTAAACTACACTGCAGTAAATAAAGAAATTAAAATTAGCTCCACTATCACAAGCTGTAGCAATAAACTGATGAACAAAGTAATGCATCAATAATTAGAGATCATTAATATAGAATAAATTATTCATAAATGGGCCATTATGCATAATGAAGATATTTTCGAGTGAGACTTTGACAAGCACAAGCTGACACAGTTTAAAAAGTTTATGTCAGTCATTGGTAGCTAAAGCTAAGACCCTGTAATGTCCTGTGACCTTTGCTCCAGTTTCTGTGGAGCACAGCTAACAAAGCTAACAGAGTTAGCACAACTAACAAAACTGTCAAAGCAAGTAACACTGCTTGCAGAGCTAACACAGCTAACAAAACTAATAGAGCTAACAGAGTTAATGCAGCTACCAAAACTACTGAAGCTAACAAAGCTAACAAACTACCAAAGCTAACTGAGTTCACAGAGCTATCACAGCTAAAAGAGCTAACACAGTTTACAGAGCAAACAGAGATGGCATTTATAATAACATTTAATGAATCCCATTAAATCAGTTACATATTCAAACAAACACACCTGACAAGACGGTCTTGTTCCTCAGTGCAGCTCTCAAAGCCATTTTCTTCTGCCACCAACACAAACTGAGGCTCTCTGTGCTATGGACTCTAGACCCGCCCTCCTCTGCCTCTGATTGGCTCAGACGTACTGCTGCCCGCCTGCTATGGACTCTAGACCCGCCCTCCTCTGCCTCTGATTGGCTCAGACGTACTGCTGCTTGCATGCTATGGACTCTAGACCCGCCCTCCTCTGCCTCTGATTGGCTCAGGCATACTGCTGCCTCAGAGTCGTAGAATAGAACAACCAAATGATTGATTCGCGCATGCGCGACTTGGAGAATCACAATACTACACAAAATACATTTATTTGAATTAAAAACAGTCTGTAATCAGTATTTTATCTTTGTTTTTTCCTAATCTGTACCGTGCACTGTGTACTTACTTATTTATATTGTATTTTGCTTCTATTATGTCAGACACATGGATTTACTGTAGTCTGCATTTATTTTTATTTATTGCATCTACTTGTTTTGTGAAGGACTACAGATGGAAATGAGCGTTTTGCTAAACCATGTTTTCATGTCCTGTTAATGACTAATGTCACTGCACATTGTCCTCTTATAACTCAAATGAACTAAACAAAAAATTAAAGTTTTTATTTTTCACATTCCTTTAAAGTTGGCTTTTTTCTAGCGGATTAATGAATAATTTGTATCCCTAAAAATGACGGAAATAAACAAAGGAAAATCACCCTTTGGTTGACACAGTCCAGTGTAAGATGTGTGGGTGCAAATTGTTTTCCTAGTTGTGCATTTTTTACTATGTGGCTCATATAGTCACTTTCTTTTTTTTTTTTTTTCTTGTTGTAAATTGCCCTTGCAAAACACTTTGTGACCTGTCTTTGAAAAACAGCATATAATTTAATTTTACTTACTTATTAACATGTGGGGACAATAGTTTGTAGGTACAAATTCACTCATTTTAATTTGTCATGAGGCAAAAATGTTGGGAACTCTATATAAATATTTTGTAAGGAATACCAATAAGGGAGCATTAAAGAGATATGGTATCTCTCCAGTGATATACAGTGGGGGTTGGGTCACCACAGTGTCGCATGATGATTAAGCTGTAAGATAATTACCAAAAAAAATTAAAGTTGTGCGTCTTTTTCTAAACTTTTTTCTAATACTTGCTTTTTTGCTAGTGAATTAGTGAATAATTTTGTCTATGGACCCTAAATCATGATCAAAACAAAGCGAAACACCACTCTTTGGTGGAGACAGTCCATCGTTAGACATTTACACCTGGGGACAATGGTTTGTGGGCACAAATTGGCTCATTTTAAGGGGTAACAGGCAAAAGTGTTGGGAAGCTCTGATCTTTAGGATGGTAATCGGCTGGACCAATGATAGCTTCACGTATCCACACCTTGAAAAAGCAATAATAGTACAAAAACACTTTTATTTGAATTAAAAAACAGTGTGTAATCTCTCTTTAATGTTTGTTTCATCAGGTAACATCATGTAAAATGTATATATGCATAATCATTTTGTAACACCCACCCTCTTTCTATATAGATTCATATAATGTAGATTTCCATGATATGAAAATGTTATATTCTGATGTATATAAACATTTTGTGAGGAGTATCAATAAAGGAGCATTCCAGGGATAAGGTGCCTCTCCAGTGATATTCAGTGGGGGTTGGGTTCAGGAAGTCTGAGGGGCCATGATATGATATCTTTCCTCTAATATTCTCTTTTTTCTTGTGAATAATTGGATATTTTAACATCTTTTGCCCCTTAAACATGATCAAAATAAAGAAAGGAAAGTCACTCTTTGGTTGAAACAGTCAAGTGTGAGACATTTACATCAGGTGAGGAGGGTTTGTAGGTAGATACTGACTTACTTTAAAAGAGCAGTGTGTGAGATTTAAGGAGATTTAGTGGCATCTTGTGGTGACGACTGCAGATTGCAATCAGCTAAAACATCTCCCAAATTGAATTCCTTCAGTGTTCATCATTCAGGAGGATTTTGCTGTGAGGCAATTATCCACAGAGGTCTCTTCCTCTTTGACACAAACTGATCAGGTGATTTAAACCGATAAAAACACTGAATAAAGCCTAGCCTAGCACCTGCTAATGTGTGCTCACCTTTCTCCTCTGATAACTTAAGATCCAAAGAGCCAGGAGCTGCATTATCCACAGAGGTCTCTTCCTCAGACCAGGCGATTTAAACCAATAAAAACACAGAATATATGTGTTTTTCCCTCAATGCTGCTCATCGCAGAGGAGCTTCTAATTACAGTGGCCGACGCAAAAACGTGAATGTCCCTATCTAGAGCCAGTGTTTGGTTTGTCCGTTCTCCCGACACATAGGGGTGCATGCCGTACCTGCTCCCTATGTAGATATAAATGGCTCATTCTAAGGTAACTAAAAAAACAACTCTAATTTTTAGGTGATTATAAACTTAAGAAAACACGCTTATTGTCCATCCATTCATTTTCATTTGCCTATCCTGGGCCGGGTCATGGGGGCAGCAGGCTGAGCAAAGCACCCTAGACATCCTTCTCCCCAGCAATGCTTTCCAGCTCCTCCTGGAGGACCCCAAGGCGTTCCCAGGGCAGATGAGATATGTAATCCCTCCAGTGTGTTCTGGGTCTGCCCCGGGGCCTCCTACCAGTGGGACGTGCCCAGAACACCTCTAACAGGAGGTGCTCAGGAGGATCCTGATCAGATGTTGAACCACCTCAACATGAAGGAGCAGCGGCTCTACTCCGAGCTCCCTGACTGACTCCTCCCCCTATCTCTAAGGCTGAGCCCAGACACCCCACGGAGGAACTCATTTTGGCTGCTTGTATCCGTGATTTCATTCTTTCGATCACTACCCAGAGCTCATGACCATAGGTGAGGGTTGGGATGTACATGGACCTGGACATAGAAAGCTTTGCCTTCCTGCTCAGCTCCCTCTTCACCACGACAGTCTGGTGCAGCGCCTGCATCACTGCAGGCACTGCATCAAACCGCCAATCCATCTCACGCTCCATTCTACCCTCAATCGTGAACAAGACCCTGAGTTACTTGAACTCCCACGCTTGTAACTCTCCCCCAACCCGGAGGGGGCAATCCACCATTTTCCAGCAGAGAACCATGACCTCAGATTTGGAGGTGCTGACTCTCATCCCGATTGCTTCACACTTGGCTGCAAACGGCCTCAGTTCATGCTGGAGGTCACGTTGTGATGAAGCAAACCACATCATCTGCAAAAAGAAGAGACGCAATTCTGAGATCCCCAAACCGGACCCCTTCCTCCCCCAGGCCGCAACTCGAGATCCTGCCAGGACAGGACAGGATCTCAAATCACACTTACTATACTATAATATATAATCATTTCTGCCAGTTAATCTCCTTAGATCTCACACACTGGACCTTTCAGGGGTCATAAGCCAAAAACATTTGGAACCACTGATCTGTAGGATGATATTCTGTAAAATATTTGGTCTCATGGAGGGAAACATTATGGGTGCTGGAGGTAGCAAGTCTGAGGGACCTTAACAGTATCGTAGGCATAGCTTTAACACACTCGAGTAAAACAATCAGAAGTCAAGTTTCAGTCCTGAAGACACGGAGGCTCCAGCTTGTGCCAGGTATTTGGGGAATGCGGGGTCGGCCCCTGATGTGTCTGCATCCTGCTCGGCAGGCATCAGTCCAGCGTCATGGTCGCGCTGCCACAGCTGCATGTTGTGAGCGACACCCTGCTGCTTCAAGTACCCTTGCTGACAAAACAGCGGCGGCTTTCGGTGGGTGAGGGATGAGCGGAAACATGATTCTATAAGACAAGAGAAGACACAGGAAAGAGTCAAACACCCAATCTGATATACAGTCAGGGATAAATGCTGCTGTCTGCTCTCTGTAGAGTGGGATTTATACTTGTGCGTCAGCTCTATACAGACCCGACTGCCTACGTATGTGTCCTACGATATTGTGAGCATTCATACTGGTGTGGTGGTGTGTCTGTGTCACTCTGCAGTTACACCTCCAAAACACTAGTCGGCGGTTGATCCAAAACACGGCTTAATAGAGACAGTTTCAAACACAAGTACACAAATCAGCTTCACTATAACTCGCAGCATTCACAGACAAACACTTGTCTTTATCTGGACACATTTTCCCCACAAATACAACATGCTAATGTTCTTAGCACAAGCCTATGGCATTTTACATTGTATATATTAGCCTAGCGGCTAGCAGACTTTTTCCTCTACTCATATGAAGCCAGGGACAACAGCAACATTTAACAAAGGTAACGTTACAATATTCAGCTCCATTACAGCTCACAAGGTTCACTGACAAAACAACTGTCTTATACTAAACACGTTTTCCAAACAAATACAACATGCTAATGTTATTAGCACAAGCCTATGGCATTTTACATTGTATAAATTAGCCTAGCAGCTAGCAGAGATTTCCTCTGCTCATATGAAGCCAGGATAAATCACACACAAGACTTAAAATGCTATTTTTGTGGAGGCTTTATTGTCTTCACAATTTATTGTTTCTTATCTGTGAAATTAAAGTAAATAAAAGCTTTGTTTCCACTGAGGGAAATGGTTTCAGCTTACAGAAACAGACAGGAGGTCTGCGTCACTGTGATGTATAGTTACATTTCTGGGGAGGTGCACATCAGGCCACAGCGTAGGGTATGGCGTCGATTCAGCGCAGGTTACAAACCAAATATGTTTAAACATCTTGCTTTATACTATTTGGTAATGCTAAGGACTGCTATTATGCAAAGATCAGCGTGAAATTTGTATTTTAAAAATGGTATTTGCAGCCTTACCCGCATAGAAGGCCCTGAGGTCAGTTTGGACACAGTGCTCCAGGAAGCGCCGCAGTGGCTGGATATGAGATATGGGACTCTCCCACTCTGTGAGGAAGTCCTCGACCATGTGATGGATTGCTTTGGGCCTCGGTAAAGGCCAGCCTTGGGGACGGAGCTTCATTTCTTCCTCTGAGGGAAAAAAATATTCTTTAACATCCATTCATAGTTTGTTCCCTGTCAAACTGCAGTAATTCTCCTCATCATAAGGACACTTATAAATATATCTGTCCTCACCAGTAGGAAGTTTGTCATAGTAGTATAAAACAGGATGCAAAAAGTTGGATTTCCAAGCTTTGGTCCAGTCTGTCTCTGCCCTGCCCCGCCCCAGATAGTCGATCTTCTTCTTCCCGTACTGCATGATGAGCACTATCAGTCCATGGTGGGAGACCTCATGACCCGACAGAGAGGAGAACTGAGGCAGCGCCTGGAGAGTAAACTCTTCCACGTATTCACAGTGAGAGCTGAGAGTCAAGGAGAGAAGAAGAAAAGACCAAAACATGACGAGCATTACGGGATCAACTGTACATTTGTTTATCATGAAAAGGTCAGGTGATGTAATTTCTTGACATCCAGCCAGTGAAGGTGGTTTAGGCGCTGGCCTGCTGATATTAAAATAACATCCCCTTACCCTCGAAGAAGTATAACGTCCCCCAGCACCTCAAACATTTGGTACGGCCCAGAGGCCTCGCCGACCCGCTTCAGGATCCAGGACTGGAGCTGTGTTGTCAACAGTTTTGTGGATGGCCAGGGGTTACTGTGGTAACGCTGTTCAAGCACACGATGTACAGCTCGAGCTGTGGCAGAAAATACAAACAGTGTACTTAAATATCACCTTAATTACATGTACAACTGGCAACAAAGAGCTGCTGCGTTTAAATGAACAACTGTCTAATTCATTCATGCACTCCAACAGAGCGCTGCAGGGGTTAGAATTGTTGGCTCACAGCAAAAGGGTTCCTGGTTCAAACCCCAAGATGGAGGAGCCCTTTTGTGCAGAGTTTGCATGTTCTCTCCGTTTCAGCGTGGGTTTTGTCTGAGTACTCCATCTTCCTCCCACAGTCCAAAGACATGCAGATTAATTGGTGACTCTAAATTGTCCGTAGGTGTGAATGTGAGTGTGAATGGTTGTCTGTCTCCAAAGCCCCGTTTCCACCAAACACTTTCGGTATGGTACCTTTGGAACCAACAGTAACCCTTCAGACATGGTACCTAGACCTTAGTGTTTCCTCTTAAATGTGAGCGGGGTTGTTGTCACTCACTGCTCCGTCCAGCACTCACTGTATTTCCTCCATTATCAGCCTGCACCTGGTTTATCGTGCATTTAGACCTTCTCAGGCAAGCTCAGGGGTTTAGTGTTGCTGTAGCCCACAGGAACAACACTCTGCGACGCTTTTCTTTTTTTTATCTGAGTGAGGATTGGCATATATGCGGTCACATAACCCAGCTGAAATTAATATATATAATTGCTTGAAGATGTGTCTGTCTGTCATATAAAAACTAAAGTGATGGTCAAAGTTGTCACAGTGAAATTTAAGGTGTGCTGATGGATTCACGTCATCAACTCATGCATTGAGTAACATTACAAGTTAACGTTCCACCTTAAAAGTTGCCGGCAGTCGGCCCAGTGAATGAAGTGATTTTTTCTCCGACTCCAGCTGCTGTGAGAGGCAGCAAAACATCCTTTCATTTTATAATTCCAGTTTACTAATAAAACTCTCCACAGTAAGAACAGTGGTTACATGAGCCATTATTTGCTCTTAATGTCACAAATTAACAAACACCTGTTGGACTCTCACCTGTGTAACGGAATCCATGGATGAAGCCGCCCGCAGATAAGCGGTAGTCTCTGGAGTGAGCAGCAGTTCCCAGCACAAACAAGCCAGGGGTGTTCGTCCCTTCATACCAGGGTGTCACCCCCGGCAACCTCCCTTTTGCATTGTCACTGTTCGGAGGGCAGGCAGAGCTGCGGAGATTGAACGTTATATAAATAAAACAGCTCGGACTTTCTTATACATGGTAATAAGATATCAGAGAGGGGCAGTACATTACTTAATGTATAGATATTGACACAATACAATAAGCCTACCTGTCAAATATGCTGAAGTTGAATCTAAACCCGAGGCATCGAATCACACGGTCGTAGGGCTTTCGCATAGAGAAGTTATCGAAGTGATACCCGGGCAGTTCTTCTCCTGTCACCTCAGAGCTGTTCTTGTCTTGTATGTACTTCTTTAAAGTCAGGTACAACTGTCGCTTCTTCTCTTTCTTCTTTGTGCCCGATCTCCTCCTGCCTTGCTCCTCTCGTTGAACGATAACTATTTTGTCCAGGCTTGCCTCCACCAACCCATCCAGGGACTTCAGCTGATATGTGTCTATTAGCTCATTATTCACAGCTCTGAAAACAAAAACAAGACGTCACTTTGAATTATAGGTGCTGATAGATCCAAAGCAGAAAAGTTGGTGAAGCTGACAAATGCAAATCATCAATGTAGAACACTGATTTCTAACCAGGAGCAACTGTAACGTTGCCCACTGGGTGGGCTACTTTTGCAGTTGCCAGGGAAAAAAAAACTGAAATTAGTGTTTGAATAACATATATTGATACAGGGTATTAAATCAGTTCTAAAACCTAAACAACACGTGTTGCAATTGTGTGGAATCTACTTTAAAAATATTTAGTAAGCTACAAATATTGAATAAATGGGAAAATATCTATAAGTTGTGGATCACACTACATGACTTTAGCCCTGATTGTCCACTCGCAGACAGTTTTTTGGAGCTCCCCGAAAGAAACCCCAGATCGAGCACTTGCGTGCTAAGTCAAGTATTCAGGACTTAAAAGTTGTGTAGTGTGAAGTTAACTTAAAACTAATGGCTTAACAGTTAAAATAGTTAGCTAAAAGTAACAGTTAAATGGTTAAAATCATTAGCTAAAAGTAACGGATAAACAGATGAAATAGTCGCTAAAAGCAATGGATATAGATAAATATAGTTAGGTAAAAGTGATAAATAAATGGTTAAATAGTTACCTAAAATTAATGTATTAAGGGTTGAAACAGTAAGCTAAAAGTAATAGAAAAACGGGTAAAATAGTTAGCTAATAGTAATGGATAAATAGCTAATATAGTAAATGTTAGCTAAAAGTAATGGATAATTGTTTAAATAGCTGGCTAAAAGTTATGGATAAACTATTAATATAGTTAACGTTAGCTAAAGTAGCAGAAAAACAGCTAAAATAATGAGCTAAGAGTATTGAATAACTAGTTAAAATAGTTAACATTAGCTACAGAAAAACAGTTAAAATAGTGAGCTAAAAGTATGGATTAAAGGTTAAAATCGTTAGCTTAAAAGAAATGGATAAACATTTAAAACAGTTAGCTAAAAGTAATGGCTAAATAGATTAAATAGTTAACATTAGCTAAAAGTAATAGAGAATGGTTAAAATAGTAAGTTAAAAGTAATGAATTTAATACTTCAAATACTTAGTTACGTGACAGATAAACAGAAAGTGTTAGCTAAAGGTAGTGGATAAATGGTGAAAATCGTTGGTTTATAAATAGAACATCCAGTTGCCCCTCCAAACAGTAGTATGATGTAGACTTGACGAAAACAGCCTAAACACTGTCAATTCAACTGTACGAAAGGATATCATAAATAGCCACTATTGTATATTTAATAGTGTTGAAAAACATCCAGTTTAAAATCAAATGAACTTGTCAGGAACATAACTGATGGTGTTGATAAATGGGTACTTGAGGTTATCTAACAGGGCTGTAGGGACTAGCTCTGAAATAAAAAGTTTGGGTACCACATCTCAAATCAGCAAATCTTTAGCGCTACCTGAGGTCTCCAACATAATGAGTTTGCCAAGCCAGTCGAACAGGGCTGGAGCTCAGCATGTGCACCCGACTTGCTCTTCCCAAGATGCTCTGCGCTGTTTCAAAAGCCGAGTTCCCCTTGCCCAGGATGAGTACGGCCTGGTCCTTGTAGTCCTCTGGATTAGTGGAGATGGACTCGTAGCCTTCAACCAGGTCAGACCCGAGAAACTCGACCTTCTGAGGAACCCACAAACCTGTGGCTACCAGAAGGACGCTGAGGAAGAGACAACAGCACAATGCAATCCACAACCCAAACCAGTTTAAAATTATCATCTCAGGTTCAGTGACGCAAACTTACCTGCACGTGTAGTCCATCACATGTTGATCAGTCAGGATGTAGCTCCTGCCGGTGGCCGACTGCACTGCCCTGATCCTTCCGATGTCCACGCCGTACCTGACCCTCAGCCCGAGCTCCTTCACAAACATGGACAGGTAGAGCGGGAAGGCATCGGCTGGAGGGTAAAACTCATCGCTCACTCTCTTAAACAGGAGGTCAGGTTTATCGCTCAGCAGCGAGTTCCAGTCGTGGCGCAAGTTGAACTCTCGGTTCTGCCTTCCTGTGTGGATCTTGTTAATGCTAATGAGCTTCCTGTGCCTGGGATACCTTGGTACACAAAACAGAGCAGAGAGGACAAAGGTGATTCAGGAGGGAAGATGGGCATAATGTCCAAGTACCATTTCATGTAGAGTTTTTCCAATACTGGTACCAATACCCTGCCTAAAATGCTGATAGTTCGTCATGTTCTAGAAGACTTTAACCTGAGCAATGCAATGCAACAATGATAGCAATAACTGTACATCCATTCAGGGTTAGTATAAAGCTGTTACCTTTCTTTTTAATGCAACAATATCGGATTGGTTCTTGGTATCAGCCGATATGCAAGTTCAGGTACTGAAATCAAAGTGGTATCACGACATCTCTAATTTCTTGTATCTCTTGTACCATACAACATCACAAAGTCTCCTACGTGTTAAAGAAGCTGCCCGGTCCTGAGTTCCTCTCCAAGATGATGTAGTCTCTTTTGGCCTTGGAGAGGAAGTATCCCATCTGTAGCCCTGCCGGTCCGGCTCCGAGCACACAGTAATCGTAGCGGTGGGTGGCATTGTGGTGGTGATGATCATCAGAGGAGCATGTGACACAGCCAATCAAGATGAAGAGGATAAAAGAAGAAAGGTTCGAATCCATTACCTGTTGGACACAAAGCAAAGTGGTAAAAATCTGAGTAATAACAGGATTACATCATAAATAAATTACATGATAAATCTATTAGTAAAATCCATTAAATATTTTGGATGCTGTAATCAGGCAGACCGAGTGTGGTCATAACAACAGGATGATTGTATGGGTGGGTGGGCAAGAAGCCCCTGAGCTCAAAACAAGCTAACTAACTAAATAAAACAAACTAAAATCCCAACCCTGACCCATTAATGGATTATCTAAAAGCCTTTTAGCCTTTACTTCAGGGTAATCATTTTTATTGCAAGATGTTTTCCTCCAGCAAGCTTGCTAAAAAGTTGGTAAATTCTAGATAGAAAGAAATACTAATGACTGCTAGCTAGCTAATAATGTTAGCCTCAATCTATAGCAAAATGATGCCCCCATCCCCTAAATTCCTCTTTCAACCAATATATGGCATGAGTAGAGGAAAAGTCCGCTATCCGCTAGGCTAATTTACACAATGTAAAATGCCATAGGCTTGTGCTAAAACCATTAGCATGTTGTATTTGTGGGGAAAATGTGTCCAGATAAAGACAAGTGTCTGTAAATGCTGCGAGTTATAGTGAAGCTGATTTGTGTACTTGTGTTTGAAATAGTCTCTATTAAGCCATGTTTAATGTGTGTTTAATGTGTGTTTCATGTGTGTTTCATGTGTGTTTAATGTGTGTTTTGAATCAACTAAACTTTACAGCACTCAACAGAAACCTCACCGCCGACTAGAGTTTTGGAGGTGTAACTGCAGAGTGACACAGACACACCACCACACAAGTATAAATGCTCACAACAGTGTAGGCTCTGCACAGAGCTGACATACAAGTATAAATCTGCCTTAACACAACAATTAAGCAAGTTAAATGTGGTAAGACAAAAAGCGTTACAACCATACCCAGTCTCCCCTACTATAACATCTGTATGCGTCTTGCTTCAACATCCTGCTGCTAAAACACATGGGATTTGACTATTTATAGTAAATAAACAAAAACAAACACCAAAAAAATCCACATATCTCATTTGGACGCATCTGGTGACAGTGGGATCATTACAGTGAGAATAATTCTGCATTAATTTAGTCATTAAATGTTTTATTTTATAGAGATTTGTTAATAAATTGTCTTAGACAGACTATAGTTTGTGTTATTATTTTCTTTACTCCCAGGCTGGATGGACATGAGGGCCATGGTTAGGCAACACTGACTACATCTTGTGTGTCGCTGCTCTGAAGCACAAATATACACATCAGCCCACAATAATCATGGCGTCTAAGCTCACATGTATCCGACCTGGTAAATCATCGACTTTAATAAAGTGTAAAGGTGTCGAGAGAGAGCAGCATGCAGAGGGAAGGATCCCCCGGCTCTCCTCCGACCCTGCAGCCGGTGTTGGATCACTCTCCTGAGGATGCGGCGGCTGCCACGAGCCGCTGAGGCAGATGTGAGGTCGGCCTGAGGAGTGCAGTAAATAAACATGGAGACGTGACGTTACCTTCACACCAGACGATCCCTCGCGCTCACCACCTGGGCTTTAACATGTACCTGACGTGTCCACACAGCTACATGTTTACTGCTCAGCATTTTAAAGTACGATGATGTGTGTGTGTGTGTGTGTATGTGTGTGTGTATGTTTCCCCTCCGAAAATCCAGCAGTACATCCCACTTCCCCCTCTGGACAACAAACACCAATGGAGAGCTGTCTGCACGAGGGGGCGTGGTCAGAAACATCATAGAATACAATAGAGTAGAAAGTTTTTCACATTAAAAAAAAAATCCGGTTTAAGTAAAAGGTGGTGTCTGATAAGTTTTTTTCCATACATAACCCCCCCCCAAAAAACTGTTTCAGTAATAAGCGTCCAATGCTTTTTTTCCCCATACATACACACAAACAAAGTGAATAAATAAATAAATAATAATAATAAATGAATAAAAAAATCTCCACACACCAAAAATAAATAAATAAAATAAGATTAAAAAAAACCCCAAAACATTTCAGTAATGATTAATGTTTGATGTGTTTTTCCCGTACACACAAAAAAACTCCACTTTAAAAAGTAATTTGTGTTTTTTTTTAATACACACCAAAAAAAAAAAAAAAATCCTCCAGTTCGAATAATAATATGTGTCCAATATATTTGTTCCATACACATAAAATAAAAATGTATAAAATAAATTGAAATATTGTTCCAGTGATAATTAATGTCTGATATGTTTTTTTTCTATACATAACCCCCCAAAACTGTTTCAGTAATAAAAAGCATCCAATATGTTTTTTTCATACACAAACACAAACAAAGTAAATAAATAATAATAAAATAATAATAATAATAATAATAAATAAATAAATAAAAAATCTGGTTTCAGTAATAGTTGTTGACCGACATGTTTTTTTTCCATACACACCAAAAATAAATAAATAAAATAAGATAAAACAAAAAATAAACAAACAGAAAAAAATCCAAGGATTGTAGAAAAAAAAAACTGGCTGAAGCCAAAAAGGCAGTCTGAGGCACTCTGAATATAATGAAAATAAAAATCCTTTAATCAACAGGGATGGACCAATGCATTTCGACTTACATAGACTTCTTCAGGGACACTATGTAAGTCTCCCTGAAGAAGTCTATGTAAAAAATCCAATTTTAGTAATGATTAATGTCTGATGTCTTATTTTTCCATACACACAAAAAAACTCCACTTTAAAAAGTAATTGGTGTCGGATATGTTTTTTTTTCAGTACACACCAAAAATAAATAAATAAATAAAGATAAAATAAAAAAATAACAAATCTGGTTTCAGTAATTAGAAATGTCTGATATGTTTTTTCCATACACACCAAAAAAAAAAATCTCCAGTTTGAATAATAATACGTGTCCAATATATATATTGTTCCATACACATAAAATAAAAAAATAAATTGAAATAAAAACAAAAATAAAACATCTTGTTTCAGTGATAATTAATGTCTGATATGTTTTTTTTTCCATGCAGACCAAAAAACCCCAAACAAAACAACAACAAAAAACCTCTGGTTTCAGTAATGATCAATGTCTGATGTGTTTTTCCCACAGACACACACAAAAAATATGATTAGAAGAGCCTATGAAGGTTAAATATTCTGTAAAGTTTGTAAGAATACAACGCTGTGTTTAGGAGCCTGTAAATGAAGCCAACACAGAGGTGCCAAAAACTGCAGTTCCTCTAATGTCCACTTGAGGCTGGCTCCAAGAGTGAGTCAGTTAAAATGTTAACTTTACAGCAGAATAAACATGTTTACAGCCTCGTACTAAAAAACAGCTTTGGTCTTTTTTTTTTTAGGCTTAAAGTCACGTATAAATAAAGACATGCAGCTTTGAGTGACAGGCTGTCGACATAGCTCTCAGCCTCTCAGTCAGATCCACCCCTCGCTCTCCCACAGCGCTAACCCTCCACAAACCAGTGGGTGACATCACAGTATTCACGTCCATTATTTTTCACAGTTGTAAGCGAGAGGTGTTGTGTTACACCAGTGTTTGATGATAACTGAGATATTTAAAAGTGAAATATTGATATCATGTTAACAACACACAGATAATAACATCACATAAATGATCCAGCTTCTTCTATCATTTCCATTTCTCTCTGTTCTTGCTTTGTCTCCCTCCACTCGTACTGTGACTGCAACTCGCCAAAAAATAAGAGACAAAATGCACAACAAACTAAGTTTAAGATGAATTTGACTGACAGCTTTTTCTCAGGTTTTCTATTGATATCACGATAATATCATTATCGTCGAACTCTTCTGGCTGTGCGTTTTCTTTTTGCTGTGCAGACCTTCACGCAGTGACCATATGTTACTGTGATCAGACTGTTGAAACAAACCCAGCTGTCTTTTCTTCATCTCTGCTGCTCAGTGACGTTTGACAGACACATTAATACACTTATGTTTCAGCTGCACAGTTTAAACAGATGATATCTGCTGCTGTCTCGCTGATAAAGATCTTTACTCACCGTCAGGTAGAGGACGCTGGGTAAGCGGAGGATCTTTCTGTCCAACTGTTCCTGTCTGTTTAACTTTCCCCAGGCAGGTGGGACACACAGGATTACTTGTGTAAACACAAAAACATTTAGTGGTCTCCGCCCTGAGCATGAGCCTGTCCTGAGGACACTTGTTGTCTCGAGGCTGGTTGACACAAACTCACAGAAAACATTAGAGTACATTGAACCATGTTTATTTACAGCTGAGAGCTTTCATTTGCTGCCTGTTAGATTATTCTGACCTAACTTGTGCCAGATAATACATCAGGAAGTGAGAAGTGTGCCAACTAATCCCAAACTCCCCTAATCTTCCATCAGAATGACCTCAGACCTCGTCTGTGAACCAAGCTTTTGATTTCTGCCTCGTCATGTTTCCAGACTTCCCCTCACACGCCTGCTGTGTCATGTTTAGGCCTCAGCAGTGTTGTGGTGTGACGAGAGTCAGCAGTCACACTTCCCCTTTGACTCAGCAGCTGCAGCACAGCAGGGACATATAAAAGAGGACGGAGACGTGAGGAGGACACAGAGGACTCAGCTCTCAGAGGACCGACCAGCTCAAGAAGGAGAGAAGACTTCAGTTTATCATCACAGTCTGCACAGATGGAGAACATGAAGAGCGCCAGGAAAGATGACGCAGGGGACGTTGGCAGGTTTGAAGACACTCTGATCAAACTTTTATTTTTAAGCTTTCAAAGTTCCCTCAGACTAACTGTGTCCTTCTCCTGTCAGTGATTTATCAGAGCAGATTAAAGCAGCCACAAAGACCAACCACGTCAGAGCTGAGAACACACAGCTGATGCTGAGCTACCAGAGGGGACAGATCACGCTGCCGCAGTACAAGGTGAGCTCCACACACTGACACACGAACACATCTGTGGGTTGAAACAAAGGTCGCGCTCTCTGGGTGTTGACCTGTATGTCTCTGTTCCTGTTTCAGGTGCTGCTGTGTTCCCTCTACGAGATCTACAAGGCGCTGGAGGAGGAGCTGGACAGGAACTGCGCCCACCCAGCGGTGGCTCCAATCTACTTCCCTCAGGAGCTCGCCCGTCTGGAGTCGCTTGAAAGTGATCTGGAGCATTTTTTCGGCAGGGACTGGAGGAAGAGGGTGATTGTTCCTGCAGCTACACACAGATATGAACAGAGGCTACGACAGGTGAGTGATGAGGAGGCACGTCAGTTATATGATATTAGAACGATACTTCAGTCACGATATTATCGCGATTTAAACGTTTGGCTGAGTTTTTTTCAACTGCAAAAAAATGTATCAACATCTGTTTTATCTGTTAAGAAAAGTTAATGGGTTAATAATGAGTTAAAGCAAATTCCTTTGAACAGCACAAACTTTTTAATGCACGTACCGTCTATAATTATGACCCTAAATCCACCCGTTTGGGAAACCAGGAGGTGATGCAGCAGTAACGTTACGGATGGCGAGCAGAAACAAACCTCTGTGAGCAGAAACGGATAAAGAAAGGCGTCGTCTGCCCCGTGAATCTCTTAGCAAGACCAAATTTATTTGCATTTACTATTGATTTCTTAAAGAAACAGGATGTTTAGTTAACCTCAACAAGTGTAAACTCGGACACCACATTGTGTTGACGCATATTTGTCCACTGACATGTTGACGAGGGTGTTAAAAACTTAAAGAATATCCCTTAAAGGTAAAAATGTGCGATTAATAGCGAGTTAACTACGGACAATCATGCCATTAATCACGATTAAATATTTTAATCCATTGACAGATGAAATTCTAAGTCTGTTCATGTCACTTAAGTCATTTTTAATCACAGGAAACATTTATCTAGTGGACTGAAAACATGATTTTATCTTTCTAGTAGGCTACTGAAGTTGAATTTGTATTAGTATAATACAAAAATTAGTACTTGGTGTCTGTGAATCGATACAATACTACCATACGAAATATCACGATAACATGCTGTATTAATTTTTCCCCCACCACATTATCATTTATTGATATTTAATTAAGTATTTATTACTGTGATCGGATTTCATATCGGATCAAATCTTAAAAATGAGTTGTAGAAAAAAAAAGGGTTCTGAAATCAGATTAGAGCATGTAATCTAAATCTGGTTTTGATCTGGCATTACATTGATTAATCACTGTTGAATTCTGTTTTGATTCTGAAGGATGAATCAACGTTGATTTCGTAGTTGTTTCATAAACTTTAAACGTTGCTTCAAAATTGTTCCAAAGTTGAAACTGATCCTTCTGAAACTGACTGATTTCATTAACCTTTTTACAACTGTCAGAATTAAACACTGTTTCAATGTTGAAACAACTGACTTAATTTCAATCACATTTCAATGTTGAAAGTTAGTCATGTATCAGCTGGGAAACCTTCAGGTCCTTAAAAAGTCTTACATTCAGTTTTATAATTTTGTTACACACCAGTTGCGCACATCGCTGCCCTTCATTTTAACAGCAGCACGACGCTGTTCAACATTTAAAACATTTCATAAAGCAGCTTAAGTTTGCTCTTCAAGTATGATGATTAAGGCTTATATGAAATACCTCACCAGTAACTGACTGGAAAGACCCCACTGCATCACTAATTGTAAAGGGGCTGTAGAGTCGAGTGATCCAACCTGACGGTCACAATCATAAAGAGACTAAAAGTTAAAGTGTCAGTCAGGTTCTCCCAGTCATGGATCACTCTTATCAGGGTGCTTTAATTCCTCTCATTTATCTCCATTAACTCAACCATGTTGCGATTAAGATGGAGTCAGAGGTACTTTGGTCACTAAGGTTCTTTGTGTTTAACAAACTCTTAGCAATCTCTTAAGTATAAGACCAAGATAAGGAGAAAAACCTGAGAAGACTTGAGAATGTTTTGTGCAATCTTTTTTTTTTTTTCCAAGGAAACCCTTAACTCAGATTTAAAGGTCCTAAAAAAGGTCCTTTAAAGTCCTAATTCAAGGTGCTTTGTGTAACCGGCACCTGGCCTTAAAAGTCATGAAATAGTCTTGAATTTTTAATTTGTGAGGTTTAATTAGTCATAATGTTTAATGTGATTTCATTTATCCGTCTTTTAATTTATTTTTGTTAAAATGAGTCGAGCTCTTCTGTGTCAAAGTTCATATTTCTGATGTTACAGGTCTTTAAACCTGCAACTGAACCTAACAGTCACTTTATTTCATACCTGCATTTATCTTTTGGCATAATGCAATGTAATTAACCTAACCTCACTCTCATATTGCCACATACGTCTGCACAGAACCATATATATATATATATACACACTACTTACCTTTGTATCTGCAATGCTTGAAAAAGAAAAAGTTTTTTTGTTTGAAAATCAGTCTTAAATCGTTTACAGACCACCTTAAAAACCACTTAATTTTAGCGTCTTATACCTGGAGACACCCTGTATCAGCATGTTGTCATGTGGGATTACCTTTGATCCAAAATAATCCTAATCCCAGAGGAGGGGTGGATTCAGGAACAAAATGTAATTAAACTTTTAAATCAGTCAAATACATATAGACTTATATTTTGCACTTAATCACTGTGAAGATTAAACAGATTAAGTAGACGTTATGCTAGCTATTATGTAAAAAAAAACCAAAAAAAAAAAAACATAAATTAAAAATAATTTTGTCCCCACAAAATAATCCCCAAAGGAGCAGTCAATATCAAACAGAAAAAAAAAAAAAATCGAAAAAAAATGAATCATTAATTTGTAACTTTATAAACACACTGCAGTGACAGTATTTATTGAATTTTTTATTTCTTTGTTTAGATCCTCATTAGCGAACACCAAGGTAGCAACTTCCTGGGGTCACTATTAAACATTACGTCATAATGTAAAACAAATATATAATTAAAAATCTGAGGAAAAAGGAAACAAAGAACGACAACAGGAAAACTACAAAAACAAAAAATAAAATCAACAATAAAACTGTTATTGACAAAAACTTAACAGCTGGACTTGTCCGCTTTTTTCCAGATTGGCAGAGAGAGCCCGGAGCTGCTGGTGGCCCACGCCTACACTCGATACCTCGGCGACCTGTCAGGAGGTCAGGTGCTGGGGAAGATCACCCAGAAGTCTTTGGGGCTGAGCAGCACAGACGGGCTTTCGTTCTTCTCCTTCCCCGGCGTGAGCAGCCCCAACCGCTTCAAGCAGCTGTACCGCAGCCGCATGAACAGCATCGAGCTGACGGAGCAGGACAGGGCGGCGGTGCTGGAGGAGGCCGTCGCCGCCTTCGAGTTCAACATCCAGGTGAGAGACGAGGAGTCACAGAGACAGACTGACCATCAAGTGTCCATGACCGATAATGACATCGAGAGTCAAGTATCAGTGAAACTGGTAAAAACAGGAAGTGAATGTGTCGACACGCTCTGAGATTTTTTTGTCTGTTCCTGCAGGTTTTTGACGACTTGCAGAAAATGTTGAGTGTCACAACAGAAGCAGCGGACCAATCAGAGGGCAGCGCCGTCAAAGCCACAGTGTTCCCGTCCTCACCCGTCATGAGGATCACCGTGGGAGTGTGTGTGGCTCTGACCACTATTGGGATGGGGATCTACGCCATGTAGACTTTAGCTTCACATTTGTACGCACACACAGCACTTTAACAGCCGCTGAACGCAACTCGTGAAATTAAATTCATAAAATCACAGCTGAACGTTTTTTCTACTCGTCATTTGTATAAACTTTATTAAAACAATCCTTCACTGTCTGTTTTTTTATGATTTCTGTTGAATAAAATCAGAATTTGAACCAAAATGACTTCAAATACTTTATTTTTTTTTAACATCTTAACGTGACAGTTTGTTTTATTATAAATGTAATCAGACTGTTTTTTGTGCCTTAAAATCCAACTGATTCAGCTCCGTCAGTTTTCACGGGGCTGAGATCAGGAATCATCCCACGATGCAGAGCGGCACCAACAGGCAGACTCAAACTATTTACATCAACAACATGAGTGAGAGCTCGGTTTGTTCTACTTGACTCTGTAGAGAACTTTCCTCTGCATGCGGTGCTGCAGCTCGCCCCTCCTCAGCATCAGGTGGAGGACTTTGTAGATGGCGTGCTCCGGATATTTCTGTAACGTGGAACAAATGGGAGAATACACACAGGTCACTCCTGGAACTCAGACCAAAAATAAAACTCTTACTTTCATCTTGTGTTGATGACTAAACTGGTTCTCACTTTCTAAGTTGCGTTTGTGTGCTGTACAAATAACACTGACTCGTCTTGACATTCACATGAGAGTGAAACAGTAGTCTTCCTCTTTTCACTCTCCGACTGAAGGGGTCATTAAAAGCACTCATCTTCACATTAACCCTTCAGACGCCAGAGTTAATTCAGGAAAATATTTTAATTTCAAGATTTCAAAAGGCTGCAGCCTGAGAGCAGTGAGAGATAAAGACACACTGTAAATGAGAAAAATGTTCATGATGAGCCAAAGTTTGTGATGGGAGTACATTTACTCATCTATTTTGCATATTGTGATGTCACCAGGTGGCGCCGTATTGGATTACGTAACTCGGTAAAACTGAATTTTGAACATGTTTACACAGCAGAGTTGTTTTGTTTTTTATCATCTCATCTTTGACAAAGTCTGGATATGATCGTTGTCATGGACCGGAGCCCTTGAATGTTTTATTCTACGGCTCTGGTGTGGACTGACACACACATTTTTATCATTAAAGCACATGTCAGTGTGCCATCTGTTACTGACACCCCCGCAGGTATTGTGAAATGGTTCAGTCCATGTGACAGCAGGGGTCAGGTGTACGATAATCATATTTCTAAGATAATTTGGCCCTCTGTACGATGTACAATCAATAATCCCAAAAAAAACGCCAAATGTACGATAATTTTTTTGTTGGTGTTTCTTTTATTTGTGTTTTATTTATTTATTTATTTATTATGTGTCGTAAATTTGTACTTATTTACATGTCATCAACTTTACATCACAATGGTATGTCACATTTTTGAAAAAAATAAAGTAAAAGTAAAGTAAGTAAAGTAAAAAGTAAAGTAAAGTAAAGTTAAAAAAAAAAAAAAAAGTACGATAATTTGACCATGTCCTGAATGTGTGGTTGTGATCAGTATGCCGGAGTTTTTTGTGAACCCTGATGGCATCTGTTCCAGTGACAGGTTTCCAGACAATCGCGCTTTGCTTAGTGTGAGATACGGGTGACGTTTGTCTCAGAACAACGAGCACAATCGGCTGAATGGTCAGCTGCGCCCGCCCCACGAGACGCTAGCACCCGTCAGGAAGTCGAGTGAGAATGAGATTCAAAACAGAAGAAGAAGAAGAAGAGGAAAAACAGAAGCAAGGAAAAATTTTGAGGACAAAGACAGATAATGTTCTGCAAAATAACTTTCACTAAGTGAAGATTATTCTTTATTTTCTTGTCAGTTTTCATGAATACAGTTTCTCTATGACAAAAAGTAAACACCTAGAGTGACTATATTTGCCTACAGCGCATCAGCAGGCTTGTTATTTTGGTTATGACAGGGTGTGCGATAATTCACCTCAAAATACGTTAATTTTGAGTCTCTGGTACGACAATCCTACATTTCCCGCCTGGCAACGCTGCGTGCGATGCGTAGAACTCATTAACCTGCTGATGTGAGGCGGACTGCAGCCTGATTAGCTCAGTCAAAATGGCCGACCAAAAATCAGCAGCTCCTCAAAGAGGAGCAAGATACAGAGAGCAGGAAAATAAAAGGAGAACAGAGGAAATAAACAGTCAACATTTCCTCAGTGGAGGTGCTGTTATTGGCTCTGATTTCACATAATTTTATATATAAATATTTCCCTCTGTGATACTGTCACACTGACCTGTTTGGTGAAGTCCTGGACGATGCTGTGCTCGGACACCTGCGAGCCGATAGCGAAGCGTCTCTTCAGCTGCTTCTCAACGCGTGAGATCATCTCCTGGTCCTCCTGAGAGGTGAAGCCCTCCACTCCTGGAGACAGAAGGAGGTCAGAGAGACGTTCAGAAGAAAAAAGGCTACTAAACTGTGTCCAGTTAAACGACATGATGTCACCACACAGCCCCGTCAGATGAACTCGGGTATCAACACCACCTGTCATGTACTAAACATGTTTATTTGGCGTGTTTTAAACTTATTTTATACAATCATGTAAAAATTCTGACTACAACATCTTAAGGCTGCACGTAGGCTCTGCGTAGTCTCTCAGAGGTAACGTTAAACTTTAAGATACTTCAACATTTGGGTTTTCCTTCTGCTGTACCAAACTCATGCTGAACTGTGACCTTTGTGTGCTGTTACATCCCTGCCACACACTGCAGATGTTTGCATGTTCAGTCACAGGTACAGCACAACAACACACCTGAGAGGCTGCCGGACAGCGCAGCGTCCAGCGTGGAGACCTGGAAGAGCCTTAGAGCCTCGTCGACCTCTTCCTCTCCGGCCACGGCCTGCAGCTTCATCTTGGCCAGCGACTCAGCGATACGCACCACCGCCTCCAGCTGCCTGAAGACGCACAGACATAAACCATCACTGAGGAGCACTGACGGATCGACAGGTGGAGAAGGATCATCGCTAATGAGCAGATGTGAAAGGAAGGATATTAAGGATACCTGACAGTGATGGGGATGGAGGGTCTCTTATCAGTCTCTCTCTCGTGCTCGCGGGCGCCGCTCCTCATCACCACGTATCTGTTCTTCAGCTTCTCCGCGGCCGCAGCAGAGAGCCGAGGGCCGCATTTACTGCGAGCAAACAGTCACATCAGACCGTGTTAATAAAGTAAAGAGCACAGAGTTAACTTCATCATGAGGGGAAGAAATATGAATTTAGATGAGACTCACGCTCTGGAGTAGGCGATGTATTTCTTGAAGGTGGCGAGCGGGATCTCGCCCTCGACGCCTTCAGTCTGTGTCTGAGCGCTCAAGTGGACGTTCATCACGTGGCGAGCCAGAGTCTACAAACAGACGCGTATTTAAGAACATTAAACTCAATATCAATGTCACGCTGCTGTCAAGGATTTAAAAGGGACACCCTGCGTACCCTGCGCCGCAGCCTGACGTCTGCCTCCCCAGAAGTGTAACTGCATGTCGTGGCGACGAAACTTTTATTTACTTTAATTTCACAGATAAGAAACAATAAATTGTGAAGACAATAAACCCTCGACAAAAATAGCATTTTAAGTCTTGTGTGTGATTTATCCTGGCTTCATGCTAGCTGCTAGGCTAATTTATACAATGTAAAATGCCATAGGCTTGTGCTAATAACGTTAGCATGTTGCATTTGTGGGGAAAATGTGTCCAGATAAAGACAAGTGTTTGTCTGTGAATGCTGTGAGTTAGCAGAGAGCAGCTTTAGAAGCAGCAGACTCAGTCACACGTGTGTCTCCTCACCATGTCTCTCTGCTGGTCGTGCTGATCCTTGATGATGAAGATCATGTCGAAACGGGACAGGATGGTGGGCATGAAGTCAATGTTGTCCTCCCCCTTTGTGTCGTCCCAGCGACCGAACACGGAGTTAGCGGCAGCCAGCACGGAGCAGCGGGAGTTCAGGGTGGTGGTGATGCCGGCCTGGGAGGAGTCAGGGTGTTAGTTTGTCATGTGATGCACTCTGTACAGGGAGGACATTGTGATGTGAGGTCAGTAATCACCTTGGCGATGGAGATGGTCTGCTGCTCCATGGCTTCGTGGATGGCCACTCTGTCGTCTTCTCTCATCTGAACAACAAAAGTAGTTTGTCTTTAATCCAGGGACACAGATAACGTTAACATCCTCCTCTTCCTGCTACACGAGTAGTTTCTTACCTTGTCAAACTCATCAATGCACACGACTCCTCCGTCGGCCAGCACCATGGCTCCGCCCTCCATGATGAACCCACGAGTGTTGGGGTCCCTCAGCACCGAGGCGGTCAGACCAGCTGCACTGCTGCCTTTACCTGAGGTATACACCTGGAGACAGACAACAAAGGCTCAGCATCAGAGGGTCAATTTACAACAGTCTCACTCTGATCTCGTCACACATCAATGTTTAGTCTTTGACTCTCCACATTCTGGGGCGCCGTCTCAAGTTCTGCCTGTTACATGCATTGTCTTCTTTCAAAATACACCTCTATGTTTTTACAGGAAATATACAGTTTACACAGTCACAGGAGTTGAAAAATCTGCATTTCAGCGACCGATTTACACCACGATAGCCAATAAGCATTGAGATCCTCTGAGGACATATGACGCTGAGGACCAGCGGGAGTTCATTCATCGATTTTACACGCGTAAGCGAATGAACACAAAGTGTGTGTGTTGAGTGTTCAAACTCTGCTGGGCAGAGCAAAAGACCCAATGCAGAATACGTAAATTAAGCAACGCGAATAAAGCCAGTAGCGTGATTTCGCATCATACACGAGAGTTGAGAAATCTGAATTTCAGCTACCAATTTGGGCTGCGATAGCCAATCAGCATTGAGATCTTCCGGGGACGTATGGTGATGCTAAGGACCGTACATTCATTGATTAAGCAATTTCACATGCTTATGGTTCGAGTTAGTCACGTGTATGAAGTGAGTCAACACGAAAAATTTCTAGTGTTCATACTTATGCGAGTAACACGATGCAAAAATTCATATTGTGCATTCGCACGAGTGTAAAGACGCAGTAAGGCGCTAATTTCCGCCGTGCAGCGTGATGCGAGATACGTGAATTGAGCAACTTGGATGAAGCAATGGGGCGATTTTGTGTCATACACTTATTCGCGAGAGCCGAAAAATCTTCAGCGACAGATTTGCGCTGTGATGACCAATCAGCACTGACGTCCTCTGGGGACGCATGACACCAAAGACGTACTGGTAGAAGTTCATTCAGTGTGTTCACGTGTGTATGAAATGATTAAAAAAAAAAAATTCTAGTGTTCAAACTCACACAAGTAACAAGATGCAAAAATTCACATTACTTTTGGTGCGAACACAACAAATAAAACAATGAAACAATCAGCGCTAGTTAATTACATGTAAAGTCGATGTAAAGACGCAATGAGACGTGAATTCCCACCGAGCTGCGAGATGGATGAGATGGGCCTGTTAGACATGACGCGAAATATGCAAGTTAAGCAGCACGAATTATGTGACTAGCGCAATTTCATGTCACACACTTATTTGTGACAGTTGAAAAATCTCAACGTCAGCGACCAAAGTCAATGACTGAAGTTCATTCCCTCATTTCACGAGCATATGAGGAGTCGACACAAAATATTCTAGCATTTAAACTAGCGAAATTTGCATCGTGTTTGGTGTGAGCACAACAAAACTCGCACTGTCTGTTGTCACAGGAAATCTACAGTTTGTATACAGTCTCTTTCAAAATAAAAGCACTTCATCAGTACAACAACACAAGCTGATGTTACGTTTAGGCTACATACTCAGGCTATGGCTTCACAATCACACGGGAAGCAAACACCGCTCTCGAGAGTGAAAGTCGATAGTTGTTGAACCCATCCACCACCCCGACCAGACTTTCCCCGCCTTCATTTTTGTTCTTGTCGACACCACACACCCTTAAACTATAACGGTGAGCAGTGGCATATCACGCAGATGTTAAAGGCTTTCTCCGTCAGTGCCTGACGCTGGAGGTCACTGGCCAAGCGCCAGATTTTGACGACTTCAGAGTGAAACCAGGTTGTAATTTACAAGCTAGAGGATAAAGTTATACTGGAGTTACTACAGGAGAATCAATATTTACCCCGATAGGTGAGCATCTCTCCACAAACTTGAGCAGCTGAGACTTGGCTGTACCCGGATCTCCCAGCATCAGCAGGTTGATGTCGCCCCTACGAGTCAAACCGTCAGGCAGCCTGAAAGGAAGCAGGAAGTGTTACTAAACATGTGAGGAGACGGTTTACATTTAACTGATCTGGGTACATGTGTCAGCCCCACCTCTTCCTCGACCCTCCGAACAGCAGACAGGTGATGGCCTTCTTCAGATCGTCACTGCCGTAGATAGAGGGGGCGACGGAGCGAGCCAGAGAGTCATAGACGTTGGGAGTCGCAGCGAGTGCTCGCAGCTCCTCCTCTTCCTGTGGAGAGACCGATCCAGTGGCACCACGACCTGGAGGACAAAAGACACTGACGTCCAACTTCTCTGTCTACAGAGCTGCCTTTATCTCACAATACATGAGTGTTTCAGTGTTTACCTGCTCCCTCTGTGTCCATCTGGATGCCGACCACTCGCAGGTAGGACGCACGGATTCCCACACCAGCACTTTTCTCTTTGCCTTTGGTCTTTGCAGCAGCCATCTTCTTGATGGAGTAGATACCCATGATGGTCACTCTGTTGCCCGGGACCACACGGTCACACAGATACCTGAGAGAGGAGGAGCAGACGAAACAAGTTTGAGCTAACAGTGCTTTATGTTTCTAACTCTGTGGATGAACCAACGCCTGAGAGTCTGCTCCTCACCGATCACAGTAGAGCTGCAGGTGGCGGGGCATCTCTCCGTGAGGCACAGCGTCCGGAGACTCCTGCAGGCGGAGGGTCTGGAAGTCGACGCAAACACAGCGGTCTGGGATGATGAAGTAGGGGTCGACAGGACACTTCACTCTTCCAGGATTCTCACTGAGAAGAGAGAGAAGCTGCTGAACTTAAAGGAAACTATCTTCATCCCTGAGCTTTGACACGCTCACGTCAGTCCTTCATGTTGCGTCCTTGATCCAGACGTTCATACTCACGTGTTGCACTTGCGCGGCAGAGCGTAACCCTGCAGACCTGGAGGCAGCGGGATGTTGCTGATGATGTTGCGGCAGCCGCGACACTGCAGACACACTTTGGTAGCCTTCGCCCTCACTGCTGTGGCGGAGATGATGATGCCGTGGACCTTCACCAGACGAGACACCTGCTCGGACTACAGGAGGAGAGGGACGACATGATGTCATCAAACAGTCGATGAGAAACATGAGCATGTGAGACGTAAAGGAGTGTGTTGGTACCTTGAGGCCACGAATGGAAGCGTGATGTGCGTCACTCCTCAGCATGACCTGGATGTCCTGCACCGTCTCCTCCCCTGCAGGACGGGGACGGGTCACCTCATCAGCCACCTCCTTCGCTGCCTCCTCGAGCTGTAACGAAGACCGAAGAGTTAGAGGAGAGAAATCAAACTGGCTCACCAGTCATCTCAAAGTTATCACAGTATTTCAGTTTGAGACACACCAGCGGCAGGTTCTCAGACGGCAGCTTGTAGAGACAGTCTGACAGATCCTCGTCAAAGCTGGCCAGGTCCTCCATCTCCACCTCCACCCAGTACTCCCCCAGGGTGTAGTGTCTCTTCAGCTCATCTCTGAGTTAAATAGAAGACAAAACAATGTTATTATGTGATTTGAAAAATTAATGCTGACATACGTCAGAACATAAAAACAGCAACTATTAAGTCAAATCAAATACAAGTTCAAGTTTATTGTCACGTGTAAAAAAAGTAGAAATAATATGAAATGAATGTGCCGAGTGGTGCACTGTGCCTCCAGCAAATAAAAGGAAAAAAGGAACATTGCTGCAAAAAAAGAAACTTTACCACAAAAGAAAAAAAGAAATATCAAAAAAAAAAAAAAAAAAAAAATCAAAAAATTGCTGCAAAAAAAATTAAACATTAACATTAGGACAAAAAAGACATGGCAAAAAAATAAATATTACCAAAAAAAACCCCACTACCACAGAAAAAACTCATTACTGCAAAAAAATAATTATGGCAAAAAAGAAATATTGCAAAAAAAAAAAATAAAAATAATAAAAATAAAACAAAACACTGCCACAAAAGAGAAATGTTGTCACAAAAAAGTAACTTTGCTTAAAAAGAATACTGCAAAAAAAAAAACTACGACAAAAAGAGACTTAATAGCAAAAAAGAAATATTACCACAAAAGAAAACAAAAAACCCCATTGCCAAAAAAATTTTACCAAAAATAACAAATGTTACTGAGAAAAAAAAAAACAAATGCAAAAAAGAACCATCATTGCAAAAAAAATAGAAATGTTACCATAAAAAAAAAAAACATGGGAAATAAGGTCATAAACAACTTGGTTAGAAATGTCCCACACATTGTAAAAAATCATATAAAATTATTTTTAAAAAAATAAGAAAAAAACTAGGGGAAAAACAACATTGTTATTATCGGCAATAGTAATATTATTATATTTTAAAATTATGTTACAGAATTATTATAATTTTTAAGCATACTTTCTTTAACTTTCTTTTGTTTATAACTTACTTTCTTGTTTTTCATTTTCTCTTTTACTAACTTCTCGCTGTTTTTTGGGAGTTAGTTTCTTTTTTCATTGCTCACTGCCTTCTTCCCATGTTTTTAAAGAAATCAAGCCTCAGGTTTCAAAGGGTTGAACATGCCAAGCTCCAGATATACTGAGTCCTACATTTCCCATGATGCAACTGCATGACCCCCCCTGCACCCTCAGTCCTTCATTAGCTGTTTTCAGGTTACCAGCCCAAATTTAAATGACCGTGATGACATCATCAGGGTCATTTTTCAGACTTTAAAAACCTCCATCAGACTTTATTAGACTATTTCCACGAGCTGCTCCTCACGGTGAATAAATCTAACGCCACATGTTTGACTGTGTGTTTAACACTGACGTCACGAGGTTCAGCCAGGAGCACTCAGTTTATACACCGGGCTGTCTTTAACTACACTGTCACTAACTACAGGTGTCTAATCGTTATGAACGGACCTGTATTTGTAGGTGAACCCGGTCCGGTCGGTCCCGACCCGGAACTGCCGGAGGAACTCTCTGAACCGCTTCTTGATGTGGACCCTCTTCTGTCCTCCTTCATCTCCTCCTGGTCCCTCTCCTCCTCCTCCGAAGCTGTCACTGTAGTAAACTCCGGGGTCGTCGAAGCCAGACATCCTGCAGCAGGTCGGTGAATAACGGGGACGAACCGGAGCTCAGAGCGGGAACTAAACGGTAAAATACGGTGTGTGTGAATCTACCGGAGACAAAGCTGCTCACAGTCTCTGTTCGCGGCAAAAACTGAACTCTTTCCTGTCTGTTTCCCGCGACTCGGTCCTCGCACCGCCCCTCTGCTGTGCTCTGATTGGCTGGAAGAAGATGCCGCCTGTTGCTATTGGTCACAGCGGCTTCATGGAGGCGTGGTTTCGGTTTGAAGGCGGGGTTTGGGAGCACTGGTGGCGCGAAAAAGACAACAGGAGGAGGAGGCAGCAGCTGTGATGTGACACAAAGGAGCACAGAAACATTAATATGAAGAGATTTAAGAAGAAGAAAGGACTCTGTTTATAAGGTAGAGATAGTTAACAGTAAAATAATATAACTAGGTCACTGTTAGAGGTTTCTACTTGATCTTTATTGTCTTAAGCTCCAGACGTGTTCAGAGAGGAGACACTGCAGATCAACAGGGTCAAACTCACCCCAGTTGGTTGCTTACATGAAGACAATTAGTTTTTGTATTACACATTTCCTTATATTTTATGTTTAATCACGCAAAAGAGGCGTTACCTAGATTAAATATTCACTAGTCTGCATATACCCAGAACAGAAACCTGAAGACATTCAGCCTGAGTTGAGGGAAACTTTAGTGTAACCTATGGCAAGCTGTTGTAACACGTAATAGCTAGGCTGGATATGTGTTGCAGATATCCATAATTCAGTTCTTCCTATTCAAAAATAACATTTCAGATATCCACAATGTCGTTTTTACGAGCACAAATGACGTCACTTTCCCACTCTTGTGTATGGGCTTTGTTATTACAGATAGTCATAATTAAGTTGCAGATCTCTACATCTGAATTACGACTATCCCTAATAACTGTTACAGATATCTACAGCATATGTTCGACTAGTCGTAATTCCAGTTCAAGATATCTTCAACCCCCCCTGGAATTACGACTAGTCGAAAATATGTTGTAGATATCTGTAACTGGGATTAGGGATAGTCGTAATTCATCTTTGAAGTCCACATGTGCTGTTGTTAAAATCTTTAATTCAGTTGGGATGAAATAAGGCTCAGCTTTAACTCTGTCGTCTGCGCTCCACTGATGAGCTCTGTTGGTGCTCACTGTGAACGAGCTGATTGAGCTGATTCTCGTCAGCTGTTCTGGAACCGAAAACTCAGGATTTTCTCAGCTCAGGCTCAGTCAACTCAGAGTTTGCTGAGCCTGCTTTCTGAAACAGGGCCCTAGTGGCTCGTCATAAAGCCCGCCCTCTCCATGTTAGTGGACGGGACATGAGCCAAACTAGAAGATCAAAGTACACCTCAAATACATTTTTTCCCAAAGACGGTTTCTGCCATTTTAGGTCGTTCTTATGTGTTCAAGTTTTTATTTTCCTGCTTCCTTTGGTTTTAATTGGTTATTTGATGCTTTAAAAAAGTGGGTGTGACGCCATGATTGACAGCTGTGATGTGGTCACCATCAGTGGTGCTGCTCGCAGTTGGTCGGTCAGATGTATGGATGGGAACTCGACACCGTGCACTCTGGCTCCAAATGACGTCACCAACAGAAGATGGCAGCCGCCGTATCTGGAATATTTTAGCTTCGTTTTTGTACAGCGGGAGGAAGTGGAGACATGTCGGCCATCTTTGTATACAGTCTATGTCACAGCTGCCCTACATGACTAGTTTCATTACTAAATGTTTTAAGATTACGATCACTGAACCATAACGTGTTGACTGGATGAATAACTAAACTCGTTTACTGTCCACAGATACAAAGATTCAACACAAACATTTTCTCCCTCGTTTATTTTTTTGTGGAAACATTAAATTAAAACAGAATCACTCCACGTGTAGCAAAAGTGCTTTATTCAGCCGAGCAGACACAAAAATAACATTAACCTCCGCTGACCTACAGCTGTAACTCATATTTCCACCATCATTCAAAGGTCGTCAGTAACAGGCAGCAAAGCGAGCGCTTCATTGTTCACTGATTCACACTGGCAGCTGAATCCGTCTGATTCCTGCTCACGTGTCCCCTTCAGGAGACGACTCCGTGTTTCCTGCCCGTCTGGATGAAAGCGTCGACGCAGCGGTCGATGTCTTCGTCTGTGTGGGCGGCTGAGATCTGAACGCGGATCCTGGCTTTGCCCTTTGGTACGACTGGGTAGGAGAATCCGATCACATAGATTCCTGTGGAGGGAGGAGAGTGTTAAGAGGCTGGGGCTGTTTCTATGGCAACCAACATGGATCATTCACATATACTGTGCTTCTGACTTTAAGAGGACTTATTATGCTTTTCCTTATTTTCTGTCATAAATATGATGTCGCAGTGTTTGAGGTTCATATTAGACGTGACCAAAGCTTCAGATAATGAGGTGAACATGAAGTGAACAAGGTGCTGGAAACATTCCTCAGAGATTTTGGTCCATATTGACATGATGACATCACACAGTTGATCCATGATGAGAATCTCCCGTTCCACCACATCCCAAAGGTGCTCTATTGGACTGAGATCTGGTGACTGTGGAGGCCATTGGAGTACAGTGAACTCATCGTCATGTTTGAGATGATCTGAGCTTTGTGACATGGTGCGTTATCCTGCAGGAAGTAGCCATCAGAAGATGGGTACACTGTGGTCATAAAGGGATGGACACGGTCAGCAACAATACTCAGGTAGGCTGTGGTGTTTAAACCATGCTCAGTTGGTACTAAGAAAATCTCCCCCACACCATGACACCAGCAGCAGCAGCCTGAAGCATTGATACAAGGCAGGATGGATCCATGCTTCCAAATTCTGAGCCTACCATCTGAATGTGGTTTTTCCAATCTTCTATTGTCCAGTTTTGGTGAGCCTGTGTGAATTGTAGCCTCAGTTTCCTGTTGTTAGCTGACAGGAGTGGCACCTGGTGTGGTCTTCTGCTGCTGTAGCCCTATCTGCTTCAAGGTTGGACGTGTTGTTGCTTCAGAGATGGTCTTCTGCACACCTTGGTTGGAACCAGTGCTTATTTGACTTCCTGTTGCCTTTCTATCATCTTGAACCAGTCTGGCCATTCTCCTCTGACCTCTGACCTCTAGCATCAGCACTGGATATTTCCTCTTTCTGGGACCATCCTCTGTAAACCCTAGAGATGGTTGTGGTGAAAATCCCAGTAAATACTCAGACCAGCCCGTCTGGCACCAACAACCATGCCACGTTCAAAGTCACTTCAATCACCTTTCTTCATCATTCTGATGCTCCGTTTGAACTTCAGCAGCTCGTCTTCATCATGTCTACATGACTAAATGCACTGAGCTGCTGCCACGTGATTGGCTGATTAGATATTTGCATTGACGAGCAGTTGAACAGGTGTACCTAATAAAGTGGCTGCTGAGTGTATAGCTAACTGTGAACACTGTCAGAAGAAAGCAGAGTGTGTCGCAGCCTCTACAGGAGGAGAAAGAGATGCTGCATCTGTGGCGCAGCGCCACTGCTATAGAGGAAACACTGCTTCATGTACAAGTATGAACCTTAAAATGAGCATAATAATCCTCTTTAAATTAATGTTCACGTTTCGCTAACATTAACTAACATTAAGGACACAGTGTAGAATAAAGCTAAGTGAAACAGGTGTAAACAGGGCCACATTTTACAATGTATGTCAGACTGAAACAGCTCAGGTCGTCTCACCGAGCTTCAGCATGTCATCGGCCATCACAGAGGCCAGCCGTGCGTCTCCCAGCATCACAGGACAGATAGGGTGAGCCGAGCCTGCGATGGTGAAGCCAGCCTGCGTCATCTTGTTCCTGAACCTGAGAGGAGAGCAGAGAAACAAATATTACAGCACCGTGAGCGGAAATGCACCAAATGCATCACGTTGTTTCAGCTGACAGCTCCACAGGTGACATTCCTGAGACGACACCTGTGTGTGATGGCGTGATGTCAAATGGCGAGCAGAGCTCACACACATCCTGCTGCCTGCGCATGTTCACATGTGGTTTTTTTTCATGTCTGAATCCAGGAAGAATCACAATACCCTTCAAGATGAGGCATAAAGTCTATTTTCAATAGCAATTATCAGCGTGCTGATTTAGCTCACAGTTACATAACGTGACCTGGAGGCAGCATGTGGGCGTTACTGAGCAGGGTTACGACACAAGATGTGAGACACAAATTTTTTTTCTCCTACATATCAAGAACAACTCTGCTGCCAGGACAAATATTAGCTCATACTGTTACTGTTCAACGGCAAAACAAAGTCGTTCCCACAGTTTCTCCTCCTCAGTGTTTGCTGTTTTATTTCTATAAGCACTTGATGTACATTATATATGTAAAATTTCAAAGAAGTATGATCTGTTTAACCCTATATACACAATACTGTGTATAACTCTGCTGTCAGAGGAAAGTTCATGTTAGCAGCTTAAAAATAATTAAATAAAAAAGAAAGAAGTCTGGAATATTCGTGAACAAAAACACTGACTTTTAGAAAAAGTTCATGAGCTTATGCGTGTGTTTTTTTCCCCTGACAAGCTAGCATGTCCGTTAGCTTGACTCACACAATACCTAAACGAAGATAACCCCCTCACGCCCCCAGACAAACGCACCTCATGGTTTTGGCCGTCATGCTCTGAGAGATCTCATTGGAGGCGAGCAGCAGCTCCACGGCCCGGGTGGCACAGCCCACCACAGGAGGAGGGAGGGAGTTGGAGAACAGGTATGGCCGCGAGCGCTGCCTCAGCAGGTCGATGAGCGGCTTGGGGCCGACTGTGTAGCCACCTGAAGGAAAGAATGAAGAGGACAGAGAAAGCCTTTTGTACTGGTACCATAACAGCGCTTTGTTCGATTAACTGGTTTGTTCGTTGCAGGTCGGACGGAGACGTACCAGCAGCTCCTCCCAGTGCTTTCCCCAGGGTGGAGTTGATAATGTGAACTCTGTCCATCACTCCCAGCAGCTCGTCTGTTCCTCTGTAAATCACAGGGAGTGACACCGTTAGCTTAAACCCTCTGTCAAGTTGCACTTACGCTGGATTCAGACTACACACATCAGCCTGATTATAGCCTGATGCAGCGTCATGTCGTGTAATGTGTCATAGTAGACGACAACTGACACGGATGGCCAGACAACACAAAAACATAATGCCCCTGGCCACGACTATCGCCAGCACGGAGGCACATAAACAGCAACTAACGGTCACTGGGCTTGACGTGTTTCCTACAAAATAAAATATTAATCTTATTACAATAGTACTAAAGTTGCTGCATATTTTACATGATGGGACAGACTAGAATTTAATGTTCCTCTGACGGTTTGCAACACATAAAACACTAATTAAAAGGCAAAAAGGACTGTCTTTTTTTTTTAATTTCAGGGCTTAATCAGGATCGTACCCACCTGCCTCGGGCTCCCAGGAAGCCGGTGGCGTGGCATTCGTCTATAAACACCATGGCGCCGTACTGCTCAGCCAGGTCACAGATTCCTGGTAACGGAGCCACGTCTCCATCCATAGAGAAGACTCCATCTGTCACGACCAGGCGCATCCGAGACGACTGAGGAGACAGAACAGAGTCCTGATGATCAGTCTGATCAATACTGTGACCCTCACCTGACACCGTCACCTCAGTCACATGGGTTTAATGCACCATGAAATGCTACAACAATGACCTGTGTGAGCTCATCTGAATAAGATCAAGGAGCATCAGGACTGTGCAGCTGCAGGCTACAGGTGAGCTACACTGTGTCGTCCTTAAAATATTTTCTTTATTTCTTGTGATATCTTATTATTTCTTATATTCCTGTATTTGTATCTTGTGCCTTTTATACTGTGTGTTTCACTGTTAAAATGACAATCAGAGGAAGTGGAAGCAGAGTAAGATGCTTTTATTACCCAGGGAAACTTGTTTCAAATGTTCATGTGCCAATAAATGCCTTGACCTGACTTGACTTGAAAACTGGGAAATATCAAGCTTGAGTAAGGACTGGGTTTGGTTGCGTCACATGATACTAGAGGTGAATCATGTTAACCGGTTGGTTCATCCAAAATTACAAAACAAGACATATTCTCTCTGTCACTTGTAGTGATATCTCGCCGTTGTGGTTTTGCCTCCGCCAAAATGCAACTGACCTTTCACTGAAACGTTCACTGTTGTTTTTGGTTACCGTTGTTACGTCTGTCAAGGTTTCTTTTCTTGCACGGCACATAATGTAGTTTACAATAATAACAGTGACACATTTTCCACTTGAAATTCTTAGGGATTTTTTCTTGATTTTAGAGGGAGGTAGACAGAAGAAGGCTTTCCATTTCTAGGCAATGGACATCTCTGCTGTGGACGGGGGTGGCAGCAAAATAAATTTTAGGCAGCGGTAGACCATCAGCTTCCATGTTCTGCAACGGTGAAATTACTGTTCTTGTCAATGGAGTCTGGTGGTTTTAAAGAGAGCTATAAAACGGCTTCAGTTCCCCGTCAAAAAGGGCTGTCTGACAGCAAGGTAAAGCAGTGAAAATGTTTTAAATATAGGCATCTATTCTCTCTTCAAAGCCACCAAACTCCTTTGACGAAAACAGTAACTTTACCTCGCTGAACACAGGAGCTGCTGGTCTACCTCTGCCTCTCTCACTTCATTAGTTTGTGTTATTATGTGTCTTTGGTAAATTTAAAGTAACCCTTTAAAACACCAAAGTCACAAAATAACACAAACAAACTAACTGATAGAGACAGCGGTAGACCAGCAGCCCCTGTGTTCAGTGATGTTAAATTACTGTTTTTGTCAATGGAGTCTGGCTTGAGATGGAGCTTCTCTTTCAGTTCAGTTCCTTGTGATAAATCACTGTCTGATGCTAAGTTAAAGCAGAGAAAATATTCTAAATACAGTGTACACTTAAACTGATAAGATTTTTTTAGGTGGCTAAAACACGTTTTGCTGCTGTCTTGTAAACCACAGCAGTACATCGCTTAGTTTCTGTGTCAATACCCCTGCCTGCTTCTCCAAACTGGGGGCATGCTGACAGACGTCTACGGTAGGTAACACACTGCGTATGGATAAGTACCTCACACAGCCCCACTAATGTTTGTTTGCATATAAACAGCTGCTCTTTTCATCCTCCTTCTCACACACCTGAGACTCTTTGAGCTTGTTCTCCAGATCACTGAGGTCCATGTGTTTGTAGCGCAGCCTCTTTGCTCGGCACAGACGGATCCCGTCGATGATGGAGGCGTGGTTTAGCTCATCAGACAGCACTGCGTCGTCTGGGCCCAGCAGAACCTGGTTGAGGAGTGAAATGATACTTTACTGAACACGACAGCAGAATCCTTTCTGTTCTTATTCAACGTCTGCTGGAGTCAGTGTGAGCGTAAAACATGACGTACCTCAAACAGTCCGGCGTTAGCATCAAAACAGCTAGCATAGAGGATGCAGTCCTCCCTCTCATGAAACTCTGCCAGCTTCTGCTCCAGATTTTTGTGTAGATCCTGTAAACACAGAGTGAACTCATTGACCTCCAGGGGCACCATTTATAAAACAGTGCGTAGGATCCAGACGGAAAATGTAGGTACGGACAAAAGCCAAAAAATGGCGTGCACCAAACAGTATTCAACAATTTCTACAATCAGGCTTTGACCTCACCATCTGTGTCACTTATTTCTGGTCTCCAAAATGTTCGTAAGCATGGGTCAGAGTTTCTCTTATCATGTCTGTTTTTATAGATCACAAGGTTTCCGTGGGAGGTGGCGTACGACACTTTGTTTTGTACGTACGCAGTGTTTATAAATGAGACCACAGGAGATTTATCTGCATTACAGCTGCGTATATGTTGTTATCCATGTTATAAAGGGATAGTTTGGATCCTTTGAAGAAGGTTTGTATGGGGTACTTATCCATAATCAGTGTATTACATGCAGTAGATGTCAGTTGGCACGCCTCTAGTTTGGAGAAGCACACAGGAGTACCGCCACAGAAGTTACGCAATGTATGCTGAGGACGGGGAGCAGCAGCAAAACATATTTTAGCCATCAGTTTAAGTGTACGCAATATTTAGAATATTTTCACTGCTCTACCTTGCTGTCAAACAGCGAGTACCAACGGGGAGCTGAAGCCGTTATATCGCTCTCTTCTCAGCCAGACTCCATTGAGAAAAACAGTAATTTAACCTCACTGACAACAGGAGCTGCTGGTCTACCGCTGCCTTTACCAGGTAGTTTGTTTGTATTATTGTGTGACTTTGGTGAATCCGAACTAACCCTTTGAAACGCCAAAGTCACACAATAATACAAACATATTAACTGGTCGAGGTGGCAGTAGACCAGCAGCTCCTGTCTTTAATGACGTTAAATTACTATTTTTTTCCAATGGAGTCTGGTGGCATTGATGAGAGCAATAATAGGGAACTGAAGCCATTATATCACTCTCTTCAAAGCCAGACTCCATTGAGAAAAACAGTCATTTAAGCTAGCTGAACACAGGAGCTGCTGGTCTACCGTTGCCTCGACCAGCTTATTTGTTTGTGTTATTGTGTGACTTTGGTGAATCCAAATTAACCCTCTTAAACAACAAAGTCAAACAATGACACAAACCAATTAACTGGTCGAGGCAGCGGTAGACCAGCAGCTCCTGTGTTCAGTAGTGTTAAATTACTACTTTTCGCAATGGAGTCTGGTGGCATTAACAAGAGCGATAATAGGGAACTGACGCCGCTATATCACTCTCTTCAAAGCCAGACTCCACTGTTTAAAAGGATTAGTTGGGATACATCAAAGTCACACAATAACACAAACAAACTAGCTGATCGAGGCAGCGGTAGACCAGCAGCTCCCATGTTCAATGAGCTTAATTTACTGTTTTCCTCAATGGAGGCTGGTGCTGTTGACGAGAGTATAGATGGGGAACTGTTGTTAATTTCGTTAATTGTTGACTGACAGCAAGGTAAAACAGTGAAAATACTCTAAATACAGCATACACTTAAACTGATGCTCGCTCAAATACATTTTGCTGCTGCCCCCCTCCACAGCAGCACATTGCTCAACTTCTGTGTCAGTACTCCAGCCTGTTTCTCCAAACTGAGGACATTCCAACATACATCCAGTGTAGGTAAAACACTGACTATGGACACATACCTCATACAACCCCACTTCATTAAGTGGTGAATTACCCATCGTACCTGTGTGCCACAGATGAATCTGACGGAGCTCAGTCCAGCACCATATGTCTTCAGAGCATCAATCCCCGCCTGCACCACCTCTGGATGGCTCGACAGCCCAAGGTAGTTGTTGGCACAGAAATTCAATATGCCTGAGAAACAAAGAGAGGGGGAGAGAGTTTAGACAGAGAACAGGAAACCAAAGGTGAAAAGGTCACTGCACAGCTCAAATCAGTGAGACAACAATCACTGTCAGCAACAGAAAGAACATTTACTGTAGTCCCGTTTGAGGACATTGGGACTTTATCACTGTTGAAAATGTTTAGGTGTTTATACCTATGAGGTCCTGCTGATCCCAAAAAACTCAGAGCAATAAAAAAATGCATACTAAACAAAAGTTCAGGTCTCAGGAGGATAAAACCAACATATGAGAACAAAGAGACGGAACAACAATGCATGGGACTGTGGCTGAATTGGACAGTCAGTGAGGGGTCACGGCCTGACGCCAGCGGCCATTCATGAATCAGCAGAGTCAAATTTTGGCAAGGGTTAACACAGGCAAACACAATAGAGACGAGCTGCTGCAGTTTCACCTCAGAATTCAACACAAAATATGTTTATTTTTGCTACAAGTTTGTTTTATTTAATATTAAATGTTAAATTTGTGGACAGGTTTTCAAGAAGTCGGTCCTGTGAGTCAGCAGTGTGTCCTTTAGTTACATGACTGAAGTTAGTTTGAGTCAAGCTCAACTGATAACAACTGAAAAACCACCGTGTTTTTATCTCATATTTACACTCATGGTGCGTTTAAGGACATAAAAGTCCCAGGTTTGCACTAATGGTGCGTTTAAGGACAATAAAGTCCCAGGTTTGCACTAATGGTGCGTTTAAGGACATAAAAGTCCCAGGTTTGCACTAATGGTGCGTTTAAGGACATAAAAGTCCCAGGTTTGCACTAATGGTGCGTTTACGGACCAAAAAGTCTAATCTTTACACTCATGGTGCGTTCACGGACCATAAAGCCCCACTGTTACCAAACCCCCAGCACTCACTGCTGTGACTGCCGTCCACGTTGATCTGCGGTCCCTGCTTCGACGTGATGATCCTCTCCGCTTTCCACGTCCCCGCCGCTCGGATACCGTCGAGCTCGTTCTCCAGCACCGCTCTGGCTTCAGCCACGGCGGCGTAGCTCCGGTTCAGAGCCGCGGCGGAGGGCCGCAGGACGCCCCGGGCCGGTCTCAACAAACTCCGGGCGACTTTTCCGAGAGACATGTCGGTAACACGGTGTGTCTGAGGTGTCACACGGAGACGAAGGCAGACTGTTGGAGTACAGACGGAGGCGAGGTGGTTACGTCGTCACGTAACAGAGATGGGTGTAGGAGCGCCGGACCAATCAGAGGCGAGGGCACTTGCGAGGTGGCTTGTTTCGTCCAATCAGAGTTCAGTATTTACTTTCCCGTTCAGAGCCAATGTGTTGCCTAATGTGAACTGTGTTTGACTTCCTCCAGTGTTTGTCTCCTATCAAAACAACCTCACCTCCAACTAACTGTGAATGAATAATAATGAAAATGAATAATAATAAATATTGTGTTACAGCTACAGAGACACATTTGTTTTCATTACAACCACACAAACACAATGACCCTTGTTACCTTGTATGACCCTCAAGTAAAACAGGATCAAACAAAACTGTAACTCTGATAAACATGTAATGGTGTCCCACATATGGATAACTTCATGTTAACTCGACTGGTAACAACAATGCTGGTATTCCAGTGCTCCAGCACCTTAACATCAGCGATGGGAAAGTAAATATGTATAAAATATTACTGTGCAGTGTGCAAGGGCGTAACTTTAGTTTGAGATGTAAGGGGGACACAAGCCTCGTTCCACAGTGCATTACAGTTCAGTTCAGTTCACTTTTTTTCTGTTTCCACAGTGAAAAGTTGTGGATGGTACCAATAGAAGTGTTCCTTAGCATCCCCATGTTTGGTCCCCCCTCTGTTGGGGTACCTAGCACACAGATCTGGTACTAAAAGGTGGAGCTGTGAACACTGCAGTCTGATTGGTCAGTAGAGGACGCTCACTCTGGTTTGATGTAACCTCTGTTCATACATCAGTAAACTACAACTATAAAATGAAAGAGAAAAAAATCACTTCATTCACTGGGCCGACTGCCGGCAACTTTTAAGGTGGAACGTTAACTTGTAATGTTACTCAATGCATGAGTTGATGACGTGAATCCATCAGCACACCTTAAATTTCACTGTGACAACTTTGACCATCACTTTAGTTTTTATATGACACACACTTTTAGTAATGAGTGGATCTTCAAGGGTTTATATAGATTAATTTGGAGCAGATTATGTGAGCTGCATATATTCTAATCCTCACTTAGGAAACAAAAAAGCATCACAGAGCGTAGTTCCTGTGGGCTACAGCAACACTAAACCCCTGAGCTTGCCTGAGAAGGACTAAATGCACAAAGCTGCTATTTTGAAATATCCCATGGAGAGAGACTCTCACTGCAGCCTGTTCTGTTTGTTCTGTAAATGTGGGCGTGCAGCCTCGTTCTGTGGACGATAAATCAGGTGCAGACTGATAAAGGAGGAAATACAATGAGTGCTGGACGGAGCAGTGAGTGACAACAACCCCGCCCACATTTAAGAGGTTTAAGGTGTAAACGCTAAACGGAGCGAGGGTCTAGGTACCATGTCTGAAGGGTTACTGTTGGTTCCAAACTGAAAGTTTTTCATGGAAACGGGCCCAGGGCCAAGGGCAGGCCCATAAAAAGGTCAATGGTTGACCTTTAAACTGGATGACATACAGATTACCTTTGACTTACTTCACTGACAATTTATATGTATTAACATGATAAATAAATGTATTTTTTTTTATCATTAAAACACATTTCAACATACCATCTGAAGCTCCCAACCCCCAGTCAGTGTTTGATTTTCATAATTGCAGCAAGCATCAAACTTTGCACAGTGATATGTGTAGTAATTTGCATTAAAATGAGGACAGCCAGACTTCCAGTTAATAGTTTTAGTTTAATATATGACAGCAGTGTGTCACGACTTCCTGTTAAACTTCAAGTAAAACATCTTCACAGGGGAATGTTGGATGTAAAAAACATCACTCACTTTTCTTCATCGTCCTACATCAATAACGATGTGAAGCATCAAACTACTCTGTGACAGCCGAGCTTCTCTTACATACGAGTGTTTGCTACTTGGACAGGGGCGTTTTCAGAAACCCATCATCATGTCTGACAACACGTATATCACAGCAATATAATACACAATCTATGTTGCAAAAGTCTGTAACAGCATCCTCTCTTTCTCTCGACAGCAGGAATGTAGCCATATAAAATGTGCAAACGTTTGCATTCCACACATGGACAAACCCTCAGAACAACGTCAAGTAAAAACCTCCGCCCTTCATATAGAATAACATTATTTTTATCAGTTAAAAAACACAGTTGCTCCCCAGGTAAAGAGCAGTATACACAGCTATGACGTCCTTCCTCAGATACGGGCTGTAACTCCCGTGTCAAATGTGCCATTTAACCATTCATCTAAAAGAAATCTGCGTTCCTCAGCCGACGGCGCGGGAGCTTCATGAGTACTGTTAGTTTGGCAGGTTTCAAGTGAAGCTTAAGACTCGGAGTGGTTGGTGTCCTGTGAGGAAGCTCTCAGCGACGGCAGACGCTCAGCTGCTTTCGCTCTTTCTGCCAGAAACCTGTCAAACTCTGCAGAGGGAGAGAAGACGGATTAGACGAGATAACACTTCAGCAAAAGTAAATTTACTGATTGGGATGATGGGACAAAGAAGCAGGAAAGAAATTGATTTAAAAAATGTGATTTTATGAAAGGCTGCCGCTTTCAACATAAATATATGAGACTAATAACAGGTTTTTTAATATGGGCAAACATCTCCACATTAACTTTAAAAGAGTGTGGTTGAAGGATTAAAAGAGGGAGGGTTGTGACCGTAGGTCAAACAGGTCGCCCATCAGTGGAAAACTTTAATGCATTACAAGGAAAATGGCACGAGCTGCTCCAGACGTTCCACTTTTCCACATTTTGACGTGATAAACATGTCAGAGCACGTTAATCAGAGTATGCACGGCTGCATGTAAAAGGGAACATTAGTGGAATATTTATTTTCAGTTTAGTAGGAATATTGTCTTTTTCAGAATAAGGGCACAAACTGGAATATGTTGTACACGTAGCCTAAATACAGTCACTGATTCAGAGTAGTTAGCAGTTGTAATAAAAACACTTCGGTCAAACTAACCCCGACTAACTAAACTTAATTATAGAGGTGTGTACAGTTTATGTGTTGAATCGATCTGTATATGTGGCACCACATGTCAGTTAAAGCACTAGTGCCACCTATGGGTCAAATACAAAAATATTTAGCAGCAGATGTTGGACTGATGGGTAGAAAATAAAACCTTGAGTTTAGAGGCTGTCGTACAGGCAGTCAGTTCAGCACAAAAAATTCTGTTTCCCTTTAAACAAGGTGCCCAACAGATTCATTCAAGTTTTGTAATTTTCATTAGTTTTTAAATTTTTATGTCACTTTTAATTTTTGTTTTCAGTTCAGTTTAGTTTCCAGAGTGAGTCTGCTCGTTTCAGTTAAGTTTTTAGTGTTAAAAAGTTTCCATAGTTTTAGTTTTTCTTACTATAAAATGTGGGGTATCTGTCAAAAAGGTATTACAATACAAACACAACACTGACTCACAGTCATGTCGACATCCCAGTTTTGTCAGTTTTAATTTTTGATTTTAATTCACTTCATTTCAGTTTAGTTTTTATTGTTCAGTTGTTTAACTTTAGTTTAGTTTTAATTAGATTCATTATTAGTTTTATTTATTTGTTTTATGGGGGTATTTGTCAGGGGGCAATATAAAAGTAATACATCTAAAGTTCAGAATAGGTATTACAATACAGACTAGGGCTGCAACAGTGTGAGATTTTCACAGCACAATAACCATCTCGCAAAATATCACGGTTTCACAATATCGCAGTATTACAGAATTGATATTATTATCAGTCAGAATGACCGTTAAAGGGATAAGGATTATGGGAGTATTTCTGGCTTCAGAAACGTTTTATTACTGTAATTGAAGCTTAAAACCATTTTTAATGGAAGTATGTGTAAAAAGTCTCCCTTTGAAAATAGCTAAAATATAGGGGAGACTGCTTTTTATAAAATATTGTAGACAAACAAACATACACGGTATGATGACCGTCAACTTTAATATCAGTCTATACCTTGAAACCGGTACATCACTGCAACCCTAATTCAAACACAACACTTTTCTAAGGTAACTGACTCACAGTCTTGTAGACGTCCCAGTCTCTATAAACATATGTACCAATGCCTTCTTGTATTAGTGTGAACTTATTTAACCAAACTGACACAGACTAAAATTAAAGACATTTCCTGTATATCTATACTTTAGTAAATGTTGTATGAACACAGTATCATTTTTAGTTAGTTTTGGTTCGTTTTTTTTTTTCGTCTGAACTCTAGTCTTCATTTTTATTTCAGTTCATTTTAAAAACAATTTCACACTTAGTTTTAGTTCACTGTAATAACCTTGGCGCCCAGACTAGTGAGCATTGTGTAACACTGCTGTAATATCACACTAGAAGCTGCAGCTGCACATGAATACCAAATCAAACAACTGATGATAAAGGCTGCTCATTTTCCCTCACCTTCACTGGTCACACCGTCTGAATCCTCAAAGTCATCATACTGTGGTAAAAACAGAGAAGACACATTTTGCTTTAAATATACACACACAAACACAACGTGTGCAGTTACAGTAAAATACATGGATTCCATGAACAGACTACAGATAGTCAGATGCAGGCGGTAAAGAGAAGAGTTGGGCCTGATGTAAAAATGTTCAAACCAGTTTGACATTAAGCCAAATACAGATCAAGATTGGTATACTGAATTTAACCACCAGGTGTCACACTGGACTCAGCAGCTGCTCCTGAGTGGTGATGACACTGTGTCCAAACAGACAACTAGCATCTGATCATTGCATAGCATGGCGTAACATCGGGTAACACTGAGTGCCTTAAATATGCACTTCTGTTACATCATGTAAACAAACCATGTAGCCATCAGCTGTGCATGAGATCAGTCTGTGACGCTGCCACCTAAAAGATGTTTGAGTACTTGCTGTCTTCCTATGTTTGTACTTAATAAAACAGTTTTTATGTTGCGATATTTACTTTAAATGACATTATAGCCAACAGGAAGTAGCCTAGCTTGTTATTAGCAATGATCATTCACCAGAAACTTTCAGCTCTCTGATGAAAAAAGAAGATGTGGGGCACTGTTTTTTCAACTCGAGGAGTTCAGAGTGCTCTGGCAAAAATGCCAGGTGCCTAAAGTGCAGAAATGCGAGGCACATCGCAACACAAAAACCTTCATTTTCATTAAAAACAATTACAGAAAGTCGCCTCTAGCTGCTAAAATGCTTTCTGTGTGATCAAAGCCAGAGGCTGCTTTTTTATTTGCCAGAAAATGTCATAATAACTAATGCCAGTTCAGGCAGATGCATCGTACTCGTATACTGGACTGTAATGGCAACACAGAAATCGACCCAACTCTAGTGGAGAGACATTTGATTTTCTTTTTGCTTTGGTTTGAGTATGTACTGAGGTCTGACATTAGTCAGAATTGTCCTTTAGTGTTTCAAATAATGAATAGGAAAATGTGCAGTAAAACCAAATAACACAATAAATATATTTATCTATTAATTTGTAGTAACTGTAGTAATCTAATCATTTACCTCATCGTCCAACGCCAGCCATTTCTCAATATCGTCCATCACAGTCGACTGATTGATGGGAATCTAAGAAAGAAAGCAGAGCAACAGGATGGTCAGTGCCGAAAAATATGAACTGATGGTTTGACTTAATGAAGATGTAGCAACACTAAAAAAACACCAGAAAAAAACAACCCCACAACAAAACAACAAAAGAAGGACCAACCACATGTCGGTAAGCACAGCATGACAGGTATGACAACAATGCAGCATATCAGGACAGTGCAACCCAAACATTGTCATGCTCTGTATTGGGCGTAGGCACAATCTCCAAACACATCTTATTGTCTTCACCACATATAAAAACATGCAGACCATTGTGTTTTATCTCAACACCTGAACCACCAAACCCAAAAAGTGATCCAAACAAAAGCAATCCAGACCACAGCCAAAATAAATATATGACAAAACCAAGAGACAGAAGGTGTGGAAAGGTGAATCAATGTGAAACCAGGACACATTCTGGACTCAGACCCACCATTCCCCTTTTAATCATCCAATCTAACTTTGGTGAGGAGCTGCGGGTGGAGGCTGGGCTGTCATCCTTCATGCACAGACAGAGAGTTAATGAAGGAGGAAAGAAGTTACTGAGACAAAGCAACATACACTTTACTCAACCGAGGAGCCTTTTATAGGACAGGTAATTCTGTGTTATTTCTCGAGTGAATTCACTGACAGTCTCCTCCCTCCTATAAATAAGACAGCTCAGACAGTGTGTACAACACCATGAACATCTATACTGGGAGCTCGGTACTCTGTTGCACACAAAAAGTTTGACTTGAGGTTGGCGTCATGTGTGGACTGCAGTACGATACATAGCTTTGGGTTTTAATAGCAAAAACCAAACTGGATTTTCCAGTGCTCCCTACAATCAAATCACAGATAAGAAAAACATAAAGACAACGAATCTCGTGACCTGTTAAACTGTGTAAAACCTGAGTTAAACAGCATCTTCACTTACCGTTGCAGTGTTGTGTTGTCTGCTGTCCTGAGCCTGAGCCAGACCATCCACTGTGTCTTCACTCTGCTCACTGAAACACAAGATTGGTTCATTGGTTAGCTGCCATGTTAGCTAATAATATCAGTTAGCACAGTGAAATACTGGCACCTGTCTTTAAAGGAACTAGAAGGAATGAGCTGGAATTAAACTCCAAAACAAAGATCAACATTTGCAAACACCATGCCTAAAATTAGCTTCAGAAAGAAGCTATTCTTTTTTTTTTTTTTTTTAATATTTTAACAATTTATTGAATTACTATTGGTAAACAACTTTAACAGTTTATTCATTACACATTTAGCTATCTCAGCTGTTTATCCATTACTCTTAGCTAACAAATTCAACCACTTAGCAACTGTTTTAACTGTTTATTCATTACTTTTAGACATACTCTATATGCATACAACCTCCTCCATTTTATGTGGCCTTGATTCAGTGTTGCATGCATCTCTACGTTTTATTACAAATGCAAAGTCCCTGACTCATCACTGCACTCTTTATGATTTGGCGCTGGTATATTTTTATCTATAAGGCAATATTGGGCAAATTTCCAGCGACCTCTGCACCCTTCTGTGTCTCAGCTCTGGCAGTTACCAGCTACGCTCCTCTAAGTGTTTGCTTTTTAAGCTTTTTAATAACCCCTGGTTGTAACAGATCTGGGGAAAACAGCATTTTCACACTCTGCACCGTGGACATGGAATCTGAAATTAGAAACACTTACATCCACTGATGAATTTAAGGGCATCATAACGGATGTGGTGACAGAGACATGTGCTTGTTTTTCTTGAGAGGCCACTATGTTTGAATTTTTGTATTATATGTTGTATTTGTTGCATTTTAATGTGTTTTGACTGGCTGCTACCTCGGCCAGTTCTCTCTTGTAAAAGAGGTTTTCAATCTCAATTGGACTTCCTGAAATAAAGGCTGAATAAAAAATAAAAGAATAAATGCACCACAAAAAGGTACATTTATACATGTTACTGTCGGCCACCCTACACCTTATTATAGGCCAAGTCTAATATGCAACTAAACTTCATACAGTCTATCATAAGGGGTCCCTGCTCTGTTTCTTTTTCAGCCATGGAGTCCTTGGCCAAAAATGTTGAGGATCCCTGATGTAACCTACTCTCAATAGTAATCTCTGTTTTAGTTTATACCAAAGAAACTAGGTTACTAATCTTTCTGTACCTTAGTATTTGTTGAGTTGAGACATTTACTTTGGGCGATAATGTGTCGTCTGATTCACTCGTACCTGCAAGAAGAACAGCAACAGTTCAAGTTAACAGTACGTAGGATAACCAGAGGCATACAATGTGAGGTATGTAGGTATGTGCTGTGTGAAGATGGGAGTACTTACTAAGTCTTGCCATCTGACTGGACAAACTGTTGGCTTTTGACAGACTTTGTGAGCTGTCACTGGTAGCTAAAGCCATGGACTCAGGGTGTCAAGGCGAGGTCCGTTAGGTTGACGTACGTGTGACTCTGAGGGGGACAAAAAGTAAAAGTCTATGATGCAACCATTTCATTGTATTATGAGTGTTGAGCTGTGCAGGAAGAACAGACCCTTTTATTGTTAGTCAACAGTATGGCGTTTTTTGGTGGGCAGGGCTTAGCTGGAGGCAAAACAATTCTCCACAGACATTAGCTAGCACTATCTAGCAGGTTCTGTTGTCTTGTTTTAGACAATCGAGGAAGATGATGTGAGTGGTGCGTTCAGAAATACTCATTCTGAGTGTCGGAGCGCACTCTGACACAAACTGGACCGTTTGTAAATTCGGTGCACCACGCTCTCAGAGTGGCAGAGCGCACTCTGGACCCTCTGTCTGTGGAGACGGAGCAGCAGAGCGCCGAGCGGAGTGAAGGTGTGATTAACTTAACTGTTTCTTAATTCATGTAGAAATATAACGCTCCGTTTCTTCCACCAACCTGATATGAAGTGTGCGCTGCACATGTGAGCATTTTTGATGATGGCCTCCGTCCAGTCCTTTGGTCTGATCACATTTAACCATAGTCTTTGTTTTGAGCCATGACTCCTTCTATTCTGGCGACATTTTAAGACCTCTATGTAGCCTACAATCTTGTGGTGACGAGATGTGTTTTGCCCCCAGCTAATAATCTGACAACATTGTGACGTCGGCCCTAAAAGGGTCTATAACAACCAGTTCAAAAATGACCGCCATGTTCTTTACCTTCTCTGCTGCATTTTGACCATTTGGTATTCGTCTTTCAAACCTGTAAACACCAACACAAAATTATATCATCAGCAAAATAAGCATCCTGTTTTTTAAATAAGGTTCTATACAATAATAACAGTAGTTAACCTGTGGTAGCGAGTAAATGCGGTGTTCATCTCATCGTTAGCTGCCAGCAACTCCTCAATCAGCTTCTCCTCACTGAGCCTGGGGACGATCTTCACTATCCTGTCTTGCATTTCCTTACATACAGTGTATAACTGCTAATGACACAATCAGACAAAGAATGTGTGGGCGGGGGTTTGAGGGGGCAGATGCAACACAAAATATATAAAGTACGAGATCAGTTAAGGGTAAGGCACCGTTACTCGACATGACTAGATGGAAGTGAGTTTCTTGTACCTCCAGCAGCTCCATGTCTGCTTGTTTTACCGTGACGGGGTCCAGCTGACTCATCATGTCTGACATCATAGTCAGGTTGCTTCGCACCACTCCCAGCTCTGACTTCAGCTTTTTTATCTGGAAAATCAATGATATTCCCTGAATAAACACAGCGAGTACTCCTTGCAAAGGCAAATACTGATTTTTATAAGTGTTGGAGTTCAGAGAGTGGAGGAGTTGTGCAACAGCCAACATGGAAACAGTGATTTTATCTGTCTCTAGTGCAGCAAGGCCATCACCTGGCTGGGAGTGAAGGCATTGTTTCCCTCTAGGGCCAGTTTTAGCTCAGAAGTCTGGGGTGGGATAAGTGGAGGTTTGGAAGAGAGGCGCACAGCGGGCAGAGTAGTGACAGCAGGCCCGTTCCCAGGCAAAGTCTGCTAAGCAAAGGCACAGAAATGACCCGAAAGTAAGATGACCAAAGACGACAGGTAGCACCCAGAAACCAGCAGTGAGTGAACCAGCCATGCTTGTACCTTTTTTTGGGGCTGGGCGGAGGAGTAACCATCCAGCTCAGTCATGGGGAACTCAAGTCCTTTCCTTCGCAGGTCTTCGTACACGGACACCACACCCGTCAGGTCGGGCGAGCTACGGAATGCATCGGCCCACGCCTTGACACGACAAAACCACAAATTACTAGTGAAGCAACATGACCACACCAAAGCTGATTACACCTTATTCTTCTGCCAGGCTGCCGAACATGTAAGGTGGCATGTTTTACCTGTATGATGCTGAGCACCCTGTCATGCAGGATTAATGGAGGGTTGTTTCTCGGGATGATCGACCGGACAAGAACACCCTCTACGAAATCTCGTGTCGTCACCAGGATGTGGAACCTGTAGCCGCAGTTCTTCACACACGTCTCAAGTACCTGAGAAGGAGATGTGGTGACTCAGCAAAAGCAGCAAAAATATGTTTTTTGTATTTTGTTTCGTACTTATGATGTTAATAAAGTTCATAGTTCATATTAAACATGGCCAAAACTTCAAATCATGAGGTAAAAAATACCTAAGGGCTCATTTATGTTAGATACATTAGATGCGTCTACAGAGACGGACGGAGCCTTTGGAAGCTTGTATTGGTGATTTTTCACTCTAGAAAAAGTCGCTATTCTCTGTTACAGTCACTCCCCGGTAGTGAATACACTGCTAGCATATGAATATGAATATGAATGTAAGAGTAGCTACATGCTAATGTCAGGGAAACATGTATTCTGGGTTGCTGATCTTTTTAATTTCCTCCCAATTTCAGATGATATTCCTGCTGTCATATGTCTCGCTGTGTGTATATGCTTTTATTGGTGATTTTCCATGGTAGAGTGTGCCGCTTTTCTCTGCTACAGTCATTCCCCAGCTGCAAATACATTGCTAATGTACTTGTGGCTACATGCTTACGTCAAGGAAACATGAAATCTTGGTTGCTGATCTTGTTAATTTGTTCCTGATTTCAGATGATATTCCTGCTGGAACATGTCTGCTTGTGTTCAGAAGCTTTTGAAGGTGATTGTTCAAGGTTTGTAGTGCCGCTATTCTCTGTTAGGTCATTTCCTGGCTGCGAATACACTGCTAACATACATATAGGTACATGCTAACAGCAGGGAAACACATAGTCTTGGTTGCCAAGCTGTAAATTTCTCCCAAATTTTGGATCCTATTCCTGCTGGAACATGTCAAATTGTGTTTAGAGTCATTTTGTAGTAATTTTTCACGGTAGAAAGTGCCACTATTTTCTGTTACAGTCATTCCCTGGCTGCAAGTACATGCTAATGTCTGGGAAAGGTGTAAACTTGGTTGAAGATGCTGTTTATTTGTCCTAGATTTCAGATTTTATTCCTGCTGGAACTTGTCTGGTTGTGTTTAGAGGCTTTTATTGGTGATTTTTCAAGGTAATAACTGCCGTTATTCTCGGTTACAGTCATTCACCAGGCGATATGGTAGACCCAGAAATGATGGCTTTTTCAGGAGGAAGGATTAATGAACAGGCACAATAACGGGGCATTTCACACAGAGGGTGAATTTAAGTGCTCCAGCACAGACAGTATGAGGAAAATAAAGTTTCTTTTGACTACTAAAGCATGTAAACATGTTCTAGTAAGAACCTTAAAAACAAGTATGAATCTGAAGTGAGCGTTGTCCTCTTTAAAACTTAAACCAAGCCACAAGACATAAACAACAGGGTGTCAGCGGAGCATGAGGGTGACGAGGGAACAACACTCACAGTGAGCGCCAGCATAACCTCCTTGAAATTCTTGTTGCCCACAATCCTTTTCCTTATGGCTCTGACGGCATCTTTAGGTCTGTAATCAGAGAATTTTCAACAGTCAGCGGCATGTAATCTCCAGAGGACTGATTCGTTCCTGATTCTGTCAGATAACACACACAAACACACACACACCCTTCCTCTGAGCTGTTGATCATGTCGCAGATCTCCATGTTGAGGGCCCAGTCCTCTGACGGCAGACTGGAGCCGGTTGCAGACTCTGTGGAAAACAGGTCAATGTACAATGTTGAATAACAGTAAATTAAACGACGTATCAATCACCAGTTTACTGGGGAAATTATCACATAGCTAGCCTTTATGTCATTTAAATGCTTAACATATGTTTCTCGCAATATAAGAATAGCATGACAAACAAAACACTTTACAGCTGCTATAGTTCACTGTTTTCTAAGTTTGTGGCGTTCCACAGGGATCAATATTAGCACCCTAGTACCAGCATGTGTAAGTGATTTTAATTCAGCAGTTAACTGTGTTTTACCTGCATGCTGATGAGTCTGATTTATTGGTGAGTTCATAATGTGTTTTTGACATACAAAATGAGTTTAGAAATGTTGAAATTAGTTACATGGCTAGTGGATAGGGGTGGGACAATATGGCCCTAAAATAATATCACAATATTTCAGGGTATTTTTGCAATAATGATGTTTTGACAATATGACAAATTATTCATATTAATATAAATATTTTACAAATAATTTAAGAAAACAGAATTACAACAAAATAAGTGATATAGTTTCACAGTTTGCTTCAGTAAAAACTAAAATGATGTCTCATTTCTTTAGTTTGTGAACAACAACAGTAACTCAGAGTGAGATTCAGATTCTGTTACAATATTAATAGTTCAACTAAATCAAATCTACCACTAATTACACATTTAAACAGCTCCCAAATACAAAAATGTCCCCTGGGATCTATATATATAAATCAACAGGTGATTTCCTTCTCTTTTTTTATGCTCTGCCATTTCTCCTCTAATCATCACGCTGTAACCTGTGACAGGCTGTTATGATACCACAACTATCACACAGTCACATATATGGAGTTTATTCACGTAGATTTACATTATTAAAGGTTTATGACAAAATCACTTGACGACACGGTGAGAGAGGAGAGAGAGAGACGCTGTGCTGCTGCCAGAGGAGCCGCTGAATGAGTTCCCTCTGAGCGGTAAGAGAAGTAAAACATTCAGGACGCCACAGTTTATTCCACACTACTGAAGCTGCTCCTCTTTTTGGAACCACTGCAGAGTCAGCCATAATTTAGCTTTCAGCCATGGTTGCTGTTGCCGTGGTAACAGTTGAAATATCACGAGTATCATGATATGAATTTGTCATATTAAAATTTATACTGGTATTATTGTGAACAAGATGATATGCACACCCCTACTTTGTAGTTGTCTTTTTTTGCGTTCACTCATAGCATATATTAATGTACTTTTTGGCTTTTCTTTGTAGTAATCTCATTTTGTGCTTCACATTGCTTGCTTTAGAGCTGTATATTTTTTATTTTATATTTTAGTTCTGTGTTGTCTGCCTGTAATTTACATTGCTGCCTGTCTCGGCCAGGACACGCTTGAAAAAGAGATTTTTAACCTTAAGAGGGTTTTTTTCTGGTTAAATAAAGGTCAAATAAAAAAACTGTACATAGTAGGGCTGGGCAATTTGAAGATATTACATGGTTACTGAGATATGAGACTATATATCACCTTAGATTTTGGATATCGTTGTAGCATGATGTGGCATAAAGGGTGTTTGTTCCCTTGTTTTAAAGACTGCATTACAGTAAAGTGACGTCAATTTATCAACTTGTCAGTTTGTTTTAATGCTTGCCTTAACCCACTTATTCGTTATATGCACATTATTGATGATTATTAATCAAAAATCTCACTGTGTTAATATTTTCTGGAAAGAAATAGTCATATCCACAGCTTTGTCACATCAGAGAGGGTATTTGGTCAGAAATATTATGCTCTTTTTTGTCTCCCAGTCCTCCCATTGATGATTTAAAAAAATAAAAAATATTGAGATATATATCGTGTATCCACATTATAGCCTAAAAATATTGTGACATAATTTTGAGGACATGTCGCTCAGCCCTGGTACAGAGTAATTACAAGTTTACAGCAGTCAGGTGTTTGTGTTTATCTTGTTCAGCTTTACTGTTCTTGTTTTTAGCTGTGTGTTTGTTTTGTGTATTTACATTGAGAGCAATAAAACACCAGTCATATTCCTTGCATGCACACACACACACACACACACACACACACACACACACACACACACACACGTCCAGTAAAGCCGATTTTAAATCTGACTGTAATCTTTATATAATGAATAACAGTGTATCTGCTATAAATAAATCTGTGTATCTGTTTGTTGTCCGTCAGTCAGTGAAAACACATGTGCAGTCATTAAGCCACAGCTGAACGTGAGTCTAATTTGGGTCAGGAGGATATGGCCCACTTTTGGTCCCGCCCAGTGATTGGCAGGTTCAACACACACCCAGTAACAGCCAATCAGATTGAGCCTCACAGCGGCTAAGTCCCGCCTCCGACCAATCATTGTTCACAGGACGCGTCAATCAAACTATAACCTCCTCAGTCTTAATAAATGTGCCTCAGACTCTTTATTTTAACACACAGACATTAAACAGGTATTAACGTGTGTATTTAAATCATCGTTAATAACTGTGTATCAGCAGGTGGACACACACAGGTGAGTGTCGGCGGTGTGTAGTCTCCGGTAACCGAGACTGAGCCTCACTGAGGCGTTACGTTATTACAATGTAAGGACTCATAAAGCAGCTCACCGATCCGCTGTCCCACCGGAGTGCTGAACGGATTCCCCAGTAAAAACTCCATGATGACGGGCTGAGGGCCCAGCGAAGCACCGACGTCCCCGGGCCGAGTACGCAGCGTCCAGCCTGCTGTCTCCCGCAGACTGCTGCTGCTGCTGCTGCTCACAACAAAGTGGGGCACTAGTTGAACTGCGTCATGCTTTAAAGTGACAGCAGCCTGCAGCCAGCACTGCCTCACTACACCCTCACTACACCCTCAAGACTTCAACCACAGCCTCAACGATTTTATTTCACTTTTATATATATATTCAGTCATATTAAGGACTCAAATGAAGATTAAAAAAAGTGTAAAACTAATCATAATATAAAAACTGAGTGTGGTTATAACATGACATCACTGTATAATTTCACACAGGCTACAGGAATGCAGAATAACTAAACTTATCTCCATTTTTACTGGATTTTTATGTGAATTGAAAGATATATTAGAGATTTAGTTTCATAAAAACTTGAAAATTTTACAAGAAATGTTGACAGGTGCCTGCTACCACCGCTGAATATTAAGTACATGCATACATTTACTATATGTACTGCCTACTACAAGTGCTGCATACTACATGTACTACATATTACGTACACACTCACCAGCCACTTTATTAGGTACACCTTGCTGGCACCAGGTTGGACCCTCTTTTTAATTCTTGGTGTCATAGATTCAACAAGGTGCTGGAAACATTCCTCAGAGAGTTTGGTCCATATTGACATGATGACATCACACAGTTGATCCATGATGAGAATCTCCCGTTCCAGCACATCCCAAAGGTGCTCTATTGGACTGAGATCTGGTGACTGTGGAGGCCATTGGAGTACAGTGAACTCATCGTCATGTTTGAGATGATCTGAGCTTTGTGACATGGTGCGTTATCCTGCAGGAAGTAGCCATCAGAAGATGGGTACACTGTGGTCATAAAGGGATGGACACGGTCAGCAACAATACTCAGGTAGGCTGTGGTGTTTAAACCATGCTCAGTTGGTACTAAGAAAATCTCCCCCACACCATGACACCAGCAGCAGCAGCCTGAAGCGTTGATACAAGGCAGGATGGATCCATGCTTCCAAATTCTGAGCCTACCATCTGAATGTGGTTTTTCCAATCTTCTATTGTCCAGTTTTGGTGAGCCTGTGTGAATTGTAGCCTCAGTTTCCTGTTGTTAGCTGACAGGAGTGGCACCTGGTGTGGTCTTCTGCTGCTGTAGCCCATCTGCTTCAAGGTTGGACGTGTTGTTGCTTCAGAGATGGTCTTCTGCACACCTTGGTTGGAACCAGTGCTTATTTGACTTCCTGTTGCCTTTCTATCATCTTGAACCAGTCTGGCCATTCTCCTCTGACCTCTGACCTCTGACACCAACACTGGATATTGTCTCTTTTTGGGACCATCCTCTGTAAACCCTAGAGATGGTTGTGGTGAAAATCCCAGTAAATACTCAGACCAGCCCGTCTGGCACCAACAACCATGACACGTCCAAAGTCACTTCAATCACCTTTCTTCATCATTCTGATGCTCCGTTTGAACTTCAGCAACTCGTCTTCATCATGTCTACATGACTAAATGCACTGAGCTGCTGCCACGTGATTGGCTGATTAACTATTTGTGTCAACGAGCAGTTGAACAGGTGTACCTAATAAAGTGGCCGGTGAGTTTATAGGCTGGGGGCCAAAATTTTTTAAACTTTTTTCAACATTGAAACAGATCTTTCTAAACTTAAAAAAATATCTTATTATATAAAACACATGTTGACACAGTTCTCCTTTGGGGACATAAGTTACGGTTAAAAAAGGAATAAATCGTAATATATTTTATCACAACACTCAGCTTATTGCAACATATTTAAAAATCGCAATAATATTGTATCGTGATAATATCGTATCATGGATCCTGGTGATTCACACTCCTAGTATGCAGACAGTAGTAGGTTACATGAGACAGAATATCTGTGAAAACAATCATCTTCCTCCTCCTCCTCATCTAGTGCTTCTAATTGCATTTATTAAATTCCACAATGGCTAAGAAAAACAACCAATCAGAGCCGAGGAGCCTCTAAAGGCCCTGACACACCGAGCCTTCGGTCAATGTTGGGCCGTCAGTGAGCATCTGTCGCCCTAGTTTATGCAGCGCACTGGCCTCATTGGCTCTTGTCGACCCTTGACGGCCCCGTGTCAGCATGCTGAATCAACGTAGGAGATGGCGGAGCCTATTAGTAAATGAAATCACTCAGTATGTTTACATGACATCAGAGAGAATCGATTTATTGTGTTAGTCCGACTAAAACCGGACTTTTAAAATCCATGTAAACATGTTAGTCTGACTGAAATCGTACTGAATCAAATTTCTCAAACACACCTAGACCATGTGACTGGGAGTCAAATTAGTCCTGCATGTACTTATGTATTATAAACTATTTTTAGACATTAATAATATTACTGTTAAACAGCAACACATGAAGCGTACAGTTAGTATGAAGACTCTAGTGAAGCTCAACTTTTCAAACACAGACAAGAGGGCAGATTAATGACAATGACAACTGAGCAGACTCCATCTGCTGATGGAGACCATTTGAACACTGCTGTATCTGACAGTAAACTGTGGAGCTTGGCTGAAAAATTAAATCAAATGTTTACCATCATTACGTGTCACTAGACCTTAAAATCTGCAGGCCTGTGTTGAGTGGTTCTCTGCCACATGGGTGTGCTGTTTGATTTCACATCTCACAATGTGAGGTTACACAGCCTGAAGCTCTCTGCTGACCTCCAGTCAACGCTCGACTACCAAGCAGGTAAAGTCAACGGCTGTCCTGGAGACCCTGACTGCTCTCCTTTGTGTCAACTGGTTTCTGCTTATTTAATCAATAGTCTGATTGGGAATATACAACAGTAAAGCACTGAATAAACTGACATAGTGAGGACCTTAAAGTGTGTTCAGATGATGAGGGTTTCTGTGTGTAAAAATCTACTTTTAAAACCTTTATTTTTCATCATTGTGCTTCTCCATTGTAAAATTGGATCATATCAAACCTGTTGCAAGAAACCTGAGTCTGGTTTGACAGTAGTTGAAGTTTTGAGCAGCTCGTCACAAAGCTCATACAATCATGTTTTCATCATCTTAGACATATTTCAAAAATATAATCCATTTTACCTTTTAAAGACACAGAGACAGTTTCACACACCTTCATCTCTTCACGTCTGGATCACTGCAACGGCCTCTTCTCCTGCCTGGATCAAAAATCTATTAGTCGACTCCAGAATGTTCAGAAATCAGGTCGGCCAAGTCAGTGATCTCTTTTAAGTTCCTTCTTAAAACACACTTTAATCGGAGAGCCTTTCTTGATTTTACTTGAGTTTTAAATTCATTTAAACTGTCTTTTATTTTCTCTGTTTTTATACACCAAAGTGTTTTTTATCAGTTCTTTTAAAACTTGTTGTTTTCATGTCTTGTCTGTTTTAATTATTGACATGTAAAGCGCTTTATAAATAAAGATTATTCTTATTATTTTTGACCTCCAGTCAACACTTGATTTCAACACATTCTCACTGTGACCTCGTCACATGTCCACGTTTGGTCATGGACTTTCCACGTCCACATATGACGTCCAAGGTACCCTGGGTGTGTTGGTTGTTGACGTTCTGGGACGCAATGTCAACTTCTGCCTGTTACATGCATTGTCTTCTTTCAAGATAAACTTCTGTTTGCACAGGAAATTTAACGTTAACATACAGTCTCTGTCAAAATAAAAGCACGATGTCGGGACAACACTGCAAATAGAAGTTTTTTTCCTTCAAAAACAAACACGTGGTTGGGATTAGGAAAAAAGAACAGGGTTTGGCTTTCGTCCTTGTCCTGCCGCATTTCCCTCGACGCCGCCAGTGGCTGTTAAACTATAAAGGCTTTTTTCGTTGGTTTCTGAAGTCACTGCCCAAGCGCCAGATTTCGACAAGAAATCGGGGTTGGTTTTTTTTTTGTTTTGTTTTCCCCTCTATTTCTACATATGAGTAATTAATACAATTATTGAGCCAGGTTTCACTCCAAAGTCGTCGAAATCTGGCGCTTGGGCAGTGACTTGCGGTGTCAGAAACAAAGGCATCCTTTAACGTCAGTGTGATACGTGGCCAGTTGCCGTTATAGTTTAATGGTGACAAGAGTCCAAGTGGGGTCGACAGGAGAAGTGGTGAATGGGTCCTACAAACACTGCTTTCACCTGAGAGAGCGAGTTTTCCTAAACCCAAACCCATGTTTTTGTTTTTGAAGGAAAAAAAACCCTTCAATTCGCGATGTTGTACTGATGTAGTGCTTTTATTTTGAAAGAGAGTGTATGTAAACATTAAATTTCCTGTGAAAACAGAAGTGTGTTTTGAAAGAAGACAATGCATGTAACAGGCAGAAGTTGACACGGTGTCCCAGAACGTCAACAACCAACACACCCAGGGTACCTTGGACGTCATATGTGGACGTGGAAAGTCCATGACCAAACGTGGACATGTGACGAGGTCGGAGTGAGAATGTGTTGGATGATTTGGTGAAGTTCTGTTAGCATCCCTCTTTTATCTAAATGTATCTTACAACCTGTAATCCTATGGACGGGTGGGCAGGGTCGTGGGGATGGAGTCAGGGAGTCTGATTTTAAGTTGTCAGTATATATAATGAACAGTGTTCTTTATAGTCAGGGGAGGAATGGTTGAACTGATGTCAGATATTCATGTTTTGTATCTTTTTTTTTTTGGTCAAAGTCACTGAAAATCAATAAAACATATAAAAAAAGAAAAACCCTACACTTTGGGGATTGCAGGCAGATTACTCTAACGTACTTACAAACACTCTCGTCTGAGCTTAAAGACCTCTGAGTAATTACACCACACATTCACTGTGACCTTCCAGAGCTTTTATGAAATAAGAAACATCAGAGTGTTTGCCCTCGGTGACACTGGGGAGGCACATTGTGTTTGATCATGTCCGTGATGTGAGTGTGTGACTCACACACAGTGACTCACGCTCCACATTAAAGTTTTTACTCTCACTGCTGCAGCACAGCCCCCCCACCCCGACCTCCTCCTCTGTGTACACCAGCTGAGATGATACAGCCCTAACCATTAAAAAAACAAAAAACAACAACCATATGTGGCTCATGTGGGTGATCACAGAGCGGACAAACATCCAGGCTGCTGCTAATCACAGATGACGTCCGTCCCTTCAAGAAAAGTGTTTTCAGATAGACTTTATTGTTTGATGTTGTAGAAGCACAGCTGAGCCTGTGGTCTCTGCACCACATGAAGAATCCAGTGTAACTGCAATTAAATCTCCTGTGAGAGATGGTTTCATATGTGTGTGTGTGTGTGTGTGTGTGTGTGTGTGTGTGTGTGTGTGTGTGTGGATAACTGTACCTACAGTGTGTGTGCAGTGATGCTGCCTCAGTTGTTGCTACGCTACTGTACGAAGACAAATGCATGTAATAACAAATCACTGCAACAGATTAGCGGGAATCATACAGATACATATGTTGATTGATTTTATTATTATTATTGACACTGGGTGAGAGGCGGGGTTCACCTGGACAGGTCACCAGACTATCACAGGGCTGACACATAGAGACAGACAACCATTCACACTCACATTCACACCTACGGACAATTTAGAGTCACCAATTAACCTGCATGTCTTTGGACTGTGGGAGGAAGCTGGAGCACCCAGAGAGAACCCACGCTGACACAGGGAGAACATGCAAACTCTGCACGGAGGGCTCCCCCCACCATCATTATTATTATTATATTATTATTTGAAAAAATGCACTAACAGTCTTCTAATATGGAGATGACATATAGAAACTTCCGGTGTATACTTTCAAAATAAAGCGACCACACTGACGCAATCACAAGTGAGTTATTTACTGAAATAATCACATTTATTACTTATAAATATAACATTGAATTTAACTTGATTATATACGGTAAATTTCACAAACATAAATGGAAAATATTAAAAGTTAACCTCACTTTAACTTTCAAGGAACTGGAAATGTCTGTGTGGTGTTCATCCAATAGATTTAAATGTCACAAACGTTGCATCATCATCATCACTGTCAGACTGATAAACATCAGCTGGAAACATAAGACTCCACAGACAGCTGCCATCTTATCAGTTTATTTCCTCTGCAAAAATTCAACCAACTGAACCAAAGTCCTTCACTGTGAGACACTGTATGCTGAATATCTCTGTTAAGCTGGGGTAGGAAGTTTTATTTTGACTTCACTGGACACAAATACCATAATAACCTTTGAACATGTGGTTACTGAAACAGACTGAGAGAAAGATAAACTTCTGCACCTCCTCTCGGCTCTCTTTTCAGGCTTTAGAAAATCTGGGCCATGAGAAAAAGTTTATCAGAAAGTTGCTATTCCAGCATCAGCAACAACTGCCTACACTGCAAAACAACCCCCAAAAAAAACAACGACAGATGTCAATAAACAAAATAAAATGTGTCAGTATTGTCAAAGAGTTTCAGAGATGGAGCAAAAATGTTGCTGATAGTTTAGCCCTGTGCTAACCAGAGCCAAAGGCGCACAGCTATGGCTTCAAGTTCATTTTTATGTAGCTAACGTTACAGACCACCGTGCTGGGAAGAGAGCAGGCAGCAGCTCCTAAGACAGACCCCACAACCTGAGTCTCACTGTTACACCTGAGGAGCCCGGTTTTACTCCGAAGTCATCGAAATTCAGCAGTTGGGCAGTGACTTGCGGCGTCAGAAAACAATGAAAAAAGGCGTCCTCTAATGTTGGCATGATACACGGCCGGTTACTGTTATAGTTTAAGGACAACCAAAGCACCAACCTTCACCAGAGAGATCAGTGTCCATGTCCCATAAGATTATAGGGCCAAACCCTGTTCTTTTTTCCGAAACCCAACGTAGTGCATTTATTTTTAAATGCAAAAAAATATCTATTTATGGTGTTATACTGATGTAGTGCTTTTATTTTGAAAGAGACTGTATGTTAGCGTTAAATTTCCTGTGAAAACAGAAGTGTTTCTTGAAAGATCCCATCCCAGGCATCCCAGAACGTCAACAACCAACGCACCCAGGGTACCTTGCACGTCAGATCTGGACGTGGAAAGTCCATGACCAAACGTCGATATGTGACGAGGTCGAATGAGAATATGTTGATTTTTCCAGATCTCTGCCTCCCCCAGTTTTAACGCCACTCATATGTGTTTTCAGTTTGCAAAATAAGTTTGAGTAGTTTACAGAAAGTTTGAGAAATAAAACCCTCAATTTTTGATTCTTTAATTTCTTGCTGTTACACCTCAGCTTTTTCCTAATTCTCCAAAACATAATGCAGGCAGACGTCATATTTTCACAACTCCTCGGTGTGAATCGACGTCTGAAAACGTTTGAGATCTTTCTCTGCATTCCTTCCCACCACCTTTCACCTTATTTGCCACCCCTCCACCTTCACCCCACTCTTCCTCTCTCTGCTGTTGTTCCCTCTCGTAGCTCTCAGTGGCTGACATGCACTCACACAAAGAGCTCTCATTCACAATACAAACTGCTGTAGAGGGCTGTGCAGCTCTTCACATACATGCACACAACCATAAAGTGCATGCTCAAAGCCTGAGCCTGGGATTATTAAACACTTTCAGAAGCTGCAAAGAAGAAAAGAGAAAAGCACAGAGTCTCTAATTGGCCGAGCATGATATCACCTTTCCAGGGACTGTTAAATGTCTCAGCCAAACGCTGCGCACAAGAACAAGCAGCTTTTTCCACAAGCATCCAATTAGAGAGGGTTGGCAGTAACTTGTCTATATTCACAGTGTGTAGCCTCCTGATTAGTCTCCTCAGCCTGCAAATTAAATACAGTGGAGAGCGTTGCAGGTCTGTTAATCTGCAGCCAGCTGTGACGGCCTTTATCAGCTGCCACGAGGATGGAAACACCGAGCAGACCACAACGCTGCAGGCAAACAGGCTCAGGGAGAAGCTGTGTGGTCAATAGCTACAGACTGTGGGTGATACTGAACTTAAATTTATGTCTTTAACAAGGTAAAATAAATATTGAAGAAAGAGGGAAGAGTGTGCACACCAATCATGTCCATAATTTATTTTAAAACTGAGCCTTCTTTGGAGGAAATGATCTACAAGCCAAATTAAAGACAGTATTGTTGCTGCTGGGGGCGCTGCATCTCTGAGTCCGCTGTATGACTCATCTGCGGCTGCAGTGTGTGTGTTATTGTGTGTATGAGAGGTGAAGGAAGGCAGCTGAGGTAAGTTATGTGGAACTGAAACCATCTGGGTTTCTCCTCTCCACAGTAACAACAATAACCCCCAACAACCACAGCCCCACACACACACACACACACACACACACACACACACACACACACACACACACACACACACACACACACACACACACACACACACACACACTCCACCGTCTCATCATGGCGGTGACACAGGATGGCAGCAGGAAGCTCTTTGGAGTAGGTTGGATATTTACGACCCAAAATACGGATACGTTATATTTAGACATTATTATGGAGCAGATGCAGTAAAACTTTCTTTTTGTTTCACCAACACTGTGGTTAATGTGTGGTTAGATTTGGACACAAATCCACATTGGTTATGGTGAGAAAAACATCATGGTTTGGGTCAAAATACCCGTTTTTGGTGTCACAATCTGGCAGGAAATGCAGCGATGTCTTTGTGAAAACAACCAGTTTTTGTGGCACTATACTCGGTGGAAACAGGTTGCTAAAAAACACCCACTTTTGGTGGCTAAAAAGCAGCTGGAAGCACAACGATGAATGTTTGTTTCTCTGGAACAGTGGTGCCTAGATGCTCAACCATCCACCATCCTCTCCACCTCCTGATGAACATCGTCAGCTCATATACAACGTCACCTTAGAAATGTTAATATCATACTTACAAACATACAGATTAGGGATGCACAATAATATCAACATGTCATCGGTATATATATTGGCTTTAAAAAGGGTGGTTCCAAACTGGTGGGTCGTGGGTCCATTCTGAATCGACTGCAAGCAGTTTTAATTTTGTTGACGAAAACTATGACAACCGACCTTTATTCCATGAAAAAAACAAGTTAAAAATAGATCTTGATAATAAAAACTAAGATGAAATCCATGTTTCATTTTCACTGACTGACTCTCCCGGGTTGATGTCGGTGTTTCTTGAACCCAGCCACCATCCCTCCATCCCGTCCCACTTGGACTTTCGCCGCCTTAACTTCATCCTTGTCCCGCTGTTAAACTATACAGCAACCAGCCGCGTGTCATGCTGATGTTAACAGACACCTTTTTCTTCGTTGCTTTCTGACGCTGCAAGTCGCCCAAGCACTGGATTTTGACACCTTCAGAGTGAGACTGAGCTCCCTGGTTTGTAGAAATTTTCTTCTGGCAACTGTTTTTTTTATAGTTGATGACATCACAAATCAGAGTTTTAGCGATCTGTTTTTTGGATTTGGGAGAGAGTTGTTTTTACTTATGTTTTTGGACCGTCTCAGAGGAACAGAAATGCATTTGGAGAATTAACCTGGTTTCCCTTTAAAATATGTTCAAATGACAAATCTTTAATAATTCTTCAAAAATTCAAATAATGATTTTGTGCAAAATTATGAAGATAGCATATATTTACCATCTGGTCATTCTAATGTGGCCCACTTATTCAAAAGTGTAGGTTTAACGATGTATCTAATGTTTAAAGACAGAGACATCCTGAAAAGTGAGGGGCATTAAAAGTCTTTATTTTAACAGCATTGCAAAGATGATACATTCTACAGTTACAGTCACACAAAATAATGGTGGATTATAAACATTTTTGACCGTATACACTCACTGGCCACTTTATTAGGTACACCTTGCTAGTACCAGGTTGGACCCTCTTTTTAATTCTTGGTGTCACAGATTCAACAAGGTGCTGGAAACATTCCTCAGAGATTTTGGTCCATATTGACATGATGACATCACACAGTTGATCCATGATGAGAATCTCCCGTTCCACCACATCCCAAAGGTGCTCTATTGGACTGAGATCTGGTGACTGTGGAGGCCATTGAAGTACAGTGAACTCACTGTCATGTTTGAGATGATCTGAGCTTTGTGACATGGTGCGTTATCCTGCAGGAAGTAGCCATCAGAAGATGGGTACACTGTGGTCATAAAGGGATGGACACGGTCAGCAACAATACTCAGGTAGGCTGTGGTGTTTAAACCATGCTCAGTTGGTACTAAGAAAATCTCCCCCACACCATGACACCAGCAGCAGCAGCCTGAAGCCTTGATACAAGGCAGGATGGATCCATGCTTCCAAATTCTGAGCCTACCATCTGAATGTGGTTTTTCCAATCTTCTATTGTCCAGTTTTGGTGAGCCTGTGTGAATTGTAGCCTCAGTTTCCTGTTGTTAGCTGACAGGAGTGGCACCTGGTGTGGTCTTCTGCTGCTGTAGCCCATCTGCTTCAAGGTTGGACGTGTTGTTGCTTCAGAGATGGTCTTCTGCACACCTTGGTTGGAACCAGTGCTTATTTGACTTCCTGTTGCCTTTCTATCATCTTGAACCAGTCTGGCCGTTCTCCTCTGACCTCTGACCTCTGGCATCAACAACCATGCCATGTTCAAAGTCACTTCAATCACCTTTCTTCATCATTCTGATGCTCCGTTTGAACTTCAGCAGCTCGTCTTCACCATGTCTACATGACTAAATACACTGAGCTGCTGCCACGTGATTGGCTGATTAGCTATTTGTGTTAACGAGCAGTTGAACAGGTGTACCTAATAAAGTGGCCACTGAATGTATGTGAAAACCTTTTCAATAACACACTGACTAAAAGTCTTATTACTTAAAGATTAATTACACCCAGATCAGACAAAGACTTTGGTTTAAGTTGTCACCAAGTACCAAATGTACAACATTTCACTGCAGTATAAAACTTTCTGCATAAATCTGCATCACATTTGTTTAACTCTGTCGAAGCACAGGGCTCTGCACTTCTGTTTTATTTATAAAACTGTCATCTTACATTAATTCATTACACTGCTACTGCTAACTGGACCATTTATGGACCAAACCATTAACTGAATGATGAAAGAAGATAAAAAAAAAACAGTAATCATTAGCTGCAGTCCAACAATGTTATTAGCAATGTTATTAGGATACGTCGCTACAACACTACAGCAGGTTTAGTTTCTGCCCTCACAGATATGTACATCACAAATAGAAAGTCAGAGCAGCCATAATAATATCTAATGACCCTAATTGGACAGAAAGCATTATCAGTATAACTATAAGTCGGACAGCTTCCCCTGTGCACGACATCGAGCCACAGCATCTCACAGCAAATCACATAATATGTTATAATACACGTCTCTTACATTATATGCAAACGAGCATAATGAAGATTAATGCAGGTAATCTCTCTTAGCAGGGCAGAGATACAACACACACACACACACACACACACACACACACACACACACACACACACACACACACAGAGTGTCCTTGTCAGTGTTACATGATGGAGCAGGTGAAGCCGCAGCAGTCTTTCAGCAGTGTGATTCCAGTTTTCGTGATGAATGGTGCCGACGTCTGCTGAGATTTGGACGCCACCTTCTGATCCTGCAAAGTGCCTGATTGAAAAGACAACGTGACAGTTCGCTCTTATTCACCACACCGTGCTCACACTCTCTGCCCAGCTCAGACACCAGAGGAAAATGTTGGCATTGTACGTTTCTGCAAACCAGGAATACGTTACATTTGTGTGTTTCAGAGTGTCATATCAACGTTTCTTAAGAGACGTAGTGTATGAGCTGACTTTGCCAGGTGGTAGAGAGAATGGTGGATGGCGTGACATTTACACGAGATGCCTGCAAAGCTGCAGACCACTGTTCAAGACTAAAAAAAGAAAACTGGTTGTTTTTTAGCGACCTGTTGCTGCATTTTCAGCGGGGATAGTGCCATAAAAGTGAAGACATTGCTTCGTCTGCCAGGATAGTGTGATGACATGCATTTTTTGTTGTTTTTTTAAATCGAGACATCACTGTGTTTCCTGCTGGAACAGTGCAATAAAATGCAGTGGTTTTTACCAAGACATAACTACGTTCCCTTATGGTACAGTGCGAAGAAATGTGGTTGTTTATTAATCGAGACATCGCTGTGTTTCCTGCCGGGATAGTGCGACGAAATATGGTTCTTTTAACCGAGGTATCGCTGCATTTCATGCTGAGATAACACGATAAAATGTAGTTGTTTTTACTGAGACACTGCTGCAAATCCTGCCGGGATAGTGCCATGAAATTGGTTGTTTCCAAAACATAACTGCATTTCCTGCTGAGATAGTGCAACGAAGAATGGTTGCTTTTTACAGAGGTATCGCTGCATTTCTTGCTGGGATAGTGTGATGAAATGTGTTGTTTTGTTTTTTTTTCCTGAGACATTGCTGCGTTTCCTGCTGAGATAGTGTACAAAATATGTTTGCTTTTTACTGATGTACCGCTGCATTTCCTGCCAGGATAGCCTGATGACATGCGGTTGTTTTTTTACCAAGACATTACTCTGTTTCCTGCTGGTACAGTGTGATGAAATGCGGTTGTTTTTTACCGAGACATCGCTCTTTCCTGCCGGGTAGCAAAACAAAAAGCAGTTGTTTTCTTACCGAGGTATCGCTGCGTTTCCTGTCATGACAGTGTGACAAAATGTGGTTGTTTTGTTCATTTTTTTAACTGAGACATTGCCACGTTTCCTGCCGGGATAGCGCAATGACATGCAGTTGTTTGTTACCGAGACATAACTGTGTTTCCTGCCAGGATAGTGCCACCAAAACCAGGTATTTTAAACCAAAGCGTGATCTTTTCCTGACCATAATCAAATGGGTTTTTACTAAACCTGACCACTCATTAACCACAGCATTGTTGAAACATAAAGAAACGTAGAGTTTCAACTTCTCTGCAACATAATGAACAAATGTAATGTATCCGTGTTTCGCTGAAACGTACGATACCAACATTTAATCCGGGCTGGGCGGTGTAAACAGACACCAGCTGCTCTACTGTTGTGTTTCTTTCTAAGAAGCTACTTAAGGAGTGTTTGTAGTATTAAGTACCTTGCTGTGACCACCAGTAACTAAAGTCGTCACCAAATCAACCAGGAGTGAAATGTTAAGGATTACTGAGGCAGGGATTAGAGGCTGGAGCAGAAAGGCTCAGCTCTGTGTGGATCAGACATCCTCCATCGGTCCTTACAGCCAGTGAGAGGATTACAACTGAACAACCAGAGGCTGTCCACACACCTTTCTTCATCCTCTTACACACAGGAGTCATGATGAGGAGAAATGGTGCCTACAGAGATAACTGCTACCTAAGATTTCTTTTTAATTGGGATCTCGCACCTGACAGCCTCATGGTTAGACTCACCTTTTGCAGCCAGCGTCTTGGGAAATTTGGACTGTAAGAAGGCAGCCATTTCTCTGTCCTCCTCTCTTTCCCTGTGGAGGAGAAGATTCACTTGTTTTTTATTTGTCAAGTGTGTGGTTGGAAGATTTTCTTAATCATGTTAAATGTCACGGGGCTGCGTTTAGGAGAAACAAAGGCTACAGGCCGAGCTGAGAGGGTGTGAATGTACGGTACGTGGTGTGAATTCACTGCTGCATCTACACAATCCTCCCCTGGATCTGTTTTCACATAATAATGAAGGAGATGGTAATCTTTCTGAGACCAATGAAAATGTCACTCAAAGATTTTTTTAGCATGAACATCTGTCGTCTTATCAGCTGTGACAGCTAATTTAACACCACAAACAAAACATCTGAGAGATGGTGGGCTTGCTATCATTATTCAGTATGACTATACACACAGAGACAATAACAAGAGGGTGACGAAAATCAGATACATCATTTTAATAACTCACTAGATCAACAATCAGAGATGGTGCAAATAACTACAGGTCAGTTTTGTTGGTAACAGCAGTGGCTCTCAACCCTTATTGTGTCACCGACCCCTAAATTGATGCACATCAGGTCACAGACCTCCATTTGATGAGACTTTCCTTTGACCATCTGAAAAGATTTTGGTTGTCAGACATGATTACGACCAGACTTCTACAGTCGAGGCACATGTTCTCAACCCCAGGTTGTCGAATAACGCTTTCTCACGTCCCTCAACATGTGATGCTGCAACGTATTCTCATAGAACAGTTCGTATGACATCCTACGAACTTGCACCCCAAGAATGACGTTACGTCCGTAGCATAACATAAAGGTACGGGGGTTAGGTTTCGGAAAAGAAACCTGGTGAGGATGTACCTTAAAATGACTCAAAGTTAACTCCTGTCACTTCTTAGATGAGAGGCGAAACGTCTTCAAGAGACTCAGGCACGTCCAGTTGCTTTCAATACAGCACTTATGTTAACTGTGACCTGGATGACTGAGAATCTTCACCAACATGGATGTAAGTTACATAACACTACATTAAAACGGCACCGACATTTGGTTTCACCTGGAAAACGGACGCCTCCTTGTATAGTATATAGCATCGGCTAAGGTCTGTTTGTTTGACCCATCCACCTCCCTTTCTTCCCACCATGTGCAGACGTTCTTGATCTTAATACTACGTCACTTGTTCTGAGAGTCAAATATTGCAGTGGAAGGGTTAACACTCAAATCAGATGAGGTCATAGGGTCGTCAAAGGCGTCAATATCACATGTGGAGGGATGTGAAAAAACAGTGGTACTAAAACGACCTGCAAATGGCGTGGTTGAGAGGATAACTGTGGGGGAAATGAAACCTATGATCAGTATAGTTCCTCTTATGACTCGTCATCACACCGGGTTCATTTCTAAAGTGAATTAGATAACTAAAATAAAATATCCCCCATTTTCTAGGGACCCTCTGAAACTCTCTTAAAGACCTCTGGTTGAGAACCACTGAGCAGCAGGTATTGAATGAGGCAGTTTCCTCAGTGTAAGCATAAAGAAAAACAGCTCACCTCAGTCTTTCAAACTCCACATCGTCCACGAGGAAGTCTCTGGTCTCCACCAGCTTGTTGATCTGCTGCAGCAGCTCTTCTTCTCTCTCTCTGTCCTCCTTCGACTTGTCGGTGTCTGTTCAACAGTCACATGACAACATAAAATACAGCCGTCACTTAGTGTTACGTTTATTTACTATAATCTATTAGGGCTGGGAGAGAGTTACCACCCCAAGCGAGGGGGTTCAAGTATCTCCAGGTCTTGTTCACGAGTAAGGGTAGAATGGAGCGTGAGATGGATCAGTGGTTTGGCGAGGTGTCTGCATTGATGTGGTTGCTGTGCCGGACTGTCAGGGTGAAGAGGGAGCTGAGCTGGAAGCCAAAGCTTTCAATTTCCTGGTCCATCTACATCCCAACCCTCACCTATGGTCATGAGCTCTGGGTAGTGACTGAAAGAATGAGGTCACAGATACAAGCAGCCAAAATAAGATTCCTCCGTGGGGTGTCTGGGCTCAGCCTTAGAGATAGGGGGAGGAATCAGACATCTGGAGGGAGCTCGGAGTAGAGCCGCTGCTCCTTCACTTTGAAAGGGGTCAGTTGAGGTGGTTCAACATCTGAGCAGGATCCTCCTGGGCGCCTCCCACTGGAGGTGTTTCAGGCACATCCCACTGGTAGGAGGCCCCGGGGCAGACCCAGAACACACTGGAGGGATTATAGATCTCATCTGGCCTGGGAACACCTCTGGGTCCTCCAGGAGGAGCTGGAAAGCGTTGCTGGGGAGAGGGACATTTGGCGTACTTTGCTTGGCCTGCTGCCCCCGCGGCCCAGCCTGGGATAGATAGATGTCTGAAATAAGTCTTAAGAGACTTACATGTTTTGTTCTACAACATAAAATACGTCAGTAAATACCCCATTTGCGAATTTTAAAGCCTTTGTGAGTCTTAAAAAAGTGGTGTTTTTGTAAAGATTATCTCACTGAACAAAACTTGTAAGGAGCCTATCACAAACTTTTGTTTGTCACAGAGCTTATTTTCGGCTATAATCCAAAATACAATATAAAAATGCCATCAGCTTTTTTGTTGAGAAATAAAGACACCTTGAGTCTACAGCCATGCTGGAAGATGATTAGACAAAGCTAAATGCTAACCTCAGCATGCTAACATGCTCCTGGTGACAGTCATAGAAATGGAGATATTTCTACAGTGACAATGCTAACATGCAGATGTTTAGCAGGTACAATGTTTACCCTTTAAACATCTTAGTGTAGCATGTTAGCATTGTTAAGGTAGAGCGTTACAGGCTCACATTTCTCTCTTTGCTTTGGCAGGGTGGCGGGAGGTTTCAGTCAACTCACAGATCCAGGTGTATTAAGGTCTAATGTGTGGCTGTGTTGACTACACCTGTTTACTACACCGCTTTAAACGAACCCTGGTCCGCTTCCACGGATAGTTCGGTTCATTTGGAGTGATGTGAACGCTCATTCGAACTCTGGTGCAGACCAAACGAGCGAACCCTGGTCTGCTTGAAAACTGGGGGTCTCAGTTCACTTTCAAGTGAACCCTGGTGCGGTTCGCTTACAGTGGGAAATACAACCAGACTATCCAGTGAACCAAAGAGAGGAAGTGAACCAAAGAGAGGAAGTGACGTAGAGCGCAGTGCATTTTGGTGTTTTGGGGTGACCAAGCCAGCTGAAGGGATGGATTTCCGTTTTCGGTCCTGGCCAATCGATGAGCCGGGTTTTCTTCTTCCTCATGCTTTTTTTCTTCCTGGTCAGCGATCATTTCGGGCAATACCGCCCCCAAACGAGCAGCTGTTGTAACTGCGTGATGTTGTCCAGGCGGTTTGGTCCGCTTTAAAAAGTGCAGTGTGAAAGTGAACCGAACCAAATGAAGGTGTGAAATTTTTCGGCATTCCCCGCCCAATCAAACCGAGTCCCCCGGACTATCCTGGTGTGAATGTGCCCATATTTAAAAAAAACGGAACAAAAGACATTTTGGCTGGCTGCTGCTTGAGCTTCGATTTTTGTAGAAGCTGTTTTGTTCGTGTGTCTGCAGGGAACAACTGCACAAGAGTTTTGTTTTTCAGCTGGTTTCCCCTGATTGAATAAAGGTTATCTATGTAATGAACAGAGGAAAGTGAGGATCCTTCTGAATATTTTTAAGACAGAATATAGGCTACGATACAGCTCTAACCAAAACTCAAGTGGAGGCCTGTTGTTATTTCACTGTGTTTCAGCTTATTCCCCTGGTCCTCGTCAAAGTTAATTGCTAATAAGAAAATCACCTCGCTGCAGTTGGCTGATATTTATTCAAAGATAAAACAGAAAATAAAACATAATGGGGCCCATCCTGAGCAAACCGTCTGCAGCTTAACTGAGATGTGACAAACAGCGCACACTGAGACAGCGACTGCTTTTTAATTCACCTGGAATTGAGACGAGTTTCTGCAGCTCCGTCTTCAGCCTTGTGATTTCTCTGCAGAGCTGGATGTCATCCATCCTGAGTGGAAAACAAACAAACTATGAATAGATATTCTGCATCAAAAAGCAGGTGATGTCAGTGAAAATAAAAGTTAACTTGACTTCAAAATCAGTTCTTTTAGTTTTCTCCTCAGTGGGCTTTAAAAACATAAAATGGATTTAATATGAAACGCTGGACTCAGATGACAGCGAGGTCCGTGAGTTTATGAGCTGGAATAACACCGTCACACTGCCCTCTGATGAGTCACACCTGACAGGATCAGATCTCATTTCACCGTCTGACTCTGATGCAGATTTCAAAACATCAGGCGCCGTCACACAAGTGTTTGTTTATTTGTGTGTGTGTGTGTGTGTGTGTGTGTGTGTGTGTGTGTAGGCTGCTGTTACAGAGATAGAAATACTCTGAGCTGTTGGTTTAATAAAACAGGCTTCACTTCAGTGTACTTGAGCAGTATGTATTTCAGGATGACTCATACGCTGCCACTCAGGAGTGTTTATTCACAATGAGAGTTGTCTTGTTTATGTCGCAGTTAGTCTAAATGACGGTGCTGCATCAGCTGCATAGAGCAGCAGTTTAACAAGACTAATGCTGCATTTCCATCACACGGTACAACACAGCAACTCAGTATTAAACGACGGCATTGTATGTTTCTGCAAAACACAGATTCTTTACATTTCTACATTATTTTGTAGCCGATACGGTGAAACTTCACATTTCTCTCCGTGGTGAAGGTGTGGTTAGGACAATATCATGTTTAGGCTTAAAACAACATTTGGTCGCACAACAGCTGCTGGAAAAGCAGGGACAGGTTGGTAAAAAAACACCCAGGTTTGGTGGCTCAAACACTGCTGGCACATACGATTTGTCTGTGAAAACACCAAGGCTCAGTATAACAAATGCTTCGCTGCGAAATGCCGTAATGTTCCACTAAATCACCAGGGTTTGGTGGCTTAAACGCCGATGAGAAACACTGTGTTGTGTTGGTGAGAAACACCCAGGTTTAGTGGCCCAAATGCTGCTGGGAAACACTGCGATATGTTGGTGAAAAACATTCAGGTTTAATGGCTCAAATACTGCCTGTGTGTTGGTAAAAACGACTAGACACTGTGGCTGAAATGTGCAGATCTGATGGCTTAAATGCCGCTGGGAAACACTGTAATGTGTTGGTGAAAACACCAAGGTCTGGTGGCTCAAACGCTGTGGGAAACACTGTAATATGTTGGTAAAAATAACCAGACCCTGTGGCTGAAATGCCACTGGGAAACACTGCAATGTGTCAGTGAGGAACACCTAGGAATGGTAGCTTAAAAACTGCTGGAAAACGCCATGTTTGTCTGTAAAAACACCCAGGTTCAGTACCACAAATGCTGCGCTGTGAAATGCCGTGATGTGCCACTAAAACACCCAGCTTTGATGCCACAAACACCGGTGTAAATGCCACAAAGAGTCGCCAGAAATACACTGCGATATGTCGGTGAGAAATACCCAGTTATGGTGGTTCAAGTGCCGCTGGGAAATGTTGCAATGTGTTGGTAAAAGCAACCAGACCCTGTGGCTCAAACACCGCTGGGAAACGCCACAAGATGTTGGTCAAAAACACCCAGGTTTGGTGGCCCAAATGCTGCTGGGAAATGCCTGTGAATTGGTAAGAACACCAAGACCCATTGGCCGAAATGCCGCTGGCAAATGCCGTGATTTGTCCGTAAAAACACTCAGGTTCAGTGGCTCAACCATTGCTGGGAAATGCAGTAATTTGTCTGTAGTAACAACCATGTTCGGTACGACAAATGCCGTGCTGCAAAATGCCTTGATGTGCCAATGAAAACACCCAGATTTGGTGCCACAAACACCGGTGTAAATGTCACTAAGGGTCGCCACAAAAACAGAAAATGGTGCTGTTCTTTGTTGGTCTCAAACAGTGGTCTGCAGCTTGTTTATATGTTCAGTATAAACCGTACATATGTATCTTGCTCATGGTTTGCAGAGACATACAGTGCTAACATTTTCTCTTCTGGTAAATGAATGTTACAGTAATTTGTTTTCATGTGGTCTAATGTTGCTGTCACACCAAACGTCCCCACAGTGGCTGAGCTTCAGTTTCTGTCTGTGTGGCAGTGGACATGAGACATGTGTGTCATCATTTTGAAAACTCACAGAGAAAACTAACAAAAAAAAGAACCAAGTAAAAGTCGTTATTCTCTGTTTCTGTGAGGTGTCACGTGACCACGTCATGCAGCTGGGCGCTCTGCTCCACCACCTCCATCCTCATGTGTCAAAATAATGAGGAAGGTCTCCACAGAAAAGAGCGAAATAATTAAAAGCAGAGATGAGAGAGAGAGAGAAGTAAAGGCCATCTTTAAAGATCGGAAAAAAGCCCCAGTGTGTGTGTGTGTTTGTGTGTGTGTGCTGGTAGTCTGTGAGGACCTTAAATAGCTCTGCTGCTGTTTTCTGCACACACTTTTTGCCATCATGCACATGGCTGCTCGCAGTGCTGACGGCTGACAGTCACGGTGCATCATCTCGTGTTCCTGAGGGGCTGCTGACAGGATCTGCTGGATTCAGATCCCTGTGCAGCTCTACTGTATGTGTGGGTGCAGAGGACCAGCAGTGGAGCGTGTATGTCATCATATCATCGTTTGTGTCTCTAGTATGTAACTGAACATGAGATCTTACATGTATCTGAGCTCTGACTCTCTCCGTACGAGGATGTCTCTTATCCTCTCGATTTTGCACAGCTCTCCTTCGATGTCCTCGATTGTAATTGTGGAGTCAGCCATGGAAATGACATCCTCTGCTGAAAGACAAGAACAAAACACACTGATCTGGTCATGATCATCAGGAGGCATTAGGAGTTTTAACACTTTCTTTAGAGTCAAAGACTTTGTGTGTCCGACTGCCATCATGATAAATGACAAAGGCATGAAAATGAAGAACCTTCTGTAAACTACTACAGACACAAAAAATGTGACCAAGTTAATTTTGGAATCCAGGTGAGATTGAAGCTGGCAGTTTTTCTATCATCCAACAGCACTGCGGCTGATTTACAAGCACAGTCCTGTCTTTGCAATATCAACTGTTTTCAGCACGATGGTCAGAGGAAAATGTTGGATCTGTACGTTACTGCAAACCACGGATACGTTACATTTGCATGTTTCATACACGTCATATGGACGTCTGTAAAATGTAGTATATGAGCTGACATTGTCATCAGGAGGTGGAAGGGATGGTGCTGTAGATGAGATGCCTGCCAAGCTGCAGATCTCTGCTCAGTGTTTTCTTGCGACCCATAGCTGTTTTTCCTGCTGCTTTTTAAGCCCCAAATGTAGATGTGTTTAAGTGACCAGTCGTTGTTTTTCTTGCAGCTTTTCAGCCTCCAACAATGGGTGTTGTTTTAAGGAGCTGTTGCTTTTTTTCGTTTGAGTTCTTAGCCCCTAAAAGTGGGTGTTATCTGGTGACCTGTCACTGTTTTTCCTGCGGCTATTTATTTCCTAAAAGTGCATGTTTTTTCGCTGCCCGTTGCAGTTTTTCCTGCAGGTTTTAGCCCCCAACAGTGGGTGCATTTTAGGGACCTGTTGTTTTTCCTGTGGCTATTTAGCCCCCATAGTAGGTGTTTTTTTAGTGACCAATCACTGTTTTTCCTGCTGCTTTTTAAGCCCCAAATGTAGATGTGTTTAAGTGACCTATCGTTGTTTTTCTTGCAGCTTTTCAGCCCCCAAAAGTGGGTGTTTTTTTATGCACTCCTCACTGTTTCTTCTGCAGCTATTTAGCCCCCCAAAGTTGGTGTTGTTTTAGGGAGCTGTAGCTGTTTCTGCTGCAGCTTTTTAGACCCCCAAAAGTGGGTGTTTTCTAGCAACCTGTTGCTGTTTTTCCTGCAGTGTTTTAGCCCCCAAAATTCTGTGTTTTCTAGTGACTTGTCACAGTTTTTTTCCTGCTGTTTTTTAGCCCTCGAATATGGGTGTTGTTTTAGGGAGCCATTGCTATTTTTCTTGCAGCTTTTCAGCCCCCAATAGTGGGTGTTTTTTTGCAACTCATCACTGTTTTTTGTGCAGATTTTTAGCCCCCAAAATGGGTGTTTTTTACAGACCCCTCACTGTTTCTCCTGCGGCTTTTTAGCCCCCAAAATTATGCATTTTCTAGCAACCTGTCACAGTTTTTCCTGCTGTTTTTTAGCCCCCGAATGTGGGTGTTGTTTAGGGAGCCATTACTGTTTTTCCTGCAGCTTTTTAGCCACCAAAAGTAGGTGTTGTTTTTTCAAACTGTCACTGTTTTTCCCACAATTTTTGAGCCCACAATAGTAGCCACTTTTTAGCAACCTATTGCTGTTTTTCTAGCAGTTTTTAAGCCCACAGAAATGGGTGTTTTTGAAGGACCCATCGCTGTTTTTCCAGCTTGACAAAAAGCAGTTGTTTTTTATAGAGACCTTGCTGCATTTCCAGTGGGGACTGTGCTCCCAAAACCAGGTATTTCAAGCCAAAACCTGATCTTTTCCTAATCATAAACAAGTGTCTTTTGTGGCTAAACTCACCCACATGTTAGCCACTGTGTCGTTGAAATGAAAAATTTAATCACATTTTCAACATAATAACAAATGTAACGTATCTGTGATTTGCAGAAATGTACAATACCATCATTTATTCTGGTGATTGATTTGCTGTTTTCCTGTTATCAAATTAAAACCATCAGAATGTTGCAGCTGATTTTATATTCATGTTTGGATCACAGTTGACCTCAGCAGCACAAAGACAAACTTTAAAGTGTCATCTACTTACAGTTTATCTTTAATAAACTGTTACAGACATCTTGACGTTTAACTGCAAGAAAAGTTTAATTAATAACCTAATTAACAGCAGCAATCTCAAAAGTTCAGTTGGTATTAAAGATAATTCACAGTGCAGCTTCACCACTGAGGAGCTTTTGTTTCAGCTCTGCTCTGAGAAAATGAGGAGAGCCTCTTGATCTGCTCTGCACTCAGACTTAAACTTCCCACTGTGGCAGACGGCTTTACCACAATCTGCTTTTTCATTTACAGACATCAAACATTCAGACGTGCTTCCAGCTTAAAACACTTACAGACTCATTCTTGTTCCTATGGTGCCAAAATACGGACATTAAACAACCAGTCAAGTTGACGTTAATGTGACTGTGATTCAGGTTTTTAACTGTAATGAACTGTAATGTTATGAATGGATGTGTTTGGTGTTTATGTGCCTGTAGATGTGTCTGTATGATTGTTACTGTGATAGAGAGGATGTGATGGTGGTGCATGTAAATGAACACTGTTAGTGTGTGTGTGTGTGTGTGTGTGTGTTTACCTGCTCAGGGACTGCAGATGGAAATTAGCTGATAGCTAAATCTGCCGTAAATCATCTCCTCTTATCTTGAGATTGATTTTGAGATTATTTAATAGAGATTAAAATGATGTGTTAAACTGATCCAGGCTCTGGTATTGTGCATGTCGGCTCACTGAACACTTACAGGAGGAACTGAGGCATCATTAACGACATCAGTTACACCTGTGTTTCTGCTGCAGTGTGTTGGCTGTGAAGAAGGTGTGTTGTTTCTCAGAGCACAGAGGGTTCAGTGCTCTCACTGCTCACAGATTGTTGAGCGGCTCTAATTGGTCCTACAGAGAAAATTATAATTTCCAGAGATAACCAACACAGCACACACTGAATTATAGCAGTGGTGTCATGATTTAAAGCAATCGTTGAACACTTTGAGGGAAACACGTTTGTTTTCCTGCCAAGAGAAAGATTAGAAGATCAACATGACCGTCTGAACGCTAATATTAAAGCAGCCGGTTAGCTTAGCTTAGCATAAAGACTGGAAACAGGTGGAAACAGCTAGCCTGGCTCTGTGTAAAGGTGACAAAAAAGGGAGCACATCAATGTTCCCAGGATCCCGTGTTCCTCTGCTCAACATCCTCTTAATGTGACTCATTAAAGAGACTTTTGTTTCCTTTGGTCAGTATGTTGAAATCGCCCACCCACAGCTGACAGCTACTGATACTCTCTGACACCTACGGCTTCACATTTGCAGTCAAGACAGTTTCCTGATTTTAGACAATGATATCTCCACAGTGGCTGAACAGATTTGAACCATTCAAGCTGCATCTCAAACGTCCACGTCTCTTCGTTCTTTTGCAAGTTGAACTGCAAAGCTCTCACAATGTTCGTTTATATTCAGGCCCAGTCCACAGACACTGGTACTTTTGAAAATGGGGTTTTCCCTCCTTTGTTTTCAATAAACTCTCATCCACACACACCGCTAAGAGAAAAATCTCTGCCTAAATGACAACGCAAAAACACAATGAACGCACTGTCGCATGCAAACAAACAGGCTCAGGGTTATAACTGTAACCCTAAAGCCACGCAAAGAAGAAGATGTTGGCCAATCAGAAGCCTGAAAAAAGCTGTTACTGGAAGGCTATCTGGAGCAGTGACATCTGTAGCACGTTCTGACACCTCTGTTCCTCAATGCAGTGGAAGAGTGAGTCTACATTCATGTGTTTACATGTAAAATGTCCTGTTAGCAAGGTTAGAACAGCAATATTTTTGGTTACGTCAGCAATTGCATGAAATATCGCCTCATTTGTGACGCCTAACAGAGGAGATAAAGGCGCACACTCAAACAGTCACAGTCCAAACACTGTTGGCAATGAAAACTGAGTTTCTGATCATCTTTATCCTCGACAGAGTTTGACAAGAGGTCCGATTTTAGTTTGCGTGTAAACAAAAGGTCAAAATGCATGAAAGAAGCTACGTTTCCAGTGGCTGCCCCCTAACAGTCGACAAAACGATAGTCGACCGGAAAGGTCATTAGTCGGCAAGATTTCATTGATCACTTAGTCACAAAACAGACGTGAAAAAGCTCTATTAGGAGCTGCACCTTGTCAGGTTAATCTCCAGGGCTGGTACCTGCGGTTATTCCACAGGCTAGTTAATAACATGTGGGGCAGGAAATCCAAAGTGTGGGATCATTTTGAGAAGGTGAAGGACCAACCCAAGGTGATATGTAAACTCATCTTCATTGGTCCACTACAAACATGACGTATCATGTGAAACATGGAAGTAGCTACATGCCCATTAGCCCACAGCGTCATTAACAGGCGGCTCGCTCAGTGTGTGACGTGCACTTGGAGATAAAATATAGGCCTATATTAATGAAGGTTCATTAGTACGGTTTGTATTTCTCTGTAATGTAGCACAGTGTTAACAATGTTACTGAGACTATTCTTTCTCACACCTTCAACTCAAACCACCAAAATATATCATTTCATCATTACATTCATATCACAAACATGAGGGACACTAGTCCACTGATGGACCCTGATGAGGACTGCTGGTCCACTAGGAAAATTCTTAGCTGGCAGCAGCCCTAGTTTCCAGATTCACCCATCTACATGTGGACAAGATCTTAAAGACAAAGGACCCTGGGAACATTGGAGTGACCCCTACAAAAATGTGTCTACTACCTCATCAGCACATTTTTTGCCTTGTTTATTTGACACCTTTTGAAAGGGCCAGACTCACTTTTTCCTCCAATTTCCATTCTTAATGCTAAGCTAAGCTAACCAGTTGCTGTCCGTAGCTTCATATTTGATCTTTTCATCTGTCTCTGGAAAATAGGATTTGTTGTTTTCTGAGATAAAGGAGAGGATGGTACATGAAGCATAAATATGGAGCTACAGCCAGCAACTGGCTAGCTTAGCCTAGCTCAAAGGCTGGAACCATATTGAACTATTGTTCTAAATAGTTTTTTTGGGATGAATTCTGCTTTTTGTCTCATTATTCTGACTTGTTTCACAATAATTCAAAGTAATTATAACTAAAGTGACAGGTATTAAAACACACTGAAACTTTTGGCGACATTAAATTTAAAATAATTGAATCTTGCAGTGTTACTGTTCGTCTTTCTGTTGCATATTAACTGGAAAAATTGGTTAATTGGAGTCATTTATTGCACTAATTATGTCCAATAAACCACCTGTATTTGTAATCAAGGCCCTCAAGAGGATTTCAAGACACACGAAGGAAAACCTGATGTCTAAGAAATCACATAAATTCACGAATGAGAGTCAAACCTGCAGGGCTCATTATTCTAATCATTAAAACTGGATCAGTTTCACCACCCTGCTACGATCTGATCACAGCTCTGTGGACCCCAGTAATTCTTCACTGAATAGCTGCACTGCTCCCCCCCGCAGCCTCCTCCTCCTCTTCCTCCTCCTCCTCCTCACCAGGAGCGATGACTCATCCAGCAGAGTCAGATCGGCTTTTAATTACCTGACCTTGTGTGAAAAGACATTACGATCATACACCCCGGATCACTGGGGGTATCACGGCTGCACAAACACTCTTCCTCCTGAAAGCTGCACGTTCATCTGGTGATTCCACAACTTAGTGTATTTGCACGTGTGTTATCACACGCACGCACACATGTTAATTATCAGCTGGTGATTTGATGTTTTATTGTTTTAACAGGCATCATGTGCTCCTTTTGTTTTAATTATTTTATTTAAAGTGCTCAGACAGGCTCCATTAATTCAGTCAAACTTATTTTAATAATAATTATTATTATTATTTCTTTTCTTTACAGGAGGTTTGTGTGAAGACACATTTGTATTGTTTACTGGACACATCTTCTTTTCACTTCTTAAAGCTTGCACATCATCTCAGCAGAATACAGTTGTAGTAACTCTGTCACGTCCTTAAGGCGCACTTAAAGTCAACCATGTGGAACGTGTGCTCTAATAGAAAGCAATAAAATGAAATGATTGTGTGCCTGTGTGTGCTCTTGTAGTTTAACGCTGCACACATGATAGAACAGAAGCTTGTACAACAGGAATAACAGAGGATCAAGAAGTGAGCCCTGAGGAACACCAAAAATAAAATCTCACATCAAGCTGAAGATATGAGGTGAAGGAGACATTTAATTTGTTAGTAATTATATTGAAAATATCCTCAAGCAACGAGTTTAAAAAGGAAGAAAACATGTTAATTTTTAACTCATTACAGGAGTCTTAATACATGCTAATTTTTTGCTAAGTTTTACATCATCGCATGTTCAGCCAGGCTCTCTGTGCACTGACACTGTGTGGATCAAAACGATCAAAACAATTTGACCTGTTAACAGATTTGATGGTGACCATAAAAATAATCTGCAGCTATTCTGATAATCAATTACTTGTTTCAATACTTTTATTTACTTACTTTTTTTTACCTTATAAGAACAAGACATGGCAGAGACAACACCAACCTGGTCTCACCCCAAAGTCGTCAAAATCTGGAGCTTGGGCAGTGACTTGTGGCGTCAGACACTGACGGAGAAAGCCGTCCTTTAACATCATAATAATATGCAGCCGGTTGCTGTTATAGTTTCATGTCTCTGTTGCATCAGGGGGAAACACGACGGGACAAGAACAAAAATTATTGTGGCGAAAGAGTTGGGTGGGTGGGAGAGGTGGTGGATGGGTCCAACAAACCGACCTTCACATGGGAGGCTGCTGCCAGCTTCTCATGTGATTGTAAAGCCAAACTCTGCTCTTTCGTCCCAAACCTAACCAGGTGTTTTTGTTGTTGAAGGAAAACAAACATCAATTGCAGTGTTGAACTGACGTAGTCAGAAGTTTCTTCTTCAGAACTGAAGAAGCTTCTCGGATGAGAGATGAAACATCTTCAAGAAACGCAAGCAAGTCCAGTTGCCTTCGAATATGGCACTAGACTGAGAGTCTTCACCACGATACTGACAGTGCTTTTATTTTGAAAGAGACCGTATGTAAATGTTAAATTTCCTGTGAAAACAGAAGTGTATTTTGAAAGAAGACAATGCATGTAACAGGCTGAACTTGACACGGCGTCCCAGAACGTCAACAACCAACACACCCAGGGTACCTTGGACGTATTTTATGCTTAGCAACAGATGACAGGAAGCTTATGGAAACTTTGGACAGTTGCATCTCCAGACATGTGTCACAGGGGTCAGATGGGTCGACTGAAAACCAAAAGCCATAACTGAATATCAGGAATTCTGTTCTGCTGTTGAAGTATACAGACTCGTTGAATACTAATCCCACACTGATATACTCTGGTTTCTCATTTTACAGTTAATGTTAATGTTAATAATCATCTGATGTGCACACAGTTAATATTTTGATTTCTGCAACAATCTGTACACGAAAGAAGTAATGCATTGTTCTTCAGATAGTCTGCTGGCCCTTTTCCTTAAAAAGACAAACATACAGCTTTAATTTGAAGGAGTATATTAACTGTAAGCAGGAGTCTGGAGCCACAAAATATATCTGGGCCTTATAACACAGGTAACACCGCCCTGTAAAGTCTAAATTAGCATCAACATTACTAATTATTTGTATTAATACAAAGTCACATTTGCAGTGTGGAGCACACAGGCCAAACAGAAAACTTTCAACTACTAAATAATCTCTAGAGCAGCACTAGACACGTTTGGTTTTCAAAATAAAGTGTCATAAAATATATGGAAATATGATTAATTGGATTATTTTCAGAGTAAGTGTGAGATTAATTACTGGTGTCCCTTGTAAATTAAAAAGTAAATACCACTATCTTGTGAGGAAAATGTCTTTTTTCTTCCTTTTTTTTGGGCTGTTGGAAATAGAAATGAAAAGTTTTGCTCCTGATGTTGAGGACATGTCTGACACACACACACACACACACACACACACACACACACACACACACACACATATCCATGCACATATTCCAAAGTAAAAGTCCAACATTTTTATAACTCCTGACAATAACTGGAGTATTTGAGTTGAGGACATGTCACACTGCAGCCGCCCTGAAAATCAAAAAATGAAAAATAAAATCCTGCAGGACAGTCTTTACCTCCACAAACAGAGATGAAGAAACACAGGTGGGTTATGAGGGTGTGTGACATCCTGCTGACAGGTAACTTTAACCTGCTCCCTGTGCTGACCTGCAGGACCTGAAGCTCTCATTCACCTCAGCTCAAAGTTGGTGCAGTGAACGCATCTCTCTGATATTAAAGCATAAAACTCACCTGATTTCTCCGTCGCTTCCTCCACCTGCGTCTTCTCCAGAGAGCCGTACTGTTTGGAGCATCTTCTCTCCTGCTCCATGTTGTCCACAAACACACTCCTCCTCCTCCTCACACACTCTGCGCAGAGAGAAATATAAAGAGTATCTCTGCTAATAAACGGAGCTGAGGTCCATGCAGCGCTGCTGTAACGTGTGAATGAAATAACGGGAGGAGAGCAGATGAGCAGATGCTGAAGTGACTCCTTCAGAGGAGGAGGAGGGTGAGAGGAGCAGCAGGAGGAGCTGAGCTGCAGGGCGACACCTGCTGGCAGAGCCGCTGCATGACACGCTGCAACCCGCTGCAAAGTGTTAAACCAGGGTTCACACTTGTCACACTTTTTAGTCTTGTGTGAACTGCTCATCGAAACATCTTTCAACAGTCGTTCCTACATTAAATGAAAGCTTAAAGTCTCTGCTTGAAACAAGTGTCCCTGACATTTGTACAACTTATTGTGACAAGAAGTAATTAACCATCAAACACTGTGACACAGTGTCACAGGGTTGGTTCTCCCTGGAGTTATTGACCCTTTGAAACCTGCAGTGACTTCCCTTTTCTTGTGCTGCTTTTAGACACGTTTCCCAAATATTTCAGTCTCTGAACCCTGAGCAAATTGCTGTGATTTATTTTTAAAAAATATAGGAAAAAACGGCAATAAGCAACTTAGTAAGAAATGTCCCATAAATTGCAAAAAAATAATTATTATTTTATTTATTTTTTATTTATACATTTAAAAATTATGTCACTATTATTATAATTTCTCTTTCCAGGTCATTTAATTGTTCCTTCTATCTTTCTTTTTGCTTTTTTTTTCTCTTTTTACTGATATCTTGCTTTTTCTTTACGTCATCTTGTCTTTCGTTGCTCATTGCCTTCTTCCAGTGACTTTAAAAGAAATCAAGTCAATTTGCTCAGGTTTCAAAGGGTTGAAATGAAAGCCACCTCTATAACAGCACTCATTATCGCCCCTTGTCTTTACACCATACATTTGAACCAGGTGATTATTTGTTTTAATTATTCTCTATACTGAAAGTAAAATGAAGGAATTTACAGTGCTGAAAAAAATCCATCCTTTATTAAAGCCATTGTTTTATAACGATTAATTATGAATGTAACATGGTCAGTTATACAGCAGTGATATGTGTAACAAAGTCAAATGCACCTTTATTACCTGACACAGTTATCACCTGACATGCTCAGACCTCCGTACACAATATGTGGAACGTTTGATACTCAGTTTCTGCACTCTTAGGTTCACCTTTGAGGGTGCCCCACCTATAAAGGAGAGTCTCCCGCCTCACCTCGCCCCTTTTGCTGTTGTGCTCCATGTGAGAGGTAAGCAAAATTTCTTTCGTGGTGATTTCCCTGTTTAAGTGCTGTTAAACTATGACTATAATTTTATTTTACACTAACATAATCTTGTGTGGTTTGACTTGTGCAGGAGCTGGAGTCTGTATGGTTGTTTTTGACACCTGTTGTCTGGAATAAACGGAGATCACCTCCAAAGATATCCATGGTCTGGGCCTGTATACATCTACACAATGACACACAGGAATATAACATCAAATGAAACATGAGATCACAATAGATTAATATCCATCGAAATACGACCAGGAACTTTTGTTGAAATGTCAAACAGCCCTTGTTGAAGTGTGGAACTGTTTCCATATAACATTGTTTTCTCATGAGGAACTAAAGCAACATTAAGACGACTGGCTTTGTTTCTAAAAGATAATAAACATATAAAGTTAAATCAGGGCCTCAAACCTTAAATTAAAGGATTAAAGTCACAGTAACAGCTGTTGTTTTAACGGTTGGCTGCTCTCTCAGCACCTCAGCTCCCTCCACAGGAGAATCAAAGCGTCGTTCACCATGAAGTTTCCATCCCGCCTGACTGAGTTCAGCTGTTTAACGACATACTGGGGACGACTTGAATTCATGCAGCCGGGCCCTCGGGGGTCCTGCAAGAAGATCAGGAAGTGCAACATGCATCTGTCTGCATGCAGGAGCTGCCACAGAGTCCCACACCTCATCCATTCATTCACTCCTCAGCTGAGTGTTCACAGATTCACAACTCTGCCACAGGCCCAGAGGGGCGTAAAGACAAAGGTTCATCAGTCCCAGAGGTGTGGACTCAAGTCAGATGGCCTGACTCAAGTCAGACTTGAGTCACAAATGCGACTGGTTTAGACTCGACAGAATCAAAAAAGACTTGCAACTCGACTTGGACTTTAACACCAATGACTCGAGCCCAAAGACTAAAAGGTGTGTTATTTAAAAAGTGTGCCAACAATCGATGTAGTTCGTGAAACAACTCACATTAACACCATCCATCCCCGCCATTTGACACTTAATCTCCCTGATCCACGCTGCTTGAACCAACCCGACAACATCAAATAAAGTTGCAGCAATAACCATGAACAACTAATGTAATGTTACTAAGCATCACTTGGAAAAATATTATACCAAAGATAATATCGTTCACATCCAAAATCTGTGTGGTTGTCAACATAAAAACAAACAGCAGAATATGGGGTGCCGTTTATAAAGTGGCTCACACTGAAATTAACAGCAACATTTAGCTTCAAATAACATTTAAAAAAGTGGTGTGAATTTTTTAAAGTCACTTTTTACAACATTTACAGCAACATTTGAAATATGTTAAATATAATGTCACAGTTAAATCTTAATATTAATATTAAATGTTAAATCTAAATGTAAATGTTAAATATAACACTAAATGTCAAGTCTACATCTAAATATTAAATCGAAATGTTAAATGTTAAATCTAAATGTTAAATCCAAATGTAAATGTTAAATATAAAACTAAATGTCAAGTCTAAATTTTAATATTAAATCTAAATGTTAAATATAAAACTAAATGTCAAGTCTAAATTTAAATATTAAATCTAAATGTTAAATGTTAAATATAAAACTAAATGTCAAGTCTAAATTTAAATATTAAATCTAAATGTTAAATCTAAATGTGCATGGAGAAAGTGAACGACAGTGGAGTGTACCCATAGTTTGGTTTTAATTCGTTATTTGAGTCTGACCACCCGGGCTTTTATTTTGGTACTTCCGGTGACCGGCAATGACATTTGAATATTAGCTAAATATTTTGTTTCACCAAGCACATTTAGATTTAATATTTAACATTTATATTTAATATTTAGATTTAACATTTACATTTAGATTTAACATTTAGGTTTAACATTTAATATTTAGATTTACCTGTGACATTATATTTAGCATATTTCAAATATTGCTGTAAATGTGGTAAAAAGTGACTTTAAAAAAAAAAAACACACCACTTTTTTTAAAATGTTGTCTGAAGCTAAATGTGGCAAAATGTTGCTGTTAATTTCAGAGTGAGCCACTTTACAAATGGCACTCCATAGCAGGAAGCAAAATGTGCAGGTCAAAAAAACTGGAGACGCGACAACTTCCAACAAAATTGTTTTAACAAATAAATAATACATTTAAAAAGCATTCATGTCATAAATTGTATATATTATTAATTAATTCATTCATTCATTTTCCGTTGTTGCTTATCCTGTTGGGGGTCACGGGGGGGGCGGGGTTCACCCTGGACAGGTCACACAGGGCTGACACAGAGACAGACAACCATTCACACTCACATTCACACCTACGGACAATTTAGAGTCACCAATTAACCTGCATGTCTTTGGACTGTGGGAGGAAGCAGGAGCACCTGGAGGAAACCCACGCTGACACGGGAAGAGTATGTAAACTCTGCACAGGAGGGCTCCCCCACCCTGGGTTTGAACTAGGAGTGTTCGTTTTGAAGCGAGTACTGTTCCCAAAGCTGGTGAGCAGTGAGTCTGAAGGTGTTTCTCTCACGTACATGATTCTAAACTAAAGCAAACATTTATTTTGGCCGCTGACTGCTCTTCATATGAAGTGTAACAATGTTTATTTACTGCAAATATTCAAGAGGATCAAATGCTGTGAGATGCTTCTGCTCTACGGAGGGGCCGATTCTTTTAGTACCATTAGTTAACTCTTCACAGAGCTCAGATCTGTAACAGACTGAAGACTTTTAAATACAACAGAGACAAACAGAAATTTCCTGGACAAAATAAAATTACATTAGGGAGCCTTTTATATATATATATCAGTATTAATTTGACCTCACTGCATAAATGTGTGTAAATGTAATCTACATTTGGCACCATGCTCTCTGCAGTGTTATCTATCAGCCCTAATGAACCATTTGATATGAGTGACTTTGAAATACAGGTTAAACAAACACATCATCTCACGCCTGCGAAACAAGAGTCCAGTTTCACTGTGGTGAACTCACTGCAGTTAAACACACACCAGCTGATCCACTTCCAGCTGGTTTAATGGTTCATCAGTTCACACAGTACAAAATAAGGCACAAACACAGCAAACGACAGCGTTGACCTTAGCAGCAGATAAACAGTCGTTGGGGTGTGGTCAAACAAGCAGCCAGTTTAGTTTGGCCTCACCTTGTGCACACGTCTTGTGTTTACACTCCCAGAAAGAGGCTTCAGTGTCTCTGTTGTCACCGTGCCTGAGCCGCTGAACCTGCCAGGTGGTGCCGAGTCTCCTGCCCACCCATAATCCTGCTGCCTTGTTTGCTTTATAAAGGAATGATTGCTTATGCTAATGTTCATTTGTAGAGGCTCAGGTGGCCCAGAGACGAATCCCCGAGTCCATCAGTGCAGCTGACAACGGAGAACATGGCAAGACAGACGAGACGCCACATTTCATTCTGATGGAAAAATTATGAGCAGTGATGAGAGTCAGAAGTCAACACTTTGCTTTGGATTAAACCTGTCAGAGTTAATAAATTATCCTGCTTTAGGCTGAGCTAACTGCGACCAAACAGCTGAATGATGTTGGCACTGTACGTTTCTGTAAACCACGAATATGTTGCCTTTGCACGTTATTATGTGGTGGATACTTTGAAACATTTCAACAATGCTGTGGTTAATGTGTGGTTAGGTTTAGGCACAAAAAGTAATTGCTTATGTTGGACAGAGATCATGATTTGGCTTCAATACCTGGTTTGGGGGCAAATCTCTGCAGGAAATGCAGCAACGTCTTTGTAAAAAACAACTGCTTTTCGAGCCACCATCTCAGCGGGAAACACAGAAATGTCTCGGTACAGAACAGCTGCTTTTCATGTCACTATTCCATCTGGAAACACAGCAATTGCTTGGTAAAAAAACCAGCCGCTATTTGTGCCATTATTTCAGCAGGAAATGCAGCCATATCTTGGTAAAGAGCAACTGCTTTTCATACCACTATCCTGGCTGGAAATACAGCGATGCCTCAGGGAAAACAACAGTTTTTTGTGCCGCTATTCCAACAGGAAACACAGCAGTTTCTCGATAAAAAAACAATTGCTTTCTGTGCCACTACCCTGGCGGAAAACGCAGCAATGATTCTGTAAAAAGCAAGTGCATTTCATGTCACTATTCCAGCAGGAAATACAGCAACGTCCTGCTAAATAACAACTGCTTTTCATGCCATAATCCTGACAGGAAACCCAGTCATGTCTTGGTAAAAAACAACCACCTTTTGTGCAACTATTGCAGCAGGAAATGCAGCAGTGTCTTTCACCAAGACATTTCCTGCTAGTGGCAAGAAAAGCAGTTGATTTTTACGTCCACTTTTTGTGCCACTACTCCAGCAGGAAATGTAGCTATGTCTCTGTAAAGAACAACCTCTTTTCATGCTGCTATTCCGGTGGGAAATGCAGTGATGTGTCAGTAAAAAACACCTGCATTTTGTACCACTATCCCAGCAAGACATGCAGTGATTTCTCCTTAAAAAACAACCGCTTTTAATGCCACTATTCTGGCGGAAAAGGCAGCAATAATTCTGTAAAAAGTAACTGCTTTTCATGCCACTATTCCGGCAGGAAACGCAGTGATGTCTCAGTAAAAAACAACCGCTTTTTGTGGCACTTCGCTCCCTGATCTCCTCCACCTCCCAATGGCAGAGCCAGCTCCCACCCGTCACTTTAGAAACACTGAAATGATTTCTGTGAAACGTGCAAATGGAACGTATTTGTGGTTTGCAGAAACAAACAATGCCAACATTATCTTCTGGCGACTGGGACGGTACGTGATGATGAAGAGCGACATGTCTCTAACTGAGAGCGTAAACCTGTTGGGAGATGATACTTCTGATTTTCATACTGACAGAAATGACTCTATGAAGGTAAACACTCTCTGTCTGCTGCAGTCTTTGAGGCGTCCTTCAGAGTTCAGTGGTTTATTCTCCTTCCAAAGTTGTTGTTGCTCCTGTCGTCTTCCATCGCCTTCTCCAGCCAGTCTCTGTCCTGCTCAGACTCAGAGTCACTGGCCTCACTGGCGTCAGCTGCCAAAAGGCGAGAGTAGTTAATCCTGCGTTGGCGAGGTGCTTTCCACTGGAGCAGAGGCAGACACACGCACCACACCATCACACCCACTGCCGCTCCTCTGAACAGCCACGTCAGCCCAAACCTCTGAGCCACAAACCCTCCGGCGAAGCTCCCCAGCCCGCTGCCCAGGTGTAGAGACAGCGAGCTGTAGACCCTCCTCACACTCCTCTCAGCCCCCGGCGTGGCCACGTCCTCACACTGCAGCCTCACGGCCCACCAGAGGGCTCCGCCGCTGAAACAGCTCAACACCTGAGCGGGCAGCGCCGCCCACGGTCCCCACAGGAAGGAGTAATAGAAGCACTGCAGCCCGAGAGTCGCAGCCCCCACAGCGAGCACCCTGCCCGGGCTGAGGATCTTGGATACTCGAGTAGCCAGCAGAGGGAAGGCGGCCTGTGAGAGCAGAGCGAGGGCGAGAGTCAGCCCCATGTGCAGCTCGCTGCTCCCCTGATCCTGCATCTGCCACAGGAGGAAGTTCTCCACGGCCGAGTTCGCAACCCCGACCAGCAGGGTGGTGACCGCGCAGAGCAGAGCGCGGGGGGAGCCTCGCACCAGCTGCATGGCCTTGAGGAGCCCATTGGCTCTGTCTCGCTTCTTATTCAGGTAGAGAGGGAGGCAGGCGGCCGCAGGCAGGGCCAGAGCTGACACGCCGGCGTAGCAGTAGAAATGCACGGCGCTCCTCGGAGTCTGGCCAGCTATGAGACAGTGCAACTGGCTGACCAGCAAACCCACTCCTCCGACCCCACACGCCGCTCCGAGTGAAGTCCACACCCCGGTGCTGCTGTAGCGATCTGAAGCGTCTGCAAAGTCCAGGTATTCGTACAGACCGTCGTCTGCCGTCCACTCCAGAGGGGCGGACACAGCCTCCCACACCGACACTGTGATGAGGATCAAGAAGAAGAGCTGGTGCTGAGGGTCCATCACCTTCAGGCTGCCCAGGAATTCAAAGCTACTCTCCTCTTCCTCCATCTTGTTTTCTCCTCGCTGCTCTTTGGACCTCTTATTCCTCACTGGAGCTGATGAAGAGGAGGTGGCATGGTGTGTGACGGAGCTGCTGATCTTTGGTTCTCCTGCGCCGTCGTTGACCGTCACTGCTGATTGGTCCTCCTGTGACAGCTGAGGATGAGTCTTCAGTGCAGTTCTGCTCGTCGTAACAGGAGCAGGCTTTGTGTTAGCGAGTGTATGAGCAGGAGGAGTGACGGCAGACTGTGAAACAGGAGCTGTGTTGATGTCAGCGTGACTTCTCGAAGACACGGCCGGCGCAATGCTGCTCATGATCACGTCACCACCCAGACTCTGGGTGGGACCGCTGCTCAGGTTGGACACGTTACAGCTGCTGATGTGCACCTCAGTGGGCGGGAAGAACAGCAGAACCAGAGCTGCTGCTGCCGAACACACCAGACAGAAGTTAATCACCACCCGCCTCTTGTTGTAGTGTTTGGCGAGCAGGCTCGCCGCGGGGCTCCACACCAGCGATATGAGGTGCTTGGTGCCGATGACGATGCCCGTCATGGCCGGAGTCAGTCCCAGCTGTCTGAAGTACAGGGTGAGGAAGGGCAGCAGGCAGGCTGCGGCGCAGGAGCACAGGAAGTTGAAGGTGCCGGCCAGAGCGAGGGCTCGCCTGACGTCGATCTGCTTGTTCCTCTTCATGACGGACGGCTCACGGTCTCTGCTGGGAGGATTCACATGGAGCGTCTGCTGGGATTAAACTGGGAGACACAGAGAGACGGAGATGTTAGACAGCAGAACAGGAGCATCAGAGCAGTGGTTCTCAAACTTCTGTTTCAGTGATGGCCACACTGAGGCCTGGACCTTTAAAAAATCTCAATTAACCCCCTGCAGTATTTCAACGTACCCCGTACACGCCATTTGATTAACACTACACCAGATTAATCACCAGGCCGACTGCTGTCCTCAAGTAATCTGACACATCAGGTGAATGCGGCAAAACTTAACTTACAGGTGTCACCCTGAAACTTCCCAGTTAATTACTGGTATTAAGACAATCATTTTTTGTATTACACTTTTTTTTAATTGTATGTTTAAACGTGTTTCTGAGGATCTCTGCTGGTCACCAAACACACAGTGACATGGAAGAACATGGAGAGGAAGCTGATGGTGGCGTGTTACTGGGCAACCACCGAGAGCGTCCTCACATACTGGATCACTGCCAAAACACAAACCACCAGACTCAGAGACAGTTTCTGTCCCACAGCCATCGAAGCACTGAATAAGACTAAAATCAATTAATGTTTACTACTGCCATTCTATTATCCACTGAGCACTTTCACAAGTGTTTAAACCTTTGAACCTAACTGGTGAGATTTCTTTCAAAATCCTGGGAAATAAAAGCAATCAGCAATTTGGTAAGAAATGTGTCACAAACTGCAAAAAAGTAAAAAAAAAAAATCTAGGGAAAAACTATTATTTTGACATTTTACAATTATATTACACAATGATTATAATTTTTAAGCACTCTCTCCAGGTCATTTCCTTGTTGTTAATTTTTTCTTTTACAAGCCAGTTTCCTCAGGTTTCTAAGGGTTAAGCTGATTATTTCTTGAGGCTATTACAAGTAATCTGAAATTTTATTTAATTATTTTATTTTATTTTCACTTATTTATTTTATTTTATCATTTATTTCATTTCTTGTTTTTAATTTTTTCTTTTACAAGCTAGTTTTCTGAAAATGTATTGTATTTTATTATTTTATTTTATTTTTGTATTTTATTTTATTTATTTATCATTTATTTATTTATTTAACAGGAACAGTGTTCACAGCGTTTCATCTGTAGTCTCTGGGCAGGAAACAGAGAATAATTTCTCTGCTAAAATACACTATCATATAAAAACACAATTACAGAACATATTCATGACACAACAGCTTCAGCAGGACAACACAACATCAAGTCATCACAACTGTAACAACAGCAATAATAAAACTACAACACTGAGATACAACAAGAATTCATAGTGTCAGATCAACTGTTTGAGTTCATGTGTGAACATGTTCGGGTTGACTTTAGCCACGATGTCATCTTAAATTTAAAACCAACGAAGCTGCTGCACCGTCTGATCTCAGCTGGTGCTGAGCTCCAACAGTCTGTAGCTCTAACAGAGAAGACTCATCCACCAGTCCTCCCAGTGTCTGAGCTCAGCTGTTTGAACTCTTACTGGAGGAGCAGCCACATCATGAATCACTTTGCTCACCAGAGTGACATCAGCAGGACACACAGCTGTCAGAGCTCAGCAGGTGATGTCTCTGAGTGATGTCACAGTGGTGATAACATGATGGTGTTTGTCCAGTGCTTTGAGTGTTTGTAAAGTATCTGCAGTGCTGCTTCCCAGCTGGTAACGCAGCATTAAATATGTGAACAAATCCTTGTATGAATGTTTACTTTCGCTGCATCTAAGGTGAGCTGGTTTCAAATGTACATGGAATTCCTTAAATATAAAGTTTAAATATACAAGTGAGGCATTATCTGATTAAATATTATGTTTTACATTCATTTACAGACAGTCTGACAGAAGATGTTGTGAAGCAAAGAGTTTGAAAACTGTGTTTGTGTCCCCTTAATTAAATGAAGAAATTCATTTTCTTTCATAACCTGCAGGTCCTTTATACCTGAACACAGCTGTTACAGTGCTAAAAATATAAATAAATAAATAAATAAGTGAAACTAGTGCACGTGTCAAACGTGTTTCGTCCTCAGTAATAAATCTACTTTAAATTTCTTCTTCAGAAACTCTGAGCTGAACCAGGAACAAGCTGACGGTCAGTCTCACCTGTGCGCCTGGATGCACCTGTTCCTGCAGGTATCAGCCTGTAGACGTGTTCCAGTCCACGTCACGCTACAGGCAGCGAGATAAGAAAATAAAAGTCACGTTAAACTTTTACCTTTTTCACTTCCGGCCCGCACGAGCTTCTCTAAACTTCAGGACAGCTCATCTTCCAGCTCTGCTCCCGTGTTACAGCCACAGTTTGGGGTCTTTTGTGTCAGGGTGAAGATGAGACACCTGTTACCGTCTGAAAGGTGAACACACACTCTGCTGTGTGTGAGAGCTCACCTGGAGGGAGGTTAGTAATGACTGCAGCGCCCCCTGTCGGTGTGGATGCCTCTGTGCACCACAGACAGCGTCACTGCACTCAGTGTGTCAACAAAAATAATTAAGTTTAACAGCTGAGCCTTAATCTGATAAAATAATTGATCATATAAATGATTTATTCTAATTTAAATAAGAACAGTTAATAGACTTTATTTACATTTTTTATTCACTAATTTTATATTTTGAAAGTTCATTTTATTCTATCTGGTTATATTTATTGATACTTATCCATAATTATGATATTTATGTATAATTGTAATATTTTTTACAATTAATATATATTAACATATATATCATTTTTATCCCTGTTATTTAGATTATTTGTCTTTCTTTTGTTTTGTCTTTGTAAACTATTTTATCTGGTTTTTAATACAGCTTTTTAAAAAATACTACTACTGTTATTTTTAATATCATTTTGTATTTCATTTGATATCTTTTTTATTATTATAGCTTTTAAATCTGTTGTATTTTTTATTGTTATCTTTTTTCATTTTTAAATCTATTATATCTACTTTTTATTCTAGTTTTTATTCAACTATTTTATTATCATTATTATTATTATAGCTTTTAGATCTGTTATTGTATTTTATTATTTTATTCTTGTTTTGTGTTTTTAATCTATTTTATCTAGCTTTTGTTACAATTTTAATTGATCTATTATGTTATTATTTAAACTTCATCTTTTATTGTATTTTATGATTTTTTTCTTTTTAATCTATTTTTTTAACAACAATTATTATTATTATTATTATTATTATTATTACAGCTTTTAAATCTGTTATTGTATTTTATTGTCATCATTTTTTTCTTTTGTCTGTTATTATAAAGTTATTTTATCTTGTTATTAGTTCACACCTATTACTGTTATTAGAGCTCTTAAATCTACATTTTCATAATGTTCACAGTTCTGGATGCACTGGTCTCAGATTTTGTTTTTGTGGTCTACACTTGTTCAGTCCTGTCAGCTTGTCAGTCTGTGATGCACTCTGAACTGCACTTACCTGTGTGAAGATGTTTTACAAATTGAGACTGATTGATTAATTAATTCTGTCACTGCAGTAGAAACATTTTCAGTTTAATGTCAGTTTATTTACAAATTGTCCAAATTCAGCACACATGATGAGTTCATGTGACACAGTCTTCATTTGTTCCCTCGCTGCAAACAGAAAACTAGTGACAGTAAATGTGTCTCTGTGATGAACTGAGCAGCTCAGCAAATTCATGCAACAGTTCAACATTACTGTTCTTTCTTCTCGTATTAAAAATAGTTACCATAATAAAAAGTATCTTACAATAACAAATGCATATTATTATACACAACAGAAAAATATTGTTAACACTTTATTTGAACCCTCCCTCTGTAACATTTATACGCAGATATAAACATGTGAAACACACTGATTTGACACATTAAATGGTGTTGACGCAGCATCACACAGCAGTATGCATCATCTGTACACATGAAGAGGACAGCTCACGTCTCTCAGGCAGTCACACCTGTGAAGGTGTTGATCGGCAGCGACAGCACTTTGTCCAGATACCTTGCTGATCAGCAGCTCTCGCTCCTGACTGACACTGAACCTGGACCTGATGCTGCAGCCTGGATCCAAGCACGGAGAGATCTCGATCCTGTAAAGAACGTCACGTCACATTAAGTCACACCTTCAAGTTGGTTAAAGGAATACTTCACCTAATAAATGCACGTGTTTGGGAAGTACTGACCATACGCCTGATAAATGAGACCTGGGCTACGTTCACATGTCAGAGCTTCGTGCTCAGTTCAGAGTTTTTCCCCTGATCCGATCTTTCTGTTCACATTCACATTCATGTTTGAAGTGACACATAGACGACAATTCGTAATGTTTTGACGTCTGTGGAGAGAGGTGTGGGTGCGGAGTTTCACAGAGGTACAGCTCCTCTCAAACTTCAGGATGTCCAGGCCTGCGTTCTAATATCTCTGTGGGCGCCTCATGACAACACGGTCACAGCAAGACTCAGAGTATAGGCGATCATCTGGTGGTCAGGCAGTTTAAACGGACCGCTCTGACACTGGCTGGTGTGTGATTTGTGTCTGTGCAGTGCAGTATGACGTGGGAAAACTACTGATGTATGAGAAAAACACACATGAATTTCGATATAACCGTTCTCACAACAATGGCGTGGCCAGTGATCTGACATTTATCGGATTCAGCACCACATGTGAAAGCAGCCCGGGTCTCATTTCTCTGACATAATCAAATCTGTGTCACACGAGAGCAAAAAAAATCAGATTTAATCTCCTGTAATGTGAATGCAGACTTGGATTACACTGCATGGGCTGTCTGAGTGTTTACAAAAGGTTGCAGATGCTGTAGTGTTGTAAATGACCTGTGAACATCAGTGTACGTCCTGCGGGAGTCCTTGTCCAGACACACGGAGAGCGTTCGATGCTCCATCGTCCTGATGCTGATGTTCTGGGTTTGGATCGTCTATAATCAAAACAGAAAAGTTTAGAAAGCTAAACAAGCCTGCATTGAAGCTTCAGATACAATACAAATATAAACACTACTTTATATAAAAGTACTAATAATTATCTGATCTTCTCTGCCTGTACACTCTAAGAGTAAAAACCTTCTTACTGTGTCGTATCCTGGGTTCAGACTGTCAAACCTGACAGTGAGGTGATCCTCGCCTACACAGAGGGACAAAGATTATTCTTCACATTTCTTAAACTGACATAAATCTGTCAGAAAAATATAAAAACAAAAAGTTAACCTGAAGTTAAAACTGCCGGCTCTGATGTAATCATCACGCCACACGTCATGGGCGCCTCTCCCTTTTTGACTTTTCTTTTGCTTAAAGACATCTGTTGATGACATAATCGTCAGCTCAAATCCTGCTGCTCATGCTAATATTAAAAATATTATATAATAACGACTTTACCTTTGAGTAACTGACTGACACGACCGCGCCAAACAGTTCCACTGTCGACTTCTTCCGGCGCGCAGAGGGCTCCTCTGTCAAAGACAACACCTCACTTTATCTGACTGTAATGTCAGGGCAGTATCCACACACACACACACACACACACACACACACACACACACACACACACACACTCAGAAAACGTACTTGTGAACTTTTCTTTCAGGTGTCTGAACTCTGGGATGTCTGCGTCCAGATGAGACACAAACACGTCCTCCACCACTGAAGTCACGCCACCGCTGGAGCGCGTCATCTAAACACATACTGGAGTCAGTCCAACCAGGAAGTACAGGAGCAGCAATAAAACACTGACACATGTGTTTCAACCAGTAATAGCAAAGGTATTTTGTTTCTTTACTTAAAGCTGCATCAGTTTATCTTGTTTGACACGTGCGTATGTGTGTATCACCTTTAAAAGTTGGTGCAAAGTCTTGTGCCACAGAGCAACATTAGCATTCAGCTGGTTCATTTTGCTCAAATGTTAAGACCCAGATACACCAAACTGACATCACAGAACAAGTGGCAACAAAAGCCAATTGTTGCCCGTGTCCCGGCCAAAAAGTGCACCTGAACACACCGCAAAGACTAAAGTCAACGTCCAACCAGCGCATACGATCTGTGCCTGCTGAGAGAAAATAACTCTCCACACCAGCAGGTGGCAGTGGTTCATCATCATCACTGAAGAAGGGAAAATGGACGACCGACAAGATGGATTCAAGATGCTAGTTAGTCTATTGACCTTTTGCTAAGCCCCGCCCCTTTGTGATGCAAGCATGGAGGCCACACTGTAACTAACTGAAGAAATATGATCATATTTTTGGAGAAATGAAGCAGTGATTCCAGAGAGCAGCAGACAGAGGGGTCTACAGTCTGTGTTTGAAGGATATATCCAGGATGTCAAACTGACTCAGCAGCAACAACAGGTTCAAAAGACAAAGATAGTTAGAAGCTAAAGCCCAACTATAGGCTACAGATCACAGTGTCAAAGTGAACCACCACATCACTGCTGATCCACACAGAACACAATGAATATAAAGGGAAACTTTGCTGATATTGAACCAGCTGTGTGGCATCGCAGTGTCGCTGCCAGCAGCCAGACCTCCACCACCGGACGGGCAGGGATCTCCGAGGGAAGTGAAACAACGTTCATGCGATGACACACAGCTGGTTGAATATGAGCAAAGTCTCCCTGCTTCCCTTCACTGGTTCCTGTACAGCAGGGTCGGTCTTTGTTTCACCTGTTATAATCATTACAAAGCAAAAGCAGCATGTGTATACATACAGTAGGCTATATCTTCAGTAGCTAGCTAGCTAACCCTACACTTTTCAGGGTTTGATTTTGGTTTTGGAACAGGGAAGAAACGTATATCTTTTTCCAACCTCTCCAGGTAACGAGTATCATTAATACACGACGTGCCAACATTTAGCTCCAAATCCACAAAATCTGAAACAATAGAGCACAGCTGTGTTGTTGTCGGACCCTGGTCTGAGCCGGCCCTGATGCTACATTATGATTGGCCAGTCTGCGTCCAGGGGGGCGGGACTTGGCAAAGGGTCAGTTAGCACAATAACAACACATCCCAATGTTGAAAGAACAAATTATATTTAACTAGAGAACAATAACACAAACAATTACAAACCGTTTCTTGTGAACACGCACAGGCTAAAACAAGTAGAACAAGTTAGTTTTGGTCTGGCTCCCTCTTGACTTTACTTTCCTCAATTCCATTTCTCTTCTCGTGCACTGAGCTGAGCTGCCAATCAGGGTGATGTCATTCACCAACAAGCTCCGCTGGCTCCGGCACAGATTCAATATGCTGAGTTGAGTGAAAAGAAGCCAACAAGGGCCGACTAGTGCCAACGGTGCAGGTCACACCACTAAGCCCTAAGCTCTGTTTTTAGTCTCCATCATCGAAAAATATCTGTATCTCTAACAGCTTTCTGTTTAACATTCTTCTCCAGTTTGTCGCTGACGTTTCCTGTCTGCTGTTTGGTGCAGGACAAAAAGTGCACAGTGAATTTATCAGAGCTTACTGGCTGAAGACAGCTGCCTGCTGCAGCTGGAAACGAGGCTGATGAGAGCAGAAACAACAAGCTACAAGAGGGTAAAAACCTCCGTAGAATTAAGAGAAACTCATCATTCTTACAGCACACACAGCCATGTCATCAACTGTTAATATAAAGAATCAGTGATCAGTGCAGCTTTAAGTAAAACCAGCAACACACCACAACATGTAAACACTCTATTATGTCTCTGACAAATGTTCTTCTGCTCGTGTGATATGTTTCTGTTGCTCCTGTTGACATATAAAATCACCAACCTTGCTCTATCTTAAACATCTGCATGCATGTAAATCTGAATACCATTCACTGTACCTTCACAGAATAGAGCGGCAGGTTGACTGGCTGCGTCCCACAGCGAAGGTAGTAACACAGAGTGTCCAGCAGGAGGAGGCTTTGCTCCGGTGGCTCGCTGTGATCAGAGTGCTGCAGTGGAGAGACATCACAAGATGAAGAAGGTTCCAGATGAACACACATTCTGCTGCTGCTGCTTTTTAAAACTTTGCTCGTGGTGCAAAGTGACTTTTTTGATCAAGTGTCCTCTGTAGTGGAGTTAACATCATATCATGCATACATACTCTTCTCGTGAACGCCCACCAGCAGATGAAGACATGAAACACAATATTTTTCAACATATATAATATTCAGTCATTGTGCAAAGTAAGACGAAGCATGTGTTTAGTTTATGTGAAATTACTGCTTTATGTAGTGTTTCTACTGGTTTAAATCACCAGATCTGTTTGTTTTGGAGAGGAAGAGACCTCTGTGGATAATTCGGCTCCTGGTAGAAACGTTCTGAACATTCGAATCTTATATTATCAGAGAAAAAAAGATGAGCACACATTAGCAGGTGCTGGGCTGAGCGGCTTGTCTCCGACATGCCAAACAGGGTAGAGAGTCACTGATTTGTAACGTCATACTGCTTATTCTAACACATTCTCAATTTGTCAATTATCACCGTCTTGTCAGTGGCCTTTCACAAAGCGCTAGGTATCCTCTTGCGTCTGTTGTTGGCGTTCTGGGACACCATGCATTGCGTCTTTTCAAAATACATCTATGTTTTCACAAGAAATGTACATTTTCGGCTCATTACACGCATACAGTCTTTTTAAAAATATACTTACAATGTCAGTAAAACATCACATATTGACGTTTATTTCCTTGTGCAACAAAAGGAAAATCATGGTTTGGCTCTAGATTCAAATATGTGTCTGCATGAGATAAAATATTTCAACTTGATCGGAAAAATCGTGTCACACTGTGTCGTGAAAGGTTAACGTTGTGATGCTCCTGATGTCACCATGAATCGTAAATGGAAGACAAACGTATTGTTGCTTATCTGTGGGCAGCACTCTACAACTCAAAATCAGTACGGTACAGAGACAGAACAAAAACAGAGGGCTCTGAGAAAAGTCAGCAAAACCGTAGAACTGCGTGGTGTGTTCTGAAAATATTTATTTGTCACTTGATTCCAGCTATCAGTTGTACTTTACTATGAACCAAGTTAGCGCTAATGTTAGCCTTAGTTGCCGCACAGCTGGCAGTATTGATGCCAGTAACTCAAGGTGAAAATTCACCTCCCATTTGCTCAGAACCTCCGGGGCTAAAAAATGAAGCCAATGTGGAACTGCAGTTCCTCTAATAACCACTAGGGGCTGGCTCCAGTCAATCCACATAGACCCCCATGTTAAAATGTCCAACGTTACAGCAGAAATAAACATGTTGACGGTTTTGGTCTTCACCATTCATGACAACTGTACGTTGGGTGAATTTTATATAATCACCGCTTTAAATGTTTTAATGATTAAGGGTGTGGCCACTTTGAATGGAAGCCATTCGTTGACAAGTCACTACCACAGCGACAACATTGGTGAGTACTGTAACCATGGCGTAACCCCAGATTGAGAGTATAGGCGTAGCCATAGCTGTTTTTCAGTTCATAATTGTTACGATTTGGTCGCCTAAAAAAGTTGTTCTCAAGTTTAGCTGTACCAAAAGACCCTTTAAGGAGTCAGATGTTCAGTTTTCCGGGAAGTACATTTTGTTTTAATGGTTTTCAGCCTGTTTTTCAAAAGAGAAAATTAGCATTAGCATTAGTGTCACAGTTACCCCTGAGCTGTAAATACGCTGTGCTAACCAAGCTAGCAGCTAGCCTTTGGGTTAGCTCCGCCCTCTTGTCCAAATATGGTCACTTCTGGATCTGAAAATCAAAGATGGTGACGGCCAAAATGTCAAACTTGAGACTTAAGAACGGAAGTCTACAAACCAATCGGTAACGTCACTGTGGCTACGTCCACTACATACAGTCTAAGGCCTGAACAAACCTTAAGTGCTAACGTTAATTAGCAAATGTTAGCATGCTAAAACACTAAACTAAGATGGTGAGCACGGTAAACATTATACCTCCTTAACATCAACATGTTAGCATAATATTTAGCATTAGCTCAGGCCTCACAGAGCTGCTACAGACTCAGTGGTTACCGTTTCAGCCAGTTTGGAGATTGCAGTTCCCAGACTGTTGATGTTGCTGTTGTACCATGGATCCACTCTTCCCAACGCGGAGGCGAGACACAGTCTGCCTCCATCCTGACCTGGGCTGTCCTGTGAGGTGTTGCAGGGTCCTGCAGAGTCTTCTTCAAAATACCAGTCGGTCTGTGTCGCTTTGACTGACTCAGCGTGACTCACAGCTGAACTGAGCGACGCCTCCACATCAGAGAACGGGACGTAGTACAACTGTAGCTTCAGTTTTCTCGTCAGAAGAAGACGTCTGGACTCTCGTTCTCTGTCGGGAAATACATGGAGAACATTAAAGGTTTTAGGATTTAGGGGGATATATTGGCACAAGGCAAAATATAATATAATAAGTGTGTTTTCTTTAGTGGATAATCACCTGAAAATAAAAACTGTTGTGTTTTTATTACAGATATCTACTTAGGGAGCGGGTCCAAAGAATCCACCATGTTTCTACAGCAGCCCAGAACGGACAAACCAAACACTGACTCTAGATAGGGCCATTCAGTTTTTGGTTCGCTATCATGATCATCGCTACCTAGCAGCTCATCGCTACCGTGATGAAGGCGTCGGAAAAACACTGATTTTTTTTATGTGAATCTGCTTTATTTAGTGTTTCTAGCAGTTAAAATCACCAGATCTGTTTGTTTTGGAGAGGAAGAGACCTCTGTGGGTGATTCAGCTCGCTTTGAAACCTCCTAAACGTCTGGATGCTGGGCTAGCGACCCGTCTCTGACATGCCAAACAGGGTAGGAGAGTCACTGATTTGTAACATGAAACTGCTGTGTTTAGTTTGTCTCCTGGTAAAAACCTCCTGAATGATCAACATTCAAAGAATCTAGAATTTTAAGCTGGTTGCAATCTGCAATTCTCATCACAAGACTCTCACCACACTTCAGTGACATCAAATCTTAAGGTATACATCGTGTTATTTTGGGCTGTCCCAGACGAAAGATGACCTGCGGTAAAGAAACGTGGTGATATCTTTGGTTGTGGCTCTAAAGCGGTGGTCCTACATCGCACTGAGGGAGGTTCAAGGATGACCGTTGTCGCAGTCTTGCGATCAAAGACAGTCTGGGATAAAAGTCTGACAGTGTCAAAAATTTGAGATGACCATCTTGCTGTGTGATTGCTGTTACCACCTACGTCTACTCACCAACCAATAGAAATGCAGCATGAAATCACGCACTGATCAGCGCTAAACCCAAACACACAGACGGACAGCAGCTCGCCACAGAGGCAAAACATGCTAAAGGAAATGTGTGGGATTCCAGCAAAGAGGAAAACCTTGTAAAGTCTTGCCTGTATGATGTGTCCTCCAGCTCTGACCATGATCGCGTAAAGAAGGATGAAGCATGGAAGGAAATAGAGGCGGAGCTACAGCTGCCAGGTGAGCAACCTACACACACCCTGCAGTATATAGGTGCCCACAAAACTCTAGGTTATTTGATGTGAGCCTCTATGTTGTGCCTCACAGTAATAACTTGTGCAGCGTCCTTGTGCACTCAGTACGGTTTCTTTAAAGGAGAGTTAAGTGCACTCCCTCACATATACACACACAATGCAAATGCAGAAAAGGTTTGAGGAACATACAACACTTTGCTGTAACACTACCTGGAAGAAGGTATTCATAACAAACCAGCTGCTCACCGAATCAAGTGATAAGTCTTGGCGAGTCGTCCCAGCACGCGGTCATCGCCCATCACCACTACACGTGCCGTGTGACGCCTCCTGTCTTCTTTTAGAACAGCAGAGCTTCCAGGATACGCATCCATCTTCTCCGTCATCAGGCTCAGTCTATCTGCTGGCTTCATGGACTTAAAGGCATTTCTCCGTCGGATTGCTGACCCGGACGACTGCGCTGTGTCGTCAGGGTCGCTCTCCTTTAGATCTCTCTCTATCCCGCTGTCCTCAGACCGGACTGAGTCTCTTTTGTCCTTCTCTTCTTCATCAACGCTGGTTGAGTTAGAGCGGGGGCACTGGGCGAAGTCTGCCAGCAGATTCCCTTTTGGACAGATACGTCAGTGTACATTTTTACTGCAGCACCTTGACAGAAATATAAAGCAGTGGCAGTGGTTTGTCTGATTGACTCACATAGATCATCCTCGTCGCTCCATAACAGGAAGTTGATCTCTGGAACGGGCATTGCAGTGCTGCGCACAGAACTGTGATCCAGCGTTGCTCTTCCTGAGAATATGAGAACAAGATAAAAATGACATGGAAGTCCTGTCACAGTCTCTGCTAATATCAATCTGTGCAGTACACACACCTTCTCTGGCGTCAGTCAAGATGTCTCTGTATATGTTTCTCAGTTTGTTCAGATAGATTGTTCGACCACCTGCACCGTGCTTCATACTCTTCTCCACAGCTGAAACCACTTCCTGGAAATATTTCTCAACTTTATGTTTCTCTAAAGCCTGAAACACACAAAAGATACAGTCTGAGAAAAAACAACAAGTACTGAAAACTTCTACATCTATTATTTATGCAGTAATGTGAGACATGAACTTGCCCCATGGAAGCATTTATCAGCACGACTAATGGTGCTTTCAGCCCTGTGGTGTCTCCTTTGGTCTGAATCAGGGACTCATGTTGTTCCAAAGTTGTATAATTGCCTAGAGTTGGTTGGTGTTCTCACGGCAGCATTTACAAGCGGACCAGATCAAATGCCTTGTGTGAGAAAGCTGCTCTTGATTGGTCAGAATTTCCATGTGGGAAAAATCCAGGAAGTAAAGCAAACGTTGAAGAAGAGTACACTGTCAAGATAAATGTGACACTTTCTAATGTCACAATGGAGGGACAACTACGCAGGTTGATTTTAGCGCTGCTCATCGTGGACTATATTGCTGTCATTGTTCATTTGAGTCAAAGCATACAGTTTGAAAAAAAAAAAAACACCTCTTCAAGAAGGTCTCGGTCCGGTTGTTTTGGTGCGATTGCTGTGTTCACACCTGCCCAAACGAACATACTTAAGTTTGATTGAACCGAACCAAACGGCAGGTGTGAAAGCACCCGAAGAGTCCACAGCCATGCCAGCATGGCAATGTACTTACAGTGACAGTGCTAACATGCTAATGCTCAGCAGTTATGTTGCCATCTTAGTTTAGCATGTTAGTGTTTGATAATGACGTGCTGCAGGGATGGCGTTTTTCTGGGCTGGTGTACTTCAGTTTAACAGCAGTTTGTCCAACAGTTGTTGACATATTTTAGACCTGCCCATCCCTGGACCAACACTGCTACCATGTTCAAAAATGGTTCTTTGTCCGAGACAACTTCATTAGGGTTGCAACCGTGAGAGCTTATACCATGGTATGAAAATTGACGGTTATCATACTGTGTCCATTTGCTTATCTGTGGTATTGAAAAAAAAAAAGCAACCAGACAAAAAATGTCACCTGCACATGCCCATCTCCGTTCCTCCATGAATGCCTATCAGACTTTTTACACAAACTTCCATAAAAAAATGGTTTCACGCACTTGTTCAACCAAACAATAATTCTGTTTTTCTTTGAGGGTCATTGTCCCTGAAAACAACAGGTAATACTGCATGCTGTGAATCCAAGAAACAGTAATATTTTCCGAGATGGAAATGGTACCGTAGAAATCGTGGAAGCCACCCTAATCTTAATAAACGTACTTACCTCCAGAGCCTGAGCCAGTCTGGAGCTGTGGCAGCTCGTCCCCAGCCCCGTCTGCAGCACACGTAGCACCACACTGATCTCCATGGTTGTTGAGTCCCTGAGAAAGTTGAACGCCCCCAGGTGTTTTCTCACTGCTGCCTCCAGTCCGGCAGAAAACACAGCTGGGTCAGCGAGCACAAACACCCTGAGGGAAACCAGCAGTTAATAAAATAGTGTTTTAAACTCTGCAGCATTTTAATATAAGCTGATTTTCATTTGAAGGATGTTCTCACTTTTCCTGCCAGGTGAAATCGTTGTTCAGGTTCTGCTCTGCAGTGACTCTCCTCTGATACAAGGAGCCTGTTGAAGGATCAGTTTGTCAGGAGTGTTTATTTTACAGCATCAAACTGTGTGTGGATGATTTTAGATTATTTAAATGTGTGCACTGATGCATGACACCTGGTGTGGTCATTTCCATCTTGATGCTCCTCAGAGCGCGTAGGGCCACGGCAGAGTAAGGTGACGGTAATATCAGCAGCTTCATCAAACACTCGTACACTGTCTTGTAGAGGCTGCTGGGAATCATCACACCTGACTGGGAAGAAACGCACAGAGGTTACAGAACAATAAGACTGAAAACATGACTGACAATGCACATTGTTTTTTGTCTCTTCATCTGCATCTATTATAAGTGTTAACAGCTCTCCACTGTTACAGACGTCTTCTGAACACTATCATACTATCAGCTGGAGTCACACAGGTGTGTCTTACCTGAATAACAGCATAGTAGAGAGTGTGAAGCATAGGAATGACATGTGTGTAGGATCGCGGTTTATGAATCTGTATCGGTCGACAAACAAAGAGTTACATTAATGAGCTTTATGATTCTTTTTCAACAACTAAAGCACGGCAGAATTAAGAAAAAACTGTTGGTCTTTAAGAGAGAAACAAGCTTTTGGGAATCTACAAGAAACTTTAAATTTGACTTTGAAATCTGAAAGCAGAGTTGAGGGAACGAACCTTGCTGACCCTCTTCAGCTTCTTGTCCAGCTCTTTGACCAGCACTCTGATCAGTGAGACGCTGCAGGACGGATCGTCCTCCAGCTTCTTCTGAAGGCTCCATCTGTGGACTCCTGCAGACAGACAGCAGTTTGCTCTTTAATTTGATTATATTCACAATGTTAGGGCAAGCAGTCCAGCATTTATAATTCACCTTTTTCAAATCATTTTAATTAATCAAATGAAACCATCCTGCTTATGTAGAGACACCCACTTTATTGTGAAACCTCAGAACAGGTCATGAAGCTACAAAAACTTTGAAGGAATAAGTCTGTAAAATCCTAAAGTAACTGCTGGACATTTTGTGTTACTCACTTTCTTACTGAGAGTTGGACGAAAAGATCAACACCACTCTACAGCAGTCTGTTTAAATAAGATACAGCCAGCAGCCAGTTAGCTTAGCATAAACACTTAAAACAGGGAGAAATAGCTAGCCTGGCCTTGGCCTAAGGTACCAAAATCCAAGTGTTTAACATACATGTTATAACTTGTTAATTAGCGAGCTTGAGTTTGTTACCGTCAGACTTAGCCAGGCTAGTTGTTTCCCCTTGTATCATGTCTTTATGCTATGCTAAGCTAACCAGCTGCTAGCAGTAGCCTTCTTTATTGTGAAGACATGAGTGTAGCATCAGTCTATTTTTCTACATAATGATGACATGTTTATGATAATTAACTCATTGGTTGCATTCAAACTTATTGCCTGTAAACGTCATACAGAGAATATCTACGATTCACAGTTTGAGCCAGGATTGTCTCTCACTGCAGCCTGTTCTATTTTGTTCTGTAAATGTGGGCGTGCAGCCTCGTTCTGTGGACGATAAACCAGGTGCAGACTGATAAAGGAGGAGATACAGTGACAACAACCCTGCCCACATTTAATAGGACTGTTCGCAGTGGAAACACTAGGGTCTAGGTACCATGTCTGAAGGGTTACTGTTGGTTCCAAAGGTACCATACTGAGAGTGTTTGGTGGAAACAGGGCGTTTGAGCGCAGTGCAGAACCGTCAGTGATTGGCTAGCCAGTTGGACACACACATAGTCACACGTACAGTATGTGCAGCTGTCCGAACTGACTTACCGCAACAAAGAACAGAGACACTATGATCACAACACACACACACAGAGTGTGACTTCATCCTCTAGTGCAGACACCACAACTTTACAAAGCAAAAAGTGGTTTGCTGCTATAATGATTGTCTGAATGTAGCACACAGGACCTTTGAGAGCCTCAGTTGTAGTTACCTTTCTGTGAAACACTCTTGCTGCTCATCTCTTTGAGAAGGACCTGGACGTTGTTGTACAGGTCAGGTCTCCACAGACGAGAGGGCCGCATCAGCTTTACCTGAAGATCAGAATAACTAAAGTCAGTCCACATTACACTACTAGAAGTTTTAACTAACAAAACAAGTGTGTGTTTCAGGTGATTTCAAACACTTAAAGAGGAAATAAAAGCACTTACCGATGGGATCGACCATCTTTTCTGCTCTCCAGTCTCAGGATAATTTCAGCAACATGTGCTCCCGATCAGAGCAAACTGTACACACTGTCTGCAGTGACCCAGAGTTCACCATCGTATCGTCTCCTTGCATAAATGCTCTCCGCTGCTGCTGCTACCTTAGAGTGAAATATGTGATAATGACAGCTGGTGTTTGTTGTGTAAGTGAGTGACTCATAGGAGGAAGTTCAGGAGAGGCAGTCACTGTCTAAACTGTGAGAATAAAGAAAACACACAACTGACTCAAGTAGGATTTTATTACAGCTGAGTGACATATAAAAACAAAATGAGACAAATTGTCTGAAAATATATATAAAAAATCATGTTTTTATTGCTATCACTTCAAAATAAATAGCTTATTTCAGTACTTTTATTTAAAAAAAAAGGGTTTAATCTGTCATAGATCAACAGAACGTACACAGTCGTAAATCAAGTAATCAGTTTTATGCTACTGACAGCAGATAATTAGACACTTCTCGACAGACAGAGCTTTGACATTAATGTTTCTCTTTTATAATAAAACAGTCTCTTTAAAGATGAGGGGGAAAAAACACAGAAAGTTGGAAAGCAATCCAGTCAAACTCCTCCTTCAAATAACAAAGTGACACGCCTCAATAACAGCTACACGACAAACCTGAAATATATGTGGGTCACTCTCTGTATTAGTATGGTGCAACTTCCTTCTCTGCTGTCGTTTTCAGCAGTCTATTCAGTATCTACATTCTGCAGCCAGCGTTGCTTTGGTTAGACGTTATCACCTCCATGGATTCATTCAGTGCCTTGTGTGAGAAAGCTGCTCTTGATTGGTCAGAATTTCCATGTGGGAAAAATCCAGGAAGTAAAGAAAACGTTGAAGAAGAGTACACTGTCAAGATAAATGTGACACTTTCTAATGTCACAATGGAGGGACAACTACGCAGGTTGATTTTAGCGCTGCTCATCGTGGACTATATTGCTGTCATTGTTCATTTGAGTCAAAGCATACAGTTTGAAAACGAGGCGCAGCTCCAACTAGAAAACAATGTTTTGATGCATGCATGTGCTGAATGTGCATATTAAGGCAGTACAGGAGGAGGCGCACATTAATAATCCTCCAGGACTGTAACATGCTCATGTCTAACCCAAACAATGTGTCATGTGACTGCAGTTGGTTCAGATCAAGGTCGGAACACGTTCTCACCACAAACCAACCGCACCAGAGTTCCTTTGGAACCAGACTGAGACCACCTCTTCAAGAAGGTCTCAGTCTGGTTGTTTTGGTGTGTTCACACCTGCCCAAACGAACCGCGCTGAGGGGGCAAACGAACTTGAGTTAGACTGAACCGAACCAAACAGGGCAGGTGTGAAAGCACCTCGATAATAGGAACTTGTTTGTACGGCAAACAACTCCCAAATGTATTTCAGCCCTTAATTTATTATCATAAAAATTAACCAACAAATGAATTAACCAACTGAGAGCGAGGAAGACGACATGACAGATGAAAAAAGGAGTGAAATAATTAATAAACATTTTATGGTTAGGAAATCAAAGTAGTTGACTATTGCCAGTGGTGTAGTGGCAGTTAGCAAAGTGGGTATACTGCTAGGTAGGTGGGCAGGTTACCAAAGAGGAAGTGGGTGTCGTCGCCTATATATTCTGATGGCTTTTTGGCTGACAGGTGGATGTACTGCAAACAGCCAGAAAAAGAAGTAAATATACCCCGTGTACCTGTGTATACCCGTCCATTACACCAATCACTATTGACGTTTCCAAGCAGGTTAAGATTAGGAAACAGGTCCGGAGTCAAAGAGCTCCAACAATTTACTACAATCTGCAAAGATCAGGGTTAACTGGATAATATTTGTAGAATATTTGAATTTAAAAAAGGTCAGATTTGACCCAAACACAATAGGAGGGTATATGTGTGACAGAAAATTAAACTGGAGAACATCGGACCTTGGGAACTTAGATAAGCTTTGGTAACAAGTGTGTCAGTGGCACGAGGCAGAGAAAGAGGTGATGGGGAGGCAGAGCAGAGAGCAGTAGGACGGGTGCAGAGGCTGGACTTGTCCAGGTGAGGGCTTGTAGGACATCCAGTCTGAACTGCTTCCTGGTTTACAGCACAGAGACACCTCACACCTGCAGATACACAAGATAAAGCATCACTGCATGCCTGGGAAATGCATCCACCATCTTCTGCCAAAAAACTGTCACATAGGTCGTCATGATTGTCGTCACACTGTTTGTACGTACACCTACTAAAAGTAACACACCAGAATTTGTATACGTCATCATGAACCAGTAATTTGTGTATATTCTACCTAATCAGAAAGGCTGAGATCACATGACCAATTTGCCGATGGATGTAAAGAACTTCCTTCTTTACATACATCGGCGAATTGGTCATGTGAAAGTCTGTGTAAGAAGGCAGGTTGGGGCAATGGATGGTCAAACAAACACAGGACTTTCCCCTCAGGTGTTCATGTCCCACATGAAACCAAGTGAACTCTGAGTTATTTGAAGGTACGTCTTCACCATGTTTCTTTTTGTAAACCTCGCCTACGAAACTTTATTTTACTAAACCTAGCCTACTTAATTTTACCAAAACTAATCTACGTCACTTTACTTGCCCAAATCTAACCGACGTAACTTTATTTTAATAAACCTAACCTACTTAACTTTGTCTAAATCTAACCTTTGTATCTTTACTCTACTAAACCTTGCCTACATAAGGTTCCTAAACCTGACCAACGTAACTTTAGTTTCCTAACCCTAACCTACATAACTATTTGCCTAAACTTAACCTATATAACATTTCTTCCCTAAACCTAACCCATGTAACTTCACTCAACCTAACCTATGTTACTTTACTTGCCTAAACCTGACCTTTGTAACTTTACCAAACATGTGGCTGATGTTGTCATGATTATGCACCAAGACTACAGGGTTAGGTTTAGGTAACAAAACTACTTTGTTCAGATGACCTCTAGGGTCCTCTTTTTAATTGAGGGTGGACTGAAAGAAAAACACCATATGATGAGGTAATGAAAGGCATGATACACGCTTGTGGCTTCATACAAAAAGCAGTGTCAGCTGGACTCCCTGTCACATCTCAGATGTCTACCAGTTGCTAGCCAGCTCCACTGATGAGAGGATTCCCCTCGAAACTTCTCAGATGCTTTCATTTAAACAAATGTGCATCAGTAGTCTCATGATTCAGTGATATGATGATACGATGAGGCTCTGTTGTACCTGGTGACACTTTGGATGAACTTCTTCTCATCCTGATCAAGACACACAGAGAACGTCGTCCCGTCTTTTCCTCCGTTCACCTGCACCTTGTCCACCTTCACCTTTGACATGGAGATGTGCTGCCAGAGTGCACATGGAGGAAGAGGAAGTGTGAGGACGGGGAGTTTTAAACATAGAGGTGTGTCTGAGATTATGCTTATCAATGTTTATTTCCTTCACCTGGTTGTAGCCCTTTTTCGACTTGGAGCACTGCCTCTTCAGGACTTCTGTCATCGTCAGCTGCAGACTTTCTATTCTTGAATCTGGACGGACGAGATTTGAGTTGCTTAGACAGAAAACCCAAACAAATTTCACCTGCTGGCACATGATTAAAGACTGGGACATCAGTGTCACACACCGAGCTGCTCAGGTTTCCTGCAGGCTTTGTGGAGATTTATCGATGTGCAAACCTTCTCTGTCTGCATCCACTGGCTCCTCCCACTGACAGCCACCTGTAGGTAGGTGTAGACAGACAGATGTAAAAATAGCTCTGAATGTGACCTTCATTCTTTCTTGTTACGGGAAATCTGTGGGTGTGAAAAAATACCTTGTTGTAGCCAACACTTAGTGTTAATGGGACAGCCTCCCGTTCTTCGTCAATGCCAAACCTTTTGCTGGCAGCACCTAGAAGAGGACACATTAGACTGTGTGTGTATGTGTGTGTGTTTCTTTATGTGTGTGTGCTGCTGTGGCTGTCTGAATGTGTCTGTCACAGTGTGACTCACCCATGGCTTTAACAGCTCTGGTTCCTGCGGTGTGCCCGAGCTCCAGGGAGTGAATAAACACTTCCCTTCTCCTCTCTCCTCCGGCCAGGGTCAGCTGTGTACAGGAGGAAACAAAAAATTAATCAGGTATTTACTGAATGTGTGTGTGTGTGTGTGTGTGTGTGTGTGTGTGTGTGTGTGTGTGTGTCACTGCTCTTACCTCAGCCTGGTAGAGCTGCACCAGAACAGGCTGGTCTGCATGTCGGCAGTAATAAAGCACCAGGTCGGCCAAAAGGGGAAGACTCTCCGCGCTGCCACTGCTCACTGACTCATCTCCTCCTTCCTTACAGGCAGTCTGCTTCATAGAGGAAACACACACATGCACACGCACACACACACGCACACACACACACACACACACAGGTTTCAAGTTATGTGCCTCTTCCCCTTCTTCCCTGTCTCGAAAGTGGGATTTAAACTTCTGCATCGAATCAACACTTTGATGTCTGCGTACATGTAGAGCCTACGCTGTACCTTACGCCGTAGCCTGATGTGCACCTCCCCAGAAATGTAACTACACGTCGCAGTGACGCAGCCCTCCTGTCTGTCTCTGTAAGCTGAAACCATTTCCCTCAGTGGAAACAAAGCTTTTATTTACTTTAATTTCACAGAGAAGAAACAATAAATTGTGAAGACAATAAAGCCTCCACAAAAAAAGCATTTTAAGTCTTGTGTGTGATTTATCCTGGCTTCATATGAGCAGAGGAAATCTCTGCTAGCTGCTAGGCTAATTTATACAATGTAAAATGCCATAGGCTTGTGTTAATAACGTTAGCATGTTGTATTTGTTTGGAAAACGTGTTTAGTATAAGACAGTTGTTTTGTCAGTGAACCTTGTGAGCTGTAATGGAGCTGAATTTTGTAACGTTACCTTTGTTAAATGTTGCTGTTGTCCCTGGTTGCATATAGGTAGAGGACAAGTCCACTAGCCACTAGGCTAATTTATACAATGTAAAATGCCATAGGCTTGTGCTAAAAACATTAGCATGTTGTATTTGTGGGGAAAATGTGTCCAGATAAAGACAAGTGTTTGTCTGTGAATGCTGCCAGTTATAGTGAAGCTGATTTGTGTACTTGTGTTTGAAATTGTCTCTATTAAGCCATGTTTAATGTGTTTAATGTGTGTTTTGAATCAACTAAACTTTACAGCACTTCACAGAAACCCCAACGCTGACTAGTGTTTTGGAGGTGTAACTGCACAGTGACACAGACACACCACCACACAAGTGTAAATGCTCATAGATCTGATGCACCAGTATAAATCCTGCTTAACCCGAAGCAGCTTCTCTCTTGACTCATTATGTAATCTATGGACCAGGGTTGAGGACGGTAGCCAGTATGGACGGTACCTGACAGAGGACGTCTGAGGACAGGCTGAGCAGACTGAGGACGTTTCGCTCGTACCAGGGGTCCATCATGCCCAACATCTGGGCTATATCAGTGGTACTGTCCTCCAGTAAACTGCCGTTACTCTCCTGTCAGAGGGAGACAAGAAATGGTGTTAAAATCTCATTTAAAGAAATACATAAACATTTCACGTCACCATAGTATATAACATTACTATTTGTACTACTTTCTAAAGAGGCATCGTTTATAAAGGGTTTCCACAGGAAAGGATAACTTTGTTATTTTCTCACCCTAATTACTGAGGATTTTGTTCAATTGTAACTTTGAATTTGGAAAACTAGCTTAGCTCTGAAGAAGCACAGGAGCAGCACACTGATGATGTCAGAGGGCTGTGATTGGTTGATTGCATGTTGGTCCAGGAACACGATGTGGGATGTTGATCGAGCAGCATGTCCGCTTTAAAGTCATGATGAGCAGGTGTAGCATGGGCCAAGAAAAAAACCATTAAATATTGGAGCAGATCGGTACGACGGAGTATTAGGGCCAGACTAAGATCTTTTTTTTTTTTCGAAATTACGTGACTAAAGTCATAATATTAGGCCACGAGAAAAAAGTCATAATATTACGAGAATAAAGTGGTAATTTTATGAGAACTCAGGCTACAAGAAAGAGCAGTCTACCTCCTGATTTAAAATGAGGAATGTTGAGCATCTTGTGAAGTTATACTTTGGTATAGGTTTCACAAATAAGGAAATACATAATCTTTAGCACATCAGCATCAAATTATGATCAGTATCAGGACTGTGGTCTGCGCTCTCTGAGTGCCCTTCTAGTTAGGAAGTGGTATCTATGAATGCATGAATTAACATTTACATATACAGATAAAAGGCTGAGTGAGCCCTCTCACCACAGACGCAGCAGTCTTGGTTCCTGTCGGCCCTTCAGTCGGTGTGTGTCCTCCCCCTGTGCTTCCTATCGTTCTCTTCTTGGTGGGAACAAAGTAAAACTGCAGTTTGCACGACTTGGTGAGTCGAGGACATTTACTCTCCTTCTGCTGCAGGTCGCTGTACGCCCTGGCCAACCTGCCCGCCTCTCTGTCACCTCCGAACACCACCACTTTGACTAAGGTGGGCACTTCTGCCACATCGCCTTCATCGCAGCTCAGGATCGGCCTCCTGCGGACGCACACGTGCTTCCGCGGGGAAAGAGGATCTGAGCCAGCAGTGGACGGATGCAGAGGATGAGCTTGTCTGGACAGGGAGTGTTTGAGCTGCGAACCAGTTCTTTGTAAGTCTGTGGTAAAATCACCCCTGTAGCCCATACTCTGGACACGGCGGCAGTTGCTCGGGCTGCGAGGACTCTTGAAAAGCGAGGAGAAGCGCTCCACACCTAAGATGGACCTGGACTTCTTTTTGGGTTTCTTTCTAAGCTTTGGTTGGCTCTCTTGTCCTTTCTCTGTGTCCTCGTGTGTCGTGTCCTCGCTGAAGTCACTCTCCACACCTGAGGAGCCAGACGGCGTGGAGACCGCAGACCAGTTGGAGGACAGAGAGTAGCCGGAGTCTCTCGAGGAAGAGGATGTGGTGGAGATGCGGTGGTTTTGAAACTCGTTGTCCGCTTTGTTTGCCTCCACCTCGTCTTCCTCATCCACAATGATGTCGTTATTATCGTCTTCGTCTATCTCTGTTTTCAGGAAACAGTCTGGAGGTGAGTCCAGGTCGGACCCGCTTGTGAGAAGGTAATACAGAACATCTGAAGAAGAAGATATTTGAGAACAGGTTAAAGACAGACCTCTAGTTAAAGGCGTCTGTAGAGTTGTCAAAACTGATCTGATTACCTAAGTTGTCGTTTTCCCAGGAGCATGTGTGACATTTGGGGAGGGGCAGCGCAAAGGTCTCAACAGCCCCTAATGAAAGGAGGAGGTCATGCTCAGGTTAAGGAGGCCCGACCGTTATTTATCTCCACGTTGTCCCAGACATTTTATATTTATATATTCTGTCTCACCAGTATCTGGACAGCCATCGGCAGGAGCAGGAGCCAGCGAGGCTCTCCCTGAGCCTCTCCATGCTCTGCAGCAGAACTCGTCTAGCTGTGCTGAGATCTGCCGCAGAGGCTGCTGTCTCCATGCGGTCCGTCACTGTCTCCATGAGCTGCTCCAGCTCCTCTGGCCTGCTTCGTCTGGAGGAACATTGGGTTGTTTGGTTTAGGAGGAAAACAATAAACAGGAATTGTGCATCTAAAACACGTTGGTTGGTGAGTCACCTGCAGGGCGGTGCGGAGCGCCTGCAGGTCATGACCGGTGCCCAGAGCAGCCTGGAAGGCGTGCAGGATGAGGGTGATGGTGGCGTCTCTGCTGGAGTGCTGGGTGCTGCTCAGCCGCTCGGAGACAGACTGGACCTCTGGAGGGACGTCCTCATCTGGGCTCACTAACAGCACCGTCCTGATAAAATACACACACACACCATCATATACAAGGAGAGCAATGATTTAAAATCTTATAAAATGTCTCAAGATCTCAAACGTTAACCCAAATTAATGTCTTTTTGAAGTGCCATGAAGACATTTAAGATGTATGGAAACAGCAGCCATGTTTAGCTTGTATTAACGGCATTTTCTCATTAAAGTTAGAGTGAACTCACATGGTTTTAGAGCAGTGAATCTCCGGGGAAACACCCTGCTCCATCCGAACCAGTCTTTGAAATGAAATACCTGAAACAAAAGTGGACAGTTTTTTTTTAATCTCAGTGGGTAAACACTGCCCCCGTGTGGTCGCACTGATACATGAAGAATACCTAAACCTTTCATTTTAGATCAGGGCTGTCAAACATACGGCCCATGGGCCAGAACCGGCCCGCCAAAGGGTCCAATCCGGCCCACTAGATGACGAGACTTGAAACTCTATCAGGAGTCTATCCAAACCTATATGACTGGACCATGTGGGACTTTAATTTGAAAGGACAGACACAGGAAGTGTCCACACTCAGCAGTCAGACAGGAGTCAGGTTAATCTCCAGGGCTGGTACCTGCGGTTATTCCACAGGCTAGTTAATAACATGTGGGGCAGGGAATCCAAAGTGTGGGATCATTTTGAGAAGGTGAAGGACCAACCCAAGGTGATATGTAAACTCATCTTCATTGGTCCACTACAAACATGACGTATCATGTGAAACATGGAAGTAGCTACATGCCCATTAGCCCACAGCGTCATTAACAGGCGGCTCGCTCAGTGTGTGACGTGCACTTGGAGATAAAATATAGGCCTATATTAATGAAGGTTCATTAGTACGGTTTGTATTTCTCTGTAATGTAGCACAGTGTTAACAATGTTACTGAGACTATTCTTTCTCACACCTTCAACTCAAACCACCAAAATATATCATTTCATCATTACATTCATATCACAAACATGAGGGACACTAGTCCACTGATGGACCGTAACGAGGACTGTTGGTCCACTAGGAATATTCTTAGTCGGGGACAGCCCTTATTTTCGGATTCTCCGTGGAGGCATGCAAGAACAACAAAGTTTTATTCATGAATTCACCAACACAGGATGAATAATCGACATACAAATAATCAGTACTTCAGTAGCTTTAAGTGCTTCTGGTGCTGAACCACTGATTTAAACTAAACTTTCCATACTTTAAAGAAAACAGTGACACAACATTCAGCCTTCGAGTCAGTACAGAAAGCGTCAGTGGTACCTGGTGCTTTGAGCTCCTGCTGGATGATAATCAGCAGGCGTTTGCAGGCGGAGCTGCACGGCTCAGGCCAGGACAGGAAACTATGGAACAACAGGTACGCCTCCTGCAGCACGCCGCAGTCTGGAGCCACATGAGGAGCCTGAGAAGTAAACAAGTAACCAGGGTAAATAAGAAACAGAATAAAGTGGAAGAATCTGCGCTTGTTCCTTTACTTACTCCACCAACTCACTTTGAGGAGGGTTGAAGAGAACAGGAGGGTGAGGGGCACCACCAGCTCGTACTGACTCTCCTCTAACACCTGTTCAGAAACATAAAATCATGATTTGAAACACACTGTCATTCCTCATATTACTTTCATGATGTTGTTTTTCAGCTCTTGACCTCCTCTGTTTTCCTCAGTATCTTCTGTAGAAGGATGAGGAAGTTGTGCGGATCTCTCTTCACAAGTTCCTCCAAACACCAGCGGTTTATGCACAGCCCTGCTGCAGACACACACAAACACACGACTTGTTTCTCCTTTTAGGTTTCACTCTGACAACAGGCAGTAAACATGCTATTTAGATACACACGTTAACTAATACTCAGAGGTCGCTGAGTGAAAGCAAAATGATTACACTACTCTCCCTTGTTGCTGAAAGTCTGAATGAAGTTATTACAGTTAAGTGTTTCAAAACTGAGCTTGCATTAACCACCATGACACTCTCTGTCACTCTCGTGTCACCACTTTCGATTCCCCTTTTGTCGCCATAAGATGGACAGTATGTTCCCTGTCGTTTGCTGGTTGCTGTGTATCAATTGTTTAACATGTTAGAAATCTACTTAACGTCGTAATGAAGTTCAGCAGCAGCGTGTCAGGATGTGTACAAACTGGTTTCAACATTGGTTTTAAGATATTATCTGTGCTTTTCGCCACATGTAGATTTCTGGTGTAACTTGAAGCCCTGAGTTATGTTATATTTCCAGCACTGTTTCTGAATGTTATAACCATTAAAGGCAGGTATGTGATTGGGGCTTACCGTTCCAGAGTTGCTTGTCAGGAGTGTCCAGACCCAAGCTGCTGAGGCAACGCTCGAGGACATGCTGGATACGATCCTCAGTGCACGAGCTCTGCTCCATCCTCAGCATCATCTTCTGCAGAGGCATCACAACATCCACAGAATATACAGGAGATAAACATACAGGAAGTCCCAGAATAAAAAACAAGAATCACACCCTATTATTGTGTTCCAGTAAACCAATATATTATGTCTCTTCAGTAGTCCAAACTTCCTGTTACTGCTGTTGCCAACACTCCATAACCATTATTGTTCCTCTCCAGAGACAATCAAACATAATCAGGAGGACACAGCTCGCACAAACAGAGGTGCGAGCACAAATGTCCACGGCAGAGACGTCAGGGCAGAAAATACAGCCTGCCACTTCCTTCTAAAACCAGTGAGTCACAGACTGTGTGTGAGGACCGGAGATGAGCTGGTCGAAAGAGGCAGCCACAGCCTCTTCTGCTTCTCTACTTCTACTTCATTCTTAAAATCAGCGGCTGACGCCAGATTTCATGTGACTCAAAGTGGGACGGAAAATTATCTTACAAAAGGACAACTTCCTGTTTTATCATTATCAGTCATTATTAACAAACAGAACCAAGTTTGTCAGAGTTATATAACGAGGAGCATAAATGTCAGTCAAGGCTGAAGAATCGTTCAGCTGTGTTAAAGCTACAAACCCAGTGAAGAACAACAGTTATGAACAAAACACACATTTCTGGAATTTGCTTACTACAGATCACATGACACCTGTGGTCAGGGTGCGCAGACATTTTATGACAAACAAGTAAAACCACGCTGACCACACAATGAAATGGACAATTTTGGAAACCATAACATTTCACTGGGGTAATTACGGACATTTCCCAAGGCAGGGCCTGTTTCACTGCCTATTGTGATTGATTTAGAAAGAAAAAATCATCTAAGACTGTCATGAGACTTCCCTCTGATGAGAAAAATATTTTCCTCTTAAGTATATTTGGCTCGCAGGATGTCAGTGTGCATACGGAAGCTACAATTGTGCCCAGCTGTGGCAGATGTGTCACTGTGACCACTGTTGAATAATGTGTGCAGTGACACGACTGGAAAACTGGGGTCACCTGAGCCCGTCAAAACAGGAAGAGGCCTTCCGGGAAGCACTGATGTAGCACTAAGACGGGACAGGGGGAGAACCTGCATCTGAACTGGTTGAAATATAATAAAGCGTGTGTGTCAAGTGTTGTAATCCCTTCACTAACACAGGTCATGTTCAATATGGGTTCATTCAGTTGATTTCAAACTGAATCACTGGATTTTGACACTAAGCTACTGACTAAATAAAAGTGGGTATTGTTCCAATAAAGTCGAGTATTTCTCATACAGTTTAACTGCCAGTGATTTTTTAGTTTGTTTGGTCAAGTTTGCATCTGTACTATGAGCTTTAGAAGCTTTGTGTCAACCACTTATCCATTACTTTAAGCCCTGGGTCTTCAACAGGGGGTCTGCAACCCATTAGGGGTCCTTGGAGTTACTGTAGGAGGGCCGCCAAGTTATTGTTTGATAATCTAATTTAAGTTTTGTTTGTTATTTTTTGTCAAAAAATAAAATTTAACATGAGCACAACATATTAGCAAAGATAAATCGACTGTCAGCTGAGGGATCCTTAGCCTGAAAAATGCTGAAGACACCTGCTAAATATAACTATTTCAACTGTTTCATCCAATACTTAGTACTTAGTATTTCGATTGTTTTGCTTTTAGCTAATTATTTTATCTGCTTTATCCTTCACTTTTAGCTAACTATTCTAACCATATATCCATAACTTTTGGCTAACTATTGAAGGCATTTATCCATTCATTTTAACTAACTACTTTAGCCATATATCCATTACCTTTAGCTAACTTATTTTAGCATTTATCCATGATTTTTATCAAACTATTTCAACTGTTTATCCATTACTTTTAGCTAACTCCTTTAGCCATAAATTCATTACTTAAGCTAACTCTTTTAGCCATATATAATTTACTTTTAACTAACTTTTTAGCTCCATTACCTTTAGCTTACTATTTTAGCAGTAAGCCATTATTTTTAGCTAGCTGTTTTGGCCATTTATCGAATTACGTTTAGCTAACTATTTTAGCAATTTATCCATATTACTTTTAACTAACACACTGTACAAACTGTTTATCCATTACTTGTGACTGTTTCATTTTTTACTTTCTGCTAACACTTGAAATTGTACAATTCCAAATGTTTACTTTGCGCTAACTATTTCATCTGTTTACTTGTAGCTATTTAAATATTTTATCCATTACTTTAAGCTATGTATTTGTTCACATGGTGGTTTTCATGCTCTCCAACTGACTCAGTACTATGTGGATTTATTGTCTTTACTCCAATCACACTTCTATTTTTATTGTTATTATTTTAGATTTCTTGTATTTGAACCTGCAGACGTACCCCGAGGTTGGAATCCCTGTCATCAAGTAGTAGCTAGCCAACACAAGGGATTATCTGACGATAGGCTATATGTGATGATGATTTTACAGTCAAGATCGCAGCATCAGTCTATCAATAAAATAAGTTTAAACTTTGAACTACAAAGCATGAAACAACAACATGCACACAGCAGCACAGCCTTCTGCATAAACCATGAAGACAGACATACATTCAGTGCAGCAGGGCAGCAGCTCTGAGCTCTGAAGTACCTGCATATCCAGCTGCTGCAGCCAAGCCGATTCAATCATTTGTCCACTGAGGAAGCAGGTGTTAGTCCATTGTATGTTTGAGGATATATTGTGCAGCACTTCCATGCAAACCTGACTGTTACTGCCACAATGCAAAAACACTGCTCTCTGCTGCTGCTTCTTTAAACACTACGATTTTTTAATTTGCTTTAATTGCACAAAGTGAAGGGAGGATGGCTGCCCCTTACAATATAAAGACAGCGTCATTATTCTTATCATGTTATCTTTCAATAAAGAAAAAAAAACACACTGCTGAGACTCAACAACCTATTAAATGCTTTGCAAAACAAACTTTATGTAGCCTAGTTCTGAATTCACTGATAAAGGCCTGCAGCAGCGTTTAAAAGAAGGGGAACAGGAAACATGCAGAGCTTGAACAACACTTTGCAGTTTGATCTGATGGAAGTTATGTAACAGGTTTGTTCCTTCTAGAGAGGCAGTAAATAGACATGGTAAAAATATATTAAATAGCTCCTCTGGCCAACCTGAGACAGGCACAGGACATGTGATTCAGATACATGTAAGATGCTGTGAAGATATTAAAGCATAAAAAGAGATTAAAAATGAAAAAGTGTCAGACATGAGTCTCACCCATCGACTGTTGTAATCAGTGTCCTCAATCATCCCAGATCAACCACAGCTGAGCAACGGAGGGAAACAATACCGAGACCACATCCTCCTGTGTTGGTGCTTTTCAAAAATAGACCCTCCGACTGCAGAGTCAGAGAGCGTGTGCTGCAAAACAGGAACTGAATGAGTCTTTAGGCTGAGGTGGTTCACATAAGACGATCTACTGATGTTGTAGGAGGAGTCTTTCACATGACAGAGCTCATTACTGACATATTAATCACACAAAATAAATATTTTATCTCATTAACCTAGGTGTACTCATGCATAATGCCCCAGGTTAAGGTCTTTATTGTGAGCTGCTGTTTACATATACTCACAAGTCTTTTACAAAGTCATACATGACACCTTTATGTCTTACGTTTGAAGGTCTCCACCGTTAATAACCACTGAGCGCAACAAGTGGCAAATCAGAGAGCTAAATCTTTAACTGTAAAGCGATGACAGCTTTTAGTGGTTTGTAGCTTTTCTACTGCTTGTGTCTACACAGCAGTTTAATCAAAGTAGTTTGTAGCTATTCTACCTTGTTAATGTAAGTTAAGATCAAGGTTTGAAACCAGTTTTATGTTTGCTGAAAATTAAAAAATAAAAAATACAAATTTATTTTTTGTTATTTGAGCTATCCTGCAGGAAGTAGCCATCAGAAGATGGGTACACTGTGGTCATAAAGGGATGGACACGGTCAGCAACAATACTCAGGTAGGCTGTGGTGTTTAAACCATGCTCAGTTGGTACTAAGAAAATCTCCCCCACACCATGACACCAGCAGCAGCAGCCTGAAGCCTTGATACAAGGCAGGATGGATCCATGCTTCCAAATTCTGAGCCTACCATCTGAATGTGGTTTTTCCAATCTTCTATTGTCCAGTTTTGGTGAGCCTGTGTGAATTGTAGCCTCAGTTTCCTGTTGTTAGCTGACAGGAGTGGCACCTGGTGTGGTCTTCTGCTGCTGTAGCCCATCTGCTTCAAGGTTGGACGTGTTGTTGCTTCAGAGATGGTCTTCTGCACACCTTGGTTGGAACCAGTGCTTATTTGACTTCCTGTTGCCTTTCTATCATCTTGAACCAGTCTGGCCATTCTCCTCTGACCTCTGACCTCTGGCACCAACACTGGATATTGTCTCTTTTTGGGACCATCCTCTGTAAACCCTAGAGATGGTTGTGGTGAAAATCCCAGTAAATACTCAGACCAGCCCGTCTGGCACCAACAACCATGCCACGTTCAAAGTCACTTCAATCACCTTTCTTCATCATTCTGATGCTCCGTTTGAACTTCAGCAGCTCGTCTTCATCATGTCTACATGACTAAACACACTGAGCTGCTGCCACGTGATTGGCTGATTAGCTATTTGCGTTAACGAGCAGTTGAACAGGTGTACCTAATAAAGTGGCCGGTGAGTGTATATTGAGGAGGACACATTCCACCCAATAGTCAAATATACTCAGAATATCAAGGTGTTGCTAAAAAATATAAAGAAGAAAAAACTGCCATAGCACGACAGGCAACCACTCACCGCTGCAAATTTGATCGTCATAAAAAAACCTGAAAAAATGTCTAATATTTTGGTGTACTGCAGCTCTGCATGTGGTTTTTGCAAACTGTTGCCACACCCACAGCAGAAGCCGTTGCTCAACTGCAGTCGGTACAGTCAGTGTCAAACACTGTGCTGTCTCTGTTTCATTACTCTAACACTTATTGTCAGTGGAGAAAACTTCAGTTGTTTTTAACTTCGGTCCAACAGCGCTGTCACACAAAATATGAGTTATGATTTAGAGTAGGAATCTTGTTTGTGGCAAATTTGGAGAAATTCCATCACGGCGTTCCTGAGATATCATGTTCACGCGAATGGGACAAACAGATGTACGTTTGTACGAACATATGCACTTACAGTGGGGACGGACAGCCCAAACACATAATGCCTCCGGCCATGGCTATGTCCTGCACGGAGACATAAAAATCAATCATATTAAAAAGTGAAAAACCTGATTATAGGCTGTATCACTGTTTATTGTGTTTTTATAAAGTGTTTTATGTCGTAAAAATGCTGTAAAAAAGGTCACAGTATAATTAATCATAAAAACGTCATAGTGTGTGCACTCTTCCTGTGCAGCCCTCCCATCTTATGCTGGTTCCACTAAAACAGTGTTTCTTTGTGTCCAAGGCACACCACAGGGCTAGCCAAAATCTCAAGGCACACCTGTATTTACATCTGTGTACAATCACTTCTATATCAGAATCAGAAATACTTTATCGATCCCCAGCGGGGAAACTGTTGGCGTTACAGGTGCTCCTTACAAGTGCATAAAGATGTAACGTACAGTGCAGTTAGAAGTGAAAATATAAGAAAATATAACAAGATTATATACAAAAAAAAATATAGTGACCTGAGATACAGAATGGAAATAAGAAAAATTAATAATTATGTACATAATGTCCCTCATGGTTCAATTATATGTTTATATAGCAGTGTAAATAGAGTTGTTGCACAAGTTAAATTATTGCACAACACGTGTGTTAAGAAGAAATGTGGAATAAATGCGTAATAATTTACTGGTTGAGTTGTTGACTTGACAGTCCAAGGGCCACTCAGAGGGAGGAGCTGTACAGTTTGATGGCCACAGGCAGGAATGATTTCCTGTGGTGCTCAGTGGTACATTTTGGTGGTACTGAAAGCACTCTTGTGCCTGACCAGCTCATGGTGGAGTGGGTGTGAGACACTGTCCAAGACAGATACATAGAAAATCCTGAGCATAGTCTGACATAACGTGTGCTGTCATTTGATGCGTCACACATGCAAATATCGACAAACAGGATCCCTGTGAAGTTTGTCTAATTTGAATTTAAATTAAATTGAATTTGAATGAGTGTGCACAACATACTGATACAGTCAACTGAACATTAAAAGGCCCAGATGACTATTGCAATAATAATGTGTGGTAATACAAAATCCCACAGCACACCATCTGTGGGACCCTTATCTGACATGTTTGTTTCAAAACCCTAAAGGGAGGGGTTGCAGAAGAGAGTGAGAGTGAAAAAGCCCCCCACCCAAAGTTTAAACTACGGCCCTGATTTGGAAAACAACCTAATTCAACTATATTCTAACGGCGAGGGTGAGATCTCTCTTGTTCAGATGTACAGTAAACCTTTCAGGAAATGGCACATATGCAACAAGTATTTGTGCAACAAAGGTCAGCCCTGGAGGTTGCTGCTTGATCTACTCTCACTTGCAAATCATGCAAACATGTGTGTATTATTTGTTGCTACATAAAAACATATTGTGCGGCAGAAGTCTTGTTTTTAAAGCTATAAATAAATGTGTTATCTTTTTTCTGTATCGTCAAATCACAAGATTCCACAGCATCATACACTCATTGGTTCCTTCTGACCTTTTACGAGCACTGTTGCAGGATTTTTGCAACAGGACACAATCTTTCTACATGTCAGTGTCACAGTGTGTCTTAGCCGGTCTTTGTAATCATGTGTAGTTGCTGTTTTTGCGTTTTTATGGTTCATTTCTAGTATATATTAACATACTTTTTGGCTTTTTTTTATTTTGTATTGTGTATTGTTGTTCTGTGTTGGTGTCTGTCTTGGCCAGGAAACTTTGGAAAAAGAGATTTTTAATGCCAACAGGTTTTTCTAGTTAAATAAAGAAACATAATCTCTAAACTGGGACCAAAGAAGTGTATGCTGTTTCAACATGTAGTACCACAGATCTGCCGGAAGATGTCGCTGCTCCCTCTCCCTGCGTAGAGGCACTCCAAAGGCTCCTCTCCTGTGAATGAGTGGACCCCCTTTCTCCCATTATAACAGAGAGGGAATGGGACAGAAAGAGATAGAGGTGAGCAGAGGTGTGACTGAGAGGACAGGCAGAGGCAGAGGGACACTCAGAGCCAGCTGGGCTTTTGCCATCTCTTATTTTTATTTAGGGATTTCAAAGAGGGGGGAAAGTGTAGCAGTAGTTTTTCGTGCGTAAACGGGATAGGTTGTTCTCCAAATTGTTAGGAGTTCACTTTCAGACTGAGCAGTTTATTTGGAGGGAGAGTCCTGGGTTTCTTTGCCTCGTAAGAATATTTTATTTTGCTTGTGCGTCCAAGTCCTCCACATCAGAGCATCATTTATTGTCATGGTTTTGTCTTGATTTAAGAATGAATTATTAATCTTGATTATTTTGTGTCGTTGCATTTCAGCGCCAGAGTCCCTGCGGTGCACGGATTACAATGCAAAGGATTTTGGAGGTTTGGGTCACCTTGGTGACAGTGTCCGCGCTGACCGAGGGGGTCTTTGGAGGATACGGGCTCAGCATGTTCGCTGCACAGTCGTCCCCTCCGGACCCGTGCTATGATGAGAACGGGAACCCTCGGAGGTGCATCCCCGACTTCGTCAACTCCGCTTTCGGTAAGGACGTGCGCGTATCCAGCACCTGCGGCAACCCCGCCGCCAGGTACTGCGTGGTGACCGAGAAGGGCGAGGAGAGGACGCGGGACTGTCACACGTGCGACGCCGGGGATCCCAAGAAGTCCCATCCACCTGCGTATTTAACAGACCTCAACAACCCTCACAACCTCACCTGCTGGCAGTCTGAAAACTACGTGCAGTATCCGCAGAACGTCACCCTCACCTTGTCGCTCGGGAAAAAGTTTGAGGTCACCTATGTGAGCCTGCAGTTCTGCTCACCTAGACCCGAGTCCATGGCCATCTACAAGTCCATGGACTACGGCAAGTCGTGGGTGCCGTTCCAGTATTACTCCACTCAGTGTAAGAAAATGTACAACAGGCAGAATAAAGCAGCGATAACCAAGCAGAACGAGCAGGAGGCCATCTGCACGGACTCCCACACGGACATGCACCCTCTGACAGGTGGACTCATCGCCTTCAGCACCCTGGACGGGAGACCCTCGGCGCACGACTTCGACAACTCCCCGGTGCTGCAGGACTGGGTCACGGCCACCGATATCAAGGTGATCTTCAGCCGGCTTCACACTTTCGGAGACGAGAACGAGGACGACTCGGAGCTGGCCCGAGACTCCTACTTTTACGCGGTGTCGGACCTTGCAGGTCGGAGGAAGGTGCAAGTGCAACGGGCACGCTTCGAAATGCGTCAAGGACAGAGAGGGGAATCTGGTTTGTGAGTGCAAACACAACACGGCGGGACCGGAGTGCGACAGGTGCAAACCTTTCCACTATGACCGACCATGGCAGCGCGCCACGGCCCGGGAAGCCAACGAGTGTGTCGGTAAGGCTTCTCCTCTTTTGCTCCCCCTGTCTCATTATTTTAGCTCCTCAAATCTGATTTTATTTAATTAAATTATTCGATTCATTTTAAATGTGCTGCCACAAATACGCATGATCACTGTGTCCTGTCTTTACGCACAAAATATTTACGCACACATGTACTTTAATTTACTGGGAATGAAACACAGATACAACCCTCCTCTTCACGATTTTGTTCTAATGAAATGTTGGTGCTAAAGGCTCAGATAAATAGGTGGTAATCTGACTTAATTAGGGTCTAATTAATTTGATTGTGGCTCAACAAATCCTGGTTGAGGCGAAGACAGAGGAGAAGGCCTCGAGTTGAAATCCCATGACCTAAACAATAAAAGAACCTAAATATTAAAATCAAGACACATTTAAATTAAACATTTAAACCTAATAAAATTGAATACTATTCGAATATCAATCTGTTCTGTCACTGTTATTATTATGACTTTTAATGAGTCCAAAACAAAGTCACAAAAAGTGACATTTATTTACATAAATACATTCTCTAATTTTAAATAAATTCAATGTAAATAAACAGCAAATTATTGAAATAAAATGTTAAATTCAACGACACCGTTTTGTCAGAGAAATTGATATTTATAAACATCAGATCGGCCTTTTTAAAAAAAATATAAAAACACACATTTTACAGCAGACATTGCTCCAAGTGTTGCGCCATTTTTCCTGTACGCTTAGATAAAATAATAATAATAATTAAGTGCTGTTTCCAAAGCTTCAGAGGCTGTTTGTTTTGTTCAGTGACAAATGTATTTGCTGACCCCTGATTTTTTATCAACATTCAGAAGAAAAGAAAAGCCAGGAAGTCATTTCCACAAACAAAGTGCGCCTGTCCGAATGCGTAATTACGCTTTGACCCGTGTTTCCGACTGTAGTAGCGCTTTAATAGGAAGGAAACATTGCAGCTGCGGAGATAGACTGCAGGGGCGTGTTGTGTTTCCATAAGCAGGTGCTATTACAGATTGGATGGGCGATTAAGGCGGTTTTATTGACATTTTTGGCACGTAGAGTATAAACTGCCACTTTAGAGCCAGTAAACTATTCAGAGAGGAGGACAAAGCGCCGAGGTAATTTGAAGCCTGATCTGAGTTTTTATCCGTGCAGAGTGTATTTGCTGTGATGCTTATTTTCAACAGAGCAGGGGGGTGTTATATCAACAGCTCAAGCCCCCCTGAGCTCCAGAAACAAACCTGGAAAAGTAACAAGTTCTGACAGTGCCATGGTTTGCTTAACCAAACGGAACAAGTGAACAAGTTGTTCCCCTTGGCCTCCGCCTTTTGCCTCTGCAAAGCCAGCATCTCGGTGTATTTTACTAAAACAAAAGGTTGTCACTTGTGGCATCCATCTCGCTGTCAGTGGGAGGCCCCCCTTTCACCATCCCGCTTTTTGTGTGAGCGGTGTCATCAGATAAAACCGCAGAGAAGCCAGACTGAGCATGTCTTCCAAAGAGGAAATAATAAGGGTGGCCTGACACCTATCCATGAAAGAAGAAGACCCAGGGGAGGGGTTGTTTCCATTGAGCAGTGGGTCCATATGGTCTGGCGGTGGGGATGCAGAGTGGTTGGTGCTAATGATCTGTCTGGATTTCTCCTCCTCGCTGTGGGACATTCAGATATTGAGAGAAGAGTGTGAAAGAGAGGTGTGTGTGTTGTGTCTCACTCACTGGCTGCAGGCATCAAGGAAGTCAGACTAAGTGAGTTTCCCATGACTTTGCTTGCAGGGTTGCCATCATTTTGTCAAGAGGCATTTATGTTGGCAGCAGCAGCTTTCACATTCCTATCAGCTGGAGTTGCACAATTTACAAATGTATTCATAAAACCAGGGCTGGAGCCAGAGGGGTGGACAGGGTGACACAGGACTGCCCCACAGAAACTGGTGCCTCGCCCAACACAGGCAGAAGGTGACAGAGAATAGGTTTGTTAGTGTCATGGATGGACAGAGACGCGCTGGACCAGAACTCCTGTTAACATTCTTCTGTTGGAAACTTAATCAAATTACTAAAAAGAGTCACAAAACAACCATGAACCACCACAAAAAGATGCAGATGACCAACAAGGGAAAAGAAACAAAAGAAGAAAAAATGATGACTACAAAGAGATACGAACTCACTATCAAGTGATGCAAAATGATCATAAATCGACATAAATAGAATAAAAAGAAATGCAAAACGACTACAAATAGATGCAAACTATTTTAAAGAGACACAAACTGGTGTCTCTAAGTGATGCAAAATGACCACAAAGAGACAAAAACTGACTACAAAGAGAAGCAATGACCACACAGTGATGCAAAATGACCACAAAGACACAATCCAGTTACAAAGTGATACAAAATGATTGCAAAAACGTACTAAAAAGAGAACCACAATGACCACAAAGTGATTTAAAATGACCACAAAGAGACACAAAACAACTGCAGAGATGCAAAATGATCATAAAATGGCTACAAAGGGACAGATAACAACCACACAGATGCAAAAGGACTCTAAAGTCAAGTCAAGTCAAGTCATCTTTATTTATATAGCACATTTCATACAAGCATAAACTCAATGTGCTAAAGTGATCCCAAAATGATGTAGATGTCTACAAATGGATGCAAACCTCCCACAAAGAGATACAAATGACCATAAAGTGATGCACAATGACCACAAAGAGACACTAAATGACTAAACAAAGATGCAAAATGACCCAAAAGTCATGCAAAGACTACAAAGAGACACAAAATGGTGACTCTAAGTGATGCAAAATAACCACAAAGTGTCACTAAGCAAGTACACAGAGATGCAAAATGACTCCAAAGTCATGCAAACAGACCACAAATAGATGCAAAAAATGATGCAAAGTAAATCCAAAGTGATGCACAATGACCACAGAGACACAAATTGACTACAAAGAGAACTACAATGACCACGAAGGGATTCAAGATGGCTACAAAGGAGTGTAAAATGACCACAGAGACGCAAAGCAGCTACAGAGATGCAAAATGACTGTGAAATGACGCCAAAGTGACGCAAAATGACCACAGACATAAGAGGACTACAAAGAGAGGCAAAATGACCAGAGACATGTGACATGAGACTAGAAACAGATGCAAAATGATCACAAAGTGAAGTTAAACGACCACAAAGAGATGCAAAAAGACCAAAAAATGATGCAAAGTAGCTCCAAAGAGACACAAAATGACTACAAAGAGACACAAAACAACTACACAGAGATACAAAATGACTGTAAAATGATCCCAAAGAGATGCAAACCTTCCACATAGAGATGCAAAATGACCAGAGAGAGACATAAACAGACTACAAGGAGACACAAAACAACTACACAAAGATGCAAAACGGGTGGGGGTACTTCATATTACTGTGTCCAGGGGTCTGGCTCTATGTGGAGTTAATATTATTTAATATTTATTGTTTATTTGGCATTTATTTCTTAATGTAATGAAACTATACATTAAGTGAAGTCTACTCTCACTAAGAACCAAAAATCTGAACATTAACTCATTTTACAAATAAATAAAACTTGCAGACTGAAATCTTAACACTTGTATTAATGCACGATAATGTTTGACTATGACCCATAATCATTTATGTAGAGGAATGAATGAGGCTGAGAAACACACACACACACACACATATGGTAACACATGAGGCTCTCCTGTCCCAGGCAGCTGCTTCATATTCTCTCCATGTTCAGCGTAGCACTGACCCCTGACAGTCAGGCCCCCGCTCCTCTCCGGCCTGACTGATGGGCTGTGAAGGGAACTGTGGGAAACTTCCACTTGCCAAGTGGGTTTTGAGGCGAGTTGAAAATGGTAGCCTCAGTCACTCATACGTGTAATTTTGCACATTTGTCCAATTCTAACTGTGTTTTTGCTGTCACTGCGCCATGCGATGTTCTGTGCTATGAGTCAGCTGGAGGTTCAGTCACTCTTGTTTCTTTACACGTTTGATGTGCTTTCACAGTAAACTTTCATTGTCACATGTCTGCTCTTACGTTTGGCAGACGCTTATCTGGCTTTAGATGTTTCTGATATAAAGGAAATCTTAAAGAGAGTCTTGTAATTTAAGCAAACCATGCAGCCTTGTGGAATATAAATCTGTGATCACAGCGTCAGTTACTATCTGTGCTCGTAGAGAGTATTTTGTTTTGTGCTCTGCTCAAAGTGTTTTATTAAACCTACGCAGAAATTTGTGTGAGGAAGAGCCGACACGTTTGCCACCCACAAGGTAGCTGAATTAGGATATGATTGTATCAATTGCCTGCTGGCCCTGCTCCCAGTCTGTGCAGCACGTACTGGTACTCTCTCCAACAGCTCTAATAATAGAGTGCAGAATATAAATGCATGCTCACTTGTTTTTTAAAGAAGCAGCAGGTTTGATGATAAATATGGAGAAAGAGAACTGAGAGCACAAATGCAATGTTAAAATCAGAACTATAACTGCCTTTATGTCCTGTGATGAAATGAGACCAGTGGTGTCCATACTTATTCATCAGACATACAGCCCTGTCACATGGACTCAAATACCGCCATTATCATGCTCAGAATGTGTTCACTTAAATTTTAAAATGATTTTAAATTGGATGTTCAACACTGTTCAGTAGAACTGGATATTGCTTCAATAATGTTTTTATAAAATCAGATTGTCTAAGTTTAGGTTGATTTCATCATGTTCGCATTCGTATTCCCTCTTGGATTGATAAAAGCCAGACATTTTCCCATTTATTGATTTTTTTTAAACTATATACTGCAACTATTCATCTATTACTTTTAGCTAATTATGTCACTCATTTATCCATTTCCTTCAGCTGACAATTTTTACTGTTTTTACATTACTTTTTAAAACCGTTTTGACCATTTATCCGTTACTTTTAGGTAACCATTTAACCACTTAGCCATAAGCTAACTATTTCAACCCTTATCTGTTACTTTAAGCTAACTATTTTAACCATTTAATAACTTTTAGTGAACTATTTAACCACTTAGCCATAAGCTAATTATTTCAACCATTATCCGTCACTTTAAGCTAACTATTTTAACCATTAATCTCTAACATTTAGCTAACAATTTCAACCATTTATCTGTTACTTTTAGCTAACTATTTTAACCATTTATTTCTTACTTTCAGCTAACTATTCAACCACTTAGCCATAAGCTAACTATTTCAACTATTTATTCTTTGCCTTAAGCTAAATATGTTTAGCTAATGTTTCCAATTTTATCCATTTATTTGTCCGTTATTTATGCATTTAAGATAGCTAACTATTTCATTCATTTTTCAATTACGTTTAGCTAACGTTCAATGATTTATTCAAACCACTTATTTTTAGCTAACGGTTTAGACGTCTCTGTTTGATGGCTAACCAGTTTCACACACTCTTGCAGCACGTGGCGTTCAGGTGTCACAGCTGACTCAATATGGACATATAAAGTATTTTTAAATCAAATTGTTGTTTCACTGCTTCTCTACAGTCTGACCCCTGGTTGGAAATCACTGGTCTAGACACATCAGATCAGTCAGAGTGCTTTGAGAAAACTGCGTACGTGTCTCTGAACTACAACCCAGTTGCATGACAGCAGCCCAGAGACAGAGAGGGGACAGACTGGTACAGACAGGAGGAAACCAGACTCTTACAGTACAATGGCACCACATTTACCACGGTCTACTTTACAGAGCCACTCCACATCTGACGTCGCATTCCCTGTTTAGTTTACGATAATTTGAATCACGAGATGCTTTTAGGGACACGGGCTCACAGTCGTCGGGGTCCATGTGGCTCTGTGGGACCACTGACACTGTTTCTGCTGATGGTGAACATGCCGCTGCCTCCCCTGGGTTGCCAGGTTGGGCCAGGCCTGCTCACCATCTGGGTCTCATTTCAGCTCCATGTGACGGGAGAGAAGCATTTCTGTAAAGCATGATGTCATGGACGTTCTTCTGTCTCCCTCGTCCTCTGGTATTTTGGTTCCTTCGTTCTCGCTCCTTGTTCTCTGTCTCTCCCCGTCAGTCGCTCTGTGCCAACGCCAGCGGACAGTCAGCCATTTCCATTTAATTTGTAAGCTTAGACATATTTGAGGGTTTTGATTTTTCACATGAAGTTAGTCAACAATAGCCAGAGGACACGGCTATTTCTGCGGTTGTTTTTGTTTTGTTGACTCCTGTTTTGATGGGTTTCATGTTTAAATACATTAGCTTAACATATTGAACGCTGCAGTAATGGAAACAGGCTGCGTTTAGAAGCAACAGTTGTAACGTGCAACAGTTGTAGTGACGGCATTGAGACAGTATTTTACTGTCATACTGAAGCATCCATGACTCCTCAGGCTCTGACCTTTGACCTCGCTCTGGTAGGCAAAGAGAAGTTTCTCTTTGGGGGTGAATTTAGTGGTAAAGATTTAAAGAGGACTTTGGTCATGCAGAAATGAGAGTTTCTTTTAACTGAATGAGAGAACACACAAAAAGGGAAAACAAGTAAATGTGATTGTGAGCGTCTTGCTCTTGTTGTGGGTTGTTTGTTTGGATGCTCATTAGTGATTACAGAGGCAACAGTTTCCCCGGGGTCCATAACAACCTTAACAACATTACGACCTACAGACGTGCTGTGCAAATAGTTTAAATAAGGCCAAGACCTCAACACTACAAATTGCATTTCATCAGGCTGACATGGATACAAAATGCTCTTTGGTTGGGGTGTGGGCGAGGATGGAAACTGTTGTTTTTGCAAATCTGAAACTGAAGATGTTGCATTTATTTTGGTTCTGTCCTCATGTGGCAGCTTTTTGGATGACTATCAGAAGATGGTCTGCATCAAGTTCGATTTTTTTAAACAATGTGCCTTCAAGCAATAATACTTACTGAATTAAGAAGTGGTTGTCCGAGCATTTTAAATACTTTTATGTTATCAGGAAAAAGATTTATTTTTGATTCGAAAGGAAAAGAGGGATTGACGTTCTCCTGTTTTCTGTCTTTTTAAAACATTTCTTCGTTTTAGACGCAGGCCTGGGCGATATGGACAAAAATTCACATCTCGGTATTTACAGGCTGAACGGTGATATACTATATATCTCGGTATTTTCCGAGAAATGGGCTACATGTTTTCAGCTGCAAGTCAAAGCCACATTTGAGATGTCAAAAGGACTTTTAGAAAAACAGACTGTGATCAAAATAAAATGCTAAAACAGAGATTTTTTCACGGTTTGAAAATTTGCAGCTGCACAACAGTTACACCACCAAAACACTAGTCAGCATTAAGGTTTCTGTGAAGTGATGTAAAGTTTAGTTGATTCAAAGCACACATTAAACACACATTAAACATGGCTTAATGGAGACAGTTTCAAACACAAGTACACAAATCAGCTTCACTATAACTGGCAGCATTCACAGACAAACACTTGTCTTTATCTGGACACATTTTCCCCACAGATACAACATGCTAATGTTTTTAGCACAAGCCTATGGCATTTCACATTGTATAAATTAGCCTAGCAGCTAGCAAACTTTTCCTCTTCTCATATGAAGTCAGGGACAACAGCAACATTTAACAAAGGTAACGTTACAAAATTCAGCTCCATTACAGCTCACAAGGTTCACCGACAAAACAACTGTCTTATACTAAACATGTTTTCCAAACAAATACAACATGCTAACATTATTAGCACAAGCCTATGGCATTTTACATTGTATAAATTAGCCTAGCAGCTAGCAGAGATTTCCTCTGCTCATATTTCAGCCAGGATAAATCACACGCAAGACTTAAAATGCTATTTTTGTGGAGGCTTTATTGTCTTCACAATTTATTGTTTCTTATCTGTGAAATTAAAGTAATGGTTTCAGCTTACAGAGACAGACAGGAGGTCTGCGTCACCGTGACGTGTAGTTACATTTCTGTGGAGGTGCACGTCAGGCTACGGCTCTAAAAAGTGTTGCAGGAGAGTGTGAGAGAGGAGAGATGCACACTGGTATGCTTTATGTAACGCAACTTGACCCCATATTGATATAAACGCTGTTGTCTAAATCTATATCCTGCTTGAAAATATATCGATATATCGTACATGGTCGTTATATCGCCCAGCCCTAGTTAAAGGGCATTATTGCTACAAGGCAATGGAAAATGAATGGCTACGAAAATAGATGGAATGGATTAAGGCCAAGTTTAGAGGAAGGATGATAATTACATCATTATTTAGTTGTTTTCAGTTGTTTGTTTTGTTTTTGATTCGTTTTTTTGTGTCTGCCTTTCCTTCCTTTTACTACCGTATGTGTCAGTCGTTTATGTTATAGTGCAGTTGTGTAATTTGTATTTTTATTGTTTAGACAAAAAAATAAAAAAGATTACATGAGGATGGCAGTTGGAATAATAATAAAAAGACGACAATTACTATAGGTGAAAAGAAACATGAACTCTGAAGTGTTTAACAGGAAACAGGTGTGTTGCAAATTGGGTAATATTCATGAACTTTTGTGGCACTGAACGTCCCATCAGGAGCAGAGTGTCAATTATGTGGACCAACGAGTCTCAGTCATGTAGACATGTCAAAGCTTGAGAGCAGCTCGGGGGCGCTGGGGAGGAACGTTCACATGGTCTGACTGATGGGAGGTCAGAGAAAGTAACTGCAGGCAGTGGTGACCCTGAAGCAAGATATATATTAAACCAATCACTTTCAAACTCGCGAGTTTTTCTTATGAATATGAAAAGAGAATCTAACAATATCAAAGTAACTAAGGCTGTTGGGACTTGCGTGACTGAACTGACCAAAACCAGCAACAGAGAACTGGAGATGGACTCACTGGAAACTGTAACAGGAACCTTTGTTAATCACGGGAATGAGGAAAACTTTGTTGTTACTAGTTATTCTGCAAATCAGTCACAGTCTGTGTGTGACATGAGCATCGAGCTGAGTCCTCTGTTGCTGATCGTGTTCACAAAGATGAACTGAAATGCGTCAGGAAAGCGATTTTGTTTTCTTCCTATCAACAGTTTTAAACACTTTAAACGTCCATGTTGTTAGTCTTGCATGTTTTAGCTGATAAACTACAAAGCCCTAATCTAGGGTTGTAACAGAGATTTTAGAATAACTGCCTAAGAGGATATCACAGTTTCACAGTATCACAGTATGACACAATTATTATTATTATTATTATTATTATGTTATTATTATTATCAGTTACAGTTCCCCTTAAAGTCATAAAAACAGAAGGATTTTTTGGGTTAAATGAAGGCATTATTATATTTAAAATTTACAAGCTTTTTAAAAATGTTTTATTAATGTAAGTATTTGTAAAACGTCTCCATTTTTAAAATAAATCTTAGATTCACTGCCTGGTTGCATTTTTTTTCCCCAAACAGACGGTCCTGTGTATATGGCCATGAGCGTCCCATTGCGTACACTACAGCAACTGTGTTTTTTAACAATAAAAATCTGGAACTCTCTGTCCTTCCGTTCTGATTTGCAGCTTTTCAGACTTATTTTGTGGCTGAATATAATTTGTAGCTTGTTTCGTTAATCCTTGGTCTGAACTGGTGGGAGCTGCTGAGTGTTGGAGCAACCCAGTCACCAGAGGAAAAATGTTTGCATTGTGGATACAATTAAACTTTAGTTTTCTCAACAACGCTGTGGTTAGTTACGTTAAGCCATAAAAACCACCAGGTTATGGTTTGGAGAAGATTATGTATTGGCTTAAAACACCCACATTTGTTGGCACAAAATCCGCTGGCAAAGTGGGAATGGTTCGGTAAAAACACCCAGGCCTGATGGCCCAAACGTATGGACGTATCAGTAAAAAACATCCAGGTTCAGTGCCACAAATGCCACTGTGAAACACTGCAATTTATCTGTGGAAAAACACCCAGTTTTGTTGGCACAAAAGTCGCTGGAAAAGCAGGGACGGGTGGGTGAAAACACCCAGGTTTGGTGGCCCAAACGCTGCAGGGAAACGCAGCAACGTGTCAGTAAAAAACACCCAGGTTCAGTGAGGGCAGAGTGCACAGTCAGCTCAAAAATATGACAACCAGACCTTAAGACTTCAACATAGTCGATGTCACAGAGATTCTTGTATACAGGTCGTCCAGTTAAGCACTGATATCCTGACTCTACCCCTACATTCCACAATCTATTTACTCTGTCATGATTACAAACGGAGAACAATACTTCTTAAATTGGCCTTTCACTCTGTCGCCTCCAGTCTTTCTTGCAACATAAGCCTGTGTGACTTTGGAAAGAGGTTTCTCTGTATACAACCAGACCATAAAACAAAGACATGAATTTGGGGGATCTCAAAAAAAAAAAAAAAAAAAAAAAAACCCTCTCTCTGCTACAACCCAGTGTCCTCTGGGTAAAGGCTGCATGTTTTGAGGATTTTGTTTTGTTGAGCTCATAATTCAAGACAGACATGATGGTCTGAGCCAGAAAGGTTTCACTCAGGCTTTTAAGAGCAAACTGAAAAATCTGCTGTGCTGTGGACCGTGGTTTGGAGAGGTGACTCAATGTTTTGAGAGGAGTAGGTTAGCTTTGATTTAACGTTTGTATCCTTCACGCATGGGATGTTGGATATCATGACTGTTGACCTGTACGGGACATGTGCAGAATACAGAGGGTTTATTCTACACGTATAGATCATTGGGTTTGACTGAAAGGTGAAAGAGACACACGGACATTATAACCACGTTACCACCAAACAGTTTTCCACCAACGCATTTCCTGTTCCCACAGTGAAAAGTTGTGGATGGTACCAATAGAAGCGTTCCTCACCGTCCCCATGTTTGGTCCCCCCTCTGTTGGGGTACCTAGCACACAGATCTGGTACTAAAAGGTGGAGCTGTGAACACTGCAGTCTGATTGGTCAGTAGAGGACGGTCACTCTGCTCAGGGCTGAGTTGTGTCTGGTTTTGAGGCTCATGTAACCACTGTTCATACTGTGGAGAGTTTGATTAGTAAACTGGAACTATAAAATGAAAGGATGTTTTGCTGCCTCTCACAGCAGCTGGAGTCGGAGAAAAAATCACTTCATTCACTGGGCCGACTGCCGGCAACTTTTAAGGTGGAACGTTAACTTGTAATGTTACTCAATGCATGAGTTGATGACGTGAATCCATCAGCACACCTTAAATTTCACTGTGACAACTTTGACCATCACATTAGTTTTTATATGACAGACACTTTTAGTAATGAGTGGATCTTCAAGTGTTTATATATATCAATTTTGACCACATTATGTTAACTGCATATATTCTAATCTTCACTCGGAGAAAAAAAAGCGTTGCTGAGCGTTGTTCCTGTGGGCTACAGCAACACTAAACCCCTGAGCTTGCCTGAGAAGGACTAAATGCACAAAGCTGCTATTTTGAAATATCCCATGGAGAGAGACTCTCACTGCAGCCTGTTGTATTTTGTTCTGAAAATGTGGGCGTGCAGCCTCGTTCTGTGGACGATAAACCAGGTGCAGACTGATAAAGGAGGAAATACAGTGAGTGCTGGACGGAGCACTGAGTGACAACAACCCCGCCCACATTTAAGAGGACTGTTTGCAGTGGAAACTCTAGGGTCTAGGTACCATGTCTGAGGGGTTACTGTTGGGTCCAAAGGTACCATACTGAAAGTGTTTGGTGGAAACAGTACTTATGATCCACACCTTTTTCCCAAAATAGGTTAACCAGTTTACATTCCCAGAGTCCATGTAGAAATGTCCCGTTTCTGTCTGACACTTCCAACATAAATTATTAGCCAGTAGACATCCTGTGGAGCTTAGAAGGAGTAAAACCTATGGGTTAGTCTGTGTAAATGAATTCCCCCCTCGCCACCTTTATATATTTCCCAGTATTTGATAGTATTTTCAACAATTCCTCCTTGCTTGATTCACACCCTTGTCCTTCTACCAAACGATCCTCAGATAGCCACAAATATATTTTTGTAACCCACTGAAGATTTTGTAGGACACAGCTGTCCTGTGTGCAACACCAGGTAACTCCAAAAAAATTAATACTGGGTTCTTCGTGATACAGCGTCCAATTCATTCCAGAAATTGCCTTTATAGTCCAGGTGGCTGAGTTCTGAAAGAGACATAAGCACTCCATCCAAGCACAGGTCACTTATCTTGTGAATCCCTTTTATGAGCCACTGATTCCAGTAAACACATCTTCTCCCAATACATATGGCTGGGTGATGCCACAGAGAGGCTTAAGTGATGATTGTCTTCAGTGAGACACACCGCACATCCTGTCTACGTCTCCCCAGAGTGCTTTAGGATGAGCCAGCACTGGCTTTGAAGAGTCATTGTGTCTCATGTAAACAGTCTTTAAACCGTGTGAAAGGACATCTTCAGATATTGAAGTTTGTCCCTTTGCGTGACTTGACAGTAGATGCTAATCTGACGAGCTGCAGTGAGGGACTGTTCAATAAGTGCATGCAACATGGATGAGAAAGCTTTTCAGATGTTTGTTGATACATTCCTAAGTAAATAAAAAAAACAAAAAAACTCTTTATACCAAGTTATTCATATGTATCTCTGCCTGATGGATGTACACAACATACTTTTGAAATGAAATATGTGGGGTGGGCAACGTGGCCCTAAAATAATATCACAATATTTCAGGTTATTTTTGTGACAAAGATAGTCTTGACTATATGACAAATTAGTAAAAAATAAAATTATTATTAATTTAAGAGCATAGAATTGCAACAGAATAAGTGATATAGAAATATAGATATAGAAATGTAACTACACGTCACAGTGACGCAGACCTCCTGTCTGTTTCTGTGAGCTGAAACCATTTCCCTCAGTGGAAACAAAGCTTTTATTTACTTTAATTTCACAGATAAGAAACAATAAATTGTGAAGACAATAAAGCCTCCACAAAAATAGCATTTTAAGTCTTGTGTGTGATTTATCCTGGCTTCATATGAGCAGAGGAAACCTCTGCTAGCTGCTAGGCTAATTTATACAATGTAAAATGCCATAGGCTTGTGCTAATAACGTTAGCATGTTGTATTTGTTTGGAAAACGTGTATTGTATAAGACAGTTGTTTTATCGGTGAACCTTGTGAGCCGAATTTTGTAACGTTACCTTTGTTAAATGTTGCTGTTGTCCCTGGCTTCATATGAGAAGAGGAAACGTTTGCTAGCCGCCAGGCTAATTTATACAATGTAAAATGCCATAGGCTTGTGCTAAAAACATTAGCATGTTGTATTTGTGGGGAAAATGTGTCCAGATAAAGACAAGTGTTTGTCTGTGAATGCTGCCAGTTATAGTGAAGCTGATTTGTGTACTTGAGTTTGAGATTGTCTCTATTAAGCCATGTTTAATGTGTGTTTAATGTGTGTTTTGGAGGTGTAACTGCTGTGTGACAGAGACACACCACTGCACAAGTATAAATGCTCACAATGGTGTGGTCACGTGTGTGCGCTACTGTGTAGAGCCGATGCAGAATTATAAATCCCTCTTTACTGATGCATTTTTTTCAGTGAGCTAGTGTGAACTCTGACCTCTATTATTTGGGTCTCATCTCTGTTTGTGCTCACATAAACACAACAACACTGTCCGATGCAGCGAGTGGATCCTGAGTGTCAAACTGTTTGTTTGTGGTGGTTTGTATGAGTTTGTTCGAGGGGCGTCTGATTGTTCACTGAGCTGAGATGAAACAGATGCACATGTTAGAGCGTATGTGTGGATGCTCGACTCTTTGTGTCCACCGTCTGCCTCCGCGCAGCTGACTGCTGGGGCTTCCAGGGTGGCATCAGGACCACCTAGTGCGTGCGCATCGAGCCCCCTTTGAGGCGCTGAAGCGGGGCAGGCTGGGAATGATTAATGGGCCAGCGGAGTGACACGCTCCGCAGCTCAGCTTCAGACCCCCGGCCAGCTCCCCTGCTGCGCTGCCACCCGACACAGCCAGCTCAGTGACAGCGCCGTTTGTACGCCCACACACAACACACTTCCTCAGTGTCACTTACCCGACTTACCCCCTGTGCCACTTCCCCCTCGCCCCCAAAAAGCATTAAGGAACTCTGCAGTGGAGGCATAAGCTCCTTTGGCTGGTCCCATCCTCCCTGCTGTGCTGTCGACACAGGGGTCTTTTTACTGGGAGACAAAGGCACCGACTGACAACTGGATTAATTATAGTTGAACAAAGTCTCGATCCTTATTAGAACGACACTTACAGTAAGTCTGCAGCTGCTTTACTACAGTTTTAGGGCCTTTTTAATAATATGGAGCCTCATATGTTCAATTAAAAGTGACTCCTGTTTAAAGCTGGGTTTATACTTCTGCGTTAAATCAACGCTGTACCTCAGCGTACCCTACGCCACAGCCTGACATGCACCTCCCCAGAAATGTAACTACATAAAGCAGCGACACAGACCTCTTGTTTATTCTATAGATCTTATTTAGTTTTATTTTACAGATGAGACACAATAAATTGTGAAGACAATACAGCCTCCACAAAAAGCATTTGAAGCTTTCTGTGTGATTCATCCTGGCTTCAGAGGAGTAGGGGAAAAGTCTGCTAGCTGCTGGGCTAATTTTTACAATGGGAAATGTCATAGGCTTGTGCTAATAACATTAGCATGTTGTATTTGGAATATCTTTGAATTTGCCAAAATGTGGATTCAGTTTATAAAAATCAAAGTTTTTTGTTATCTTCTATAACATATTTAGACACTTTTTATTATGAAAAACTGTACTTAAATTGTAAAACAAAGAATTCAGAGAAAGACATAAATGAAAAATATGGAATTTTTCATGTGAGTTATAATACGGTCAAATTTTGTAACATTATCTTTGTTAAATTTTGCTGCTGTTCAGCGCAGGAAAAGTCCACTAGCCACTAGGCTAATTTATCGAATGTAAAATGTCATAGGCTTGTGCTAATAATGTTAGCATGTTGTATCAGTGCAGAAAATGTGTCCAGCAAAAGACTATGGTTTTTTCTGTGAACCTTGTGTATTATAATGGTGCAAAATTTTAAACTCTTGTTTAATACTGTTGCTATTACATCATGTTTTGTGTGTTTTATGTGTGTTTGCTGAATCAATCAAACTTCACTGAAACTCAACACAGCAGCACAAAACCCCCACTGCCAACTAGCATTTTAGAGATCATGCAGACAAACCACCACACAAGTATAAATGCAACAGCGGAGGCCACTTGTGTGAGCTACAGCTTAGGGTCTTCATAGAGTACAACTAAAAATCCGCCTCAACACTCCACCAAACATCAGGAAAGCCTGCTGCTAATTACCCCGCTCCTCTTTTCATTAACAGCCACTTATCTCCAGAACACTTTAAAACAAACAAAGTGCAGACATAATAAGCTGCCTCGAGGAGGAAATGGAATTGTTGGTTGCCGTTTCATATTTATTTTTCCATACAACTTCTACATGAGCCTGTCCAAGAGTCTCTATTGCTCCATAATGGATGTCTACATCCTCCTGCGCTCTGCCTCCATCCCTCACATACCCCAGTGACCAATTCTTCTCCAAGAGAGAATGAGGAACCACTTATTGGATTTGAGGGGATATCCAGCAGGATGGATAGAGGAGAGGAGAACACAGTGGCTACCAGACACCGGCCCCTACTTGACTATAAATATCCCAGTGTTCCACATCTGCTCAAAGGAGGGGAAACCTGGGGATTCATCAATACCAGTCCTCCCTCTGCACGCTGTGTGTTTGTGATTGAGGCAGATCTCTTGGTCAGACAGGGAGCGCAGGCTGAGGATTTAGCCGCCTTCCAGTCTTCCATAACTCTTCTACCAGACAGAGCAGCCCTCCTGTTCCCACCCTCTCCTCGTCTCCTGTCCAGGTCACCACAGCTACTGTGGAGCAGATGGCTCCTTCACACGCTCACAACAAACAGTAGAAAGTCACTTCCTTCCCCTCCTGATCGGCCGAGCTCTGAGACGTACATCAGACGGTTTCCTCCCTTCTCTGCTCGCAGGGAGACATGGGAGTGTGATGTAAACTCAGCTCGTGGCATGCATACATGTGCATGTGTGTGTATATGTGCCATGTGGTTTGTTTACACAGACAGTGAGGCTCAATTTCTCATGATAGTGAGTCAGAGATAACGCGCCGTATCTGGTTCCCACTTGGGCAAGCAGCTGGGGAAAGAATGACCTCAGAGCAGTGAGCCCAAAGACCATGTTAGATTACACTGTGACGAGTACCTGGGCTCTGTTACTGCAGGTTTTTATGTTCTGGACTGACAGGAACAGACCCGAAAAATAACTAAGCAATGAACCCGTCACACTGAGCAGAGCACGGTGAAAGATACAGAGGTGGCAGCAATGTTTGGGCAGGATTTCACTTGATTTATGCAAATGTGAATATTACAGAGACTGCGCTGCACCATTACTTTAAAGTAGGGCTGTCATAATAATGCGTTAATTTCCATTGATTCATCACTGAAAAAATAACGCATTGAAAAATGAATGCTTATGAATCCTGTTCACTGAAGGCCACAGTGGCTTTGTCACATGATGAAGGCAGATGAGACGACGCTGCTCGGCCCCGTGAATGGAACATTTACATTTAAAAAACTCCCAGATGGATCTGTTGCTAGGAGCAGTTAGGAATTTTCGTACCATCGGACTACTTCAATCCTGAAATATCACTTAAACGCAAAGCATTTAGCAGCGAACCCTGAGGTGCAACTTAGCACAGCCACACTCAACCAGGCGTTCAGACGCAAACTGAGTAAGTCTACCTGTGACTGACTAACTCCCTTGCAAAACGGATCGCAGTGGACTGCAGACAAGTTTCAGAGGTAGACGACAGGGGGACAATTGTATCCAAAATCCAGCAGCCTTACTAAGACACATCTGCCAAAATTCATTTGAACTGCAGGTTTGTGCATTTAGTCTTTCTGAGGCAAGCTCAGGGGTTTAGTGTTGCTGTAGCCCACAGGAACTACGCTCCACAACGCTTTTTTTTCTCAGAGTGAGGATTAGAATATATGCAGTTCACATAATCTGGTCAAAATTAATAAAGTCTTGAAGATCCACTCATTACTAAAAGTGTCTGTCATATAAAAACTAATGTGATGGTCAAAGTTGTCACAGGTAAATTTAAGGTGTGCTGATGGATTCACGTCATCAACTCATGCATTGAGTAACATTACAAGTTAACGTTCCACCTTAAAAGTCGCCGGCAGTCGGCCCAGTGAATGAAGTGATTTTTTCTCCGACTCCAGCTGCTGTGAGAGGCAGCAAAACATCCTTTCATTTTATAGTTCCAGTTTACTAATCAAACTCTCCACAGTATGAACAGTGGTTACATGAGCCTCAAAACCAGACACAACTCAGCCCTGAGCAGAGTGACCGTCCTCTACTGACCAAACGCTTCTATTGGTACCATCCACAACTTTTCACTGTGGAAACAGAAAAAAAGCGACTAAACTGAACTGAACTGCTTGGTGGAAACAGGGCTTAAGGTGTTTTGAATTGATTCTTATTTGAGGTTAAGATAGTCTGAATTTTGGTCCCTAAACACTGGCTCCAACAGTTCCCATAACCCTGATGACATCATTGGGTTACGTTATTGGAGAGCCCCTTTAAACAGTGCACAGTATAAAAGTTGCTACCATTTCAATCACGGATGAAAGTGAATTAAATTAGATGAGACGGTCTAAACAGCTGAGTCACATGGGTTGGTTTGACAGCAGGCCCCTCACACTGGATGTCTTCATTAATCTGAGGCTCATAGAAGGCCTTCAGCATTTGTTTTCCTCATTACTACTGTAGTTTAGGTTCACTGGGTTCCTGCTGAGATCGCCAGCAGTTGGCGTGCTTCAGGAAGAACCAAGCCTTTTCCTCTTCAGCTCAGCACCATGTCCTGGGAGTCACTTAGCAACCAGAACAAACTTTGGGATGGTTTGGGATGCGGTAGTCAGAAAACCTTTACAATGACCTCTCAGTGTTTCCATAATCATAATCATTAACTTTTAATTCCCTAATTTTTTCCTTAGTATACAGAGAAAATGTGACAGTGTTCAGGCTGTGCCCTTTTTCCTGAGGTGAGCTTGTGTGCTTGGACTTGGAGAGCATGCACTATTTTCGTGCGAGGACTCAGTGAACATCTTCAGTGAACTGAATAAATACTGGAAAATAACTGTGTGCAATTAAAGTGAATCTCTGTTGGTTGAGACATAGGGTTAAATGTTTTGATGCAATCTAAAAACACACGGGAGAGATATTTTTTGACGTGGGGATGTGGCTCGTTATAAATAGGCCTTTGGAGAGAAGGGGAGGAAAGCACAATAAACATGCCACAAGAACGATGGATTGTCACCTCAGCTTTATGATTTACAACCTAGTGGCTTCCTGCCTCCATCTCCCTTATTCCCTCTACACGGGGGAACACGGAGGAGAACACACGTGCCGGAGTGTTAAAATAACCTCCCTGCTCTGTGGGGAAGATTTGGACGGCGGCCTAACGCTTCTCTGCAAAGTCCCACAGCAACCTGGCCCTGTTTAGATACAGGTTTAGTCTGGAGAACGTCCCCTGTCACCACAAGCTCAATTATGCGGCATTCAGGTTTACTGTAAATATGCAGAAAACTGCTCAGGTCATTCTCGAGTTTGTGATTTCGGTTAAGATGAATGAGTGATTTTCAGATGACTCCGAGCTGTATCAACACTCAAACCAAAGTCCCTATCATCCAAATTACTCTTAAGACTAAAGAGTAAAGACTTTACTGTAATTTAGACAATTTGCTTCAAAAGGTAAAATAGGTACAGAAAAACTACGGTGCCATTACTCACAGATGTTATGCTACATCTGTCATCTGTCATACACTGTTTTTCAGCGGCTAAAGTTGTGAGTAAACCTGTGTAGGTGATAGAAACTTTCAAGGTCCTTGACAATGCAGAGGAAATGTTCCTCAGGTAGCCTGACATGACATGAATATTCTACTAGGTGGGATAAATGAAATGTATTTAAAGAAATGGATAGCTGAGAAGAAGAAACAGTGTGTGTTTAGAAGATAATTTAATACCAGCTGCAGAGTGTCGCCTTCTTCTGCAGTTGCAAGGTGATAATGTGGATGTAGCTACGTTGTAAAATGTAGCTTTACCTAAACAAAATAAAAATGTGATGAAAGAATGAATTCAAACATTGAGTCAGCTTTAACACCTGAACACTGAGTTTGTGAAACTAATTACTCAGCCAGAAGTCTTAGCAGCTCTAGCATTAGCTAAAGGCAATGGACAAACAGTTCAAATAGTTCACCCAAAGTACCCCGACAGTTCACATAGTTTGCTTTAAGTATTGACTGAACAGTTAAAATAGCTGGTTTAAAGTATTGTTTAAGTGGTTAACATAGTTAGCTTAAAGCATTGTATACAGGGTTGAAATAGTTAAAGTATTGGATAAGTGGTTAAAATAATTAGCTTTAAACATTGTATAAAAAGGGCTGAAATACTAAACTTTGAATATTAGATAAATGGTTTAAATAGTTAAGTGTTGTAAAAATGGTTAAAATGGTTAGGTAAAAGATTTGTATAATAGGTTTGAAATAGTTAGCTAAAAAGAATCAGCTTAACAGTTAAAATAGTTAGCTAAAAATATTGTATAAGTGGTTAAAATAGTTAGCTAAAAGCTGTGTGTAAAGGGTTTGAAAAGTTAGCTGAAAGTATCAGCTAAATGGTTAAAAAAGTTAGCTTAAGCTTTTATTTAGCTAAAACTATTATATGAGTGGTTAGTGGTTAGCTAAGCATTGTATTGTATATTGTATACTTTGCAAAGAAACTAAATAAAAATATCATAAGCAAAAAAAAGAAGTTAAACTAAAGTAAACTGTAACTAGTAGTAGAATTTAAAAAAAAAATTTTAGGATTGGTTTTTTTTGGGGGGTGTTTTGTCTTTATCGGACTAGACAGCTCCAGAGTGAAGGGGGGAAAGAAAGAGAGGCAGCATGCAGCATAGGCCACGAGTTGGAGTCACGGGTTGACCGCAGTGGCAAGGACAACGTCTTTAGACATGGGCCTTCTGTGCAACTAGTTGAACTAGTGAGTGCCCAGCTTCTCAATCTGTATCTTATCTACCTCTAATATTAAAGAACTGTTTTATGCAGGTTGATGTATGAACTCTGTAACTGAAGTATCATGAACAGAGAGATCACCATCCATTGGAATAAATTCACTTTTCATGCCTGTGTTTATTTTGACAAAACAAAATCAAACTTATATAGTAAAGTTAAAGCGTTTAGAACAAAAACAAAAGGGATCAGTGATTATTAGGTATGCTGGTTTACGTCTCATTTACGTCTCTGTCTGGCTGACGACTGGTTGACTAAACATGCTGATGCTCTGTCCCACCCACTGAACACAGAGACCACATTAGTGCACATTCACTGAGAAACACTGGTGACTCCCATTAAGGATCGAAATTAAGATCTGTCCAAAAAATATGTTGCTAGCCACTTAAAAACAAAAGCTAAGGGTCTTAAACATTGCCAAATCTAACAAGAGAGTCACTAATCTGGAAACACTGAGAAAGATCAAACCTTTAAAACCCTGTTTATATTAATACAGTGCACCTACCCACATATAGTCCAAACTTCCCTCAGAAACATAACAAAGAGAACAGATTTTGCTTATCGAGCTTAATGACCGTGGACCTTTTCATCACCTCTCCCATAAACTTGAGGAAATAAACTTGAGGAAGGAAAGGAGCAGCGGTCCAGCCGGCCAGTTTCCACACCTACACTGTGGGAGCACTCCCGTCCATTAATGAAAATATACAGGGCATCAAACACAAACACACAGATACATCAGAAATTAATAAGCTTTTATGAGATTATTACTCAGGAGAATATTTTAACAACAGTCACAGCAGGCGTGTGTAGCTGCTGACGCACTTGCATGTCTGTTTACGCACTCACACACACACACACACACACACACACACACACACACACACACACACACACACACACACACACACACACAGTACACTCAGAGTAAAGAGGAAGTATTCCCCAGTCAACGCCCCGAGCTCCTGCCAACCAGCGACAGCAGGATGTTCCTCCACCAATCCATCAGCTTTATGTTTTAATTGGACATTTTAAGTCCAGTCCTGTTTCCTGCAGTCAGGAAACAAACCTCACATTTGATAAAGTGACTTCATTCAAGGTTTGAATGTTACGGTTAAAGATTCTGTATGTAACGTTTAGAAAATCCTTGATTTTAGTGACCCCTGTCACTGAGGACGTAAAATGAACTGCAGTCAAAATCCTGTTGACAGTGACGAGATTGCCCGTGATTGAGCTTCATCACGTATTATTGATACACTTATTTAGAAAAAGACATCATCTGTAATATTCTGTTATCATCTATATTTCATTTGGACCGCTGGCTTCACGATACGAAAGAGCTTTCCATTTGCCAATCACTTTAACAGCTGACACTACGAAGCAACCAACTGCAGATCCATGCAGAGTAGCTTTGTAGCTTGCTGGCTAACGTTAGTATAGTTCACTGACCACTCCTGCATTGCTCTTGGTGAGTAGAGCGCACTTTGTTCCATTGCATCATTTATTTTTGGCTTAATTAATATAATTTGTCGTAAAACACAGGCAGGGTTCCTACACGTTTTTGTGGACAAAGTTTCAAAACGTTTCTGTGACTTTTAAATGACCAGTAATAAAATTTCCATGACCATTCACAACGTGTAGCACAAGCAGAACAACGAAGTGTACTATACTCCAAATTTTGATTATATTATTATAGGCGTGCCGCAGATGTGGAGAAGTAGAGCTCCAAGAGTAGAACGACAGACGACAGTTCGTTTGGCCCATTAATTAATTTGTTTAAAAACAAACAAACAAAAAATGCAATCTTCGTACCTAAGAGTTACCATTCTCTTCCAGTTAAAATGAAACCAAAGTGCGCAAATGCAGTACAGTTCAAAAATAGTATTATATATAGATCTGCCTAGCCCAACGTGCCCGGTGTTACTCGAACAAATCAGATTTAAACTCTGTTTAAACATAATTCCAGCGAACTGGAATACATGGAGAAACAGAACGCAGGAAGAAAATTAAGGACTCGGGGCAGTCCAGGATCAGACCCCTGGCACTTGGTCACTAAAGCTGAATTTAAGTTTCTACAAGACGCTATGTGAAAGTCCATCTCCTCCAGGCCGCTGCTGCAAAATATATATTATCCTGAGACCCTGTGTCTTCATGTGAGGACATCACATATTGGGTTTACCTGACCTTATACTTCATTCTACTTAACTTAGACCTGTTGTCCTTGTTCGTGGACACTTTTTTGTGCCATCTAGTGGTAGTGAGAGCACAATACACCAATCCATGTAAAAACAAGATGGCAGCCATCTCTGCCAAGTCAGTCTGCAGCTGATCCCGACACAAAAGTGGACAAGGTCCAAAACCTGATCACATGTTATGGCTGTTTATTTATGATTAATAATGTTTGTAGTTTGATATGGCAACAAATTTGACCAATTTTAGCAACAGTTACAAGATAAGACACTGGAAGTACTCGTTTGAAGACATTGGGACTTTATTATCATTGACAATATTTAGTTTTTTAAACTTATCGTGTCCTACTGATCCCAAATAGCTAGGAGAAATTAAAAATGCACACCAAACAAAAGTTCAGGTCTCAAGAGGATATAACAGAAACAGCTTGTGTGGACTCTGTTGTGGTGGGTACCAGTCATTTGTTGATGATAGCGGACTCCATTTCTTAGCTAACGTCAGCTCCTGTTGCACGCTGTTAGCTCTGCAGCGAAGCTAAAGAGATGCAAGGCAGCCAGGAACGCACGTAACTTCACATCCTTTAGATTTTCCAGAAAAAATTCTGCCTAAGTCCTTTACATAGAAGTCAGTCCACAAGCTGTTGTAGGCAGCCAAGATCTGTGGGTAGGGTCTGAGTTTTTGAGTTACATTACACCCTGCTCACCCGTTGGCAATAAACAAGATAAATATATGTTTAAAGTTACAAACAGTATCTTTAAACACACAGCTGCTGCTGTGAGGAGGATCAGGTGTGAGACAGGCCTGAGAACAAGCCTGGACATCTGAGGAAAAGCTAAATAAGCTAGCAGGCGACACTGAAATACACGCTCCTCTTTTCCCCTCTCCTTTGTGTTCCCCTTTGTCCCACTTGCTCCTATTTCTTCCCATTTTTCCACGTCATTGGCGCTTTAATTAGCAAGTTTAGAGTATACAAAGACAAGACGAATGGGTGATAGAAAACGGGTGACATGCAACAAAGATCCCAGGCGAGATTGTTGCAATTACACGGCATACGTTCCAGCAAAGTGAACCAGCAGTACGCCCACTCCCGCCTCCCCTGGACGGCTCCCAGCACGGCAACAAGAGGATAAATGGGCTGAGATATGCTGGCCATTATGCATTATTATTCATAAGAGAGGGTGTGTTATCGTTGGCACCACGTAGCAGCGGCTGTTTAGAAAGGAGAGTGAATAACTCCGGTCATTACTGATTGCACAATTACAACATGTTGTTTCTACAAAATGTCAGCTCTTTTTTCTTGTATGTAAAACAGGTCATGGTTCAGATTAGTCCCAGTTTACATACTGCAGAGGGGATGTGACAGGTTTCACAATACTTCCTGCAAATGCATCCAGTATATAAACCGTACAGTGTGACACTGAGGGCAGACACATGTTAGAGGTTGTTGTATTTAGCGTGTACAGTCAGAGGATGCAGATTAACCTCATCATTAAACCTGTTAGACAGAACTACTGTTCTTCTCCGTCACCACTAACAGCTCATTACTGCGACCCACACACATTATTACCAGCTAATCTTAAATTACAATGCTAATGGCGCATTGCGTGAGCTGATGTCACACTGCATTACCTAATGACACACAGCATAGCGCGCTGAGAAGCAGCCCGCCGCGCTGCCTCGGCCAGGCTGACTTGGGTGGCTGTTTATGTTGAGGCAGTGCATTCCCCGTTCGCCAGGCAACCGAACGGTTTACGAGCAGTTACTCACACAAAAGCACGGGGCGGGCTGATTGCTCAGCTAATTGATCTCCACCAGAGATCACAGGGCTGCGCTCGTAAAGAAAGGGAACGCCTCCCATGACATCACCGCATGCTGCATGGCGAGACGAGGCGTGCAAGTCAGGGGAGAGACTTATTCCCACACTGAGGGAGGCAGTGTGCAGAGAGACCAGGGGCAGAGTGTCACGTGGAAAACACACATTCACACACAGACACAAACACACTGTATGTGCAGCTATTAATCAACACTTACAACAGAATGTTCTGCCACTACTCTAGAGGAGCTGGTGACATAAAGACGACCTAATTAAGAATTAATCTGTAATCCCATGTTATCTACGTTGAGAACCCAATTATGTTACGAAACACACAAAAAAGTCTTGTAATGTTGATTTCTACTCTAAACACACTCATAAATCATTACTATAATGTTGTTTTTTTTTTTTTGATTAAAATACTTTATTGTGTTATTTTTTTATGTGTCTGATTCCAGTTGACGGAGAATCTGAACTCAAGAAACCACCTAATAGTAAAAATGACAATAAATGAACTTTTGAACTTTTTTTTTTCAGCAAAAAAGAAATTATTTTCCAGGAATGGTTAATGCAAATCAATAAGGGAAGGACGTTGGCACTTTAATACTCGAGTACTTGATTTAGACGTCAGTTATTTATTCAATGTACAGATCAGGGGTAGGCGACCTAGACTCCAGAGTCAAATGCGGCTCTTTTACCCCTCTGCAGAGGCTTCCTGTAGCTTTGACAAAAAATATATATGTATATATATGACAGTTATTTTTTAACAATTTAATTTCAATTCATCATCATTGTCAACCTTAATAACTTCTTACATTCTCCAACTGAAAAAGGTGTCACCTATACACCAAATAAGAGAAATGTTTCATAAACTAAACGGTGTGTCATGTGTCTGTGGCCGAACACCTTTTCCTCTACATTTTGCCAAACCTCAGCAGCAGTATCTAGTCTTAAGTCTCCCTAGCGAGGATAGCTTTGGATTACAAATCCAAAAAAGGAAAAGTCTTGGAGGAAAATAAAGTATTTAATAAGGTGTGGACAGGTTTGTTTTCTTTGACCGCCAACGCTGCAGAGTGAAAGTACCAATAATCATTAAGAGCCCACTGCAAAGTGAACACCCTGTGTTCAAACATATTAATGAATGCTCATTTAGACTATTAATGATGCTGGTAGGCTAATTTAGACTTGAGAGGCTGTGTTACCTTCATATAAAGCTCAACTATGTTTTGCAGCTCCAGACAATTTTTAAAAATTATTATTTTGGCTCTTCTGATAGGAAAGGTTGCTCTATTACAAAATAAAACACATATATAAACATAAATTGACCCTGTTCTATATTTAAAGTTGACATTTTTCTGGATGGGACGCAGGGATGAAGTGTTTATGAATATCTGCACAGCTGCAGACAACATTCGTTCTCAGCGAGACATCGCTTGATTGAACATTACAGGCAGAGTGGCGACCTGAGGTCTGTACTACAAAGCCAGATTTGGAGCTAGTGTGGTAACTTCAGGTTTAACTCTGAGTTTTCAGTTCTATGAAGCTGGTTCTCTTTTTACACGTAACGTACGTCTCGGTTGACGGTGAGTTTTTGGATAGCATTTTCAGTATTTGTGTATTTTCTGTTGCAGGATTACAGAGTGTCGTTTACATCCCACACCAGTGACATTTTATTGTCTAACAATGCCAGACACTTTCAGTACCGTTTCATCTCATACAATATGAAGTACTTCATGGTTAGGATGATGTCGTTCGTAATAACCAATGTGACGGGTTAGTCAAACCAGATAACAAAAAGATATCCTGGGTAAGTTGAACTGGCTTCATGGTACAGGTCTCTGGCATTAAAGTTTGAAAGTATTTCGGCAAAATAAACAAAATAAATGTGCAGTGCAAACTATGTTACACTTAACTTATGTATTCTAGCTGATCTCTACAGTCTGAGCAGCGCCGTGAGGTGGACTAACCCTGATCCCTGCCTGCATTTTTGCTTGGGTTTTCATTTCGGACCCAATTCTTGGAGAAATCCAATCTTCCTCTTAATAGCTCCCCAGTTTCTGATGAGGTGGACATGATAACCCTTAATACACATAACGTTCTTCATCCCTACAACAGGAAATACTTTGTCCCTAACCTGATATGAAGTGTGCGCTGCACATGTGAGCATTTTTGATGATGGCCTCCGTCCAGTCCTTTGGTCTGATCACATTTAACCATAGTTGTCTTTGTTTTTGTTGACGGGCAGTGGCGGCTGGTTTTGAGCCATGACTCCTTCTATTCTGGCTCCCAATAACACAACAAGACCACATTTGAAGACTCCTATGTAGCCTACAGCCCTGTGGGGGAGAGGCAGCTTTACCTCCAGGTAATGAAATGATGTCATCGTGACGTCGACCCTAAAAGGGTCTATAGACATCCAAACAAATAAGTTTGTGCATTTGGAGTAAGATCACAGAAATCAAAGATCTAGATTTAGATATCCTAGAAAACTTGTGTCCATTGGAAAGGTTGGTTGGTGAATGGTGATTATTCTTAATATACACACAGGGAAATTCCTGTGAGGTCAGAGGTCAAACTTATCTGCAGGTATTTATTGTCTTTCTCAAGGACCCAACACGAGGACTTGAACTCAGAGGTCTAAATCATGTCAGTGGAGCACAATTATTCCCAATTACATTGTTGTGACAAATGAAATTTCTACCTGGATTATGTGTAGATGTAATGTTTTACATCCCTGGTAAATAGCTTTGGTTAAGGTGAGGTAAGGATTGTGGTTTCGGCTAGATGATAATAAAATAATAATTTCTGGCTTCTAGCATCTGATATATGGTTAAAACAATAGGACCGGTGTATACCTACACACACACACACACACACACACACACACACACACACACACACACACACAGTGAGGAGCAGATTGTTCCACAGATGCTGGAACGTGCTCAGACCTGGGTGAAGCAGAAGAAGGAGATGGCTCCAGATAGCCTTTCATCTCGAGGATAACTCAATTCATTAGCTCAGCTTTTACCTTTTCATCTCTTATCTGGTCTCGGGGCACAAAGTGCACTCTCTTGTGGTTTGGCAGCTCCTCGGAGGTGAAAGGTGAGCTGAGTGATGGGTCATTATGTTTCTCTGTGTGCTGTTATGGTAGCAGAGCAGACACAATTCCCCACAGGGAACAGAGGTGTCGCTGCCAAATTGGCCATGATGGCATCATTAGATTGATAGCATCTGTCCCGATACAGCCAGACAGATGCAGCTAAACTGCTCTGTTAGCCTTTGGCCTTGATATCAGTTCTGGGGTTGACAGTGATAATGGCTCCTGTTGGAAAAAGAAATCTAAATCATGTCACGTAAAGGCTTCTGAGAGGATGTTTTGGAGCCTTAAAGTTTGTGGTTACCGCTCGCTGCATCTGCTCAGTTGATTCTAGCCAAAAAAGCAAATACGAGCAGGTTGACAAAACTGCATCGCTATCATGCTTCCTTAATCTCACAAGCCAACCATAAACAGTAGATTGACTTGCATTTGTATGGTGCTTTTCTAGTCTAGACCACGTTTACACTACATGTTCAACACATTCTCACTGCGACCTCGTCACATATCAACGTTTGGTCACAAACTTTCCCTGTTCACATACAACGTGAAAGGTACTGTGGGTGCGTTGGTTGTTGGTGTTCGAGGACTCCATGTCAAGTTCTGCCTGTTATATGCATTGTCTTCGTCTCACAGGAAATTTAACATTTACGTACAATCTCTTCCAAAATAAACACAACGCGAATTGACATTTTTTTCCCTTCAACGACAAACACATGTTGGTTTAGGAAAAAAGAACAGGGTTTGGCTTTAGAGTCCTACAAGATGCGAACATCGCTCTCTCAGGTGAAAGTCAGAAGCCCTTTTTAAATAGGAATTGTGCAAATTATCAGGAAAGCCCAATCCCTCTTCTTTCAGCATTGGCAGTATAAAAACAAAATCGGGGAGTGCAGGCAAAATGCCGCCTGCCTACTTTTGTTTATACAGAATGCGCCTTTTTCGGGGCAATGGGGGGTGTGAGCTAGTAACAGAACGTGCAGCTCAGCGTGTGACGTAAACGGTGACGTACCGAGGAAAGCTGCGGCTGGTCAGTCCTTCTGCGATTCTCTCGTACATCGGCCCGTCCTTCACGATTCCCGTCATCTGACGGTTAATGGCCTCCTCGTTAGCGAGGGCAAGGAGGACGCACAATTCTTTATCTCCCCAGTTGCTCATCTTCTGCTTTGCGTCTCCTTAGTGCTGCTAGATACTCATTCCTGCTATCAGCTGTTTCCTGGTTTGAAGTCCACGCCAGTGGGTCACACATGCGGCGTCATCAACAGCCCCTCCCGAGGCGGAAGGCCACCTCGCTCTTTTTAGACCAAAACCGTTCCACCAATATGACTACCTTACGAGGTGGAAAATTGGGCACCTTGGATCAACTCGCCAATCCGGCTCTGCGTGTCTAAACGCTCGCAGCTTGCCGGCAAAACGGCCGAACATTCGCGGAAAATCTGGCAGTGTAAAAGGGGCTAGTGTTTGTTGTTTCCACTGTGACCAGTCCTCTTAAATGTGGGTGGGGTTGTTGTCACTCACTGCTCTGTCCAGCACTCACTGTATTTCCTCCTTTATCAGTCTGCACCTGGTTTATCGTCCACAGAACGAGGCTGCACGCCCACATTTTCAGAACAAAATACAACAGGCTGCAGTGAGAGTCTCTCTCCATGGGATATTTCAAAATAGCAGCTTTGTGCATTTAGTCCTTCTCAGGCAAGCTCAGGGGTTTAGTGTTGCTGTAGCCCACAGGAACAACACTCTGCGACGCTTTTTTTTCCCTCCAAGTGAGGATTAGAATATATGCAGTTCACATAATCCGGTCAAAATTAATATATATAAACGCTTAAAGATCCACTCATTACTAAAAGTGTATGGGAGTCTGGAGCGCAAAAACAGCGTGCGAAAAGCTCCATTCTCATTAAAAACAATTCTAAAAAGCCGCCTCCAGCTGTTAAAACACTTCCTGTGTGATCAGGGCCTGAGGCAGCTGTAGATTGGCTTTAACCTTCTCGTTCTTTACTTTCCACTTGTTAGCTGTGTGGCCGTATAGTAAAAGTTGCTAACTGTACACAGCTGCTCCCGTCATGTTTCTGTTCTTGATCTCAGTCATAACTATGAACTCAAACTGTGAACTAATGGCCAGAGCGCTGATCGCCATCAGCCAGGAAAAAGCAACCATCATTTGTTGTCCTTGAGGAACAACGGAAGAAATCTGAAATGCAATGACAGAATGACGTGACGTAAACGTCTACAGAGCCTGAAACTCTCTGGCATCAGCTCCCTTCATCCGAACAGAGGCAGGTGCAGCAAAGTGAACCCAGTATTCTCATTTTTCAAACGTCCTCCTGCCTCTAATTTGTGTCTCATTAAAACCACGTCACATATACTAACTCCTCATGTTCCAGCTCTGTTGTTTGTCTTAGCTGTGCCATCTCTGTTTGACTTGATCAAAGAGGCTCTTTAAATCATTCTCATACTGGCTCGCATGTTTCGATGCTTTATTTGTTTATGTGACACCAAGGTGACGGGGTTGCTATTGATGAAGCGGCCCTCAAAGGTCATTGCGTAAACCTGCTCCGTCCTGTGCGAGATACAAATCTCCCTGTGACAGCTCCAACTGTTTCTCTTTCACTGTTTACATTATTTTTTTGGTGCCTCGAGTGAAATCATCAAAAGCAGTCCGGAAACTTGTAAAAGGATTCATCATCTGGAGAGCTTGTTGCAGAAGTCCTTTGTTGTTGTCCGCGCCCTCATCAAAATCACAGCTGCTGCAGTGATGTGTGATCGAAATATTTATTGTGGGAAACGTGGCTCTTGGTGGAAGCCGGCCTGGAAGCAGCTGAGGGTGACGGATCTTAACGCTGGCTTTTTATGTTTGTGCATTACCGAGTCAAACGTGCTTCATCAGAGAAAGTCCACGCACGCTGTGTGACAGAAACGCCTGTTTGTCGGAGTGTTGGCTCCAATAAAGATGAGTCTCAGTGCGGCCTTTTATAGCCGTGGCAGCTGATACCACTTTACAATAAAACTCTATTTATGACAGCGATTTATTAAACCTTCACAGCAGAAATCATTTATGATTTACGCTCAGCCTTCCAGGATTATAATGATATATTTGTGCCATCTTTTTTTATGGAATATGATGTGATCAGTGGCTCTCAGTGATGTCTTTATAATCCTGCTGAGGAGCTGCTTCCAGAGAATAAAACATAATAATCACTGACTTAATCGTTGCCTGATCAGCGAGGAATACAAGCAAAAGATTTCTCCATGACTTCACCCACCAAAGCTCCGTTATTATTCTCTTTTTTTGGTTACACTTCAGATAACTCACAAATTACAGTTTAATGAATATGTATGTACGGAGTGTGTCTGCAGGAGTTTTATATCAGGACAAAATAAATACAGCATATTTTTAATAACCTACTGAATAATTACAGGCAGGTGATGCATATGTGGAGGCAGATGGAGACAGGAATACAGACAAGACAAAACAAAGAAAAAAACGCCAGGTATAACAGTATTCTTGCTGTTATTGAAAAGGACGGAGTGTTTTATCACGTAATAAAAGCCTTCGTTTTCAGCAGCGCTGTATGGATGCAGATCTTTGCACATGAGGTCAGTGATGGGCTCACAGCAAGAGGGTTTCTGCTTCGAAACCGAGGGTGTGGGAGCCCTTCTGTGCAGAGTTTGCATGTTCTCCCCGTGTCAGCGTGGGTTTCCTCCAGGTGCTCCAGCTTCCTCCCACAGTCCAAAGACATGCAGGTTAACTGGTGACTCTAAATTGTCCGTAGGTGTGAATGTGAGTGTGAATGGTTGTCTGTCTCTATGTGTCAGCCCTGTGATAGTCTGGTGACCTGTCCCAGGGTGAACCCTGCCTCTCGCCCAGTGTCAGCTGGGATAGGCTCCACCCCCCACGACCCCCAACAGGATAAGGGGTTATGGAAAATGAATGAATACAAATTCATATTATGATATCTTGTGATATTTCGACTTGTTGACATACTGACATCATACTGTTACCCACGGCAACAACAAGCATGGCTGAAAGTGAAATTATTACCGACTCCTTGGTGGTTCCAAAAAGAGGAGCAGCTTCAGTAGTGTGGAATAAACTGTGGCGTCCTGAATGTTTGACTTCTCAGACTCTTTTAGTGACTTACTGCTCAGAGGGAACTCATTCAGCGGCTCCTCTGGCAGCAGCACAGCTTCTCTCCCTCTCCTCTCTCACCGTGTCGTCAGGTGATTTTGTCATAAACGTTTGGTAATGTAAACCTACGTGAATAAACTCCATATATGTGACTGTGTGATAGTTGTGGTATCATAACAGCCTGTCACAGGTTACAGTGTGATGATTAGAGGAGAAATGGCAAAGCATAAAAAAGAGAAGGAAATCACCTGTTGATTTATATATATAGATCCCAGGGGACATTTCTTGTATTTGGGAGCTGTTTAAATGTGTCATAAGTGGTAGATTTGATTTAGTTGAACTATTAATATTGTATACAGAATCTGAATCTCACTCTGAGTTACTGTTGTTGTTCACAAACTAAAGACATGAGAGATAATTTTAGTTTTTACTACATATTTGAAGCAAACTGTGAAACTAGATCACTGATTTTGCTGCAATTCTGTTTTCTTTAATTAATAATGAACATATTTTTTTAAACTAATTTGTCATATCGTCAAAAATACAGCGAATTATCGTATTATTTTGGAGCCATTTTGCCCACCCCCACTACAAAGCATTGAACTTGTGGAAGAAACAGCAGTTTCCTGTATTTACAAAATATTTACACCATAATTTATCAGCTGTAATCTAAAGCATGAACTGTTTTTTTTTTTTTAAATACGGCACAATAAAAAAACGCACAGCCACTTCATGGACATTAATAAACTCCTCTGACACTTCTGCAGCATCCCCCACATATTTAATACAGGTGTTACACAAGCATTGTGTAATCTCCATATGCACTGAGACCTTGAACCAAGTGTATTTAATGTAGCTTCAGCAGCATGTGTGTGTTTGAGAGAGAGATGTGTCGCAGCACACTAAAATAACTGAACATGTACCCTCCTTACAGAAACATGTGATGCTGTCTAACTCAACAGGAACAGTTCCTGCATGTGTGCGTGTCTCTGAACCACTAAACCAACTGTTGTCAGGAAAATATGGCTCTGTAATCTGTTAAGGGGCCGAGTGTTGTCTTTTCCTCAGATCACAGGCTGTGATGAACCCTGTTTGATCTGGCACACGTCATCCGCTCACGATGTGAGTGACTGCACAGGATTATACGCAGCCAGAGAGTAATTGGTCCTGAATAAACAACAATTGCGCTGGAATTCCATCATTCTCTGAAGGAGCGGCGCATTCTTCAGTCTGTATGGTTAAACATCTGACACCTGTTGACAGCGTTGGTAAACATCTGCTGCTGCCGCGGCGCTGAGTTCTTCAAACCATCCATAACCAAATTTCATTACACATCATCATGTACAGACGTTTGATTGTTTCTGAAGTGCGCTCTCCTCTGCAGACGGAGCGAAAAACCGCCTCCGCCGAGCTGTGGGATGCGTAATTTCCATGCAATATGCACACCCACCACGAGCGCTTCCTTCACTAAGCCTGATAGATGGCACTTGAACATAAATAGATTGGAATAGCATAGCTCTAAGTAGGCCCTTGAAACCAAATGAAAGCAGACCCAGAAAAGACACCTTGTTCCTCTGGATGTCCAGCGCACAATCACAGAGCTGCTGATTTACAGCAAACGTTCCTTTATAAAACACACCTTATATTTAGGATTTACATTCTGTTTTCATTAGAAAAATAAGATCTGAGATGGTGTTGACTAAATTATATGATATGTATTTTAATTTATTTTGGTCATGAGCACTCGTTATTTAACAGTGTAACATTTACTGTGACATATCTCTGCTTAGATTTTCTGTTGCTGAAGCCTCCGATAGTTGGTGTGTTCTTTTAGTGACCCGCCGCTGTTTTTCCAGTGGAAATAGAGCCATGAAAAGCAATAGCTGATTTTTTTTAAGATTAATTTTTAGGGGTTTTTGATTTTATCGTAATGCAGCTAAAGAAAACGGGAAAGGAGAGAGAAAGATATTGGGGATGACATGCAGCAAAGGGCTACTGGTTGAAATCAAACCCAAATACTGCAGGAGGATCAGCCTTTGTAGGGTGCACGCTACACCAGGTGAGCTAGAGGTCACACCCCAAAAAAGCGGTTGTTTTTTACCAAGATGTCGCTGTGTTTTCTGCGTGGATATGTCACTACCACAACACCCAGTTGTGTTTTAGCAAGTCATTGCTGCATTTCCAGCAGCTCTTAAGCCCCAACATGTGGGTGTTTTTTAGTAGCCCATGGGTCTTTTTTCTGCGGCTTTTTAGCCCAGAAATGTGCATGTTTTTTAGCGACCTGTAGCTAGTTTTCCAGTGTTTGTTTTTAGAGGCAATTTAGCCTCCAAACATGGTTGCTTTTTGGCAACCCATTTACAGCGGTTTTATCCCCCCAAAATTGATGTTTTTAGTGACCCATGGCTCTTTTTCTAGCAGCGTTTTAGCCCCCAGGTGTGTGTTTTTCTTGGTGACCTCTGGCTGTTTTTTTCAGTTGTGTTTTAGCCCCAAGATGTGGGTGTTTTTTGGTGACCTGTGGCTCTTTCTCCAGCAGGGTTTTAGCCACCAAATTTGTATTTTTTTAGCAACTTGTGGCTGTTTGGCTTTGTGGCTTTTTTCAGTAGTGATTCAGCCCCAAAAGAGGGTGTTTTTTGGCGACACATGACTGTTTTTCCTTCGGCTTTTTAGAACCAAAGCATGGTTGTTTTTCCAGCAGGGATACCACCATGAAAACTGGTTGGTTTTTACCTAGACATTGCTGCGTTTCCTGTCAGACATGGCATTAAATACTGTTGTTTTTACAGAGACATCGCTGCTTTTCCAGCTGGGATAGTGCCACTAAAACTGGGTATTTTAAGCCATAATATAAAATGTTTTCCTACACAGTGTTCATCACAGTATCCCGCACATAACGTACAAATGTAACGTATCCATGGTTTGCAGAAATGAACAATGCCAACATTTATTCTGGCGATTGGGTTTGTTTCTTTATACGAAGCCCAAACTGTTGAAGAACACAAAAAGTTTTACCTGTGCCCTGACTTTTCACGGCACACGTACTTCAGTTATCTGGCAAACGTGCAACAGATGTTGCGAGGGGCATTTGGAGCCTGTTGCTCTAAACACGGCTTATCAGCGCTCAAGCTGTTGTCCCTGCTGGACAACAAGTGTGTGAGCAGAGCGAGGATGTGTGGATGAGATAGCACAGCGCTCATTAGAAGGGCCTGGGGACAGCTGTGGAGATAGCGCTTATTAATCTCATGACGCTCTCACACACACATATGAGAAAAGTACATTTTTATGTTTGACAGAGTGTCCGCAGAGACACACTCGGATCAATTTGCGCCAGAGAATCACAGACTTTATTGATCTGCTTGTGCTGGATTAAAACACGAGATATAAATTATGACGCGCAGACTGTTTTCGATTTTTTGTCTCTGTTTTGTCTTTTTGGAAGTAATTGTGTTCTTTGAAGTGACGGCTGCAGTGTTACAATAAACACATCTGTGTCTGAATATTTTGGAAGATGAAAGTACAGTACCAGCATCGGCTTTCTTCAGCACCCAAAACTAAGAGCATTCCATTTCCTATTCATGAAAAAAGCCCCGCTGCATTTTCCCCTCACACTTCCCTTAAGTGGAGATAACATCTGGGATAAGAAGGCAGTACAGAGTGAGAGGGAAAGGGAGGAGGGAGTGTGTGTGTGTGTGTGTGTGTGTGTGTGCTCTTCAAAGCTCGGTGTAGTGTGTGTTGGATCAGCCCCGGGGAGGGTGGTGTGGGAGATAAGCCTATGACAGCTGCCAAACACCTCTGTGTGTGTGTGTGTGTGTGTGTGTGTGTGTGTGTGTGTGTGTGTGTGTGTGTGTGTGTGTGTGCACGTCTGGACCCCCCATTCAGAAGGAGTGTTTCTGAATCCCAACCACCTGCCAGCTCTGGTCCCTGATGGCAGGTGTGAGTTGGTTAGTACGTGATTCAGACCACTGATGAACGTGGAGCATATGTGACAGTCTTATCTGCAGCATCTCTCTGTAATAACATTAAGACGGGCGCATTGATGGAGAGATTACCGAAATGTGAGGGACCATGAGGGCGGCTCATGTGAATGTTACGTGCCTGACTCGGCCTAATGAAGGAGAGAAGTGACCTAAAAGGTAACACATCATCAAACTGAGGATGGCAGTAGAGAATCGGAGCCCCACAGTGTCTCATATCACATTGAGTAATTGTATAATTTGAGACATTAAAACTCAATTTTTATTGGAGTTAAATTTTATTCCATTATTCATATTTTATATCAAAATGTATGGAATAAGAGACACAAGTGTTTGAATTTTAAAAACTACATGACACTTAATATTGAAATGTAAACATCACTGAGTTCATAGTACTAAAATTTTTTACTTTGAAAAACATGTATCTACTTTTTTTTCCTGAATTTACCTCTTTGAAATTAAAAAATGAAATAAATTGATTTGCAAATTCAAAAGCTGAAATTCAGCGCATTTTTTTAGTGTTCACATATTCAGATCCAAATATTAAAGTTTCACAAATTCAAAACAAAATAAAAATAAACTCGCTCTGTGTCAACGTAATACCTACACTGTAGCCTGACATGCACCTCCCCAGAAATGTAACTACACGTCACAGTGACACAGACCTCCTGTCTGTCTCTGTAAGCTGAAACCATTTCCCTCAGTGGAAACAAAGCTTTTATTTAATTTAATTTCACAGATAAGAAACAATAAATTGTGAAGACAATAAAGCCTCCACAAAAGCAGCATTTTAAGTCTTGTGTGTGATTTATCCTGGCTTCATATGAGCAGAGGAAATCTCTGCTAGCTGCTAGGCTAATTTATACAATGTAAAATGCCATAGGCTTGTGCTAATAACGTTAGCATGTTGTATTAGTGGGAAAATATGTTTAGTATAAGACAGTTGTTTTGTCAGTGAACCTTGTGAGCTGTAATGGAGCTGAATTTTGTAACATTACCTTTGTTAAATGTTGCTGTTGTCCCTGGTTTAATATGAGAAGAGAAAAAGTCCGCTAGCTGCTAGGCTAATTTATACAATGTAAAGTGCCATAGGCTTGTGCTAATAATGTTAGCATGTTGTATTTGTTTGGAAAATGTGTCCAGATAAAGACAAGTGTTTGTCTGTGAATGCTGCCAGTTATAGTGAAGCTGATTTGTGTACTTGTGTCCTGTTTGAAACTGTCTCTATTAAGCCATGTTTAATGTGTGTTAAATGTGTGTTTAATGTGTGTTTTGAATCAACTCAACAATGGCAAAAGGTCTGCCACAGAAGTATAAATCCTGCTTAAGAGTGTCAGCTAATAACAACTGAAACTACTTTTGTGTAATTATAATATTTAATAAAAACAAATGTTCATTTGCCTTTGTTACTCATATATCTGCTGTATAATTGACCCTGATACATTTATACATTTTACAAAATTCATTCACGTCTCATTGATTTAATATTGACCACTCTGGGGTTCCATAAAGAGGCCTGAAATCATGGCAGTGCATCAGTGCGTGAGAAATACAGACTTTGGGGTCAATATTAACGAGTGAAAATAGCAATGACAATAAATCAGCAGCCTCTCAGATGTGTGGGAGAGCGGAAGAAAGTTTTCCTGCCTGACATCACTGGGGTTCAGAGGTTAAATTCACAAGCAGGTGGCCAAGAGAACTCAGGACGTTTCTTTTAGAGGCTCCATTATTCTGAAGCCAGACCAGCGCAGGCCGAGCCACACCATCTGTTCCAATAACCTGTTGTCTCAAAATGACAAACTCACACCAGGAGATTGAGACTTTGTCATGTCTGTAAAGTACATGTATTTTCTCAGGATCTCAACCGACTGCGGTCAGCTCTGCACCGCAGTTGCAATTTAAAAGCTCTGTAGACACTGAGTTGAGTTCATCGCTGTCAGATAACAAGCTCATGTTTCCAAAATGTCAGCTTTTCAGGAGCTTAGAAAAACACCAGTGTTTCTTTGGCCTAATGACACTGCATTTGGTTTCACAAGTTTGGAGTTTCTCAACTGACAGGGGACGATGTAACCGCGCAACTGGAGCAAAAACATGAAAATCTGCACAACTGGAGTTACATGGTTTTCATGTTCTGCCACATGGGACTGTTTAAATCTGAGTGGTGAACGTATTATTTCACTTAAAGGCATTACGGCGAGCAGATCTGCAAAATGTCACGGCTGAATTTCTCCCTCTGTCTCTCCACAGCCTGCCACTGTAACCTGCATGCCCGCCGCTGTCGTTTCAACATGGAGCTGTACAAGCTGTCAGGACGGAGGAGCGGCGGCGTCTGTCTCAACTGTCGTCACAACACGGCGGGACGCCACTGCCATTACTGCAAGGAGGGATACTACAGGGACATGACCAAGTCCATCTCTCACCGGAGGGCTTGCAAAGGTAACAGGAGGCAACATGTGTCAAAAGCCCCGTTTCTTTGGAACCAACAGTAACCCCTCAGACATGGTACCTAGACCCTAGCGTTTCCACCACAAACAGTTCTCTTAAATGTGGGCGGGGTTGTTTTCGTCTCGTCAGTGAAAATAAAGCGTAGATTTCACCTTAGTTTCTATTATCAGGATCTATTTTTGGCTCATTATCGTCTCGTTATCGTCATGGAAAAAAGGTCGTTGACGAAAAATTTTCGTCATAGTTTTCGTCAACAAAATTAACACTGGTTCAGAGTCCCGCCCACACCTGTTTCTAAAAGACCTGCGATATGACCCACAACCATAATAAAACACACACAGGCTACAGTCACTCACATTAAGCTGGGTTCTCCAGTCTTGACTTACAAATCCAGCGGAGGAGACGTCTCTTCACTGGCTGCACTCGATGGTGGGATGGCGAGAACATTCTTACACACTTAGAATGATCATCTGAGCCTGTCAGTGGCAAAAAAACACACTGTACTTGGACGTAAAGTGACGGTGCGTACATGACCCAGGTGGGTTACACTGCAGTCTTTTTCAGGGCTGCCGGCTGCAGCGCTCTCGCTCAGTACTCAAACAATCTGAAATATTGTTGTTCCCACTGATTAACTAGACACAAAGACGTTGGAAAATGTAGTAAAGCATCTTTGTACTTCTTCTACCTCTGTCTGTTTCACACTTCAGGTATTAAAGGAATTCTTTTAAAAAGTTGTGCAGAACAGCTCCCACCTGTCCTGGTGTCAGTGAACTGACCCGTGCAGCTCCCTAACTATTCGGGGTCGTCCGTGGATCCCTGACGAGACAAACATAACAAACAGACTGGAGGTGTGAGCAGATCCACCGAACAGAGCAGTGGAAACAACTCGCTAATCGTCCCTCTGCTCTATTCATACTCAGAACACAACACACACACAGGTGTGAGCACATACGTCAGGTTTGAGACCGAGCGGCCGAGGATTAATGTGCGGGGAGACAAAAGCTGAGCTCCTTCTGTCTCGCAGCACCTCGGGGAGTAAAGACAGGCTCCGAGGCGCTGAGCAAACAAACTGCTGTCACTCAGTCACTCTGGCCAGACACTCACCGCAAAAATATCCCTGAACATAGATACAGTCGGTGTGTAGTCATAGTTAGAGGGCGTAGTCAGCGAGGGGGAAAACAGTCCTCTCTCACAGCCTGTAAATGCTGGGAAAGGGCAAACATTTACTAATTAAACTTATAATATCATTACCCTACAGCCATTAACGCACGTTTGAGAGTATAGCAGCATCAACATTACTCAACACCATTAGCCTCTGTTCTGAAAATGTGCTAGAGGGTTGTCACGCAGGGATTTGCCACCCCAAGAACTACAGGTCCTTGGAAGCTCACAACTTTCTTTTATCAGTGGCTAAAGATAAAGATTTAGATCATTTTTCGTTGATCAGAAACAGCCCCAAAATTGCCATTATTATTCCCACCAGAGCTGGTGATTGTTGGAACAGTGGAAAGATGAAACAAGATGGCCTCTGACTGTGTTTTATTTTGTTTCTGTCAACTTTGAATGTAGTGTAATTTACATAGTTAAAATGACTGTTTATTTAAATGGAGTCTGGTGGGTTTGATGAAGGCTGTTTCTGGTTAAACAAAAAGGATCTTAGTATTTAACAACAAGGTCTATCTCTGTAGGGATCCTTTCAATGATGTTGACATTCAGTCATCAACTTTCCACGTCTAGATACAACGTCCAAGGTACCCTGGGTGTGTTGGTTGTTGACGTTCTGGGATGCCGGGTCAACTTCAGCCTGTTACTGTACATGCATTGTCCTCTTTCAAAATACACTTCTCTTTTCACAGGAAATTTAAGGTTTACATACAGTCTCTTTCAAAATAAAAGCACCACGTCGGCACAACACCACAAATTGACTTTTTTTTCCTTCAACAACAAACACACGTGGTTAGGTTTAGGAAAAAAAGAACAGGGTTTGGCTTTAGAGTCTTACGCGACGTGAACACCGCTCTCCCAGGTGAAAGTCAGTGTTTGTTGGATCCATCCACCACCACTCCTGCCCCAGTCTGACTTTTGCTGCCTTAACTTTCGTCCTTGTCCCGCTGCATTTCAACCTGATGCCACTGGGCACCGTTAAAACTATAACAGCAACTGGCCACGTATCATGCCTGATGTTAAAGGACGCCTTTTTTCGTTGGTTTCTGACTCTGCAAGTCACTGCCCAAGCGCCAGATTTCGAAGACTTGACGGAGTGTCATCCCCTCGCTACTTTTGTTCTGTCAAATAAAGGCCAGATGGTTGCGTTGCAGTGGTATACCATAATTAGAAAGTTAATGGTTATCATACCTGTGTACATTTTCTTATTTATGATATAAAAAAAATGCAACTGGACGGAGAATTCCTCCATTATTAGGTATTTTCAAAGGGACAACTTTTTACATATTCGTCTTTTTAAAAAAAAGTTTGTTTTATAGTGATAAAATGTTTGTTCCATCACAAATAATCCTTCTGTTTTTATTATTATTTTTATTTTTAAGTGTCATTCTGACCGATAATAATAATAATTCCATAATATTGTGATAACGTGAAACCACAATATTTTCTGAGACAGTTATCGTGCCGTGAAAATGTCATACTGTTGCATCCCTACCAGAAAGCCCCAAAAATAATCTGAAGAAAAAGAAATAAACATTAATAACTTTGGGTCCAGGTTGAAAAATAGCCTTTCACTCTGGATTTTTTTACTTTTATTTAACACGCAGAAAGCCACACAGCAACTCTTCAGCATGGTTGCAAACGCTCGTTTTCCCCTCGGCATAAATGGACGTGACATTTTGTGGGCGTTCCCATGAACAGCGACTGTATCTCAACAGTATCTTCGCCTGTTTCTCAAGTATGTGACAGTGTGTGCACGTATGAAAACTGGCACCCCTTGATGTTAATGTGCTGTCATTGGAGGGAAAGTCTGTTTTTTATGGGAAAAAAAAAAACCGTCAAACCTTTTAAGACGTTGCAGATTTTATGGCAGCACTTCTGCATGCTGCTTTTAAACAATATTGGACGCCGCTGTACATTTACATCACAGTTACTCACCACATACTAATGAAAAATGAGAGACTCTGGGCAGATGCACACATTGCGGTCTTGAGCAACATCTACCACTGAGCTATGATTGGTCGGTGACGGGATGCCTATCCTGCGGTGCCTCCATCCTTGGTACACCGCTGGCTATTTAAACACAAGAGCAGCAACATGATATTTCCTACTGCTGCCACAACAGTCCTCCCCTCCCAATTCACTCTGACTCAGCTCGCATGAAATGAAAGAAGAGGCACGAGCAGTATGGAGCAAGAACGCCGACAGTAAGTTTTGGAAATAAAATTTGGCCTTTAAAAAGGAAACACTGGCACTGAAAAAAGTTCCACTGAAAAATAAAACACAAGGCATTAAAAATATTTTATTCTTAACATTCTGATGTATTTTTAACGTCCTGAAACCTGAGCTTCTGTTTGGTATGCATTTTTAATTTCTCCTAGCTATCTGGGATGAGGAGGATTGTTGCAAGTAGTTTTTGGAAAAAAATGATGAGGACAATGGGTTTATTTTTAACAGTCACAAGTGTACTGAAGTATAAACTGATTATTTAAATCCCTGAACATTGTTGAGCAAAAACAAAATTGCAAACAGTGCGACCTTTGCTCAATAGTTTGTAACTTTATGGGTCTAAAACTGTTCAAAGGTGTTCATTTCAACACCTGAACACGGCTGTGCAAATTGCAAAAATGGTAACATATCTAAAAGCCTTGTGATTTGTTTGTTTTGTAACTGCATAAATCTTTTTTGGCTCCATAATCCAAGCTAGGAATGTCCTTGTTGTCTGTAGGAACAGTCTGCCACAGTGATACAATATTAAAGTCCCAGTGTCCTTAAACGAGTCCTCACTAATTAACGGCGTTTTAGCTTAAAACTTTTGCTAAAATTGGTCAAAGCGCCATATCAAACTGAGACTATTTTTTCTCATGAGGGACACTAGTCGACTAATGGACCGTAATGATGACTGTTGGTCGACTAGGAAAATTCTTAGTCAGGGGCAGCTGTACTTCTTTTTTTATTTGGTTTCAACTCCTCTCTTTTGTTGAGGAGAGGAAGGCTTTGAGGCAAGGGGGGGGGCTAGGAGAGCATAATTTACATACAATCTACATATTAAAGAGGAAACGTCACTCTTGTGGACTCACAGTCCACTCTGAAGACTGACATGAAGAAAAAATCAGAATACTGTCATTGAAAAACACATCAGAATGTAAAAAATATCAAAATACACTTAATTTCTGTGTTTTATTTTTCAATGGAAGCTTTTTTAGTGCTAATGTTTCCTTTTTTAAAAGCCAAATTTTATTTCACTGTCACCGTTTCTGCTCCAAAGAGTAACGGGCCCTGTCAAAAGCGATTTCACAGTTTGTATCACTCTCAAACGGAGCGCTGGGATCGATTTACTGCATGTGGCTGTGCTGGGCTGAACACAAGCTTGATAGATCGTCTGCACTTTGCTAAAAAATGACAAATGGTTCTTTGCAGCATTGTTTCACTCAGCCAGTCCAAACATTTTCACAAGCTATATTTGGGGAGTAGTTGGTTCAGGGGGACGGAGCTGGGAGCAGGTTAACAGAGGTTCTCACTTCGCCTAATGAATCGATGTAGCAGCATCCATAGATCTCTGCAAAGTCTTTCCAAACAGCTGGATCAGTAACCTGAAGACTGAAGGCCCCCCTCGCCCTCCACACATGCAGCTCGGTGCTCTGGGATCAAACCTAAACAGCCTGATTGCTGCTTTTCTCCTCAGGTGACAAATACGAGGCGATGTGACATCAGTTAGAAAGCACTATATTTATTGTTCAAATCAGCCAACCATCCCACTCTGCTGTTGTTGGACAGGAAATACAGCGCTGCGCCAGCACAGCCAGGAGGAAGTCTGCTTTCATTTCCCATTCCTTAACCCCCCCCCGTCCCCTCCCTCCCTCGCCAACACTCCACATCTCAAAATGTCCTCTCAACGATTTACTTAATCGTCAGAGGTTTAGCGAAAAAATGTCTCTTCTGCGCCTCCATCTCCAGCAGCAGCGTGGAATGCCTCATGCTTTATTTCCCAGATTAACAACTTCACCCCTCATCAAGCGCAGTGTAAACACGGCTCTTGGAGAACCACAGTGCACGCCCCCCCGCCCCTAACAGTTTGTTTTTTCTCCCCCGTCCCCTCGTACGTTTGGCAGTCTAAGCCTTTAACTGGGCTCAGCAAGTCCACAGAGATGAAGCTGGTACATGCTTCACTGCTCTGCACCCCTCAGCTGCCATTCAGCTCCGCAGGCCCCCCCACCTGCAGGTTGAAATTAATTAATCTGTCCAGTTTGCAGCACCTCCTGCGACGGCAGCGAGGCTGTGGTTTTGCATCAGGGGACTGCTGAGAGTGAAGTGGTAGAAAATACAGTCAGGCGACCTTTGATTATTAAAACCTGACAGAGTGGTGCTCTGATATTTTATTGCCTCATAAACTTTATTCAGTTTATCACATTTATTGTAGAGTAAATCAAACACTGTGTTTTAAAGTGTCTCTCAGGGAGCAGTTTCATTTTTGAATATTGGCCTTTTCACTTTCTTATTTCTATTCTCTTCCTCCAGCTTGATTTAGCACAAAGAATGGAAACAGGAGGAAACCAGGCTCTAGGAAGTGCGCCACGCTCTGAAGCTAATTTTCGTAGTGGCCAAACCACGTAATGTTACATGCACTCAGTAGTCGAACTAAGCTCATAGCTCGGCTAATCAGTCAAGTCGGACTTCTCGTCTTGTCCGAGTATACATGCAGAAGAGAAAATCAAATTCTGACCAAGTACGTCTGACTCTGCCTTGATAGGCGGCGCCGTGTTCTTTTTAATATAGTGCATATTGAACTAGTTCCTGTTGACCTGAAGAGGAATAATAAATTAAATTAAATAAATCCGTATTTTGCATTTTCCTACCGTCCATAAACTTCAAAATGTTTAGCTCCTTTAGCTGTCGGAGCGTGAATGTAGTTTCCTCGTCCGTCCAGAAGTGCGTCTTCTTTTCCGGGAGTGAACTGCTGCTACGTCATCTCCTTCTTCTTTCGGGTGAAAGGCCGTGAAAGAAAAAGTGGTGCACACCTAGAACGCCGAGTCTGACTCCAGTCGGACTAAGTGGATACATGCAGCAATAGTTTGATTTTCAATCCAATTATCTAGGTGTGTTAGTCGAGCTATGGATAGTCCAATTTCAGTTGGACTAAGCTGTTTACATGCATTTAAAAGTCCAGTTTCAGTCAGACTAAGCTGATAATTAGATTTTCTCAAGCTGCATGTAAACATACTGACTGTCCCATCATGCCCTACGGCCCAAAAATACTTTTTCCTACATACTACATTCTCCTACATACAAAAAAGACGTCTGTAAATCAGTGGATACACTTTTTTGAGCGCCATAACCTCTGTGAAATTGGGATTTAATCCATTCGGTCCGACAACTTTTGCAAATTCCAGAAGAGCCAGACAATTAAATCATTTTATCGCCAAACTGGAAATAGCCAGCTCGGACGGCAGAAGTCTCTAGTGTGCTTGCTCTATAGGCCGCACAGTGCGGCAGCAGCGCTGATCATTCAGGTAATTTTATAAACGCAAGTTGAACCATTTTGGCTTCATGTGTCACTGAGCAACTTTGAAACGATGGGGCCCCGCCTCCAACGCTGTATTCAGTTATCTTTGTACATCCATGTGGTAAACAGCAAGCCTGTATCTGTGCTATCAACAACATCCACTGACCAAGACCTCTGAAGCTCACTAGTTAACACCAGGGGTGTCGTGATGCTGGAGCGACGCTCCGCCACTTTTTTTTTTTCTCCAAGAGAGGAAATAGACGATTTGCAGTTTGTGTAATGTGGTTTAAATTTATGTACACTGCTCAAAAAAATTAAGCGGACACATAAATCACACATCAGATCTTGATTAACAGATTATTCAAGTTGAAAACCTTTACTGATGTACACTGTATAACTTGTTGAGAACAAAATGATGATGAACAGGCAGCATAACGTTCACCACGGCGTCTCCAGACTCCTTCACGCCTGTCACATGTGCTCAGTGTGAACCTGCTCTCATCTGCGAAGAGAACTGACAGACAATTCTGGTGTTCTCTGGTGAATGATGGAGCTGCACGGTGCTGGGCTGTGAGCACAGGTCCCACTAGAGGACGTGGGGCCCTCATGCCACCCTCATGGAGTCTGTTTCTGACAGTGTGGTCAGAAACATGCACACCAGTACAGTAGCCTGCTGGAGGTCATTTTGTAGGTCTCAGTGCTCCTCCTGTTCCTCCTTACACAAAGGAGCAGATACTGGTCCTGCTGCTGGGTTCATGCCCTTCTTTGGCCCTGACCAGCTCCATGGATCCATGAATGTGCCATCCTGGAGGAGCTACACTACCTGTGCAACCTGTTTGGGCTGCAGGTACCGCCTCATGCTACCAGTAGTGACAAGGACACTAGCAGAAGACCAAACTAGAGAAGAATCAGTCAGGAAGGATAAGGAGAGAGCAACTGTCTGTGGACACCACGTGTAAAACCATTCCCTTTTTGGGGGTTGTCTTGTTTTTGTCTCTCCATTGCACTTGTTGTCACTTTGATTTGTTCCTGAATGGACACATTGATTTCCCTGAAGTTTAACTGACCTGGTGTTAGACTGTGATTATTATGTGTTCCCTTCATTTTTTTGAGCAATGTAAAAGTTGCCAGTAGCTGCTGGCAGTAGCATTGTCACATTCTATAGCTGAGCTAACTAGCTAGCTAACTTCACTAGTAAACTACTAAACATCCTTCATTTTATAGATTTAGTTGATAAACTCTGTACAGTAGCAGCGCAAAGGAAACCTTGTTGGTAGAGACAGACTGACTGAAACCTGCTCTCGATGATGTCACTGTTCACTTTTATTGTAAACTTATGTGATGATTATTTTACTGCACTTGTAGTTTCCATCAAACATCCCACCCTCGTTTTTATGTAAGAACATACCCGTGTTGAACGATCAGAGGAAATGAACTTGATCTCTAAAAATTTAACCGTTTGATTTCTCCTTTAACAAATACTCTTGGAAGACGTTTTTACGACACAAATCAAGAGGAAGAAAAACAAAGAAGTTAAACCTTTTTTTTTTTAAAAGAGAAAGATTTAATAAGCATCTCGTTATGTGAATGAAGCTCCATAAATTCCGACTAAAAGCGACTCCAACCTCCACTGGACCACTTCAAGCACATTTCAAATGACTCTGCTGGTACATATAACACATGCAGGGCTAATAGGGAGGCTGGGCTTCCACTTCAAACACTGGCTTTATGGTAAACGTTTGGCAGCGCACACACACACACACACACACACACACACACACACACACACACACACGCATACACAGAGCGAATTTCTCACATTTAACGTGCGATCCTCCCAACTAACAGCTTAAACAGACTTTGAAGTGCGCTCCACTCGTCCATTAATGGGAAACATTATTCAGGCAGTATTTGCCTGTAAGGAACTCTTTGCCAAAAAGCTTTACATTGGAAACTCAATCTGAAGAGCACACAGTCTGTCCGATCACAACGCCGCGGAGACACAAAGCCTGCTCTCGAGGAGCTCAAACACACATGCACCCCTCAGCACACATGCACAACACACACCCACATGCGTTCTGTGTTACACACAGTAGACCGATGCTGTGCGGTGAGGGTGAAATACTATAATTAATCAAGTTATTTACTCTTGTGCGTGCCTTCCAGAGCAGACCTAATGAAGAATCCCATGGTCATTATGGGCGGAGGGAAGCAGTTTAATTTGATTGAGGTTTTATGCTGGTGCAGGGCCCAGTTCCCCATCTGTGATGGTCTGGAAGGAAAACACAACCCGCTCTAATGCGAATGATTTCTCACTAGGTTTTCGTGTCAGACGACTTTTTATTGTATGGAATATGTAGAGTCAGCAGAGTGCAGGGCGGAGACATACTGTAGCCATCTGAAAGCTGATATTTGTTTTGTAACGGCGCTGGTTTTGTAAACCACTCGTGTTTTCATTTCTCAAATCACAAGTTGTTTACTTGGGTAAAATCTGTAGCTTGATGTTCTTGTGCTTTTTTTTCCCTCCTCTCCCTCTGCAGCATGTGATTGCCATCCGGTCGGAGCAGCAGGGAAGACGTGTAACCAGACAACAGGCCAATGCCCCTGCAAGGACGGAGTGACGGGAATCACCTGTAACCGCTGTGCCAAAGGCTACCAGCAGAGCCGCTCCCCCATCGCCCCCTGCATCAGTAAGGACGGCCTCTACCACCTTCACAGTCAACAACCTCTTACTTTACAGTTCATTGCAACACAAACACCAGAGTGAATGTTGGCATTGTACGTTCCTACACACCGCAGATATGTTGAAACTTAATGTTTCTTTATGTTTCAAAAACACCATGGTTAACGTGTGGTTAGGTTTAGGAACAAAAAACACTTATGTACAGTTAGGAATAAGATCAAGTTTGGGCTTAAAATACTTGGTTTTTATGACACAATCCCGGCAGGAAACACAGCATTGTCTCTGTAAGGGTGCTGTCACACCTAGAGTTGTCTCCTTTGGTCTGAATCAGGGACTCATGTTGTTCCAAAGTTGTATAATTGCCTAGAGTTGGTTCATGTTCTCACGGCAGCATTTACAAGCGGACCAGATCAAATGCCTTGTGTGAGAAAGCTGCTCTTGATTGGTCAGAATTTCCATGTGGGAAAAATCCAGGAAGTAAAGCAAACGTTGAAGAAGAGTACACTGTCAAGATAAATGTGACACTTTCTAATGTCACAATGGAGGGACAACTACGCAGGTTGATTTTAGCGCTGCTCATCGTGGACTATATTGCTTGCATTTCCCTCTTTCCTTGTTTTCCTCTGTTAGCGTGTCTTGCCTCCATGGCGAGCTGCTATCCATCTGTTTGTTTGGGTTTAGCGCCAGTGCGTCTTTTCATGCTGCATTTCTACTGGTTGGTTAGCAGACGTAGGTGATAACAGCAGTCACACAGTGAGATGATCATCCCAAATTTCTGACACTGTCAGAATTTTATCCCAGGCTGTCTTTGATTGCAAGAATGTGACAATCCTTGAACCTCACTGTGCGACACAGGACCACCGTTTAAGAGCCATGACTGAAGATATCGCCACATTTCTGTCACGTTGGTCATCTTTCCTCTGGGACAGCCCGGAATCGCACAGTGTGTACCAGGCGTCAGAGGTCAATGGGTCAAAGTTGAACTTGATGTAAAAATTCACAAGGATTTATTTTGCTCTCACAAGCATAACCACTAACTGCAGAGGTTCAATTAGAAATAATCAACCGCAATTTTATTTACCACATTCCCATGGATGTACAAAGAGAGCTGGATACAGGGATGCATGGTGCTGGGCTTTTAAACCAATCTGACATAGTGACTAACTGTAAAATTACAACTTCTGGGTCCTCTACGTAATGCCATTGGACCCACTTACACACATAGACATCTGTAAAAAAAAAAAAGCAGTTAATTCTTTTTGAGACACATCCATTTCCCAGTATGAACACTTAAATGCCCCATATTTAAATCATTATGCCCTTAAAGTTGTAAAATTCACTTACAGCTGAATCCAGAGTTTTTTTCCCCACTGACATTCATGTGAAGGAGACTGAGGCCAAGCAGTTGAGAGGCAGGGTTCAAGGAAACGCTAGTGTGCTTGCTCTACCCTGTGATGCAGAAGATCTAGGTAGTTTTAGGGTGCTTTCACACCTGCTCCGTTTGGTTCGGTTCAACTGAAGTCAAGTTGGTTTTCCCCCTCAGTGTGGTTCCTTTGGGCAGGTGTGACCACAGCAATCACACTCAGGTGTGCACCAAAACAACCGGACTGAGACCTTCTTGAAGAGGTGGTCTCAGTCTGGTTCCAAATGAACTCTGGTGCGGTTGGTTTGTGGTGAGAATGTGTTCCGACCTGGATCTGAAGCAACTGCAGTCACATGACACATTGTTTGGGTTAAACATGAGCATGTTACAGTCCTGGAGGATTATTAATGTGCGCCTCCTCCTGTACTGCCTTAATATGCACATTCAGCACATCCAATGCATCAAAACATTGTTTTCTAGTTGGAGCCGCGCCTCGTTTTCAAACCGTATGCTTGGACTCAAATGAACAATGACAGCAATATAGTCCACGATGAGCAGCGCTAAAATCAACCTGCGTAGTTGTCCCTCCATTGTGACATTAGAAAGTGTCACATTTATCTTGACAGTGTACTCTTCTTCAATGTTTGCTTTACTTCCTGGATTTTTCCCACATGGAAATTCTGACCAATCAAGAGCAGCTTTCTCACACAAGGCATTTGATCTGGTCCGCTTGTAAATGCTGCCGTGAGAACACCAACCAACTCTAGGCAATTATACAACTTTGGAACAACATGAGTCCCTGATTCAGACCAAAGGAGACAACGACTAGCTCTTAAAGCAGCCTTATACCCAGAAATCAATTTTTTTTGGCTTCATGTGCTATTGAGTAACTTCCATAGAAATGAACGGGCCCCACCTTCAAAACTGCATCCAGTTCTTCTTATCCATCCATGTGCAGTCCAGACTTTGACACCCAGACTCCATCAGCGATAGCAAACCCTCCTAGAACCTCAGCACAGGACCTGAAAAGGACAGGACATGCTGGTTACACATGAGTTCATGGCCCACACTGTCTCCTGTTATTTTTAAGACATTTTGGATAGATTGCCTGTTTAAACCAGAGCCTGGATAAACAGACCATTAGAGCTCGCCTAACATGGCCCTGTGTGCCTTCAACACCGTTAACTGTTCGTCTCACAATAAATCCCCAGAACGAGTCCAAGGGAATGATGGCTGATATGTTTATTGGCTGTATCTGCTGCCTGCAGATTCCAGGCCCTCGGCAATAAACGCCAACGCCTCACAGAAACAGAGATGGGTCGCTCGTAGCTGCTGTGGCTAGGAGCATCAAGTAGCTGGCTGGCATGGACAGATAAGATAACAGAGATGTCTGCGAGGACATGAACACACCAATAATTGTCCCCTATGTTACCGCGGTTGACATTTCTGATAAAGTCGTATGTGGAAATTGGACATGTCTCTGTGGACTTGTTTGGCCTGAATCCACAGCGATAATTTAAACCTGTGAACCTGCTGGAACAGGAATTCTTTAATTTTGTTGGGAAGGAAACAAATGTGGTGTAAAAGTTGGAGGAAATGGGGTTCTTGAGGAATATATTTGGTTTCTCGTATATTTTTTGAGATAATGCCTTTTGGTTTTTACAGCGTGATATTAAATTTTTGTGATATCTAACTTCCTGCCAGCTCCGACTTTAACGAGACCGACGGCCTTGGCTCTCTGTGCCTACAACACACCACAATCAGGAGGGAGCAGAACATTAATGGGAAACTCAGAGAAATTTTTCAGCACATCTGTGTGTTAAAATCAGCTGTTATGAACAAGACATCCCATTAAATCCATTCATACACATCTGAGGGTTTTCACAGGGGTGCAGTTCTGCTCTTAGGAGAATAACCAGGAAATTGAGCTACATATATTTTCCCCATCACATAAGTTTTATTCTGTATGCATAGCAATATGATCACAAGTCTGATATTTATTCATCTCTTTGTCACAGAGATCCCAGTTGCATCTCCGACAGCGACTTACACCAGCTACGAGGAGCCGTCAGGTGAGAAACAAAGAACATATTCTGCTGATTTATTCGTAATAAAACAACACAGAACCGCTCTTGGATTAAAATCATAAGCTCTGTTTTCAAGCTCACTTGCAAGATTTAGTGGTAATGCTCTTTTAATGTATTTTTTAAGGCCCTGTTTGCACATATACAGATATTTTTTAAAACAGATAACAACCAGCTCGGTAAAAAGGAAAGTTCTTGTCTCACGGCATCCATTTTACAAAATATCAGCATCCACACTAGAATGCAAAAATGCTTGCCGGTGTTAACATTTCTCCGCAGCCTCCCCTCATCACAAAGGTAGTAAAGTCTACAGGCTACCATCATCATTGAATCCTCTTTGATAAAGGACAACAAAGCTCTCTCAAAGATAAGAGTGATCCTCTGGACATGCAAAAGTTTTCTTTTATTGACAACAATCCCACCCTCAAAATTGTTTATTTGTCTGGGCCTGATCTAAAACCACAGTTTCTGGCGGACTATAAACTGCGGACGTGGAGGTCATAACTTGCCAAACTTGAGACCTCAATATAGAGAGGATTTTGAAACCAAAGTAGAGACTTTGTTTCCTGCATTCTGGTGACCTCTAAAGCAGTGCTTCCCAACTGGTGGGTCATGGTCCTAGAGTGGGTTGCAGATCCATTATGACTGGACCACAAGTGACTCACAAACATGTCAAGTTTGTATAAAACACACTTTATTTTTGATGTACGTGGAATTTGCGGTACAAGCTTTTGTTTTGAAGTGCGACTTCCTGCTGTAAAATGAGTGATTAACAGACAGCTACTTAACAGAGACAGCAAACTAACTTGACGACATGGCCAAACACAAGTATGACGCCGAATGTACAACACTTTGTGGACCTTGAAGTAATGACGAAGTAGAAATCTGGACCCCAAGGCTGGACCAGCTGGGAACAACTGCTCTAAAGAATGGAAATAACCTCTAAAGAATTATTTTTCTAAGTACACTGCATCAACAATTTTTCAAAGTACAATTTATTCAGTTTAGTTTTTGGTTCATGCTGCTAGTGTTCCAACAGAGTACCAGAAGAAGAGAAAGAGGCCAGGTTGTAGGCTTGGCCCACGTCAGGTACCCACGGTTAGCTCTTCTCCTTGGCCCACACATCCCTGAGTCCTGAAAGTGAGGCAGAATGGGATGCTCACGGTCTCTAGAAGACAGCTAGGTACCCTGCCGCACCAGTTCCCCCTCAACCCTGGACTACCTCTCAAACCCGCGCCACAATGTCCTGTTAGACTTTACGCACGGAGACAAATTGTATACCGTGCCCAATGGGTACCCCACTCTGGCCCCGTAGGGTCGAAGAAGAAGGGATAGAGGGAGAAGCACCTTTTAGAGTCGCAGGGCTGACAGACACTGTACAGTGGCAGAAACAGGTTGTGATAACGAAAAGGAAAACAGTTGTGAAAATTTGTCATAAATCAGGAGAAACACAGATAAACTGTGACCCCGGGAGGACAGCGAGAGAAGGGAATGAAAAACGGGAGTCTCCCAGGAAAAACAGGAGGGTTGGCAGGTGTGGCTGAGGTGGACCGAATAACAGTGGGTGCAGCAGACAGATCTGTTTGCCTGGGAGGTGATGCAGCAATACTACGTTTGTGTAAAGTAGTCATGACACGAAGGAGTGCTACCAAAACATACAAAACCAGTAGATGATGTCATCATTTCCCCAATGCTCTATTTTACATATCCACATGGACACCAGCCTGGTCTGACTCAGGGAGCGTCAAAATATGCTGCTTGGGCATTACCCCTGCATCATTATAGTAACACTGGGGGCTTAGCGTCTGTGTGGATACCCGACCCGAGCCCGACAGGACCTGTCCGAACCCAACGGGTCGGGCTCGGTTATAACTGTCTCAGACTCGGGTTTGGTCAAGAAAATGCAGCCTGAGCTGCACTCTAGTGTGAGACACATCGGGCTTTCCACCAACTCCAATGTAAACCCATCCATGTTATTATTAGATGCTCAGAGCAACGGACGTAGTTTAAAGAGCATTAAAGTCCACTCAGGGTGGGTGGGAGTGGAGGTAGATGGGTCCAACTCTGAATTTATACCCAGGAGAGCGATGTTTGAGACCAGCAAACAGCAACACTGGTTGAAGCATTTGAACCACTCTAAGCTGGTTGTTTTTTAGCGACATCCTGAACCTTTTTTAACCATAACAAAGTAGTTTTGTTAAGTAAACATAACCGTCAAGATACAGCACAAAGCTCGTTTAGTAAAGCCATGGTTTTAGTAACCCTGGTGCTTCTGCCCAAGCGACAAAATATGACGAGTAGGGAAGAGATCACGCTGCGAACAGAAAGCAGAAAATCTCCGTTTCATAAATCTAAAACTCTGTTTGGGTGTGAACAAGTGGCCGAAACATAGATACTCGTTTTCAAAAATATCCGTGAACGTGTTGACGGGGCCTAAACTGAAGCAACTGCTCCTTCATGCACGTTATTAAACGTGTATTCTAGCACATGCATGTTTTTCCATTCATTCACAGTCTCACTCCTCCACTGAGCACACGTCAGTGAGGTCTGAGCGCCGCTGATGTAAACTCCAGATATTTTGCCAGTGCTCCCTGCGGCCTCATTGCCTGTATTCCCAGCCTGCCTAGCAGCCTCCCCTGGGTCTCAGCCCTAATCTGATTACATGCTTCATTTGCACCAGTTTGTATTTCAATCAAGGCTCGCTGCGCCGACAGCGAAGCCCTGCCCGACCCTGTTGTTCATGTGCTCTGACAGAGGGTCTCCATGTTGGACTGCTGACATGAGACGATGAGCGACAAAAACATTTACCTGCTTTAAGTTCTGTGTCTGTTCTTTAATGGCTGATTAGAGTTACAATTCATAAATGTAACTGACGAGCAAACAGCTTGTAAACCTGCTGTGTCGGCTGCATTTATCAGAGGTGAGGACTTGAGCACGGAACTTGGACTGAAGTCAAACTTGAGTCACAAGTTTGATGAGTTTAGACTCGACAAAAATCAAAAAAGACTTGAAAGCTCAACTTGGACTTTAACACCAATGATTCATGACTTCACTTGGACTCGAGCCTCTCGACTTAAAAATACTTGATACCTTCCCCCAAAGCACACAGATTGAAAAGTATGTTATTTAAAGTGCGCCATAAATCATTTAACACTATTCATTCCCAGCAAGTCGACACTTAGCTCCCCAGATCTACTTTGTTTGAAACAATGAGAAGAAATCCAATCGAGTTGCAGGAGAGGACCATGGAGAACTGGCAAATATTATACCAAAGTGAATTTCGTTCACGTACAAAAACTACTTGGTGGTCAATAAAAAACAAAATTCAATGTGAAAAATGTGGGGGCTGAAAATTACGGATGAAGACGCAACAACTTCCAACTTCATTTGACATCTTAAATGCACAAACAACAGTAAGTCAAGGCTAATATTAATGTAGCTAGAAAGCTAATGCTTAGTTAAGTGCCCTTTGTAAACAGGACAAAAGGGACAGCTGACAGGATGGGATCATAGGCAGCACGGGACGTGTTATGTGTGCGACTCACTGCGGGAGATTTAAAAAGTAGCTGTTACCAGTTAGCGGCTAACTCAAAGAAGAAGAACAGGGGCCGAGAATGTCTGCAAATCGGGAAAACAGTGAGGTCTGGGAGCTCCTTACCCTCCTTGCAGAGGATGAGATCTGCTGTCATGTAACAGGGATAGTAAATGATTATTATTTGCATGTTTTGCCATTGTTATTGTTTATAAAGTGCTGCTGACATGTATGTTATATGTCACACTAAAGGCCAATGCCGTTGCCAATGCTGGGATGCTGTCTAAAATCACACATGATAGTGGCATGACGCTGCCATCATTTGGTTCTGTGTAAAAATGCAAAGGCTGCATGAAGAAGGGACTTTGTAGCAGCCCTTTAGCGTGATCTCTGTGTTAAAAGGGAAAAGGTTAGCTTGACAGCGTAGTAGCTTTTTAACAAACTTGTTCTAAAAAATAAGTGCAATTTTAAAAAGCACTGATGATTTTTGTAAATTTAATATTAGCATTATTTTTATTGAAGACAGCGCTATGACTTGTTTGGGGCTCGAAAATCAAAGTGAAGCACTCGGGACTTGACTTGGACCTTGTCAGTGTTGACCAAGTGGCAACCTCCTGGACTGAAAAATTAAGCCAACACAAAAGTGCTAAAAACTGCAGTTCTTCTAACGGCCAATTGAGGCTGGCCCCAAGAGCGAGTCAGTCCCCACAGACCCCCATGTTAAAATGCTGGACTTTACGGCAGAAATAAACATGTTTACAGCCTGGTACAAAAACAGTTTGGTCTCTGTAGCTAATTTCCACGTTCATGACAACTGTATGGGGGGTGAATTCTTATATAACTTACTCATTTATATTTTATTAAGGCTTAAAGTAGCACATAATTAGGGCAGGGCTGCTTGAGCAATAGGATGTCTGCAAGGTGTCCCTACAGTCTGTGAGTCGAATCCTCCCCTCGCTGTCGTTCAAATATGGTCACTTCTGGCTCCAAAAAACAAAATGGCGGGGGCTGAGATGCCAAACTCACCACCAGATGACCTCACAGTAGCTACGTAGATGATTTTATACAGTCTATGGTTTTGCACAAGCTGCAAAAAAATGGCTGAAAAATGAAGCCAACATGAAAGAGAAAAAAACTGCAGTTCCTTTGACGGCCACTTGAGGCTGGCTCCCAGAGCGAGTCAATCCCTACGACACCCTCATGTTAAAATGTCCAAATGTACAGCAGAAATAAACATGTTCACAGCCTGGTACAAAAACAGCCTTGGTCACTAAAGCTAATTTAAACATTCAGGACAACTGTACGAGGGGTGAATTTTTATATTACTTACTTGTTTACATTTTATCAAGGGTTAAAGTTACGCGTAATTAAGGGGGCGCCACTTTGAGTGACAGGCTGTTTGCCGATAGTTGTCCTCGGCTTCTCAGTCAGATCCACCCCTCACTCCTCCTAAGCTACAGCCCTTGCCTAAATATGGCCCAAAAATCAAGATGGCGACGGCTGAAATTCTGAATTCAAGGCTTCAATACTGGAGTCTACAAAGCAATGGGTGACGTCACAGAAGCTAGGTCCATTATTTTCACAGTCTATGGTCCTGATTTGGGACTTGATATCAAAGACTTACTTGTGACTTGCGAAACAACGACTTGGTCCCCCCTCTGATATTTATTAAATCACGGTATGATAATTAGTCGTTACCCTGATGCAGGTTTGGCTGAATGGGCTGAGTCACCTCTGATCATCAATCAGTGTCTGATGAGAGTGGCGCCACTGACTTCATTCAGCTTTGTTGTGAGTCCCACTTCCTACTATAGTGACTGGCGGGGCTGTGTGGAGTTTGGACTCCTGTCAGGAACTCCACACAGACACCACCCTCCAAATTAGGAGCAGTGTGGTCCCCAGGGACCCCGCAGAATGAACGTGGCACTGCTGCAGAGACACACAAAGGGGGCGTTTGTCCTCGCAGCAGGAGATTGGCCCTTAATGAGAGCTGTGGGTGTAATGGCCCAGTGCAGCAACTGTGCTAAGGGGCTAATGGGCAACGTCAGCTATCAAAGGGAGGTATGATAAAGGCCCCCAGGGGCCAGCGGGAGATAAAGAGGCCCCCCGCCCTCAGCACTTCATTTACATGGAAATCAGGCATGCTCGATATGGACTCGTCAAATTCATTTACTTTGGGATTTCCTCTTTTCTTATTTCTCCCGCCACCCGAGAAAGCAGCCAGGCATTCCACCAGAAATGCTTTCTCTACATACATGAATTCGATCCTCATCCCACGTCCCAAACCGCTCTTTTTTTTTTTTTTTTTTTTGAGAGGGAGGAGAGGGGCGTTTTTTTCTTCCTCAATCATTACCCAGGCAACCTCATTCACACAGAGTATAATGGGGAAGAAAGGGGAAGACTGGACAGAGGGCTGGAAGAAATAATGAAGTTTGTCCATATTCAGGCAAGCTGAAAGGTCCCCTCTCTCTCTCAACTGCCCCCTCCTTTCTCTTCAGACTGCCCAGCCCAGCTTTCCCACCCCCCCAGAAAAGAGCACAAGGCTTATTGCTCTGGGAGAGGTGGAGTGGGAGGGGGGCAACACTCAGAGATGATCTGGTTCCAATTTGTGTCAGTCAGTGGAAAGTGGAGGGAACAAATGATTTCAATTTTCAGTTTGGCCTCTGGTCCCACCACCAGCTCCTTCATTACAAAAGGTACCTGGCGTGGTGACAGAGCGACGGCGGCGGCCATCGATAAAGCCCTTTGGCAGGTACAGGTACACCGCTGGAAAAGAGATACCGCTGAGACATTAATCATAAGTCTGCGAGCTTCTTCTCCTGGGGCCACAGAACGTTTACTGTTCACTTTCTCGCCTCGTGTGGCTCAGATGCTGCAAAGGGTCCCTGCTAATTTTTGGTAGGTCACGAGCTAATTTCCCCCTGTGACCTTCTTTTGTGAGGCAGTGACCTCTGTAGCCCTCAGAGCTCACACAATGCATGCCAAGACACTGACGAGGGAGCAGGCTGGAGTGGAAAAGTTGGGAGGAGTGTAGTAAAGAGTGTGCTGACAGACACAGGAGGATCTGTGTAAGCTATAACCAGTTTCACAGTGGCACTTTGAAGGCATCTTGGAGACCCTGGGGGCACAAATAAGTGTGACGCAAGGGGCTAAATGTATCCAGCAGGAGCCTGGTCTGATGATACTGCAGGATGAAATTTGCTGTCTAACTCTGACTCCCTCTTTCTCTCTCATCTTTTCCCCCAGATTGCGAGTCTCATTGTAAAGCCTCCAAGGGAAAGATGAAGATCACCATGAAGAAGTACTGTAAAAAAGACTACGGTGAGTGAGTCCAACATGCAGGAATTTGTGCTGCCAGACGTCAGCCAGCAGTCAAGAGGTCAGATGTCTCAATTAATCAGACCCCGAGCGAAGCCAATCCACACCCTGGTGCTATTCTGCATATTTCTGTGATGGCTTACTTACACAGCCTGAGGCGATGTCTGCTAACACAGATCCATCTGAAAACATGATATCTTCTCTCTGTTGTGAGCTTCTATACACACCGAACTGACAGCTGACAAATTGACTGAACCGAGGTTTAAAGAACGTGGATAATTTTGAAGTCTGGACGGAGAAAACTGAGCTCTTCAAGACGTGCGACTGTCAGCCAACATTCTGTCACTTCAAATGGCTCATTTTTGTGTATTGATATAGCTGATCTGATCACACAGCACAGGTGTTTTCACTGACAACTAAATCTCTTTCTCTGTTTTTAAATACCTGCACCAGTTAGCAGAAGAGATTCAGCTCAGAATCTTGATGCATATGCCCAGAAATTATTGTCAGCATGGGTCCGCAGGTGGCGTTTACCCACTATTAAATGTTTGTGGAGGCGTGACAACATGAATATACTGGCCAGTCAAACACCTGCACTGTGTTAGTCTCGCTTGTAGTGTCAGGTCCAGAGAAAGGTCTGGAAGAAGCCATTATCAGTCCGCTACAGGGGAAAAAACAATCTGGGCTGTTTGTATTTCTTTATACCAATCACAGTCGTCTTGGGCGGCGCAAAGCCCAGGATGCAGTGACGCTGCTCTTGCAAAATAGCATCGCAGGGGGCAAGCACTGTCACTAAAATGGCTGATTCTCAGCAACAGAAACGCCACTAAACCAGTAACAGGCGTATGTCGACTGTGTAATTCAGCTTTTCGTGATAAAAAGACGAACATTATGTGATAATCAGAGCCCCGAGAGGTGATGCCTGACTTTACTTTAGCTCAGGAGGAGCTCACTGGACCTGTTAAATCCACAGACGATTTGCTGGCAGTATTCGGCACTTGGAGAACATTATTATGGCGATATCACAGAAGCTCATGTTAAGTGGAACAAATTGGTACACTGGTGATGTCAGTGTCACTGGCGCATGCCGCTGCCAGAGTTAAAAGATGTGGCAAATCAACTCTGACTAGCCGTGTCAGAAAAGAGATCAACATTGGGCATGAGAGCTCTGTGAGAAGGAATCTGGGTTTTCCGAAGTGCGTCCACAAGTTGTTTTGTTCGTTGTAGATCTTTACAACTCATCAAAGAGCAAAGCAGGCATGACTTATTGAATGATCCAAAAGGTGCCATTTTTAATGTGTAGGCTGTTAGCTTGGACGTTGTTGCTTCCTGGATTTTGACAATGGCAACACACAGGTAGCAGGGGATGGAGGGTTGAGATGCCAGATTAAAAAGCTGGCCAGTGGTTTAGCCGCAGTCTACATCTGGTGAGTCAGACTCGTACCGTATAGACCCATTGACGACATACCTAAGCGTCAGCTGGCAGTGTGGCACCACAAGTATGGTGGCATACAATAGCTTGACAAGGGTATTACCCACCAATAAACGCAAACGCTGCCCAAACAAAATGACTGTGAAAAATGATGACCGAGATCTTTTAGATCCATGTGTTTTCAGTGAGGGTGTAGAAGACTTTAGAGAGTGGCTCAATATTCAGTGGCCAGATATATTAGCTACATGTATTTGGTGTGTACACCAACCCGATCACCAGAATAAATGTTGGCATTGTACGTTTCTGTAATCCAGGATACTTTACATTTGTACATTATTATGTAGTAAATGAGTTGGAACTTTACATGTCTTTACATTAAACAATGCAATGGTTAACATGCCTCCCGCTTGAGATGTTTCGGTCACATCGTACTGGTAGGAGGCCCCGGGGCAGACCAAGAACACACTGGGGGGATTCAATATCTCATCTGGCCTGGGAACACCTTGGGGTCCTCCAGGAGAAGCTGGAAAGCGTTCCTGAGGAGAGGGACGTTTAGGGCGCTTTGCTCGGCCTGCTGCCGCTGCGACCCGGCCCAGGATAAGCGGATGGATGGAGTGGTTAACGTGGATATGTTTATGGTTAGAAAAAGATCATGTTTTGGCTTAAAATACCTGGTTTCAGCGGTACAGTCCTGTGCAACGATGTTTCAGAGAAAACAAACACTTTTTATGGGACTATCTGAAGTGGAAGCACAGCGACGGGTCACTAAATAAACCCACATTTGGTGGTTAAAAAAGGTACTGCAGAGTCTTAGGGCTGCTGTGAAACAACAAAGTTTATCTTGGGTGCGTCGGCACAATGAACAATCTAGAAAGGAGGGCAGAAGAAACACCCGCACACCAATTCAGCTAGAATTCAGCTGGACAGCCACAAAAAAGGTTCCCCGGCTGAGATCAATTCCAAAAAATTTCAAATTATTCAAAACATCCGTGAGCAAAAAGAGGAGTGCAAAAAATATTAATAAAAAGTGATAAAAACAGCAGCAAATCTTTCAGTCCCTGACTACCATGATAGTCGAGAAATAATATATTGATTATATATTCTTTGGCACTGATCTCAGCCTGTGAACTGTTTTTGTGGCTGTCCAGCTCGCTTGGATTGGTTTTGTTATTTGTTGGTCTCAAACAGTGGTCTGCAGCTTGGCAAGCGACTCGCCTAGGTGATGTGATCCACCATCCAGTCCTCGTCTCAATGACAAAGTCAGCTCATAGAATACGTCACTTTAGAAACGTACAATGCCAACAGTTTCTTCTGGCGACTTGGCTGTTACACCAGCAAAAAAACTGCGAGCACACAAGTCACTAGATGCTTACAGCTACATTATCTGTGGTCATGATCAGAACGTTGAATACGATGACATAAAGTTTTGTGTCTTAAAATCAGATATTCTCCCCAGCCAAAGACAAGACACAAGACCGCTATGTATGAGACTGGCTATAATTAACAAACCAGTAAACAACATCTTAACAGGGAACTGTATGTGCATGGCAGGGTTGTATTAGCCTGTGTTGTTGACTTGATAGCACAGCTGTTATTCAAACATGAATTCTGCCACTGTTTGACTGTAACACAAGAATTTAAAATTGATTAAAGTAAAATAGAAGGCTTTTATGATGATACCCACATGATCTGTTCACATTTTAAAACAGATGTTGTTGCTATGAGCGATCACAAAGCATTCGGCTTTGTCGCTAGTTAACATGTTCACTTGTCGAAAGGAAACACGGTCACTCTAAAATGATCACGATCCTGCGGTGATACAATAAGTATTCAAAACTGATTAGAGTAAAATCGGAGGCTTTTACCAGGACACCTTCATGTTCTGTTTGTGTCTGTAACAGCTGCCGTCACTACGAGCAACCACGAAGCATTCAGCTGAGTCACAGGTTAACGCGGTCACTCGTTAAACCGGAACACCGGTTGCTCTGAAACGGCGGTGATCCTGTCGTAACACTGCAGAGCTTGAGTTCACTGTTGGGATATCTATTCTGACAACTGAACACGCAACAACTAGACATGATAATACTGGTAAACATTTTAATTCAATGTTTAAAGCTTGTTAACTCGTGTGAATGGCTGGGGAAAAAAGTGCCACTTCCGTTGCCAACATGCCTGCGTATATTTTCAATCTATAAGAGTCAAAGTGTGGATCTCTGAGCTCTGATAAACGTATGGTCGACTTCACCTCTGCAGAGCCTGCAGAGGAGGAACAGACCACACAAGTATGGTGGATACTTGGTCCAGCTCAGTCAGCCCGAGGCATTTGGCAAAACTTTTAGACGTTTTAGAGCAAATCCCAAACTGATAAGAGAAGCCAAAACACACACAGCAATCACATTATGTTGTCAATGAATCCACAGAACGAGCGGCGCAGCTGAAATATATCGAACAGTGTAGTGCCAGGTAAATAAACATCATATTACAGGGTCTGAAATGATGTATTAAAACAGTGGTGCCACCAGAATAAAGCAAAGACAGCTGTGTCTCGCAAATCGACTTGGAACAGGAGGGAAATCTTATGTTTTTATGATTGATACTAGTCCATTACGCTTCAAACAAAAACCACAACAAAGAGGAGACTCATACCTGCGATTCCAACACAGGAGGACGTAGAAATATAAAAGAGGCTGTAGAATAATATGGCTTTTTTTACTGCACTATCCCACTGTGTAGCTCTGCTCTTCACTCACATGGCCAATGATCCTCTGCGCTCTTTGGATTTTCTGCATCATTAATCATCGCGATGTAATAGTTTATCTGTTAACAGTAGATCCACATCTGTAAACCACAGACGTGCAAAAAACCCTCTGAGGCCGATCCAACGTTACACAGGACAGTCTCCTCTCAGCCAGGTTTCTGCGAGTATTGTATCACCTCAAAACACAGTACGAGTCTGTGAACACATTTTTCTTTGTTAAAAATGTTCATCGCTGTTTGCTCTGCTCGAACCCTTCCAGCTCCCCTAATGCTGATTCCTTTCAGACATGCCTAACTTGTCTCTCATTCAAAATCATCATCGCTGAAACTTCATCTTTATAGACTTTAAACGGCATCCAACTGAAAACTGAGCCAAATATATTTTATTCCCCCTTACAGTTGAGTAGACAGTAATTCAGGCCATTTGTTAAATTTTGCTAGGAAGCCAAACGCGGCCATTATTCATATTTCCACTGATTTAAATCTTAATCATCGGAGCTGAGACAGGCTCTGCGTCTATAAATCAGTCAGGCTGATTCAAGCAAAGCGGGCGGTTCCTGTTGCTTTCCCTCTGAAGTTCCTCTAAAAAGTCTGGAAGCAGATGATTCTGCCTGAGCCGCGCTCCGGCAGTATGGCAGACATCATTGCTTAGCATGCATTCCCTCCGCCTCGGCCTAATTCATTTCTCAGGCCTGTCGCCTCGCCTTTGTGGGTCTCCTCTCTGTTCTTTGGGGGCCACAACCCCCATGTGTGAGTGGTGCTGCAGGCCCCCGGGGGTCACGGGAAGGGGCCCTCTGTTTAAACACAGTTTTGCGCTCTGCCGGCACCGAGCATTCCTCGGGGCACAAACAGGTGGTAAATTAGGCAGACGGTGACGGATTGCCACCCCGGAGAGAAAGAAATATGTTTTGTTTATTCAATTTTTGTTTTTCATCACTGCCGTAGCTACGGAGACGGGGGACACAAAGGGATTATATTCTCGCCTGACACCCTCCTCTGCACACACGCACCCTCCCTCTCGCTGCCACCAGGAGGACAATGAATCAAAGGGCCGCGTGTTTACCGACGCTCCGGGATAGTGCTCAAAGGCAGGGCCCCCCAGCCTCCCCGGCCACCCCTCTGTGCTCACCCAAGGGTAGCAGGTCCCTGATCATTCACTCAGCTGATAACCAGAGGGGACAGGGGCCTCAGCGCGGTAATTAAGCGAGCTCTAATTTCATTAGCCCTTGCTTGTTGGTGGCATGCGGTGTCAAGCTGCAGCACACTACCCAAAGAAGATAAACCCAGCTGGAAGTTTGGCTGCGAGGGCGGCTCGGTTGGCAGCCATTGTGTGAGCGCAGGATCATCTCACACTTATCTCCTCTCTCTCACCGTCTCACCAAACAGTGTCAGCGTGCACTAGATTGTTTGACCCGGCGCTCTCAGTCTCTCTGGTGTCTATTTAGCTCAGAGTGGCAGAAGGTGTGTGGATTTGTGTGTGTTTAAATACACTGCACAGACTGAGAACATACTTGAGAGAGAAAGAGAAAGAGGCAGACACCGACTGAGAGACTGAGCGCTGGATGCTGTAACCGAGTCTCCTCGGCCTGGAGAGGAGAGCGCTATCTCCGCTGGATTCTCACGCTGCGAAGTTGGATGGGGCTCTGGGAGCAGAACCCGGATAGCTCATGAGGTCGGAAACACATCCCGATTCTCCTGGAACTTTTTCTGTGGCTGGGAAGACAAATAGTGGCCCCTCCTCCCTCCCCCTCACACACCCTTTATGTGTCTGGATGAAGGAGAGGGCTGCAATGAATGGCAGGGCTGTGAGAGCTCGCTCTACTCAGCCCAACAAACCTTCTTTCTTCTGAAATTGTGTGCAATTTGCTCACACCATGCACTGACACACATACTCAAACACCCCACTCCTCCGGTTCTCTTCATTCTTGGCAGCAAAGGGGGACGACTGATGAACACTGAAAGTGATCATGTTCAGCCAGAAAGGCACAGAAAAGGCTAACTTACCTAGCTATCTGAATAAAATGGGAAGGAAATACACTTTGAATATCATTATTACAGAAGTTAACCGGCAAGTTTCCCATACCCCCACAACATAACCCTTTGTTTAAGGAGCAAAATCCTCAGGAGTTACTTAAACATTAAATGTTAAAGAACCAGGTCACCCCAAAATCCCCAAATGTTTTCCTCTTACTTTTTACTTTCAATCAGTCTATATTGTTTTGGTGTGAGCTGCCGAGTGTTGAAGCCTTAGAGATGTCTGCCTTCTCTCCAATATAATGGAACTAGATGTCACTCAGCTTGTGGTGCTCAAAATAAAATTTAAAATATAAAACTCGACAGAAATGCCTCTTTCCAGATAAAACCTCTGCGCACTGAGTCAATTTTTTCGGTCTGAAATTGTCGCACGTCTAAAAATAAACTGGCCAAAATAAAACAACCTCACGTTTGCACACTTTTCGTCCATCAAAAATGTTCTCAGCACAGATTCGACTCACTGCGTTACTTTGTTTTCGGCAAAAGCCTTCAGGGCAGTGGTTCTCAACTGTTGGGTCGTGGTCCAAAAGTGGATCGCAGGTCCATTCTGAATGGACCAAAAGTGACTTGTGACAGTGTCATTTTTGTAGAAATACACACTTTATTTTGAAGTATATTCAATTTGGACGAGATGGTGGAGATAACGCTAACGCTAGCTGCTAGCTTGGTCAGCATGGTGCATTTACAGCTACGGTTAACTGTGATAATACTAATTTTCTCAAGTGAAAAACAGGCTTGTAATTATTAAACCGGTGCTACCCAACTGGTGTGTAGCTGGGTGTAGTTCATCCATGACACTAAATTTTAATGCAAAGTCTACACAAATGCCCCGAATTGTCAAATTGGCATAAAAACTTGAGATTAATAAAATTTTTTAATGATAAGTCAACAATTTTTAAGTTAATTTGATTTGAATAAAATCTATAAAGCCGATTTCACCTGCTTAGTTTAAGGCCAATAAACATCACTATCATTGGGGAGCTTCTGCAAAGAGACCTTTCATGTAGGAACTATTATCTCTCTACTGAACTACACCCACCAACCATATCACTGCACAGAGGGAAGCGTGCATCTATTGCTAGCTCACCTAGCACCACTGAGCTCGCTAACTTTACAGCCAAGGAGGACGCCATTAACATTTATATCTCATGCTGTGACGAGCACAAGCTTCTCGTCCATGAGTAGATACATGTTTCCTTCTGCATGGTGACACAGTTGGCGGGTGTAGATTGGTAGAAAGAAAATAGTTCCTACATGAAACTGCTCACAACAAGGTCTGTGGATTACCTTGAGTAACTAGGTCATGATTTCTGGAAAGACACATTGCTGTTGAGTTTTTTAAACATATTATTTTGGCGCTTTCAGCACCAAACGTGGAATGTCATCTAGTTTCAATATATTGGAGAGAAGGCAGACATCTCTACAGCCGATATCTCCTAGATCTCCTAGATTGATATATAGTGCTACAGGTAAAAGGAAAAATGTATATTTTGGATTCTGAACAGTCCTGTTGAAGCAGTAAATGGTTTGTAGATAGAAGGTAAATATAAGATTTGTTACGTGCAGATCCAACTGATCCCTCCTCAAGTCGTTCCCATCATCTAATCCAATCCAATTCTCACAGTTGTAAGTAAACCCCCACACACACTTCAGCGTTAATAGCACATTCCTTGCTAAACCCACGGGTAAAGCACTTCACTTCAAGCACAGATTAGCTCCATCACTGTTGAGCTGTTTGCCTCTTGTTGCAATCAGAGTGATGAAGTAAGAGCTGCTCCGTCTGACGGAGAATCCACGCAGGGGAGCCTCTGCGGAGGGAGCTTTACTCATTTCCTGGTACGAAAATATCTGTTACAAGTGGTGTTCCAATAGTTACCAGGTTTAGCTTGATCTAGCCGGAGGTTGTTGGTGTTCTGATGTTCAGAGTCCAGCTTAGCACCTGATAGACCAATTGGAAAGGATTTGTTTCAGAAGTTATATTGTTAACAGATGGGCCATTTTTCTATAAAAATGTCTTTTGGCCGTTTATGTTTCAATAAAGAACTTAATATCCACGTCTTCCTCCTCAAACTCGGCCCGGCCACCTGAAGGAAAAGTGTTTTTTTCTGCCCGTCACATGGAAGTGTGCTTTCAGATGTTCTCCACCGGGTCCCTTTGTGTTCGCACAGGGAGTGCTATGGCAACAGTTGCTGTAATAGGGAGTATGCTCAGGAGCACAACAAGGAGAGGTCATAGGTCAGAGATGAGGGGAGGGACCAGTGACACGCAGCAAAGTCAGCGATTTCTGGGTCATGTTTATACAGCGGGTTTTATTGGACCTTTTATACAATGCTGCATAAAAGTGTTGGCATCTGTGTGCTGCCTCAGACAGATGCCAACACTTGGGACAAAAAAGAAAAAGGCAGTGTTAAAGTTTATGTCTGTGGTTACCAAACTTCTTTTGTCTGATGTACTCTGCAGCCCAGTGGGTGTTATTTAACACTATTAACTACATAAAAGTAGATATCATTACAGTTTTTGTTTCATACTGTTAAATTGTCACTTTTTATGTTGGTTTGGATTGTATTTGTGGGAAATCAATGTGTCCATTCAGGAAGCACAAGTGAAGTGTGAATCAGTTTCAGCTGCTTTGGTGCAAATCAAAGTGACAACAGGTGCAATGGAGAGGCAAAAACAAGACAACCCCCAAAAAGGGAATGGTTTTACATCCACAGACAGTTGCTCTCTCCTTATCCTTCCTGACTGATTCTTCTCTAGTTTGGTCTTCTGCCTGCAGCCCAATCAGGTTGCAGAGGTAGTCCAGCTCCTCCAGGATGGCACATCCATGGATCCCTGGAGCTGGACAGGGCCAAAGAAGGGCATCAATCCAGCAGCAGGACCGGTATCTGCTCCTTTGTGTGAAGAGGAACAGAAGGAGCACTGAGCCCTACAAAATGACCTCCAGCAGGCTACTGGTGTGCATGCAAACAGATTCCATGAGGGTGGCATGAGGGCCCCACGTCCTCTAGTAGGACCTGTGCTCACAGCCCAGCACCGTGCACCTCCATTATTCACCAGAGAACACCAGATGTGGCAGGTCCACCACTGGAGCCCTGTTCTCTTCACAGATGAGAGCAGGTTCACACTGAGCACATGTGACAGGCGTGAAAGAGTCTGGAGACGCCGTGGTGAATGTTATGCTGCCTGTGACATCATCCAGCATGACCAGTTTGGTGGTGGGCCAGTGATGGTCTGGGGAGGCAGATCCTTGGAGGGTCACACAGACCTCCATGTCATAGCCAACAGTACCCTGACTGCTGTTAGGTACCAGGATGAAATCCTCAGAGCGACTGTCAGACCTTACGCTAGTGCAGAGGGCCCTGGGTTCCTCCTGGTGCAGAGGGCCCTGGGTTCCTCCTGGTGCAGAGGGCCCTGGGTTCCTCCTGGTGCAGTGGGCCCTGAGTTCCTCCTGGTGCAGAGGGCCCTGGGTTCCTCCTGGTGCAGAGGGCCCTGGGTTCCTCCTGGTGCAGGACAATGCCCGGCCTCATGTGTTCAGAGCGTGCAGGCAGTTCCTGAGTGACGCAGGCATTGATGCCACTGACTGGCCCTCATGTTCCCCTGACCTAAATCCAACTGAGCACCTATGGGACGTTACGTATCGGTGCATCCGATGTCGCCAAGTACCACCACAGACTGTCCAGGAGCTCACTGATGTCCTGATCCAGGTCTGGGAGGAGATCCCCCGGGACACCATCCACCAACTTTGATTTTCATTGTGATTTTGAATCCAGCCCTCAGTGGGTTGATGATTTCAGTTTCCACTGACCGTTGTCACGTCATTTTGTTCTCAACAAATTATACAGCGTACATCAGTAAAGATTTTTGATATGAATAATTCGTTCATCAAGATCAGATGTGTGATTTCAGTGTTCCCTTGATTCTTTGAGCAGTGTATTTCAACAGATGACCGTTTTCTTTTAGCTAACTATTTAAATGTCTTTGCACTTGTTAACATTCAGTTTTAAAATGTGGTGTTCAGGTGTCAAAGCGAGGGGAACGAGCATCCCTGGCTGGGCATCACTAGTTAAAATATGAACCACTTGTTCATGTAAGTGCGCTAACCCCGCCTTTTCTCTTCTCCTCCCCCAGCGGTCCAAGTGCACGTTCTAAAAGGAGACAAGGCAGGCGAGTGGTGGAAATTCACCGTCAACATCATCTCTGTCTACAAACAAGGTGAGCACCGCATCCGCCGCGGGGACCAGCTGCTGTGGGTGCGTGCCAAGGATGTGGCCTGCAAATGCCCCAAGATCAAGCCTGGGAGGAAGTACCTGCTCCTGGGCACAGACGACGATTCCCCCGGGCAGAGCGGCGTGGTGGCGGACAAGGGAAGCCTGCTTATCCCGTGGAAGGACCTGTGGGGCCGCCGGCTGAGGAAGTTCCAACAGCGCGACAAGAGGGGAAAGTGCTAAAAGTTGGCGGAGAGGAGAGATTGAGGGCGAGGTGGAAGCAAAATAACGTCTCCACTGGGATGAATGCAAGGAAGAGGAGGGGAGGAATGAAAAAAATAAACTGGAAGAATAAGAGATAGAAAGACACAGGTGAAAAGTAGGAGAGATGGGGGAGTGACTGAGTGCTGCTGCTCTGAGTTGGAGCGAAGAGATTAGTGTTTTTTAGGAACTTTTGTGAAGGAGCTCATTCTACATTTGTTCTGTTTCTGTTCGTCTTTCAAGGTTTGTTTTGTTTGTAATTGCAGAGTTTGCACCTAATGTTACAGATATGTCACATCCTGACTATTTTACCCATGATGCCGTTTTTTAAAGTCCCTTATTCAGTTGTTTCAAAGAGCAATGCATCTACTGTATCACTCTTTTGTATTTTGAGAGGATCTATCTCCACTGTGCTGTGTAAAGCATTATGTAGTTAAATGAAGAGACATTTCATGGCATTGAGGGACTCCACTCATGTATGGTAATTTGCTCTTGTAACCTGCCAAACTATGGATAAACTTTTTCAACAGCTGAAAGTGAAAAATTGTTTAATTATTCATAACTGTGGAAAAAGATAATAGGTGCCATCTTGCCTGAGAGCTCCCTGCTCATATGTGAGTGTTACCTCAGTGAGACAACCGGTGTTGTGGGAACAAAATGCCATAACGATCCTCAGCTCATTCTGTATAATGATCATGTTTCACATCACAAGCTCTGCTCAGCGCTTCTCGATGTATCGACAGTATGTTGTGGTTGTGACCTCTGCAATGTAAAGTAACCATACGTGCATACATAGACATTATTTTCGTAGATGATGCCGTTAGCATCAGCTAGATGTAGAGTAGACATGTCAACCATGCACTTATTTTTACTAGTCAAAAGTTTTAGAACATATGAGATATGTTCACATTTTTAGAGTGGCATCCAAAAAGAAAAGAAATCCCAATACTGTACCACAGCATGCAAAAAAGCTGTACAGTTCAAACCTGCTGGCCTCACTGATGCAACCCAGCCACAAGGAAAAATGTTGGTATTGTATGTGTTTGCAAACCACAGATACGTTACATTTACACGTTGTTATGCAGCTGACACGTTAAAATTTTACTTTTCAACAACGCTGTGGTAAACGTGATTAGGTTTAGGCACAAAAAGCACTTAGTATGGTTTGGAAAAGAGCATGTTTTGGCTTTGAATACTGGGTTTTATCCAGGTAGGGTGGGCTGCAATGTCTGAGTAAAAAACACAACTTTTAATACCGCTATCTCAGATAGCATATTAAAAAACAACTGCTTTTCATGCCACCATCCTGGCTGCTATCACAGCGATATCTCGGTAAAAAAAACAACCGCTGTTCGTGCTGCTATCCCAGCTGGAAACACTGCGATGGTGCAGTAAAAAACAGCCACTTTTCGTGGGACTTTCTCATCAGGAAACGCAGCAATGTCATGAAAAAAAAAAAAAAATGCTTTTCAGGACTTTTCAGGACAGGAATGCTTTTCACAGCGATGTCTCAGTAAAAACAGCCACTTTTCATGACACTATCCCGGCAGGAAATGCAGCACTGTTATGGTCAAAAACAAAAGGTTTTCAGGCCACACTCTCGGCTGAACATCCAGTGATGTCTCGGTAAAAAACAACCAGTAATCCTGGCACTAACTTAGCTGGAATCAAGGTGATGTCTTGGTGAAAACAACTGTTTTCCGTGCCACTATTTGGTAGGAAACCCAGCAATATTTTGGTGAAAAACAATTGCTTTTTGTGAGATTTCTCGGCAGGAAACGCAGCAATGTCACTGTAAAAAAACAACCGGCTTTTCATGGGACTTTTTGGGCAGGAAATGCAGCAATGTCATGGAAAAAAACAAATGCTTTTCAGGCCACTATCCCAGCTGAAAATGCAGTGATGTGTCGGTTAAAAAACAACCACTTTTTGTGGCACTACCCTGGCTGGAATCACGGTGATGTCTTGCTTTCCATGCCACTATTTGGCAGGAAATGCAGCACTGTCTCAGTAAAAAAACAGCCACTTTTTGTGTCACTACACCGGCTGGAAACGCAGCGATGTCTGTGTGGAAAAAAACCCCTTTTTTGCGTTACTATATTTCAGATGGAAACATAAATCCCAACCAGTTTTTTTTTTGTTGGTCTTGAACAGTGGTGTGCAGATTTGCAGGTGTCACCTAGGTGACATGCCACCCACCATCCCCTCCACCTACCAATGACAAAGTAAGCCCATAACCTACATCACTTTAGAAGCACTGATGTGATACATATGAAATGAACAACGTATACAACATATCCGTGGTTTGCAGAAACATACAATGCCAACATTTTCCCCTGGCGACTGGGCTGACTGATGACTGGTCTGTATGGTCTGATGTTTCTGGTTGACAGAAACAACCCTGTTTGAATTTGTCACAACAGAATTTAGTGTTTATTCTCTTAATAAAGGTCTAAATGTAAGGTGGATGTCCCAACTTCTGCAAGTGAGAGAACTGATGAAGTATCTCACTGTATTTAAAAAAAAGAGAGAATATCGACCTATCAAACAATCCTCAAACCACTGACATAATGCATGCTCACTATTTACTTCAGCTGACTGATAGCTAACAATGATTGTGAATTATGTACACATTTACTTTGTATACAGTATTCAATGTTGTGGGAAAAATAACCTGTGGAGTGATTAAAATATCACAGATGTTTATTGTACAGTGCGTTCAGCACGCCGTGTCAAATGTTCGTCACCTCAGAGAGACTTTTTGAGGACTGGATTCCAATATCAAGACTTGGTACTCGACAAAAAGGCATGACTGATTGTCTACGTGTTATATAGCTGTATAGTATTACTTTTTTATTTTTTGTTAAACATTAACTAGATCTATCTCCATGTGAACTTAACCAGAGTTTTAAATACTAGAGGCTTAATAAATGACAGACAAATAAATGAATGTCACAGAAATGTCTCATGTTTACGTGAGCGCCCGGAAGATCACACACTACGACTCAGTTTACACACACACAAAATCACATTAACACACACACGAACACACATAAATACAAGGGTACACGTCAGTACTCTGTGCATCATACTGTATGTATCTGAAAACTACAACGCACTTATCGAGTCTCTGCCAACACACCTGTACCGACACGTCTGCAGAAAGGTACTCCCTACCAGACTTCTGCTCTCCATGAATATTATATCTGAATAATTATCTGCTCATGTTTATACATTGGCTTGTAAATGTTGTTTAGCAGTGTCCATTGCAAATGGTTGTGTAATGTCTTGTAATACTAATATATTATGTTTATCACAAATGAATATATTTAATGACACATGAACGATGTGGCTTTTGTGGTTTTTATTGTTGATCTTTTATTTTTTACTTTTTTTTTGCATTGAATTGTAGATGGCTGTAATGAAAAGTATTGATATGTGTTTGGCTCTTGAACAGCCTGATAGAACTGAAATTAATTCATCTGAAATAAAGCTGTGTAAAAAAACTAAATGACGATGATCCCAGCTGAAATTACATTTTTAGTTCTTTTCTCCTCTTGAAATCAGGAAGTGTTGTTATTTTCATAACACTGCAACACTCCACACGCAGACCAGAAAACCACTATGACTGCTTTTAATCAATACAATTTAGAGGCTTCGATACTTCAGGTGTGTCACATTTTGTCGGCTGTAATTGTTTGTAATTGTGGCAGCCAACAGCATATGACATTTTTAACCAACCTCAGACTCGAATAAAAAAAACTCCTTACAGGAAAGTCCACAAACGTACACCGATCAGCCAAAACATTAAAACCAGTGACAGGTGAAGCGAGTAACATTGATCGTTTCATTACAATACAATGTTCTGCAGGGAAACCTTTGGTCCTGACATTCATGTAGATGCCCCTTTACGCACTCCACCCACTCAAACACCGTTGCCGCCCAAGTACCCCCACTGATTGCAACAGTAACCCCGATGACAGTAGCCCCCACGTGAGGCAATGTACCATGCCACACCACAAACACTGCTCAGTTATGGCTTCAGGAACGTGACAAAGAGCTCAAGGCCTCGACCTAGCTTTCAAATTCCCCAGATCCCGATCTGATCAAGCATCTGTGGGAGAAGGTGGTATCCCAGAGGTCCTTTGTCCACGCCTCGACAGGCCAAAGCCAAGTCCGATCAATGATGGGGCCTCTGACCTGTCGAGGCACGGACACAGGACCTCTGGTGGTGTCCTGTGTTGTCTGGCACCAAGGCGTTGTCAACAGATCGTTTGAGTCCTGTGGGTTGTGAGGTAAGGTACCGACATGCCCAATGGATGTTCAATCGGATTGGGATCTGGGGACTTTGGAGGCAAAGTCGTCACCTTGAGCTCTTCGTCCCATTCCTTGGGTCATTCCTGAGCAGCTTTCGTGATGTGGCACGATGAGTTGTCCTGCTGGGGGGGGGGCACTGCCATTGACAAGTGCTATTGCCATGAAGAGGGTTTATTGTCTGCAACAGTGTTCAGGTGGGTGGAGCGCATCAAGTGGCGTCCACATGAATGCCAGGACCAAAGGTTTCCCAGACGAACATTGCACTGTAACAAGATGATCGATGTATTCACTTCACCCGCAAGTGGTTTTAATTTGATCCAAAAATTTGGATCCTTCAGTCCTAAATAACTGCAGACCAATCTCCAGACTCCATTTTCTTTCTAAAATACTTAAAAAAAAGTATCTTTCAATAAACTGTTGTCCCACCTGGCTCAAAACAGCATTTGAAAAATTCCCATCTGGTTTCAGAGCTCTTTACAGTCCTGAATCAGCCATATTAAGTATAACAAATAACCTCCTCCTAGCTGCTGACTCAGGTAACTGCTCCGTCCTCTTACTCCTCGACCTAACTGCAGCCTTTGACACTGTAGACCTGATGCTCATTCACAGCTTAAAGGAATGGGTGGAGGTCTCTGGTTCTCTTCATATTTATCCAACAGATCCTTATTTGTTTCTATCAGTAACTCATTTTCTCCCTCGGCTCCCATCTCCTGTGGTGTACCCCAGGGTTCCATACTTGGTCCACTCCTCTTCTCCATTTATTTACCTCCATTAGGCCACAATATTCAAAAACATAATATATCTTTTAACTGTTATGCAGTTGACACGCAGATCTACCTCCTCTAAGAGCCTATCGACATCAACAAACTAACTGAACTCAGTAATTGGATGGCTGCAACTTGTCTCCAGCTCGGTGAGAGTCAAACTGAATTTATTTTATTTGGACCGCAGCACTTGACCAGCATTATTTCCCCTCATCTTGGCCCTTTGCCTCCCTCTGTTAAATCTCATGTTAAAAATCTTGGAGTCATATTTGATTCTGAATTAAAGTTTAACAAACAAATCAATCAACTGGTAAAATTAAGTTTAATGCAGCTGCGTCTGCAAACTCAGATTCATTTCCCCCCACCTCGACTATTGCAACTCATTATATTTTGGTAATACTCAGTCTCCCGTCTTAAACTAGTCCAAAATGCAGCAGCAAGAGTTTTAACAAGGTCAAAAGAAGGAGCACATTACCCTCATTCTTGCCCCCCTACATCGGCTGCCTGTTAGCTTGAGGATACATTTTAAGATTCTGATGTTTGTCTACAAAGCATTAAACGGCCTCGCCCCCTCTGACATCACAGAGCTCCTCTCCTCGTATCACACTGTGAGAGAACTGAGATCATCTGATCAAAGACACGTGTCCGTCCTGAGATCCAGGACTAAGTGTTACGGGGACAAGGCTGTCTCTATCAATCCCTGAAACTCTGGAATTCTCCTTCTCCCACCGTCCGATTCTCCTCCACCACTGAGATTTTCAAGAGTCATCTTAAAACACACTTTTACCCATTAGCCTTTAATTGTGTATAATGTGATTGTCTTTGCTGCTGTGTCACAGTGTGGTGACAGTATAACAAGGATACAGTTTTTTGTTGCTATAGGTGCAACGATAACAGTAATGATCATATTATCATATTTTATTGCTTTTATTTTTTTTCTGTTTCTCTTCTTTCTTTTGCTTCTCTCTGTGTGTGCTGTCAGAGCACTTTGGGTCAACTGTTTGTGTTTAAAGTGCTATATAAATAAAGTTGACTTGACTTGACTAAGAGGGATAAATTACACTTTAAGTAACCTTCTTAAATTACCGAATACTTATTTAATAATTACACAGTGCAGTGATATTATTACTGAGTAACAAGGCAAGAAAAATGGTCAAAACAAGTTTGTTATTGTTGATATTGCAATGACATTAGTTAATGTATGATTTATTTTAAAATTATGACGTACTTACAAAAAATAGAAAGAAATACTGAGTAATATCAATATATATATATATTTTAAATTTCATTATTGTTGTTTGTGAAGAATAAAACAAAAAATGGTGTTTTTAAAGCAACAGCCATAAAACTGTTATATTTATGTTTTTAAAATGATGATAAAATACTTGGAGATCAGGTTTTTCCACCTTACAAATAAAAGTGATTTCACGAAAGAAACTAGATTTTTTGGCCCTGTCATATCATCAGATGATAAACAATTAAGGAGCCAAATGTATATACTTTCACTTACAAATAACCTACAAGTATACTGAGGTTTATTTGACATCATACATGATGTATGATAGAATGGCCAGCAATCCATGAATTGAACATAATGTTGTGTCGTATATGAAAATCGTCTCAATCAAGACAATGTTATTAAAATGTGTGAGAAAGCTACTTTATAACAGTGTATGTCTGGAGTGTTCAACTTCGTTACACCATTCTTTACTGTAATTATACTGAGGGTAGTTACAGTGTATGTTTAACTTTCTAATAAACATTTTTTATTGTACTAAGTGACAGTGCCACACATGGTCTGATTTCTTGTCATGACATAGAGTACACTTGTGAAAGGACATGTAGTCTGAGCCGTCTGGTCCCCTCTGTACACTGTAATTATTTATTATTTACTGGGTGATTAAATGAGACCTAACAGTGTAATTACGTCTCACTCAACTCTAATGTAAATGTGTTACCCTCTTATTCCCTTCTTCTGCTGAACCAATGAGAACCCAGTAAACATTTCATCAACACTCTCTATCTAAAAAGTATTAATTCTGTAACTGATGTGCTGTGATCTGACGCTTCACAACATTTTTCATCAGGTGACATGCAGGGTGCAGGAGTGACGAAGAGCTCAGCAGGCTCAAGTGATGCCTTTATACACGAGGCAGCATTAACGTAACACAGTGGACAGAGTAAAAACAAAAGCTCTAAGGTCACACTGAAACTAAACTAAAATACATTAAATATACAAAATGTTATTGAAAACATAACTTTCATTCCTTATCAGGAACAATACAGATCATCATGTCACCATAACGTCATCATCATCATGTCATTTTTATGTTATCAACCTGTCTTCATCATGTCATCATCATTTCAGCATCAACATGTCATCATCATGTCGTCATCTTGTCATTTTTATGTCATCAACATGTCATCATCGTATTGTTTTTACGTCGTCATCTTGTCATCATCATGGCATCATGATGTCAATTTCGTCTCACCATCATGGCATTTACATGTTATAATTTCATTGTCAAGTCATCATCAATGTCATTATGTCGTTGTCATCAACATGCCATCAACACATCATCATAATATCATCATCATGTCACCAACATATCATTATTATGTCATCAACATGTCATCACTGTATTGTTATTACGTCATCTTGTCATCATGTCATTTTCATCTCACCATCATGGCACTAACATGTTATAATTTCATTATCAAGTCATCACCAATGTCATTATGTCGTTGTCATGTCATCAACATGTTGTCATCATGTCATCAACATGTCATTATCATGTCATCAACATATGATGTCATCATGTCATTTTCATGTCATCATGTTACCAATATGTCATCATCATGTCATTTTCATGTCATCATCATGTCATTTTCATGTCATCATCATGTCATCACCAACATGTCATCATCATGGCGTCATTTCGCATAATCATGTAATCAACATATCATCATGTCATTTTCATGTCGTCATCATCAACATGTCATCATCATGTCATCAACATGTCATCACCATGTCATTATCAAAACGTCATCATAATGTCATTATAAACATGTCATTATCATGTCATCAACATTTTTTTTCAACAAAGCCCACCCTGCGCTGACTCGATGGGGCCAATCAGAATGAAGTGCTAATTTTTCAATAATGTGCCATAAATGAAACGACTCGTTAGTGGAGTCAAACAGTTTCTTATCTTCTAGTCATCCACAATGAATCGATTTGAAGGAACACAGTGTACAAACATGTCATTTTTTTCTCTGAATAACAATGAGCATCTTCAGATGTGCAGTATTTGTGTGTTCCTGAGTCACGTATTCAGATTCAGGTATATTCCTCAAACCTTCGATGATCTCTTCTGCGAACACTTAAGAAAAATACCACACCACTTTAACTTTGAGCAAATCATTATCCCATTCTGCTATTTACTTTTAAACTTCTGGAAATATGTGAAGTCTCTGAAGGGAAACTTGTCAGTGTGACATTAAAAATGTGAAGCCAACAGTTAAGCAACTAAATGAAGTAAATGAATTAAAACATCAGCTCCTGCCAAAGAACTTCGGCCATGTCCTGCAGCGCTGATCATCATTTGTGTTGGATCCTGCGCCTCTATAAACTTCACAGACAATAAGGACTGGCTGTGAGATTGCTATAATGCAGGCATATTACTAAAAGGGTGATATCACCAACACGTCTAATCCAAACCGCAGATGTTATTGTTGTAGCTGGGAGGTTTTGGCACCAGTGGAAACCCCTTAACTTATTCCTCCGGGAGTTTAACACAAAAACACACGATTCTGAACCTGCTCCAAATGAGAGTCCATCTGTCTTGGCTGGAGGACAGGGTATTGATATACTGCTCCCGCAGTGCCCAGCGCGAAATACTCCAAAGGGGCCAACCAATTATACAGTCACTGTGTTCTCCATTAATATAAAGGCCACCAGGACTACCACCCATAAAACTGCTCCAACTATGGGTGGATGGAGGACAGAAAGAGAGGGATGAAGAGGCCAGTGGATGGAGGTATGGTTAACGTGGCTGCTCAGGCTCCCTGGCTTCTCTGACAATGACATCACAACAGTCATTTAAGATGCGAACGATTTCACCTCAGCTTATCGAGGCCGACTGTTGCACAAGCTCGCTGTGATTTCTCTCATGATTTGGGCGGGATGGGAGAGCTGAAAAGAGATCTGGGTGTGTGTGAACTTCCCTCTCAGTATGTGCAAAGATGAAGCTGGAACAACAAACACGCAGACACGATATGTCCAAAGCTTTCTGGCCTTCATGCCGCAGCAAAGCGGGCTGAATGCAGGGGTCAGGTTTCCATCAGCAGCACCAACTTGGAACTTTCCACACAGATGAATCCCCCCGGTCTCGCCGCTGCCATTGTCTCCCTGTTAACAGAGAGAGTACTCCTCGGAAAACACAGCCAGGCAGGGCGGCGGTGACGATGCGACACGCTGAGGTTGTCCTAGCTGTGGTGGCAGGGTGGCCCTCTGCCCTCTGATTGTGTGCTGCGCTGACAGCTGCCAGGAAATGGAAACAGCAAGTGGCTGAGTGACATGGCTAAAAGTCCCATGACATACGTTCTATATGTGCAGTGATGAGGACGGGATGGAAAAGACCCTGATTTCTTTGTCAGGTTGAGGCCATGAAAACATGTGGAGCTTTTGAATTTATTGCCTTTTCCTTATTGTTCCTTATCCCCATGTTGTTCCCTGAAAGGTAAGCGCTAAGTGTAACGAGACCGCTGCGGCTGTCTGCAACGCTGAAACAACATCACGTCAGGGATTATGTGACCTCCATGCGGTTAGCTGCGTTTTATAACTCTGTGGAGACACTTAAGTCCTTATACCCAAGTGGGCCCAAATCACTACACCAACTACGGCCCTGTTCACACCTGGTATTAACATGTGTGCTGGGTGATCGGATCAGAAGTGAACAGCTCTGAGTGCAGATGTAAATGCACCAACTGTGTCCTCTGTTTCCACCAAGCAGTACGGAACCATTCATTTCAGTTTGATACGCTTTTTTTTTTCTGTTTCCACAGTGAAAAGTTGTGGATGGTACCAATAGAAGCGTTCCTCAGCGTCCCCATGTTTGGTCCCCCCTCTGTTGGGGTACCTAGCACACAGATCTGGTACTAAAAGGTGGAGCTGTGAACACTGCAGTCTGATTGGTCAGTAGAGGACGCTCACTCTGCTCAGGGCTGAGTTGTGTCTGGTTTTGAGGCTCATGTAACCACTGTTCATACTGTGGAGAGTTTGAGTCGGAGTCGGAGAAAAAATCACTTCATTCACTGGGCCGACTGTCGGCAACTTTTAAGGTGGAACGTTAACTTGTAATGTTACTCAATGCATGAGTTGATGACGTGAATCCATCAGCACACCTTAAATTTCACTGTGACAACTTTGACCATCACTTTAGTTTTTATATGACAGACACTTTTAGTAATGAGTGGATCTTCAAGCGTTTGTATATATTAATTTTGACCGGATTATGTGAAGGTCATATGTTCTAATCCTCACGCTGAGGGAAAAAAGCGTCGCAGAGCGTTGTTCCTGTGGGCTACAGCAACACTAAACCCCTGAGCTTGCCTGAGAAGGACTAAATGCACAAAGCTGCTATTTTGAAATATCCCATGGAGAGAGACTCTCACTGCAGCCTGTTCTATTTTGTTCTGAAAATGTGGGCGTGCAGCCTCGTTCTGTGGACGATAAACCAGGTGCAGACTGATAAAGGAGGAAATACAGTGAGTGCTGGACGGAGCAGTGAGTGACAACAACCCCGCCCACATTTAAGAGGACTGTTTGCAGTGGAAACGCTAGGGTCTAGGTACCATGTCTGAAGGGTTACTGTTGGCTCCAAAGAGTTTGGTGAAAAAAGTGCTAATGTGTCTACAGATCCGGTCGCTCAGACCACATTCAGAGCTGGTCTGGGCCACACCGAAGGCCCGCCTACTCAGCGTACGCCCTTGCTTATCCAACTCCTGTACACATAAGTAAAATTTCTGTTACTGATGTTTTCCATGAATTAGATGCAGTGCTAAAGGACTGTCCCCAGAGCCACTCTTCTCTCGGCAAACCAACCAAATCGCAAGAATAAATGTTGGCACTGTATGTTTCTGCAAACCATGTGTATGTTACATTTGAAACTTATTATGTAGTGGATACGCTGAAACTATAACCACCTGGTTAAAGTTATGAATAGAGCATGTTTTGGCTTAAAATTCCCCATTTTGGTAGCACGATACTGGCAGGAAATGCGGCGATGTCTCATTAAAAACTGCTGATGCACAGAGCAGTGATTTTGGATTCTGAGGATGGAGTTGGTGAGATTCCTCCGTCCTCCAACTTTCTGAGTTGGAGCAAATCCAGTTACTATTTCCAACTGGGAACTCGGAAATTTCAACTTCCCAGTGCAAATGGACTGCACCGTAATGCCAGATGTGAACACACAGACTTAGAGCTTCCTCCTTGTGATCGGATCACCCAAGACACACGTTAATACCTGGACTGAACAAGCTCTACTTACGAACATGCTGCTTGTGTATGTTTATTTGTAGAAATTCCCTCTATCTGAAATGAAAAAAAAAATCTTCCAGCACAAGTTTCATCTAAAACCATAAATCCATGGACAAATCTACAGCTCCTAAAATCCCTATTAAGAGAACTGACCACCATGGTGGGACAGGAAGCATCACAGGCAGTCTAATCCCATTCACACCCCCTCATCAACAGGCCCGATAGAGCCTTCAATAGAAGAGTAAAAGAAAGAGGAGGTATTCAAACAGTCCAATAACAATCTAATTAGCAGGTAATTACAGTGTATTGACGAGACATTCATTAACTCCGGTGTAAATGAACAATGCTTTAATGACTATGATTGATGTTTTATTACACGGGGCGGGAGAAAACTAATTATTGAGATCTACCCAAATGAGTTTGGTTAGCGAGCTGAGAGGCCTCTGATACTTAAGTGGATTAGTTGTTTGGGACGAAGGAGGAACACCAGAGGAGATCACAGGGACTGATTTACATTAACCAGCAGCCACGGACCTTTAGTGCTGCCGTCTCTAATCTCTATTCACAGCAGCACCTCAGGGGAAGCGACTGTCAAAGGAGGACGTCGTTTAACGCTGCTTCATGCGTGCCATCACATTTTATTTCAGTCAGGGAGGTTCAAACATTTCAGTCAGGTCCTGACAGATTTAAAGTCTGATTTTATGCATGAGATTCTCTCTCCTACTGCCACTTTAGCTGCAAAACTATATGCAATCATGGTCCTTTGTTTTTCTCAAACCCACTTGGCCCCCTGCTCCTTCTTCTTAACCCTCGGTAAAACTCGAGCTGCACCACAGATGCTGTTTTGTTTGCTCCTAAGCACCCGACTAAACAGAGAACAATATAACACTGTGTTTTCTCAGCTGACTAAATGTATTTCCAAGCCCTGTTTGCTTTGCTTTTCGTGAGGATGGGAAACAATCATATAATTTACAAATGCAGCAGAGTAAATTTCAATTCATGCAAGTGAGTGTGAAGACGGCCAGAAAATAAACTATCAATACTATCAAAATAAACCTCAGGAATTTGGCTCGCCTTGTGGACAAAATGTGAGACACCAACACACTTCCCTCCTTCCTTGGTAAATGTTTTTTCATGTGTCACCTTCCTGACTGCAATTTTCACTGAATACAAATTTAAAACTTTTGTTTTTGCTCCCAGTTTTAAAGATATAAGACTTTTTTAGTCACTCAATAGTAGAATTTCTATCACCAAAACTCATCTTCTTTTCCAAGATAATCCAGACAGGTGTGGCAAATCAAGATGCTGATTAAACGGCATCATTACTGCACAGGTGTGCCTTGGGATGGACACAATAAAGGGCCACTCTGTGCAGCTTGATCGCACAACACAATGCAGTACGGATATAACAAGTTATGAGGGAGTGTGTCGCTGGCATCCCAACTGCAGGAATGCCCACACAAGACTCTCCGCAGTCATTTCAGGGAATTTGGCAGTGCATCCATCTGGCTTAGAGAGCCGGCCCAGGACCTCCACATCTCGCTCCTCCACTTGCAAGATCCTCTGAGACCAGCCACTGAGATGAACTTCCCTGGGACGGTTTCTAACGATATGTGCTGAAATTCTTTGGCTGTGCAAACCAATTATTGCATCAGCTGTTCATGTGGCTGCCAGGGTTGGAAATCAGCACCAGCCACTAGCCAAATGCTATTAAAATATGCAAGTGGTTGCTATTTTTGCTTCACTCATGAGCCAAAAAAAACAGTGGTAATCTACTGAGTGGCTGGTAGAGTTTGGAATCCTCCGGCCACTATTGCTGGTGGACAAAAAAGTTTATTTCCTACCTTAGTGGCTGGTCTCAGATGGTCTAACAGGTGAAGACACTGGATGTGGAGGTCCTGAGCTGGTGTGGTTACATGTGTTCTGTGGGTGTGAGGCCGGTTGGATGTACTGGAAATGACACTGGAGACGGCTTCTGGTAGTGAAATGAACATTCAGTTTAAGGAGTGTCCACCAGAGCTGTTGCCCTTGAACTGAATGTTCATTTCACCATAAGTCATCTCCAATTTGGCAGTACATCCAACTAGCCTACCAACCACAGACCACTTGCATCCTAACCTGCAAGACCACCTAAGACCAGCCACCTGAAGAGCTGATGCAACAATTGGTTTGCACAAACCTTCAGAATCCATCTCAGGTAATACATGGCCCCACAGATTTTAACAAATTTTAGGGCTGCCCCCGAATTTTTGGACAAACATTAGTCGAACAGAAAGGTCATTAGTCAGCAAGATTTCATTGGTCACTCAGTCGCAGAAACAAAACAAACAAAAAACAAACATGAAACTCTATTAGGAGCTTTGCCTTGTCAAAATAAATCCAAACCTATATGACTGGACCATGTGTGACTTTAATTTGAAAGGACAGACACAGGAAGTGTCCACACTCAGCAGTCAGACAGGAGTCAGGTTAATTTCCAGGGCTGGTACCTGAGGTTATTCCACAGGCTAGTTAATAACATGTGGGGCAGGAAATCCAAAGTGTGGGATCATTTTGAGAAGGTGAAGGACCAACCCAAGGTGATATGTAAACTCATCTTCATTGGTCCACTACAAACATGACGTATCATGTGAAACATGGAAGTAGCTACATGCCCATTAGCCCACAGCGTCATTAACAGGCGGCTCGCTCAGTGTGTGACGTGCACTTGGAGATAAAATATAGGCCTATATTAATGAAGGTTCATTAGTACGGTTTGTATTTCTCTGTAATGTAGCACAGTGTTAACAATGTTACTGAGACTATTCTTTCTCGCACCTTCAACTCAAACCACCAAAATATATCAATTCATCATTACGTTCATATCGTAAACATGCGGGAGACTAGTCGACTAATGGACCTAAATGACGACTATTGGTCGAATAGGAACATTCTTAGTTGGGGGGCAGCCCTAATAAATTTATGACCAAAATTTCAGAGAAATAAATCTCCTGAGTGCATAAAAACAAGTCTTAGATCTTTAACTTCAACCTGTGAAAAATAAGAGCAAAAACAAAAGTGTGGCGTTTAAAGTTTTGTCCAGTGTATAAACACAAACAGGTGGTGTGCAGCATTTTCCACTCCTTTTCTTAGCGCCGTCCTCCATCCGTCGAAGGCCACTCTTTTGCTTCCCAGCCTTCATTCACAGTCAGGCTGCAGCAGAACAGGGGAAATGGGGCTCCGTGAAACAAAGAGTGAAGCACCTTTGGAGATGGAAGGAGGGCTTAAAGAGGTACTTGATATCAGCTCACTGTGTGACCACCACCACACACACACACACACACACACACACATGCACGGGCACATACGGGCGAAAACACACCCCTGAAAACAACATATATGTGCACACACGCAGACACACAACTATTACAGCCTGTGCTTTTGACACCTTCGGAGCCCTCCCAACCCCCCACCTCTTCACTGACTCATTCACTCTCTCCCAAACTGCCTCTCCATCTCTCTCTTTCTTGCAATGCACATGGTTCAAAAGCTGTATTTCTGGCTTACTAGATTGGAGCACAAAGGCTCTTCTTATGCATCCTGGAGAAGCCCCACTAGAGAGGCCTCCATCCCATCCTGGATAGGAGAGCGCACACAGACAGGGTTAGTCCTCTTTTTTCTCATTACCATTTCCATACAGGATTAAGCCACTTGGCTTTTGGATGGTGCGTACTATATTTTTCACCCAGCCCGCCCCCCCGCTGCATTCTCCAGGTCCAAGTTAAACGATCGGTAAGACCATCAGCTCATAAACTAGCTCTTTTAAATGTCTATTCACGCACACGGCGGGGTCCAGAGGATGCCGGAGTGGATGGATCTCATTGGAGTCTGTGCCATGAGGAGAGTCCTTCAGCTGCCTCACAGTAGCACCCTGTTTTCACCCTCCAGGCTTTAACGGGGACAAGAGGACACCAAACAAAGTTTAACACACACTAAAAGCTATTTCTTAAAACCTGTGACTTTTCCTACAATCGTTTTCTGGTATTTGGAGTCAAATGTACTTTGTAGTTTGTGATTTTTATGATCGTATTGCTCCAGAAGTTTAATCTTTTCCACCTCTGACCAGTATGTTTTTCTTCTCTTCTTTTTTTCTGCCATTTTTTCACTAACTATAAACCAACTTTGTGAGACGACAACAGGCGTCACAAGTGCCCAAGCAAGCAACCTCCATCAAAAATTTTTACTGCTGTAAAGTCTCTTTCAACGCAGTAACTGAATTAACGTTTTTCCTTAACTCAAGAAACCTTTTAAGGGATTCTGTGCAATTGTGTAAGTCCCTAAGCTAAGGAGAAATTAAGCCTTAAGTGTCATACTTAAGGTGTTTTGTGCAACCGGTCCCAGGTGTGTTTGCCAATTGATGTTAATTGTCTTCCACCACAACGTTGCACACGGCGTAAAACAGTTTCCGCCCACTTTCGTGCAGAAAATCTTTAGCTTAGGTCTTTAGCTGAAATTGTTGTCAGTAATTGTGAAACGTTCATGTCGCACATGTCTGCATCTTCACAAACAGAAACAAGGCCGTGTGTTTAGTGACATCATGCAGGGGACTGCTATGATTGGTGAAACTCGTGGTAAACTCCCATGAGTGGCATGGTCAAATTTTTGGAAAGAAATGCAGTGATTGAACAAAATTGCAAAGTCACGCAGAATTCAAAGAGACTGGAAGGATTTGCATTAATTGTTGTGTACGTGATGTCACAACATCCTGCAGAGGCTGATTCTTTATTATTAGTGGCGGACTTTGCTGTTTCCACACTGGATTCAAATGCCTACTTATCATGATTAATGCAGTGTGTAATCCAGTGTCACTTTTTGTAGTTTTACCTCACTGATATCAGCCTCACTGTTCAGTGTTCACTCCTACAGCCATATCACAGCTGTATTAAAGCTAGAGGGGGGGACAGGGACACAGTCAAGCCTTTGCCAGACAATGTCAGACAATGCTGATAAAAACTATCGCCACCAAAGAAAGTGCTCTGTCTTTCTCCATGTATCGGAGTTTTGGTGTCGGGAGCAACTTTTCGCACCGCAAGTGATGCTTTTTACATGGCCAGGAATGGGCAATATGAAGATATTATAACGTTATAGAGATACGAGACTATACATAAAGACTATACCTTACCTTACCTTACATGCCCCAAAAAATTCCCGTAAAAGTTGGGCCACAATATCAATAACACCTAAGCTGACTATTTTTACTGATTTGTCTGTAAGTGAGAGTGCATGATTAATCTTCAAGGATGTGAAAGTTATTATTCTAATTATTCGTAACCTTGTTATCATGATAAAAGAAATTAGACAAATCTGACACAGAGGCGTGCTGTTGGAATTTTCCTCCTCACTGCTCGGCTGTATCCCCTCTTCCTCTCTCCTCCACCCTCCCTTCCTTCTCATCCGAATACATTAATATCTGAAAGTGTTGGCTCGGACCAAAAATACTCATGGACTAAACAAAGTGCAGAGTGACTTCAGGGTCTGGGATCTTCAAATAAACCCTGCCTGGGTGTCATGGGGACCAGGAAGTGGAATTAACTGCTATATTAGCTGACCTTCATCTTGTTGTTTGTCCCAACCTGCCTGGCTGGGCCCCGGGCTGGCCCGTAACCACGGTCTCCGGGCGCAACAATGCGGGCATTTCCCTCAGCGAAAAAACACAGGCCTCGGGGGTTTACTGAGCAAACAAGATGAGCCCTGCCAAACACTCCTCGCTCCCACATCTCACAATCACTTATTCTTTCCGCCATTTTTTCCTCTTTGCTCTTGTCCGTCCATGGAGCTCTGAGAAGCTAGCAGACAGTTCTGGGTCGAGTGGGAGACAGAAATGTAGGAAAACAGAGCGCTGACCTATGTTGAGATTTAGTGTTAGAAAAACGCTGCATGTTGACGAGGCAGACCTATAACTCTCAGGATGTCTCGCTTTAGTTTCCAGAGTGGCTGCAACGTAAACCCAGAACTTTTTCTCTCAGAGGTGACAACCTCAAAAGATTTCCTCCTTTTTTAATCTGCTGGTTAACAACTGGTATTTGACTCACTGGTCACAACATGAAGACATTACAGAGGTGGAAGACATATTAAGATGTTTTACTTAAAGTTGAAAGATGGTCTTTTAATTAAACTGAGCTGTCTACATGACCAGAGAAAACAGAGAGAAAGGGCTGTGACATTCCCTTTTGCTAAGGGGTAGAAAACCTACAACTACTGGAATGTACTGTGCCACATCGGACCAATAAATGCTCCCACTAGTGGGTGACATAATGCAACTTAGTTTAAGCTCATTCGAAAACAATATGGGGGCCAGCTCGTAACAAACAATGTCAAATTACAGTTATCAAGTTAGCTAAAACATGCTGCTGAAAACATTTAAGGCGAGAAAGGGGCAACTCGGGTTCACAGTTTTTTATACATGTATATAAAGACTTGGATACAGAGTTGGAGGTGGGGCCATGTTCATTCCTACAGAAGCTGCTCAGTGGCAAATGAAGCCAAAATCGTTCAACTGCCTCATTTAAGATAGCCCAGAGGATCAGCACTGCTTCAGCATCACTGGGGCTCAGAGAGCAAGCGCTCCAGAGACGTTCACAAGCCGAGCAGCTAACATCCAGTTTGGTGCTCCGCTAACTTGAATAGGGATAAAATTATTCCGTCATGTGGCTCCGTCTGGCTCTTCTAGACTTTCCAAATGTTATCAGACCAAATGGATCAAATCCTGACAGTAAAGCGACTCATTTTACACTCAAAGAAATGCATCCACCGATTTACAGACATCTCTTACAAAGCCAAGTGCACTTTCCGGGGGCCTGGTTTTATAAGCCTCCATTTTTCTAGTACAGGAAACTGTGCAGCGCCCACTTCCTGTTCACAAATTCTTCTATTACAGCCAAACAGTGCACTAACATATGTTTCTGAAGATATTTTAGCGAGAAATAGACAATACAGTAACAGAATCTTGGTTCATACTTTATCCAGACTGCCTACTTTTAAAGTTTGATCGCAGTTTGGTCTGAAGGGGCAACTCTCTCCATCTGCTTCTATACTCTTTGTGTCTGAGGTAGCAACGGGCCGGGAAAAAAGGTACAATCTGTGGTTTGAGCAGCAGCCCTTGAGCCCTGGCAAATGAGCAGGGGAATCTGGACGCTTGTACAATAGAGGGACGTTCACCACAGTCCAGTTAATCATAATTGAAATGATTCTGAAAATGTGTTCTTTTAAGTAAAAGTACAAATACAATAAACACTTTGTTATAAGTAAAAGTCCTGCATTCAAATCTTACATAAGCAAAAGTATGTAATTAATTAGTAACTTCAATCATCAAATAAATGTAGTAAAGTAAAAAGTACAGTATTTTCCCCAAAATGTAGACGTGTGAGTAGACGTGAAAAGTACCTCCGAATTGTACTTATGTTCAGGACTTGAGTAAGTGCACTTCGTTACTTTCAATATTAATACTTTTACAGGATTTGCCTGAGCGAGAGCTACCACATCATGTGTTTTAGGGATCAAAATATCCAGAAGTTCAATATTTTTCCATAGATAAGAAGATTGATGCCCCTCGTGTGTCTGTCAGTTAGATATGAAGCTAAACCCTGTTAGCTTAGCTTAACACAAGATGGGAAACAAGGGGAGACAGCTAGCCTGGCTCTGTCTAAAGGAACCACAATCTGCCTACCAGCACCTCTAAACTTCATTTGCTTTAACGATAAATCATATTTAATAAAAATGTCTTCAAATACTTTCATTATATGACCAGAACCTAAATTTCATTTCAACAAGCTGTATGCTTTAAAGGTCTGCATCTGCTTTGGCCATTAGTCAGTATGTTGTTCCATCCTACAGAACCTGACATAAAAGCAGAGTAAAAGTAAAGTGGTCCTGAGTTGCTAGTAAATCAGGCTCCATGCTCGGATTAATACAGGAAAACATCAAACGGTCAGGAAACTGAACTGTTGTATAAGTAGAAATGCCGCCTCACGGCTGTATGCCTCCTCCAACCAGTCACAGTTAAAGTTTACATCCAAACTAAACTGAAGTTAAACTAAAATTATCACTATATTGACGTGTATGATTCCAGTGAATAATTTCAAGTGAGAGAGAAGCTGTTTGTCTTCATTTAGGGACTATTTTTACAGAGTAGTACAGATGACTGATGAAGAGCTTTGTCACATGAAGCAAAGACAATCACGTAACATTTAATAACATCAGATCCAATGAGTTCTTGGTGGACGACCAGAGGTATCTGGACACATTTTCCCCACAAACACACATGCTAACGTTTTTAGTACAAGCCTATGGCATTTTACATTGTATAAATTAGCCTAGCGGCTAGAGGAGATTTCTTCTACTCATATGAAGCCAGGGACAACAGCAACATTTAACAAAGGTAACGTTACAGAATTCAGCTCCATTACAGCTCACAAGGTTCACTGACAAAACAACTGTCTTATACTAAACACGTTTTTCAGCCTACGCCGTAGGTACAGCATCGATTCGACGCAGAAATCTAAATCCTGCATTAGATTTATTAGCACTGTTAACAGTGTCAGCACAGCCAGTGGTGCTAGCATAGTTCACGTTGCTAAAGGGGTTTTGTAGCCCAAAATAAAGCTGCTCATTCTCCAGGGCTAGCTGGGGGGAAACTGGGTGGCCACCATGTTTCAGCACCAATGTTGCCTCGCCACAGTGGGTTGGGATGGTGTCACCAAAAGTTATCGCTGAATAAACTGCGCTACTGGCTAGCTCCCACCTGACCGGGGCTGTATGCAGTGCAGGGCGGCTAAGGCTAACGTTAGCTAAACAGTGGAGATATGTTTCGCATGTTTACGTGGCTAACCTGCTGTCTGTCGGCCAAACCAACAGAAAAATATATAAAAGTCAAGATTTATGACACAAAACAATAAAATATCACCACCTCTACATGGATTGCACTTTGACATGAGCCGCTTAAGTTCACTGAGTCAATGAAGCACCAGACTAAAAGGAGAGCGCCTCACATATTTCACATTATTTTGTGTTTTTTCTTAAAAATGAAGCCGTTGGTTTATGGTTTATGGGTGTTGGGCTGGTTAAAGTAAAATTAACTGAAACTGCCATCCCTACTGTTAATAGCAATTTAAAAAAAAAGAAAAAGCTAGAAAATAAAAAAATTATATATCTGAGGTTTTAAGGGTTACAGCCCAAATCCCTCCTCACAGAGAATTAAATATTGGACGCAGAATGTCCAAAATACGACAAATATCAATGCTCAGGATCAAAGAGAGAAGAAAAAAGCACCTCCTGTTTAGATACAAGGTCTGATGCTGCTATTTGGTCCGCTGTGTGTGTGTGAGTCACAGAGAGCGGTCGGATTCAATCTTGTCGCGGCATCAAAGCGGGGTGGCCATCAAAAGCCCAGCATCAGCACAGGGATCAAACACGTCTCAGTCACAGCAATCATCCACAGGGTCACAGGAGGAGGACCTGGGTCACAACCAGCCAGCCAGGGGGAAATCTATTTACACATACCTGCACATACACACAGTCACCTTCAGGAGGGTGACCTTGGATTGGTGCTGTGTTATAGTCAGAATCAGTATTTCAATTTAAATGGATTATCTGTTAAGGAAAGATCAACAGAGTTCAATTCAACCAGGAAATGTTTTAGTTTTGTGTCATCTATTCATCCCAGTCGCCAGAGGAAAATGTCTGCATTGTCCATGACTGTAGATCATGAATACATATAGTAGTATATGAGCTGACACCTGCCAAGCTGCACACCACTGTTCAAGACCAACAAACAACAACACTGGTTGTGCTTTAGTGAGTCACTGCTGCGGTTCCTGCAGCTTTTTAGCTACCAAACGTGGATATAATTTAGCAACCCCTCACTGTTTTTCCACGAAGAGTAGTGCCAGAAAAAGCGGTTGGTTTTTACCGACACATCGACAGCTTCTTCAGCCATGATTGTGCCATGAAAACTGACTTTTCTTAGCTCAACAATGATCTTTTTCTAAACGTAACAAAGTGGTTGTTGTGGCTAAAACCTGAACACACGTTAACCACAGCACGTATCTGTGGTTTGCGGAAACAAACAACAGTTTTTCTGGCAACTGAGTTCATCTATCAATTTGTAATTTATAAACCAAGTGTAATTTTTTCAACAAGCACTTTTTTTTCCTTTTGCAAAAGCTTTAAATGTGTCTGTGTTTACTGACTTTTCCTGCACAAATGTAACACATGTAGAGGATGATGATAGATTCATGATAGATTCTGACATTTATCACAATATTAATGAATGTAAAAGAATCCTATTCTTCAAAGTGGGGTACTGTTCAGATGTCAGTGTCTGTTGTTGGCTGTTCTGTTAGATTTTTATGTGAATCAGACAAATAATTTTTTCGCAAAATTAAAATCTTTAGGTCAGTGAGATACTGAAAATAATAACTGTTAATGTGATTAATTCTCCAGCAGACTAAGAGTCTACAATCATGCAGTGCACACACAACTAACCCGGTCTCACCCTGAACTCGTCGAAATCTGGCGCTTGGGTAGTCACTTGCGGTGTCAGACAATGACGAAAAAAGATGTCCTTTAATGGCAGCATTATACGTGGCCAATTGCTGTTGTACTTTAACAGTGCTTGGCAGCGCCAGGGGAAAACGTGGCAGGACAACAACGAAAGTTAAGGTGGCGAAAGTCCAAGTAGGGCTGGCGGGAGGGGTCATGGATGGGTCCAACAAACATCGACGTTGACCCGGGAGAGCGGTGTTAGTGTCCCGTAAGATTATAAATCCAACCACATGTTTCTGATGCCTAAACCCAACCACGTGCGTTACTTGTTGGAGGAAAAAAAAAGTCAATTTGCATTGTTATACTTTGATAAAGACTGTATGTAAACTAAAACAGAAGTGTATTTCGTAAGAAGACAATGCATGTCACAGGCAGAACTTGACACATTGTCCCAGAACATCAACAACCAACACACCCAGGGTATCTTGCACATCGTATGTGGACGTGGACAGTCCATGACCAAACGTTGATATGAGTGAGAATATGTTGACACAGCAGCACATTGCTTAGCTTCCATGCCAGTTTGGGGGTTAGAGGAATATAGCTAACTTGGGAGATCGATAACTCTCAAAGAAGGCTCGGCTCAGTCATGAACTGCGACATCAGGCCGGATGGTGGGTTTTTATGTAGCAAAGTCATGCAGAAACCTACGTCAGGTCTCCGGTAAAGAGTTCACTTGTTGCACTGTGCTCAGCATTAAATGAACAACAAGGGATCTTTCAACACAAGTATAAAATATTCCTCCAGGCTCATCCAAGGAAAAGCACTGTGATCCCCGCAGCGAGTGACTGACCAGAGGCATCAAGCTTCCAGCCCTCGACACTTTACGCTCAGCCAGAGAAAGAAAACAGCTCAGTGCTCTTGACTCACACTCTCTGCTCATCCAATCATGTCTAAGATTCCTGAGTGATGTGTGCTGTCTGCTCCCATCTGGACAACAGCTCCTTTTCCATGATGAAAGGGAGGACAGAATGTGGAAAACCTGCATGGGAAATTAATGATTTTTTTTGTTTGTTTGTTTGTTTTTTACCAATAGAGATACCAGAACTGTGAAATACTACAGCAACAGGCAGTCATGGCTAATTCAAGACGTGCCACACAGGCTGGTACATGCACACACACACGATGAGTAGCCGTGCCTGTAAATCAACAAAATTTGTTTTGCTTGGGAAAACAAGCACTCCACGTTCAGACCAATTTAACAGCTGAGCTGTCCTCATGCAATCGAGGGAAACGCTGATGAACAGAGTACTTCTAATGACACGAAGTCATTACCAGAGTGTGTCGCTGCATCTCAATGCATCAACATCTCACAGAGGGAGGTATGAATCTTTTAGCTCCTTAATAAGCAGCATCCTCACGCATGTGTTCACAAATAATTAAAGGTCCAGCGTGTGGGATTTATGGGATTTATTTATTTTTTGTGTTTTCATTACCTTAGAATGAGATGTTTATATCTACATAGGAAGCAGGTCCTCGTGTATGGAGTCCGCCATGTTGCACCGCCATGTTTCTACAGTAGCCCAGAACAGACAAACCAAACACTGGCTCCAGACAGGGCAATTCACTTTTTTGTTTTCACGTCTGCCATCATAATTATGAGCCCATCTGCGAGGAGCAGCACTGGGAAAACACTGATTTTTTTATGTGAAATTGCTTCATTCAGTGTCTATTTGTTTTCGAGAGAAAGAGACCCCTGCAGATAATTAAGCGCCCAGTAAAAACCACCTCAACAGTGGACACTTGAGTAAACACATTACACACTTAACCCTTAATTGATTAATTCTCTGTCAATAAAAATGTTTGGATTATGTAATTGGAACAATGTGTGTGTAACGCAGAGGTATTTAAAACAACTAAATTAAACTCTTGTTTTGATCTTTCCGACTCTGGAGTTTAAAAGGTAATTATTTTCATCTTGTAAACACACTGATATCATCAAGCACGTGTTAAATTTATTTCTCATGGAGCTTGAAGGTCATAAAATGACCAAAAAGAAACACAAACAACCACAAAGAGACACAAAACAATTATTAAAGAGAACCTATGCTCAATTTCAGGTTCATACTCATATTGAAGGTTTCCATTAGAGCAGGTTTACGTGCTTTAATGGTCAAAAAGCACTTTATTTTCCTTACAGAGCACCTGTATTCACCCTCTGTCTGAGGCGCTCTCTGCGTCCCAATACCCATACTACCATACTATACAGTACGTCAGAAATAGATTCAGAGTGTCCCAGTGCCGAGTGTGTTAAATGCAGTATGCCAAAAATACCAGGATGTTCTACTACATCTGGTCCAATTATGCGGTATGCAAGCCAGCATGTTTTTCTGGCTATTCTGAACCATAATCCTCTGCACAGCGAAACATACGTCACAACTGAGCCACAAACAGAAGTCGCAATGACAGACGACAGAGCATTCAAGTAACTGAGGACCAGTCGAACAGTAATAATAGGAATACTGATTGTTTAAGTGGACACAATAATCCTAAATATTACAAACAACAACGGGACATATAAAAATAACAATGACAAAGAACTGCAGATGTAATTTCACTGTCGCAAATATAACATGTTAGAATCTACAATCAGTGCAGTTAAAACTTTAAAGTTAAACCACATACATTGCAAAGTAACGACAGCAGAGCTCTTTGGGTTGAGCTCCGTCTTTGGCGAACTTGGTAAGTGGCGTTTTTCCTTTATCTCCATGATCACTGATATAAAAGATCAGTCAGCTGTGATTGGTCAGCACTCTTTGCTTCACATCTCTGGGTCTCTGAACTGTCAATGAAGCTGGGGAGTGGCTGTCAAGTAGAATAGCGGCACTTTCTTTCACAAAACAATCACCAATAAAAGCTCCACAACAGAAAATCTTCACGATCGGACATGTTCCTGCAGGAATATGATCTGAAATCTGGAAGTAATCAGCAACATCGACTGAACACGGAGTATTCAGAACAGTCTGAAGCCTGAAGGTCTGCTCAAAAGGATTATCTTTACATACTCATTATTCTAAACTTTGGCCATGTTAAATAAGAATATTCATTATTGTAACATTACATATATGACAGAAAGTGAGGAAAAACATAAAAGGCCCCCTTTACCGTAACTATTCAGGATGAACTGTTTATTATTGCCAGGAACCAGAGCTTTATATGAGTCTTAACTAATGTTATAAATGTGCACCTCTTCTTTGAAACTGTGCCCCAGTCCGACCCTGCCGCTGAAAGGTTTCTAAATCCACCCCTGGATGTTTTATAGTTCGTAATGCAAACAATGAATTGGGACTTAGTCACATTTTATTTCCTATCTTGTTCTCATTGTCTGACTCATTCTCACCTCTTTGTTATTAAGCAATCATTACAGAGGCCTCGCTGACCTCCTCCTTCTCTAATGCTTGTTTTTCCTCCCTGCAGAAAGCCTCCACCACTGCTAGCAGCCAACCTTTTCTCCCAGGCGCAGAGGAATCGCTCCCTCTAACCCTCTTTGACACTGAAGACGGTCGCTCTGTGGGGTTTTACGGAGGATGTGTGCGATCCGTCTCTGCTTTGATCCACACAGAACTCCAGGATGTTATACTCAAGCAAGGAAGAGGGTGGCGACACATTATCTGTGTTCTCTGGACTGCGCCAGTCTTCCGGTTTGGACTGGATGGGACAGCATGGTGACTCGTGACAGACACATTCCCTTTCAATTTCACATGGACTTTTCTCACAACATCACCTCTTAAAGGAAAAGTTCATCCCAAAATCAAAAATAAAGATTCTTCCTCTTACCTGTAGTGCTGTTTATCAGTCTAGATTGTTTTGGTGTGAGTTGCCGAGTGTTGGAGACATCCGTTAATCAGTGGATAACATTTTTTGAGCGTCACAACTGCCGCAAAATGAATCTTTTTAATATCAGAATCAAATCCATTCAGTTTGATAACATTTGGAAAGTCTAGAAGAGCTGCATGACTATATATTTTTATATCCGTTTAAGCTATGTGGGGCACTAATCAAGAAGTAGCTGGCTCAGCTGGCGGAAATCTCTAGTGTGCCCGCTCTACGGGCCACACAGAGCAGAGGCAGTGGCAACTTTTTTGGCGTCGTGGACCGCTGTGCAAATTTCACAGGAATCAACAGGAGCCCCACCTGCAATGCTGTGTACAGGTGTCTTCATACATCCACGGTTACAGCTCAGCTGAGGAGGTTGCAATTAATGTTTCCTAGCGCTGTGACAAAACGTTAGTCGACCAGAAAGATCATTAGTCGCCAAGATTTCATTGGTCGCAGAAAAGAAAACCAAACAACCATGAAGCTAAAAATAAATCAAACCTATATGACTGGACCATGTGTGACTTTAATTTGAAAGGACAGACACAGGAAGTGTCCACGCTCAGCAGTCAGACAGGAGTCAGGTTAATCTCCAGGGCTGGTACCTGCGGTTATTCCACAGGCTAGTTAATAACATGTGGGGCAGGAAATCCAAAGTGTGGGATCATTTTGAGAAGGTGAAGGACCAACCCAAGGTGATATGTAAACTCATCTTCATTGGTCCACTACAAACATGACATATCATGTGAAACATGGAAGTAGCTACATGCCCATTAGCCCACAGCGTCATTAACAGGCGGCTCGCTCAGTGTGTGACGTGCACTTGGAGATAAAATATAGGCCTATATTAATGAAGGTTCATTAGTACGGTTTGTATTTCTCTGTAATGTAGCACAGTGTTAACAATGTTACTGAGACTATTCTTTCTCACACCTTCAACTCAAACCACCAAAATATATCATTTCATCATTACATTCATATCACAAACATGAGGGACACTAGTCCACTGATGGACCTAAATGACGACTATTGGTGGACTAGGAAAATTCTTAGTCAGGGACAGCCCTAGTGTTTACATCCCGCACTGTCATGAGTGGATGCACGCTTCCTTCTGCACAGATTCAGTTGGCAGATGTAGTTCGGCAGAAAGAAAATAGTTCCTACACAAAACTGCTCACAACAAGGTCTGTAGATTACCTTGAGTTACTGGGTCATGATTTCTGTAAAGAGACACTGACGTTGAGTTTTCCAAATGTATTTTTTTGGCGCGTTGAGCTCCACAAGCCGAGTCCTATCTAGTTTCATTATATTCAATAGAAGGCAGACATCTCTACAGCCGATATCGCCAACACTCGCCAACTCACACCAAAACAATCTAGACTGATCAGCAGCATGACAGGTAAGAGGAAAAATATGTATTGGTGATTTTGGGGTGAGCTGTCCCTGTATGACTGCAGAGCGTGCATCAGGATGTGAGAGCCTGAAAAGAAGAACCTTTCACTCACAGGCGTGTCACGTTATCTTGATTTTATAAATGTTATTATTCATCTTTTATTGAGTCTGTATCCGTCTGACAGCATCAATTCTTGTGGAGTTATTGAGTGTTGCTAATCTTGTTTGAGATTTACAAGGTGGCTAATAACAAGTATTTCTCGTAAGCCTGTGCTTCGTATCCATATCCTGTGTCCGATTTGTTTCTGATGTTACATTAGATTGGACAGATGGGTTAATGACTCACCCTTTCTGTGTCAACTCGGAGGAAGAGACGAGGTCAAAACAACGTCCAGACGTTGACATCCACAGGAACAATCCTTGTGATGGAGCAGGGGGGATTACCGGTGCGACAGCTGAAACACATTGAAAGATGGTAATCATTAACCACTTTGAACAAGACGTCAGATTGGAGAGGTCAAGACTGCATCAATAATACGGCGAACCGCAGGCACCGGGGTCTGTACGTGACTTTTACTGGGGCGGGCAGATCATATGGAATAGATAGATGTGAGCCCTGAATCCCTTTTATTAGACTATTTCACCTTGCGTGCTGCATCAATGAAAGGGAGAGTGGAAACAGAGTCTGTGTAGACTCAACAAACTAAAGGTGTGTGTGTGTGTGTGTGTGTGTGTGTGTGTGTGTGTGTGTGTGTGTCATAGAGAGCATTCCTGACTGCACTGAACCAAATGAACATGGTATGTGTATCTGTATACACCGATTTCTATGTCCAGCATGCGTGTGAAGCTTGACTGGGTTTCCCGCTCCTCTCTCCAGGGGAGGTGTTGTGGAAAAACTCGATGGACGTCTCTCTTCCCAGCATCTGGCTCTTAGAAGTGTCTCCGAACACATGGGCCCATTAGTTCCACCTCCGGGTGGACTCCCGCCCGATCCACACTGATGTGATCTCACAGGGGCCCGGGCCAGCCCTCCCTGGGGACCCATAACCACCCAGGCACCAGAACAAATAGCTCAGCGCTTACGCACTCGTCTTTATGGCAGGTGATTCCTTGCCCTGTTTCCAGAGCATGCAGGAACTTCAAAGTATCACACTCAGAGCGTTGTTCTCACCCTTGGCTTCCTCATCTCAAACCTGCCACGTAGTTGGATTCTTGGACGGAGTCAGAGTGAGGCAACCACAGGGTGAGGTCACTGAGGTGGGTGTCTAGGTGTGCTTTGATGTTGGAGAAGGGAACTGAGTAATGAAAGTGTGTTCATATATACTGTAGGACATAAGGAAGTTACTGTGCTACTGTCCCACACATTAGGCTTGGGTGGTATCAAGATGTTACAGTATACCACCAAGGTATTTCCAAATCCCAAAAGTATGGCTATCAATAACGTCAAAAACACAGACACTCCTTTTTCTAATACACTGATATAAAGCACTCCAGTTCTCCATATGGACAGCAGTATTCATTCAATGTACAGAGTTATCACTGCCCAACCTCCCACATGTGAATACGACTTTTATATATTTTTTACAACTTAAAATGGGTAAAATCTTTTTATAATAGAGCTGCGTGCAGGGTACTGCTTTACTCAGTGCCTTGCCCCACTGTTGCTTTCTCTGTTAATCATGAGACTACTGCTGCAGCAGTATGACCTCTGCACCATCGTACAGTTGGCGAGTCTGCCCACACAGTGGCAGGGCTAGCTGTTTTAGCATCACATGGCTAATGTTAACAGTTGTTAACAGGTTTGATTAATCGAGCTGATTCGCTGTCGATGTGAGTTTGCTGGGACTAGGGATGTTCCTGGAGACTAATTTCCCTGTTGACTAAACATTAATTTTAGATGAGTCGACTAGTCTAAAAAAGGAGAACACTCAGAAAACAGTCAAAATTTAGCCCACTTTATTGTTAAGTATTTGAAACACTGTCCCAAAAAATATAGTGTGCATTAAGAGCCCTTTGAAGCCTTTAATCACAACCTTCAACAACCATGTTGGATTTTAAATGCTGCTGAAGTACGAGACACTTTGCACCGTGCGGTATGAATGTGAACATGACGGCAACTCAGTCAAAAATTAACCACTAAAATAACATCTGAAATAAATAAAGTGCCTCTGAAATGATTATCTGACAGAAATGATAGCAGTTCACTTTATAGTGAATAAAACAACATGTAATTTATAATGAAACTTCGGCTGAAATGAGAGGCATTTAGCTGCGTGCAGTATGAATGTAAACCCTGCACATTATCTGACAACAACTCACTTAAAGTTAACAAATAATATAACATCTCAAAAAAGATTCATTGCTGCTGAATTGTGAAGCACAATGCACCATTTAATATGAATGTGCAGGTTAACATCCAAATGTCTGAGTTGAATGTGGTTGCGCATTGCTCCAGTCGAGTGATTATATGCCAGTCTTTTCAGACACAGCCTACGTGCTACCTTTCACTTTCTAGATCAAAGTACTGCCAAACCGCGCTGGTTCTGTGAGAGGACATCTCTCCAATCCATAATTTGATGTGCGATGATAAAACTTTTTTAGTTATTTTTGAACAGAAGTCCTTGATTTCAGATGGATGTAGACAAAGCAACTTGTCTGAAATTATAACATTCATCCAGATTTTATCAGCTATAGCTAGCTAATTAAATTAATGTTAGCCTCACGAGTTGGTTGAAAGTGCAGATCCTTTAAATTTCTTTTTAAATAATAGCCTTGTAAAGTGTCTTAACATATGCACTTAATGGCAAGATACATGCTAAAGCAAAATGTTCTAGGCAAAAGCCAGCATCCTTTTCCAGACTGTGTTTTCATTTTTATATTAAAAAAGAAAAGGCTCTTAGGATGAGGACTAACTGACGTGTTTTACAAATATATGACCATCCTGGGTAACGCTGGCTGAGGTTGCTGGATGGTTAGCTTAATAGGCTGGTTACTAACTGTAAGCTAGTTAGCCAGACATGCTAACTATTGCAGCTAACAATAAAAGAAGAAAAATACACTTTTGCACTTGTGTTGTGGTTTTGTAATGGCTAAAAAACCGACCACCCTCTAAACTCTTTAAATTCGCTCTTACTACAGTCCCATGCACACATGGAGGAATTCAAAGGCCTCATGTGCCTAGTTACGGTTGCTAAGGGTACAACTGGATATTCAGCGTTCGGAGGAGGGGTTTAGCAAAGGGTCAATTGTCTCGAGAAGCTAAAAAAGTTTTGTTAGTTCAGAATACATTTTCCTTTCCTGTCCATCATATTTGATTCAGTTTGACTTTAGCTCACAGCAAAGACTTTGGGCCACAGTCAGTCATGTCGACTGCCCGTTCAGGTGGTGAAAGATGGGTCGGTAGGAGGCAGGGAGGAGGAAATTGATGGCAGAGGGAGAGATGCGTGAGGAGTGGAGGTTATCCACCAGCTGAGGAAACACGGCGGCTGGCATGCCCAAGCTTTTTGTGGTGAAAACCAGCTCTGGGGCCAATGAAAATGTTTGTGTAGAAACATTTAAAACATCCACACAGGAAATAAGACGACTACTCTTCATTGACAGGAAACATACATCCTCTTATACACACATTACACTGGCACAGCACAGGACAAATTCTTCCTGACACCGTGGGTAGGACTTGTGAATGTGCTGTATTTCCACCATAGGAATTAAATGTCACAGTGGCACAGTTGGCTGTTGAAAGCTTTACACATTCCAGCGCTCTGATTGAAGAAGCAGATACAATCATCATGGCAAACTCCACTGTTTTCTTTTCATCCTGGTATGAATTTACAGTCCTACTGTGCATCGCTGCGGCCTTCAGGAGAGCACTGGTGTCATTTCATGCCAGAGCCTAATGAAACTTTATATGTTATCACCTGCAGTGGACATTTAGTCTTTTTTTTATCACATGCTATGAGGAAGATGTTTCACAGTACTTACAAATATGTGATGTATGTTAGGCTTGGGCGGTATCACGGTATTTAAAAATGCAGACAGTAGGGGTGGGTGATATGGCCCTAAAACAATATCATGGTATTTCAGGGTATTTTTGCGATCACAAAAGTCTTGATGATATGACAAATTAGTAAAAAAATATATATATTATTAATTTAAGAAAACAGAACTGCAACAAAATAAGTGATCTAGTTTCACAGTTTGCTTCAAATTTATTGAAGTAAAAACTAAATAAAAATGATTTCTCATTTCTTTAATTTGTGAACAACAACAGTAACTCAGAGTGAGATTCAGATTCTGTATACAATATTAATAGTTCAACTAAATAAAATCTGCCACTAATTACACATTTAAACATCTCCCAAATACAAAAAATGTCCCCTGGGATCTATATATATAAATCAACAGGTGATTTCCTTCTCTTTTTTTATGCCCAGCCATTTCTCCTCTAATCATCACGCTGTAACCTGTGACAGGCTGTTATGATACCACAACTATCACACAATCACATTTATGGAGTTTTTTCACGTAGGTTTACATTACCAAAGGTTTATGACAAAATCACTTGACGACACTGACTCCCGTGTGTGCACGGCGAGAGAGGAGAGGGAGAGACGCTGTGCTGCTGCCAGAGGAGCCGCTGAATGAGTTCCCTCTGAGCGGTAAGTCACTAAAAGAGTCTGAGAAGTCCAGGGCTGTTCATAAAACACAGAGGACTGTTTGTTGGTGCCGTATTTAACAGTATGACATCATGTCGAAATAGTCCAAATATCACGAATATCATGATGTACATTTTTTGTGCACTATCCTTCAAAGGAGAGCACTTTATCTTTTGTCGTAGTAAAGACACTTCAGTTCTGATAATCAAAAAGAAATCCTGAGATCTTTGAGGCCATCACAAACAAACTAATATTCAATCGCTGAAATGGGGACGAAGGCTTTCTATGGTTGGTCTCCACCCTCCACTTCCCCCCTAATGGGCCATTCAAGTGACACACAACCCAGCAAGTGTTTGCCGCATATTTCTGTCATATTCCAGTTCCAATGTTTGAATATTTTTTTAAAGAATTAATCGCTCTTTGACAGGGTGTATTTGCTTTATTATGCTATAACATTTCTTCCTTCGTTCATTGTCCTTTAACGCTTATATTTTTCGTGGCTGTGGGTGTGCTGGAGTCTATCCCCGCTGACATGGGGCGAGAGTTGGGGCATCAGTTAATCGCCATTTTATCATCCAACATGAGTAGTTTTTGTGACAGGCCGAGTTTGACAGCATTTTGGGTACAAAGTCATGAGGTTCATCTCACTACTACACTGCCGTTGCTCTTTTCGTTTTGGAGGCGGATGTTACGCAGAGCCTTGACATCATATCCAGGGCATAATGTCAGTATATTCGAGTAAAGCACAGACTTTGCTCATCCTGTGCGAATGTGCTGCACTAAACACAGACGCGGGGGCGTAATTTCTAAATCACATGACGTCCCCTGGTAGTCCCGTGCGAATAGGGCTTAATACTCTACTTCACTCCAAGTCTCTGCTCTCAATTCAATCTGCTATTAGCTGCCATCTTTGCCAGCGGAGAGAAAGGCATGTCATTTTATCTGCCAGGCTAATAAACATGTCAGATCCAAATTTCCTGAGGCATGAATGGCAACAGAGAGGAGGCATTACTGCTAATGGAATTACACAGACATGTCACAGAGAGGCATGAAGTTTGTATATACCCGTCTTTTTTTCTTCTTTTAAAGCCTTGTACGGCCCGGACTGGACACCAAACAAGGGAAAATGTGTCTCAGGGTAGAAACCACAAGAGATTCAGGTCTGTTGAACCTTCACATATAATGGAGGTGAAACAAACAGAAACTGTGGACCTGGAGATGACATCACCAGCCAAAGCTCTGTTGCCAGACGCTCAATGTGGGGAATATCTTTTTTCCAACACTTGGCAAGGGAAACATGTACACTCCAATCCCCTTTTATTGCTATTTACCTCTTTGCCAAGCTTTGTTGAAAGCACATAGTTTCACAAGATGAATGTGAAACTGAAAAAAGACCCTACAGCACAGCTTCCACCATCACCCAGCCCTCCCTCAGGTTCCAGCTCTGCACATTATCTGTGTGCTCCGAGTCGTCCTGAACCAAAGTGTTTTAGTGTTGATTCTTCCCACCTATAAAGGATTCCTGCAGCAGTGTGCGCTCCGCTTTTAACTTTGTATCTCATTGAGCAGCCAGAGAAGTGCGGCAGCATCATAACGGATAGCTCAGGCGGTCTGACCCACAACAGAACAGCACTCAGCCACCCCACACTTTTTCTAAATATGTACACAAGTGCACAGGAGAGCGCCAGGGAGCCCAGAGGAGACCGCGCTGGCTCTCGCTGCTACACCCGCGAATCATAAATCCACCGTCGGACAGGCAGGTCGAGCCGGAACGTTTAGACACTGCGGGCCAGGTGATTTATGGATCGATGTAACCTCTGGAGTTTAAAGATAACAAGAGCAACTCTCGCCTGGGATGGAATACCTCTGCACTGAGCTGATACTGTAAAACCACTTTAAAGACATTTCATCCACTCAACAGGAAAGCGTGAGTTAGAAAAATTGTGTGAGTTATGCGATAGAGAGGGTTATACATTATAAAAGACCCCCAGCCCTTATAGTTTAATAAAACGCTGAAATGGAGCCGGTGTAATGCCGGGAGCTTATAGCCTCTTTTCGCAGCTTAAAAACAGAGGGAGTTTAATGAGAAGTCGTTAATGGAAATATTATTGGAGCATACTGTTAACAGCCTCTTTCAGGCCAAAACCATTTCCCTCTGACTTCTTTGTACATGCCGTTTAGATCGAACATCACTCACTCCCCCCTCCAGTGACCTCCGCCAGCTCCCACCAGCTCTCCGCTACACAAACCAGCACCTGCAGGACAGAGGAGAGTGCCAGTAACTCACAGTGTGGCAGATCCCAGCGCAGGCCTTTCTGGGTGAAGGCCTTCCCACACGTCGAGGATTTACTTTGATGACAGAATCCGCCACTTCCTTAGCGGGCCTCACGTTTAATGGAGTGCAAAGTTCTCTCGAATATTTCTACAGGTGTTAGGGACAAGAATACTGAAGCACAGGGGTCTTCTTTTAATGCAAGGTAAAATCATTCATAGAGAGCAGACAGGAGATATGAAGGTTATAAGAGCTTTTTGAAGATGGTGTGCGAACTATGTGGTTTAATTTATAGACTGTCTGCACGTTTGTTTAAAGAATTTGCACTCAGCTATTTATCATATAATTTACAGTACTTCTTGGTGTTTTATTCCTGCAGAGGTCTGTTTTTCCTGCTGAAAAAGTAAACTAAAATAACACACATTAGATGTTAGTTATACAGTGTGTGGCGAGGACATAACCTCCTCTCATCACTCCACAGGACAACACAATTTGTCTTCATTTGCCACTAAAAAAAAAATCACGCACCCTTTGATACCAAAGACCGCAAATTCAGCTAAATAATGAGGGAACGCAGACAGATTGCTGTTATTCTGCTAACACTCATTTCTGCGGCTCACACAAGAAGCATTCTCTGTGGTAGGTGTTGTTATGTTTAAAGGCACCGAGGAACAATCTAGCACTGTTTCCCCAGCCACATACAGCTGTCATCATCCCCATTCACAAGGCCTAGATGAGCAGGAAAACACTAATCATGTCATCACTGTTCTGCATAGGAGCAAGAGCCCTATTTAGCGAGATAGCAGCTTGTAATTACGCTGTCCTCCGGGGCTGTGGCATTGTGGTGGGCCCGGCTAACGCCAAGAAAAGCAGCGGAGGAGCTGATTAACTTGGACTTACATCTTGCATTCTTTTGCAGTGCCTTGCTGCACCTAGCTGCTGCGTCCCAAACCATCGTGTCTAATGATGTTCATTAATGACAAGTTTATGTTCCCGAAATACCTCAAAGACCTCCGCACACACACAGCGTAAACACACTAATGGAAACATGGTGCCACACATAAATTTTTATGTCTGCAGTTTACTTGTTCTGCGTATCCTAATACACAAACAAAGAGCGGGCAGACATGTTGTAGCACTTGAGCAGGGGCTGAAAAGATTAGATTTTTCTTGGCCATTGCTGGATGCTTGACCTACAAATATGTCAACAAAACTGAGTCTACTGCCATGCTAGAGGCTATGAGGCTCTAATAAATGCTAATGTAAGCATGCTGCTATGCCAAACAGAAACCTCCAACACAGAAGTGCTGCAGTTCCTCTAATGGCCACTTGAGGCTGGCTCCAAGAGCGAGTCAATCCCTGTAGACCTCCATGTTAAAATGTCCAACTGTACAACAGAAATAAACATGTTTACAGCCAGGACAAAACATGGTTTTGGTCTCTATAGCTAATTCCCCCCTTCATGACAACTGTACAGGAGGTAAATATTTATATAACTCACCCATTTAAGTGTTATTAGGACTTAAAATTAAGCATAATTAAAGGCGTGGCTGGTCTGATTGACAGCTAATGCGCTGCTCATTGACAAGTAGCGACCACAGCAACCGTGCTGGTCAGGTAACGTAACCATGGTGTACCTCAGATTCACAGAGTAGAGGCATAACTGTAGCTGTCACTATTTCAGTGTGTTTTTAGTTCATGAAAGTTAATCGTGCCGTTTTGCAGTAGTTGGATGTTCAGTTCTTCAGGCAACTACATTTTGTTTTTTTTTTGGTTTTAAGCATGTTTTTTTTTGGCTAGTAAAAATTAGCATTAGCATTATCACAGTCAACCAAAACTGTAAATGCACCGTGCTAACAAAGCTAGCAGATAGCACGAGGGTTAGCTCCAACATCTTACCTAAATACGGTCACTTGCAGCCCAAAAAATCCAAGACGGCGACGGCCAAAATGCCAAACTCAAGGCTTTAAATTGGGAGTCTAAGAAAAAAGAAACACTTTGTTTTGCACTACCCCGTACAGGAAATGAAGCGAGCAGCCAGTGTCGTAGACAGTAGTGTAGAGAGATACCTCCAGGCAACTGCTGCAGAGACAGTCGTTCAGATCTGCATGCTAACATTTAGTTCATAGCTCTAAACACAAAGTGCAGCTGAGCAAGAATCGACCGCTTATCGGCTTCAATATTCAGCATTTTTGCTATCACTGGAATTTTTTCTTTTTTCATCCCTTGGCTGCAGAAACACCTGCTGTTTCTGGTGGTAACGTTCTGCTGTTACTCTGAGAATAGCCTAGTTACTGGATAAAACTTTGTATGACGTTGTATGAGTGCTTGGATGCCGCTAGAGATCTGACCACAGTTGGCAAACTACCATATATGCGAAAAAGTTGAAGACCAATCGCTCTTTATTTAATGATAATGTTGAAAAGTTCTTTTTTGCACCATTCAATTAAACATATGCTTAAAGGCAACAGAGTTTTATGTTGGAGTTTGTGTTACTCTAAATTTTACACTAAGATTTTAAATGTATATCTGTTCTGGATGTCGGTTATCGGTCACCTTGATTACTAATAATTTGTGTCATTATCGGCCCTGAAAAAAAAAACATGTCAGCTGACCACTGAGAGAACGTCACTTGTTTTGCAGGTATATGGTCATAAACTACATTTCAACAAATATAAATTTGACCTGATGATGATGCTAGATGTCGCGGAAATCTGTCCAATAGTTGCTGAGATATTTCAGTCTGGACTGAAGTGGTGGACCAACAGACTCCAGTGCAGAGCACCAGACCTCCGTGCATTACTGGTCAAACCCTGACGCTCTGCACTGTTGTGGCAGTCGCAGGGACCTGTATAAAGCCCCTGAAGACAGATCTGCATCTCCATTTCCCCCCTGAGAAACACTGGAGATATTTTTGGGCTGCTCCATAGAGATCTAACATACTGCCAGTCTTACATTTGGAGGTGCACATACCAGACAATAACCCAGCTATCACTAGGGCCACCTAGGCTTATTGTTTTTGGAGGGACATGCAGACTATTTACTGCCTGGTTTGGTCTCAGTCTTCAACAGAACTCGCTCGGCCTCCGCTGTAACTCAGTCTCAACCAGCTTTAGACTTGGTGAAATTTATTTGGACTGGCTTCAGGTGGACTTCCTCACACACAATCACAAATGGGTGACAAGTAAAGGAGCCACCACCCGAGGATATCCTGGTACAAGCTGCAGGCACGGCGCTCCTACCCACCAGTATATGTACTATCTTTAGTATGTAGTTTGTGTACATTTTAGTACCATTAAGAACACATGTGAAGATTTGACAAATAGATTATTTAGAGAGTAGGAGTATGAAGCATGTAATGATAACAAAACTCTCTGCGAGAACACACCGTCGATTATGGATCACAGTGTTTTACATGCATGGATTTTCCTGCATAAACATCTCTGTGTTTTGTCAGCGACGGCAGAGCTCGGCCAACGAGGTGAAATTAGGAAAATCTTATTTTGTGCTTTTGCAAAAACATAGCCGTGCGCTGCTACTACATCATGTGAAATTCTTTGTAAACAGACGTGATACAAGCACATACCAGAGTTTTTAACACATGCAGTATCTGCTTTATGTCCTGCCACAGTAATATTAAACACCTTGATTCAAAAGGGGGAAAATCCAGAGACTGAAAACAGATTTTAAGAAGTCATGTCTTTAATCTACCATCACATCTTTTGATGACTTTAGAAAATACGCATTCATGCTAGAGCCTGACTGATATATCGGCCTGTCATAGATCAGTATTAGGGCTGCGCGTGATTAGACATCTAAACGATTAGTCGTCCGCCCCCTTGCTAGTCGGCACCAGAAATATAAGTCGGCTAAACCAATTAGTGTTTTATTCATGTATAAGGCAGCTTAACTGTCATGCAGCTGCCCGCCACTAGTGAGTGCTACAGAGCCGTCAGACAGCAGTCCCCCTCCCCGCAGTAATGCTGGAGTAGACTGGAGTTTTAAATAAGAGAGATGTCCTCTCACCAAACCAGCGCGGTTTGGCAGCACTTTGATCTAGAACATGAATTCAGCAGCAATTAATCTTTTTTGAGATGTTATGTTATTTGTTAACTTTAAGTGAGTTGTTGTCAGATAATGTGCAGGGTTTACATTCATACTGCACGCAGCTAAATGCCTCTCATTTCAGCTGAAGTTTCATTATAAATTACATGTCGTTTTATTAACTTTAAAGTGAACTGCTATCATTTCTGTCAGATAATCATTTCAGAGGCACTTTATTTATTTCAGATGTTATTTTAGTGGTTAACTTTTGACTGAGTTGCCGTCATGTTCACATTCATACCGCACGGTGCAAAGTGTCTTGTACTTCAGCAGCATTTAAAATCCAACACAGTTGTTGAAGGTTGGATTAAAGGCTTCAAAGGGCTCTTAATGCACACTATATTTTTTGGGGCAATGTTTCAAAGACTTTACAACAAAGTGGGCTAAATTTTGACTATTTTCTGAGTGTTTTCCTTTTTTAGACTTGTCGACTAGTCAATTAAAATTTACGTTTAGTCACTAGGAACATCCCTAATCAGCCTGTATCTGCTTACATGTTGTCCGATATGGGCAGGTATGAAAAGTTTATTTTTAACAGACCATAATGCAGAAAAGGATGGTTGCACTAATTCAGGTTATTGTTTCAGTGTACCAATGTCATTTTTAACAATTAAGTTTTTTTATAAAACTTGAAAATATCCTGCCTTCATTACATATCTTTGTCACAAGAGCCTGATAACACTATAAATATATATATATATATATATATCTAAATACTATCTACATAGTTTTTCCTTATCACTGTGAGGGTCCAAGGACAGAGGGATGTAAATCCCTCTTAGGCAAACTGTGATTAGTGATATTGGGCTTTATAGAATTGAAATGATGTGAATGATATATATAGGTCAATATATCAATATCAGCCTGATTTTTTACTCCCCAGTATCGTTATTGGCATTATCCCAAAATTCCAGTATTGGTCAGGCTCTAATTTCCACATTACACATGCATATACAGTAAAAATCCTCTTATTTATTAAAGCTCTATATATTGCTACGTGCTGCATATTGCTGAGTTTTGTATGTTTATGAGTATTGTTAATTATCTTTGTGTTTTTTAGCTGTAACAGTAAAACTTCCTGCTGGGATTAATAAAATATACGTCCATCTGTCTAAAACGACGACACTACAAATAAAAACCTCCACAAGCCACCTGCTTTTTGCACAAGCTGCTTGTTAAAATCCGAACTGTGTTAGAAAACACCTTAATATAATTTCCTGTAAAGAAAGTGGGAAAATGATAGATGTTTATCTGCATTCAACAAACTGTTTTACCCGAGGACACAAGTAATCCTTCACCTAGGATTCAGCAGCGTACGGATGGTGTGAAGATTACAAGCTTATCCAATTAGCCCTGCGCTAAGACCGGCTGAGCCAATCAGGCACATCTAAAGGCCACGGCCGCACTGAAGTGCTGCCGCCCGGGCCGCCGCAGATCAGTGGAGCCACAGAGGAAAGTGAGAGGCCTGAACACCAGAATAATGGGTTGTCCTGTGTTTGTTTTGCACACTAATATTCAATTAACGCCCCGTTTCTCAGATTGGTTTTGAAGTCAAGTGTTACAGAGAGGAAAGCTTAGGTAGTTCAAGCATGGCTAATATTATTACTGCGCGGAGAGACCCCACACTGTGTCTTTTAGATCTCTTTTTGTGCACATACAAACTTCAAAAACAGGAAAATCCAAAAGGTGCATGTCGATTACATTTCTGTTGTCTGCATAGATACTGTTTGATTGACATGAACTTTCAGGTTTTATAAAACTCAACTTCCCAAACAGCGCACTAAACCTCCTGGGCCTTTCACTCAAATATGATAATAAAGATGGATGAGACTTGGTGGTCAATAAAACATCCTGCAATTCAAGACAAACCACCGTGTTGGACCGACTCTAGCAGCACAAATTACAACAATTTGCCTGATGTCATTCATAATTAGAGGATCAGCTGTGCCAAAGCCTACGACATGATGGTTCTGGGCCACCTCTGTGGTTTCCTCTCCTGGATCTGACACTGAGCTCCCACTAACATTTCCAAGAGGAGTTTCCATGTGTGGTAATGTTCTGCCGTCATTCTCTGCGACACACTGCCCTCTGCAGGGCACACGTGGTGTGGCTCTACGGGTGGGAACAATAAACTTTTGAATTGATGTGCATAAAGAGAGACAGTGTTTTTTGGTCATGCTTCCTACTCAAAGATTAATGTTACACACAAGGAGCTTTAAAGAGATTTTGAATCGCAGTTTTGTGCCTTTCATGTCTGGCATAATTCACCCTGCTGCGATGCCACCCTGGAGGTCAGCTGCAGAGTGTAACTGAAGACTCTTTCAGCCAAGGTGCCACAGGTCATTTATGTCTAAGGGAGAATTATGACTATTTTTTCCTCATTTGTCATGAGGGCAACGCTCGGGGTACGTCGTCATGAATGTGTCTCCACCCGCACAGCTGGGTGGTCCGCCCGGCTGAATGTGACCCCAATAAAGACCTTTGTGCCGAGCGCTCTGAACAGCGCCTGCTCTAGCATGAACCTCACTTTTGTCGAAGTGTCAAGGGGCGCTGATTCACAACACATTATGCAAAACACTAAGTATTAAACAGAGGGCCTGTTGAAATGTGTCGCAAAGACAGCGGCTGACTTTTATCACATAAAATGAAATGTCACTGTGATCTGTCTGTCCTGGAATAAAGATGGAAATTTAATTTGGCTTTTGTGCCATCAGTTTAAATTAATATAAAGTATATGACAACACAATTAAAGGGAACCTCGTTTTTTTTTACCTGGATCCTATGATTTGTGTCTAAGTGACTAATCAGAGCAACAATTTTCAAAATTGGTCCAGTACTGAGATCAACTGACTGCAATGTAATCCCTGCACCGTCAAATTACATCCAATAAAAGTGTTGATTTTTTTGTCACTGACAGGCTCAAATTATTATTCTAAGTGTCTGACAACACTGTGGAAAGGATCCTACAGAGATAGACCTTTTTGTTTCTGAGTAACATCCTTTTTGTTTAAGCAGACACAGGCTAGAAATAGCTATCGTCAACCCACCAGACTCCATTTAAAAAAGCAGCTTTTTTATCATTGTGTAACACACTTCATTCAAAGTCGACAGAAGCAAAACAGAACTTGTGAAAGCCATCTTGGTTGGTCTCTCCACTGTTCTGACAATCACTAAGTCTGGTTTGGTAGAAATAAGCCCTAAAATCACCCAGTTAAATGTCAAAATATACTAGCTCTATACACGCTAAACTTACTGCTTGTTTAAATGGAGTCTGGTGGGTTAGGTGATGACGATTTTGGGGCTGTTTCTGGTTAAACAAAAATGAGCTTACTCTTGCAAACAAAGGTCTATCTCTGTAGGGATCCTTTCTTCAATGTTGTCAGACACCTATAATAACAATCTGAGCCTGTCAGTGGCAAAAACAAACACTTAACATCCTTTTTGTTTCACCAGAAACAGACTAGAAATAGCTATTGTCAAATCCACAAGACTCCATTAAAAAGCAGCTATTTTATCATTGTATAACACACTTCATTCAAAGTCTACAGAAGAAAAATAAAACTCATGAAAGCCATCTTCGTATGTCTTTTCACTGTTCCGACAATCACCAACTCTGGTTTGGTTGAAATAAACCCTAAAATCGTCCAGTTAGATGTGAAAACATGTTGCCTCTATACAAGCTAAAATTACTGTTTATTTCAATGCAGTCTGGTGGGTTAGGTGATGACAGTTTTGGGGCTGTTCTAGATATACAAAAGGATCTTACTCTATTTAAAAAAGATCTTTCTCTGTACGGATTAAAGAGAATCTGAGCCTGTCAGTCGCAAAAACAAACACTTTTATTGGACGTAAATTGATGGTGCTCAATTGCCCTTAGCCTAGGCATTATATTGCAGCCAGTATTCACACAATAGTGGACTAGGGTTGCAACTGTATGAGGTTTTCACAGTGCAATAGCCATCTCAGAACATGTTGTGTTTTTACGGGATCACAATATTACAGAATTTATATTATTATCAATCAGAGTGACCCTTAAAGGAATAAAAAGAGGGCTTATTTTTGTTTGAACAAACTTTTTACTACTGTAACTGAAACATTAAATCATTATGTTAATGGAGGTTTGTGTAAAAAGTCTCCCCCTTTAAAAATAACTAAAATAAAGGGGCGACTCAACTGCCTGTTGCTTTTTTTCCAATATCATAGATAAGCAAATGTACACGGTATGATAACCTGTCAACTTTTATACCTCAGTACACCTTGAAACCAGTATATCGCTGCAACCCTATACTGGACCAGTTTCATTAATTGTCCCCGTCAGTCACTACGACAGAAACATATTTAAACTCTAAAACCTAAATTGTCTGTTTCTTTTTAAAAACACTGCTGTGCAGGTCACATTATGGGGGTTGCAAGTATCATCAGTCCGACTGAAAAAAATATGAAACAAAAAAATAGAAAAGAATATGATATGCAAAAGTGTTTCTTCTTTAAAGTTACACTCAGCTGAGGAGGACAGTACTGGGAAGAGTGCATCCAATGGACCAGTAATCAGAGAAGTCCCTGGCTGTCACATTAAAGTCATGAATACAGTCATTTTCAAAACTTACACATTATTCTTATGGTGTAAGACAGTCCACAAATATGAGTAAACATGAACAACTGTGTCCCAAATCCAAAAACGAGTTTGCTGAAGCTCAAATTTGTGATGTCATAGGGTATAAAGCCTGGACTGCTCCACTGGCAACACATAGTGCACGTTGTTATAGATGACACTGAGAGCACCCAGGGGAATGTCTGTGTACATGAGTACATTTTCTGTTTCAGAACCAAGAACATTGCAGCAGAATAAAGCTCACTGGGTTTAAAAAACACAAGCTCCCAGTCATTCTGGCGCTCCAATCCTCAAACTACCATACTGTACAGTATGCCAGGGAAAGATTTAGTATGTCCCAATACATAATATGTCAAACACAGCATGCCAAAAAAATACCACGACGTTGTACTACATCCGGTCTGATTTTACAGTATGCCAGCCAGCATGGTTTTCTGGCTACTCAGACCCACAATCCTCTGCACAGTGGACGATACGTTACATCGACTGAGCTGTCAGCGGCTATAATGACTGGTGACTGCGCATTCAAGTAACTTTGACTTCGGCTAACTTTACTCTGTGATATATAAGATTTAGCTGCATTTTTATATGAACATGCTTTTAAAAAATACATTTTGACTTGTCACAGTAGGACAAGCAGAGGTGCCACTACGTGTCGCAGGAGCCCGTTGCAGAGCCTCTTGTATGTTAGCATGAAGCTAACTGACGTCGTCCGCCACTTCATAAGCATAACGGTAAAAGAATGCTTTCAACTGGCTGACCATTCTACGTGTCAAAATAACTGCAGAACTAACACAAACTGTCGGTGAATAAGACTTTGGACATTAAATGTAGTGTATATAGTCCGACAACAAGGTGGGCTAACGTCCCGTGTTTCATTTGCTAAATACCGGAAGATCAATTATGCAAAACTAGCCGACATTTTGTTAGCATTCAGTTAGCATCACATTAGCTAGCTTATCTTTGTCCGGATAATTGTGAAGTTCGTTTTTCGCTTGTAAATTTAACTGACTTGTACCCAGTTGTTTGTAAATTTGACACTGGCCTCAAAAGATTTAAAGTTTATGAACTACTGAGATTAAAGTGTCCCAGTAAGCCGTGACAGAGCCTCGTTTATTAGCATTAAGCTAACACATGACAAAATGGAGCTAGCATGTTCCCTCCATTATTTACACCTCCCACTGCGACATGTCAAAATGTCTTCCATGAGGGAAAAAGGCCTGTTGTACTAAATGGGTAAGAGATTTTAGACAATATAACCTACCCCTAATGTCGACATTATCTCCATGTGTGACCACAGGTGTGTTAATTTAAGCTAATTGAAAACAGGCGCTGACGAGCTGCAGGAAATGACGTCATAATCAACCGGTCGGAATGAAAGGTAAGACGATTTATTTTTTTATTTATTTTTCTTTCCACAAAATGTATACAAATAGCTGTGTATTTAGAAATATAAAGTAAATTTAGATTTTTTTTATTTTCAATTTTCTTTAGCATCAGGACTCTGCAGGTCCTTAAAATGTCTTAAACGTCTCTATTCCATGAACATTTGATCTGAATCCATTTATCCATCTGTTGATTTCTTTCTGTCAAAATGATGTACAAATCTTTAAACCTCCCTTTGACCCTACATGTTGTTTACTTTATATTTGTACTTACCTGTTGGCGAAATGTGAGTTCACCTAACTCACTCCAAGAACCATATTCCTACAAAACAAAGCACATTATGGGATTTTTTTTTTTTTTGCCGATATCCGATATGCAGACATGTAAAACTCATCTGACCGATAACCGATACGGATATTGATATGCCCACTTTTTACCCCACCTAGTTTTAGTGATCATCAAGTGTCTTCTTTAGTGAACTTAACATCATATCATGCATGCATACTCTTGTCATGATGGCCCACCAGCAGATGGAGACATGAAACAGAATGCTTTTCAATGTATGTATTATTCATTCGTTGTGCAAATTAAGAAAAAATCATGTTGGATGATTCTGATCTGATTCTGTTCATTTTAAAGCCAATATTGGCCGATACCAATGATGTGCATCCCTTGACCACATGTATACTGCTTAAGCTACCCTTATACTTACCTGCTATCCTTGAATGAGAAAATGCTGCTTTGTCCAAAAGTCTGTCTCAATTTGGTTAAAAATGACCTTGAAAAGGTTTTTGAAAACAGTACATTTAAGTGTCTGATACCTGTAGACACCCTGAATAACCAAACTTTAAAATATAAATGCACATAAATATCAGATTATAATCAACTTTTTAGTTGATTTGAGAGTTGTTGTTGTAACAGATACAAACAAGTGCTGATGTTTTTACCTACAACAGTTAAATACTAAATGATCTAAAGTCCTTCATCAGTTCCTTTTTTTTTTTTTTGGTTTGTGACCTCTTACATTATATCTCTGAGTGATGACCAAGTTTGCCATTAAGGGAATCTGAATACTTTTGAGCTCTGAATGATAGCGTAAAACTAACCTGTAATTCAAAGACAAGGAAGTCTGGGAAAAAAAAATGTTTGCGTAGCCTAAATGTTTTTTTCTGGTGTCTTCCTGTTAGAGCTGCAACAATTAGTCAACTAACAGATTAATCGATTAGTCAGTCGACAGAAAATTAATTGGCAATTTTTCTTTTTTTTAAAGCAATTTGCTGTTTCACGCTTTTTAAAAGTAAGAATTGAATGCTTTTCATTGCTGTGCATGATAATAAACTGAATAGCTTTGGATTTTTGGACTGTTTGTGGGATTAAAGGACTTGGCCTTGACTTCTGAGAAATTAGGCGATGTTTCACTATTTTCCTTTATTTTATTGACAAGAGATTCATGGATTAATCTAGCAAATAACGGGCCTAATAATCAATTATGACGACCTATTAATTGTTGTCAAAAAGAAGACATTTTCTATTGCAAATGAAAGCACTGTTTTTTAAGTGAAGCAGACTCCTGGACCTCAAAGGTCATTGCTCTTATTAAAATGGCATTAACATAAGTCCCTTAAAGCAGTTGAATATTAAAGCCTCACATTCACTTACCAAAAAAATAAAGCACTCTGTTCATCAGTCAGATAAATCTACCTAATATGCTGTTTTACGCTCAGTCTTTCAAACTGTATTCCTCCTCTCAGCTGCTTTGACAGTTACAAACTAACCTCAGAGGCTGATACGACGTGATGCTCTCTAACTGGTTCACACTGCACTGACACTGAGACTGTAGCTGATGAACTAAACAGGACGGGTCATGTCATGTGTGAAATGTGATTTTTTTTTTTTGTTTTGTTTTTAAATAAATTAAGAAGGTTAGGACAAGGGGTGGGAATCATCAGTAGACACATGATTGGCTGCTACCTTGGCCAGGTCTCTCTTGTAAAAGGGATTTTGAATCTCAATGGGACTTCCTGGTTAAATAAAATAAAAATGATACGATATTATCACGATGCTTAGGTCATGATACAATATAATTGTGATATGCTGAGTATTGCAATAAAATATATTGCGATTTATTAGCTTTTTTTTCAACTGCAAATTATTTCCTCAAGGAAAACTTTGTCAACATCAGTTTTACCTCTTAAGATAAAGCTTTCAGCTCCATCTAATGGACCGAAAAAGCAATTGATTTTATTATTCTAGCACCAAAAGTTGTATTAAAATTTGTCCTTGCGAAAATTAATAATGTGTTTAATAAAAGACTGATACTTGGCATGTGTGTATCGATACAATATCGCCATGCAAAATATCCCGATGCTCTGCTGTATTGATTTTTTTCCCCGCCAGTTAGGAATGTAGTGAGTCTCGCTGGAAGGCTGGGAAACGTGATACTATAAAGCGCCAACAGAGCTTCATGGCTTTCTTTACAACTGAGAGTAAATATAATAATATAAGTGCACAAATGCAACACCTAAATGTTTCTTTATATTATCAGTGAACTTGCTGCGTGCCTGATCAGACCAACAGCTGCATAGTGCCAGGTGAAATCTTGTAAATAGAGTGAGAGGATTTGGTAAAATGCAGCTTTTTATGAAGAGTTTTAGTGCAGTACAGTCCATGTACATACACAACTACTGTGGGGAAGCTTGATGTTTTGTAAATAGTTAAAAAATATTATGCGACAAAGTGAAATCAAAATGAAAAGTCAGTACTCTGTGGAAGCACCTATGGCAGTGATTTCATACTTTCAAGTTTCCTCCATCCTGGCTGCTCTCTTGGATCTCCTTCCCTTCTTGCTTGCAGATTAGCTCATGTGCAGCCAAGTTGGATGGGGAGCATCATCACAGCAGCTATCATCATCATCCAATAAATGTTTCATGGAATTTAAAACAGGCTTTGGCTGCGCCGCTCAGTGACTCCTACGGTCTTGTTCTGAAGCCACTTCAGTGTTGACTCAACAGTTTTGTTGAAAAGGTCACAGCCCTGTTGGAGAACTTAATTTAGGATCTTGAAGGAGGTCCTCTGAGGAGTATTACCACCACACAAACATAACACAGATATTATAATAAGATTGTTGCATCAGATGTAAGTCATTGAATCATGGACTGACTCATGACACAGTTTGAAAGGATGAACGCTGAATTATAAAGGACAGTGGTTCCAAACCTTTGTCTCTGAGGAACCCCTTTTCTTTCATTGACTAAACGCCCCCTGACTGAGTGACATACTTTATGCACATTACACATAATTTCAATGCAAAAACAAAAGTACAGTAACGTACCGATATTATATTATATTATTATAGGTGCTTTCAGTGTCGTCTGTAACATCTTTAAGCATTTGTTGCCAGGCTTTATACCCTGTGACATCACAAATTTGAGTGTCAGCGCTCTAGTTTTTGGATCTTAGACAGAGTTGTTTATATTTACTAATATTTTTGGACTGTATTAGACCATAAGAATAACGTGTTCATTTAGAAAATGGGCGTAGCTCACTTTAATGTTGCAGCAGGTAAAGGTGGATCTTACAAGTTGATATACTGCTGGGTGGAGCTGCAACAGTTTGTCAGTTAGATGACTGATTGTTAAGTTGACAGAAGAATAATCGCCAAGTAATTTTTCATGCAGAAATGGCAGAAAATTCTGTTTTCAGCCTCTAAAATATGGAGATTTCCTGTGCTTTTCTGCTTTATATCAAATTAAGCTGAATATCTTTGGCTTGGCAATTAGTTTAGCAAGTAATGTCCTGACAGAATAGAAGGGATTAAGGTCTTTCTTTCTTATATTTATATTTATACTTGTGTCTTTTACCGACATTTAACTTAACTCGTGCCCAGTCAACAACCTGGTTGTCTGTTTTACTGGACTGCTTGGCATGGATTAGTGTGTTGTTGTTGTTGTTTGTACATTGTGGCATGGGGAAGCTACAAACGAATTCCCCCTCGTGGGATCAATGAAGTTGTTTCTATTCTATTCTTTTTGGACTGACAAGGCAAGACATTCACAGACATCACCTTCGAACCTGACAAAACTGTAATGGGCGTATTGTGACTTTTTTCAGACCAAACAATGAATTGATTAATAGTGAAAATAACTGGCAGATTGGTTGATGATGAAGATCGTTAGTTGCCGTCCTGCTGCTGCGTAGCTTCATCTATAATAAACCATCCTAGTTGATTTATATTTTTATTAATAACATGACAGTGTGAACTAACTAAAGCTGTAAAATCAATATTTCCCTCTGAGATGAATAAAAATTTAAAGGAAATACTCTAAAATACAAGTACTGAGAAGTTGTACTGTACATAAGCACAGGTTCCTGACTAAATGTACTTAGTTACATTCAGATGATTCTAACAATAAACAATGCACATTTTAGAGTGGCCTTTTAATGTGACCATCTAAAGGCAAAGTGCTCACTAACACGGAGTTAAACAAATATGTGAGCAGAATTTGAGAGATATGAGTGTTCTGTGTGCGTAGACAAAACTTTAGTTATTTTATTTCAACTTGTGGAAAATGTGAGCAAAAACAAAAGTGATTATATTTTGTTCAGTATTCGTCACAGGTGCTAAAAAGACTTCCACACCTGTGCGTCCTCGCTCATATCTCCACTGGCAAGCCTCCTCGCTTATCATGATGCATTTTAGGAAGAGACACACCCCTCGAGACGGCACTCTAAGATGTTTACGAGGTCACAGGCAGGAGGATAGAGTACAGAGGAAACAAGTGGGCACACATGAGAATGGTCAAAGCAGCAGGTGGTTGTGGGTAGACATGCAGACTGAGCTGAAATCTTCACCTGTATAAAAGTACGTCATCCATCCATCCACTTTCATCTGTTTATCCGAGGCCAGGTTGTGGAGGCAGGCAGGCTGAGCAAAGCACCCCAGATATCCCTCTCTTTCCAGCTCCTCCTGGAGGACCCCAAGGCGTTCCCAGGCTAGATGAGATATGTAATCCCTCCAGCGTGTTCTGGGTCTGCCCCGGGGCCTCCTACCTTTGAATCTCATAAAGATACTGAAGATATAAAAGCATTCAAGTGTTGTGAACAGTGTGGCCTGTGATTTGTGACAGATGCTTGTGTACTGTGACCGTCCTCAGTGTCACCATCATCTGTTAAATACTCATTTGTTTTTGTGCCCCATTTGGCTGCTCTCTCTAAAATGTCAGGTCTAAAACTAACCAGCAGAGGGAGCCGTCACACAAGTAATTTAAAGTTGCAGCATCCTCACTGAGGTCTGTGTCTTCTGTTCTGTGACAGATTGTCAGCTGACAAGTACTCTTTAAACAAGAATTTTCCTAAGTTTTAAAAGCAGTAGAGTCACATATTGATGTTGTATTTTAGTGGTGTTTTGCTTCGATCTCTCTCACAGATGGAATCATCTCTAACCATCAGCTTTCACTCTAATTAGTGTGTGACCCTCTGAACGTGACAGTTCATCCTTCACTTCCTTCCTCAGCGTGCAGATGCTGACATGTTAGGACTTGCTGGTAATTACAACAACTTTTCATATGCTCATACAAGCAGCCAGCTCTTGTCTTTTTGCAACCAAACACTGATGAAAATTCATGTGTTTGCTGCTGGGACGGGACAGAGGATGCTTCCCGTTCACACGACCCACAGTTTGACAGCCACCACCTGAGATAGCAGGAGAATAACGAGGGAGGGGAGGAGAGATAAACCAACAGGGGACTTTAACAAAAAAATTTGTATTCATGATTTCCCTACAGGCGCGTGAGACAGGAATAAAATGCATTTCTGCTGCAGCTCTAATAACGTGAGCTGGTTTGGTTCCTTGCTGCATGTGTGTGTCTGGTTTCCTGCTGTAACTGATAACAGTCGAGATACAGTGAAAGTAGGACTGGTTGTGGATGAAATAGGGCATGAATAGAAATAGCTCTGTAGCCAGGGCTCCACTGTCTCTGGAGGGAGTGCTGTGTCAGTTGCCTCATGTGTGCCGTTAAGCCGATGGCTGTCTCTTCTCCGTCCAGGTGCGTGTGCGTGTTTGCTCGTGTGTGGGAGATCCTGCCCAGGACTCGCAAGCTCCTGGAATCCATGAGAAAGCATAAGGCCTCTGCCAACTGCATTAAGATTAAAGGCATTGACAAGGAATGTGTTATTGCCAGCTCAGATGGGGCCTGCATAATCTGGGACCCGGTGGAAGCCAGAACTCGCCCACTCAGCCCCTTCTGTTTCTCTTCTGCTGAAACTCATTCACATCACAGGAATGGTTAAGTCAGTTCAGTTGCGATGAAGGCGATCGTCTTGTTGAACCTTCGAAAACTTTTGTAGAACATCGCGTTTATTCAAAGCTGTAAAAGTACATGAGGCAGTATTGATTTCCTCCTGGGGCGTGCTGTTTCATCACGCTGTCTGTCTGTGTGGGCATTTTGAGAGGAGACAGGTGGTCCTGGATTACACTGATCAGCAGCACTGTCCGCCACGCCTCACAGACACAAGGCAGGTCATAATGCAATCTCGGACAAAGCGGTTCTGGGGACTCCCTGAGAGGAGCTGCCCCCCGAGACCCACATACCTTCAAGGGCTTTTTCTGTTTGCATTTGCACTGCCAGTAGGAACATTGAGGTGATGTGAGCCGGCCTGCTGTGCACAAGGCAGAAGTTCACCTAGAGGTCTTTGTACCCAAACCATGATTTTTATTCCTATCCTGAAAGGTTAGGAAACCCACCGGACTCCATTCAAATAAATACTAATTTTAGCGTGTATAGAGGCAGCATGTTTTCACATCTAACTGAGTGAATTAAGGGTTAATTTCAACCAAACCAGAGTTGGTGATTGTTGGAACAGGGAACACACACCAAGATAGTTTTTGTGGGTTTTATTTAGTTTCTTTTGAATTTAATTGAGTGTGTTTTATGATGATTAAATTACTGTCTACTTAAATGGAGTCTGCTGGATTAGGCCATTGCGAACTCTGAACTTCGGTGACCAATTAACCTTGTGATAGCCAGTCAGCATTGAGATCTTCCGGGAACGAATGACGCTGAAGACGTACTGGCAGAAGTTCATTTATCAGTTCAGCGACTTCATGTTTATATGATGTGTTATTCGCATGTATGAGGCAAGTCAACACAAAATATTCTAGCATTCAAACAAAATGCAAAAATTTGCATCTTGTTTGGTGTGAACACAACATAAGATTTAACCAGAAACAGCTGGAAATCCTTTTAGCCAAACCCACCAGACTCCATTTAAATTAATGTTGATTTTATGATCATAAAACACACTCACATTCAGAGTCGACAGAAACAAAATAAAACTCACAAAAGCCGTCTTGGTTCATCTTTCCACTGTTCCAACAATCACCAAATCTGGTTTGGTTGAAATAAGCCCGTAAATCACCCAGTTAGATGTGAAAACATGCTGCCTCTATTGATGCTAAAATTTGTGTTTATTGAAATGGATTCTGGTAGACACTTCGAACGATAGCCTGAGTCTGTCAGTGGCAAAAACAGACACTTCTAGTGGATGTTATTTGTACAAATGCCCTGAGTGACAGCACTGTTTTGCCACAGCACTCTCACTCAATACTGGACTAGTTTCAAAATTGTAAATGCCATCAGTCACTTAGACACAAAAACACTGGAAAATATGGTCCAGACTGGAAAATACCAAAGTTAAAGCTCTGACTTACCAAACTCCTGGCTACTTCACATAAAACGTAGTGCCCTGCTGGCACTGGAAGTCAATATTATGTCAGAAAGACACTGCACTCTTATGTTGGACAGTCGGGTTGATGATGTTTTAAATGTATAACAGCGCTGGAATTTCACGTTGTGTGGACGTTAACATGATGATGTTTTGCAGACGTTGGGTTTTGTTTTGTTCTCCATATCTTATGACTAAATGTTGTTACTCTACGCCAAGATGAGGTTGGCATGAGACATTTGGGAGACATTTGATTTTGTTTTGTTTTGTTTGTGAAATTAACGTTGGTATAAGACTGCAGACAACGTCTAATGGGCCAGCTTTGGGAACTATATCTTAACTACTCACAAAAAAACATAGCTTGTCAAAGTAAAAAAGTAATTAAACTACATCCAAGTTACATCCAGAGAAGTGATAACAATCTGAGTGTGAAAGCTCATGTTGTTACACAGACCTGAGCAGACACTGACTAAAGTGAAGGTGTGAGACGAGGACAGGCCATTCCTCACCTGGGCAGCCCCAGGATGTTTTGTAAAGAGAGGACAGGGAGCAGTTGTTGAGGTGGAATCAGGGAAAAGCCAAACTTCTAGGGTTGGTGATGGTGTTTGATTGCAGACATGATGTTTGCAAACCAGAGTGTGATTTCAGCAGCTTTTTAAAAACTACAGTTGGTCCTAGAGCGCTCCAGGAGTGACGTTTCTCTGTGTGCCGAGGTGGAAGGTGGTGCCGCCTTGTACCCTCTTGCAGAAAATACACTCTGTAGTAACAGACATCAAAGAACGCCTTTTTCCGTTGGTCTCTGATGCTGCAAGTCACTGCCCAAGCGCCAGATTTCGACGACTTCGGAGTGAGACTGGGCTGTCACCACCAACACAGGGCTGTAAAGACGTGTTCGGCTTGATAATGTTCTGTAGTCTCATTTAGCCACTTGTTCGCAGCCGCCTTTTACTGATGTATTTTATGTAGCAGAACAAAACAAAATGTGAAAGTCTCTTAAGCTAGAGCTTATTTCAGGCATCTAAACAGATTCAACAAACCCACTGACTTCGAGAAGAGGGAATCTGGAGTGCTAAAATGCTAACTCACGTCCAGGTTTTAGGAGTCATTCCTGGAGCATTCCTTTATCAGTAAAAGAAACAAAGAGGTGCACAAAACATTAATCAAAAGAAACTTCTGAACTTTCCTTGAGCTGTATAACATGTACATTCAGCTGTGCCTAGAACCTTTAAATAAACATGCCTGATGTGCGTACTGTACGCTCTTGCCCGTGGTCATATTTTACCATAGCGCAGCAGCCATGGCAGGACAGTGTGACAGTGATAGCGCATTGTTCTTTTAGCTGAGGGAGTGCTTGTTCCCGGAGCAGCCGGCATATATGACTCAGACGACCAGATGGTCTCTATTGCCTACTTCATCTTAGGGGATGACACTTCCTTCTTTAAAGAGGAGAGCGTCACAGGCAAATTACCTCTCCATTTATAGGCAGAGCATGACTTAAATATTAGGCCACCACCACCACACAGCAACACTGAGCTAATTATGACTGCTGCAGCACTCGCAAAGAAACACACCTTGTTCTTTCTTTTGTTTGTCTTATCATAATTTTTAGTTGGTACCATGTTGATGTTCAAAGTGTTTTGCTTTGTAGGAGATGTTCCCTCACATCAAAGACCTTAAAATATAGGCCACACACAGAGGAGCAGTATACAGCTACTGTATGTCTTTACCAGGGTGCACCTCCTTACATGGGATTAGATGTCGGTGTTAGCCGTGGGAGAAATCATCTCTGCAGGAGGAATATTAAAAGCTACCTGACTTTGGAGAGGAAAAATGCAAAATTGCTCTAAAAATAGCTTCAAATAACAACTGACAGAGGAGGCCAAAATAAGACGGAGACAACTGCCAAACACTGAGGTGATTATTGCTTAGCCACCAACTCTCAAACGTGCACAGCGCTGTACCTATATGATGAAAGATGGCAGCAGCTCAGAGGTGCCTCGAGGTCATCACTGCAGAAGTTAAAAACTTGTATGTTTCATCTCGTCCCCCGGAGAAGAGCGATGGAAATACTCCAGCTGACGGCTTGTTGGTAGTTTCATCACATCTCCCCTCTGCTGTCAATGACTGTGAAAAATACCATAGCCACATTTATATAACTTGGGTTTGTTGTGGCTGAGGAGTCGTCGAAAATGTGGGTTTAAAGGAACAGTTCACCCCAAATCAAATTCTTTTTCCTCTTACCTGTAGAGCTGTTTATCAGTCAAGATTGTTTTGGTGTGAGTTGGCGAGTGTTGAGGATATCAGCCGTAGAGATGTCTGCCTTCTCTCCAGTATACACTCAAGCTCAAAGCGCCAAAAAAAGACATTTGAAAAACTCAACAGCAGTGTCACTTTGCAGAAATCATCCCCCAGTTCCCCGAGATAATCCACAGACCTCTGTGTGAGCAGTTTCATGTAGGAACTATTTTCTGTCCACCAAACTCCTCCCGCTAACTGACTCCCTGCGCAGGGAGGCGTTAACATACAGCTAGCTCACCTAGCACCACTGAGCTAGCTAACGTTACAGCTCAGCCGAAGAGGACACTAGGGCTGCAACGATTAGTCGACTAATCGACGACTAATCGACTATTTAAATAATCGGTGACTATTTTAGTAGTCAAATAATCGGTTTGAGTCATTTTTCATAGAAAAGTACTATAAAAGTACCCCAAAATACTCTTATTGCAGCTTCTTACGTTCAAATATTGGCAGCTTTACACACTCTCCCATGACGGTGAACTAAAACCCTTTGGCGTGAGTACGAAACAAGACATTAGATGACATAATTTTGGGGTTTGGGAGAGACAGACCGACATTTTTCACCATTTTAACACATTTTTCGATAAATGATTAGTCGACTAATCGAAGAAATAATCGACAGATTAGTCGACGATGAAAATAATCGTTAGTTGCAGCCCTAGAGGACACCATCAATGTTTACATCTCCTGCTGTCAAAAGCATGAGCCTGAACACTCAGCGACTCACACCAAAACAATCTAGACTGATAAACAGCTCTACAGATGAGAGGAACAATCTGTATTTTTGATTTTGATAGGGAGATCAATTCAAAGAGTTGACCTAACACGTGTCAGGGGAGTGCAGCAGCTCCTCCTGGCTGAGCAGAGTCTTACATGTTGTTTGGGGTCATTGTGTCAGAGTGAGATCATCGTCGCCCAGTACTGGAGGTATCTACACACAGCGTGTTGGCTCCAGAAGTCCCCCAGGTACTGTGAATATCACACAGCTTAAAGCAGGGAAGACTCGCTGCTCCCCTTGGGCACAATCGGATTAATGTGAAACCTATTTCATGGACGTTACGAGTAGATTTACTCGATCGTAGTTTGCGTCCGCAGTGTTGCTTCACATGATCAGGTGTGTGTGTAAGGTTATTATTTGCCTCCTCGTCTTGGAGGCAGAAAGACGGCCTGTGGCGAGGCTTTGCTTGGTTGTATACCAGCCTTCATATTGAAGTTGTGCACTTATGGCTGTTTCTAGCTCTGCAGTGTTTCAGTTTTACTCTTAATGGTCATATGTAGGGTCAACAGCACAGTGAAATGTAACGGGGCATTCGTGACTTTCTTCTCCTGCTGGTGGTACTCCACAGCACCATCAGCAGCCCTCTGAGGGGAAGCAGAGTAGGAGGCTCCCCTCCTTAGCCCAGACTCACTCTTCAGGTTGCATTAGCAGCGAGGAGGAGAGTCGGTTGTCGTGCTTTTGCTCAGTGCTGCAGTAAATCTGCAGTTTTTTAGTGTTAGTAAGACAGGCCTGTGTGATTAAAGCTATCTGTGTAGTGAGCAGAGGAGATAAGCAGGGCTGCTCTCCTGTACTTCTTAGCCTAGGAATGATACTAATAATCCAGGACACTGTAACCTGTGATAAATGATGAATGATGAATGCCTTCCAAGGCTAATGAATTTAACTCTGTACATTCATACAAGACACGCTCCCATCTTACTACGTTTTACTCAGATACTTGTATGAGACAGCATGAGTACGATAGATAGATAGATAGATAGATAGATAGATAGATAGATAGATAGATAGATAGATAGATAGACACTTATAAAATACAATGCATCTTTTATTTATTTGTGAGGTCTTTTGTGAGGGAATGCATCCTTACCATGAAAAATAAATTACAAAAAAAAGCTTTTTATTATTATTATTTTGTTTCTTTACATTTTTGTTAAAAATGAGAAATAAAATAAAATTTTGTTTAAATATAATAATAATAACAATGATAATAATGATAACAACAATAGTAAATTAATAATAAAAAAATATTTTTTAAATTTAATATAATAATATAAAAGGGAAGAATACTACAATATAATATTTAAAATATTTTTTTATATATATATATATATTTTTTTTTTCTTATTTTTATTTTTAAGTACTATGCATTGTTAAAATTTCACATGAGCTGAGGCGTTCCCATCTAAACCTCTCAGATGGTTCCATTCAAACTTGTTTGAGGCTCAAAGAGGGAAAATAATCCAATATTTTAATAAAAAAGATCAGAGGAAAGTCAAAAATTATTTAATTTATGTTGCAGAACTTGTGCGTTTTTTCGTCCACTACCCCGACAATCATCTGTTGACCCCTCAGATTTATCCTGTGACCCTCTGATGGGGGCCTGACCTGAAGACTGAACAACCTACCTGAATATAGTTAAAAGCAGAAAATTTACATATGTATCAGTAAATAAATAAATAAATATATACAAAAATACAGACACAAAATACATAAATGAATAAATAAATGTAGTTGTACAAATAAATAAAGGTATTTATTTATGTCCTGTTTAATTATCAAATTTATTTATTTTTATGCACCTTTACGCATTTAATTATTCATGCATTTATCTATTTATTTCATTTTTATTGTAACTATTTATTTATTAACACTTTAAAACCTGAGCAAATTGGCTTGATCTCTTTCAAAAACATGGGAAGAAGGGAATGAGCAACGAAAGACAAAATGGCCCAAGAAAATTTGCAAGAAATTAGTAAACAGAGAAAATGAAAAACAAGAAAACAAATTTACAAACAAACAGAGAAATGACCAGGAGAAGGTGCTTAAAAATTATAATAACTCATAAAACTGAGAGCAGCACAAGAAAAGTGATGTTGCTGCACGCTTCAAAGGGTTAAAATATATTTTATTTATTTATGCATTTATTTCTGCCCATTTTTATTCACACACTTATTTATTCTCTTATTTATTTATTTATTTTCATTTTTATGTTAACATTATTTATTCATATACTTTTATTTATTTATGCATTTCTGTCCATAATTTTTCACACATTAGTTTATTTTCATATTAATTTATTTATTACTGTATTTAGTTACACATTCATTTGTTGATGCAACAGTCATTTTTTGTCCTCTATTTGCCTTTACTAGAACAGTGAAATGTTTCATGTTTTATGTTTTATGTCATGTTATAGGGGCACTTTCTCTGCAGAATGAATACTTTTTCTTTTGATAGCATGAGTACATGATGCTGATAATACTCAGCCTGTGTATATAAACTTAGATGGGATCTTGAATTAAAGACTTCAACTTATTTAAACTATGATAATGATACTTAAAGTTCAGTAAAACATGTGAGTCCTGATGGAGAGTGAAGTAAAATCCTCTGTGTGTCAGAGGAGTGTAAAGCGCTGACTCCATGAGCCCACTCAGTGCACACTGCTCTCTTATCTCCTGCATGTGCACAAAGTGGGAGGGAGCAGTCACACAATCACAAGCCTCTTCCAGGAGAAGTTGGGAGCGATGGGAGGGAGCGCGCAGTGCTGCAGCTGGACGGCGGAGCGGCTCGTGTTGCGCCGGGCATGACGAGATGCTGCCGGTGACAGCAGCGGCGTCGGAGTGATAATGAACGCCTTCAGTAAGTGCTGGGATGGATGAGGAAGGTTTACCGTCAGCGCAGGGTGGAATAACACTGAGCTGTTGTGCCTCCTGGCTCCGAGATGGTGTCACCTCTGTGCGCTTTTCCCTCTGCTATCCGGACAGGGGACACTGGCGGAGAAGTGACACACCGGCGTCGGAATTTACACAATTATCAGAGTGAGGACGGACGAGCGGCGGAATAGAGGCGCTGTCATGGAGAAACCGAGCAGAGTCAAGGAGGAAATGCCGACATCGAAGGAGGAGAAGCGCAAAGAGAAGAAGCCGAAATCTGGGAAGCTGTTCCGGAGGAAGTCGTTAAAGTCTGTGGGGAGCTTTATGAACAGAATCATCAAAACTTTGGGCACTTTGACCCACTTTGGAGACGCTGACGCGCAGGACGCGGAGGACGACGACGGGGGGTTTCGGAATGGCGCACCTTGCACCCTGAGCGCCGGCTCGGGGATGATCAAGGAGGACGTGCAGGTGACTTGGGATCGAGTGGTGAAAAACACCTCGAGCACGTCTTCGTCCCTGTGCGCCGGCAGAGAGAAACTACTTTACCAATACGCAGACAAAATCCCAGGTGTCCTGGGGCTGAAGAACCACGGCAACACCTGCTTCATGAACGCCGTGGTTCAGTGTCTGAGCAACACTGACCTGCTGGCTGAGTACCTGGGTCTGGAGCGGTACAAGCTGGACCTGAACCACACCAGGATAAACGGCGTGGTGAAGAGTGACGAGACACGGTTCGCCAAGGGGGAAGTCACGGAGCAGTTGGCATCTCTTGTCAGGGCTCTGTGGACTCTGGAGTACACCCCACAGCTGTCTGTGGACTTTAAGGTACACCAAGTGCAACACATCCGGCAAAACACGCAGCCTACAGGTGGACACGAGCTCAGTGCTTAAAGGGTAACTCAGGTGTTTCAACCTGGAGGCTGTTTCCTAATGTTTTAGTGTTTAAGTGACTAATGAGAGCAACAGTTTTTGAAATTGGTCCAGTGTTGAGTGACAGGTCAGCAGCAAAACACACTGCAGTGTAACCACAAGGGGCAATTGTGCACCATGAGTTGTAAAGCTAAAACGAACTTCTCCTCCATATTTATCACTAGTCAGGTTTCCATCCAAATGTCTCGAAATTTTTGAGCGAATTTAGTGAAAATGCGCAAAAAGAAAATGCAACTTTATGCCCGTTTCCATTTGTTATTATTTTGCGATTATCGAGAGGAGAGTGCGCAAAACAAACAACACACTCGGCTGACAGTCAACAACTGATCATGGACAGATTCCTGATCGACCTGTCGGCGTTTGGAAGAACTCTGGTCACCATTTTGTCAGCATTCACCGCGTACCGAGCCATCCTGAAGAAGAGACGACAAGGAAGAATTTTAATGTTAAGAGTACTGTTGGAAATAGCTGGAAGGAGACCACCGCGTCGTTTTCCATGTGTATGGGAAATTGTGAATTACACTCACCTGTCCTGTAGTAATCAGCTCTCAAGTGTCAGTTCTCTGATCAATTACCCCAGATGAACAGGATTAAATGTATTTCATACACTCAATTATACATATATATTCCGGTCCAGTCATCGTTTATCCGCAAAACCTGTTTCCATAGCAAAAAGTCGCACTTTGCTTTTATCGATACGCAGACAAATCCACCCCCTCCAAGCGTAAAAACTTTTTTGCGAATTTTTGGCCTTTTTTCAAATTTCTAGCGTTTCCATTAATGTTTATTTTCGCTATTTTTGAAAATTCAAATAAGAATAGGTGGATGGAAACCCTATTAATGTCTGTATTTGTGAGGAAGGAAAACCCTCATTTTGGTAGATGTGTTCAGTCTCTTACTCTTGTGATCAAAAATGATCTGAAGCTCTATCCTGAGATTGTTCTGTAAATAGTTTTGTAATAAATATAGCATTTTCTGATCAACACATATTAATTTCAGGCTTGAAATAACAACTTCTGGTTGAGTCCCACCCATTATGAGAGTAAACTTTGCCCATTCCAAGTACAGATATGGATACAGATAATTAAGCTGGTTGAACAGATACAAATACAGATACAGATAATGGGTACTCGCTCGTCCCCCGTAAGATACTTTGTTTAACCAGAAACAGGCCCCAAAGTGGCTATCCTCAAACCCACCAGACTCCATTTAGATGAATACTGATTTCAGCATGTATTGAGGCAGCATATTTTCACATCTGACTGGATGAATTACAGGCTTATATCACCTAAAACATATATGGTCATTGTTAGAGCAGAGGAAAGATGAAGCAAGACAGCTTTTGGCTCGTAGTTTGCGTCCGCAGTGTTGGTTAACATGATCAGGTGCCATGTTTGGTATGTAGTGTGTAGAATATTATTATTTGTCTCCTCTACGTGGAAGCAGATGATTTGGGGGAAAGACGGCGTGTGGTGAGGCTTTGCTTGGCAGTTGAGTACTGCCATTAGCATCAAGCTAGCAAATGATGTTATTTCTTCATAATGGAGGATATAAAGAAATAAAATTTTTAAAAAGTGGCGGAATATTACCGACCACACCTGCAGAGGGGACCAGCTTCATTTGAAACAGACTACATTATAAATGGGCCGTTATTTATTATTCCCTCTTTATATTTTTACTTTTTATCCTCCCCTGTTTGCCGTGATAAAGATAGCGCATCGCGCCGTCATTTCAAACTCAACACTTCCTGTATCTGTTTAAGATTTAAAGCCCCTTATAACTTTGGTTGAGAGAATCTCTTCATTTTCGAAACAGGCTTTTATTGTGAAACATTTGCAGAACTTCCTGTGGAGGATTCAGTGACTTGCATGTTTGCATGAGGTACTTCAGATGTAGCTCCGCCCATCTGGTGGCACTTTTTACGTTACTACAGTAACATTCCAGCAGCCACGGTGACTGACATAATAGTAATAAAAATAAAAATAGAACATGAACAATCCGATGACATCACGTGAAAGACGACCGGAGATGACTGGCGTGGACTATTGTGTAGTCCGTCATGTCTGTCGGTCAAATTATGGCACGATTTTATGACTTCACAGTGACCTAATCTGACATAGTGACCGTCAGAAATGTCACGGAGTGTGAGCCTGGCGTAAGGCAGACGTTCTAACAAACTGTTTATTACGACAGCTTTCACTACTGTTAATGTGCGAAGCAGCCATTTTGGATTTTGAGGTCGGAGTTGGTGAGGTTGCTCCTACTTTCCAACTGTAAAATCTGACGTCAGGAGGCGTTCCAGTTGAAATTTCCAACTTCCCAATGCAAATTGAACGCACCAGTTGCCTTGAGTGATTACGTTGCAGCTTGTCTCTCTCAGTACTGGACCAGTTTCATAAATTGTTGTTCCTAGTCGTCAGTCAGACACAAAACAGAGGTAAATAGTGTCCAGGTTGAAATACCCAAAGTTAATCTTTAATAACACAGAGTGATGAAAAGCACTGGTGATATTAGAGAGGCAGGGGCAGCCTTACAGTTCAGTGGTTATCATTAACTGAACACTCACTCTCACATTACGTCCCTGAAGTGCAGAGTTAGCTCACTGTTTGGTCAAACATAATCACATGTTGTGCGCACAGTGAGCCGTAAACACCGCCATGACAGAGCAGCCTGACAGTAATGTTCAGACAAAAGAGGGGGTGTCGTGAGGTTTACATCATTTGCTATAATTGCCAATAGCATATCAACCTCTCTCTCCGCACATGCAGTAACAAGCGTGCAGCGCTGCTCCCTGTGACCTCAGTGTTTTCCTGCGAGGTGATAACGAGGCTGCTGTCACTGCGGTCTTAGGGTGCCGGGTCAGCAGGTGACCCTTTATTATTACGACACTAACACTGCTGGCATCGTGTTACGAACTCCGCCAGCAGATATGATGACTTTAAGTCAATCATCACTTCCTGTGCAGCACTAACTGTGAATTTATTTCCTCTGCAGCATGGTGAGTGAAGCACAGGTGACTGTTTAAGTGCACATTACAGTGTTTATTTAGAAGTTGTGATGCAAAGTGCAGTGGCTCAGGAAGCAGATTAACTTACTGTAACACTTTCCGCTTAAGAGTCTCCCCTCCCTGAGGATCAGGGGCTGCGACAGAGCCCTATCAGGAGACCCTCAGGCTTTCCTACTCTGCCCACGCCGTAGATAGAGCGGGGAAAAAGCAGCCGTACTTTATCTGCCTGCAGCTCTTTGCTCTGGATTTCTTTGAGCCATAGTTCAAGGCAAGACGTAGATAATATGGAGCGGCGAACAAAAAACCTCCACAATGGATCTATTCTTGGAAATGCTAATTACGCTGTAAGAAAAGGGTACAAGTATGGCTAGTGGAATATCCTGACCCCTACTGTAGAGGCACTTTCATGTCTCTCCCTCACACTTGAATATGCGTAATGAGGAAGCCAACCTGAGATCTGCTGCGTATTAAACTCAGCGGTGATGGTCCAAATCAATTTTAACATTTCTGATTTTTTTCCTCTTCCATCTGTTGTGGTTTTTGAAACACTCTACTACCCCTGTCAACCAAAATCCTCACTTGCCAACACTTCCCCAATTCCACACTTTCATTCTTGTCTTATCTCATGAGACTCAGATATCAGATATTTTTCAGGACAACGATCAGAGGGAGCAGCATGGAAACATCTTGCCAAGATTAAAAAGATAGGTTCAAAGAAAAACACTAAACACTCCCCCTCGTGTGTGATTAGATGTTTCCTGTGTTAAAGCATACACACACACACACACACACACACACACACACACACACACACTGCTGTGCCTCTTGGCTGCGGTTTGTGACCGTAGGAGGTCCAGAGTTCATGCAGCTCAGGCCTTCTGAAATTGCCTGTTGAGTAATACCGCAGCTGCCTGGAGGGAGGCATTATAAAATAATCAGATAGCTCCGAGGCTTGTGTCTGAGAGGCAAAATTAGCTCCCAGTTGCAGGAACTCCAGACAGCACACACCACTTATAAACAATCCTCCAGAAAGGATTGGTCTCCATTTAAATGCTCAATTAATCTATTGTTGCTATAAGTTGATTAGCAGTCTTCACAGGCCGCTGAACGTCAGGTGTTTTGTCAGAAGGGCGCTGGAAAGGTTCAGCTAAAGCCGCCAGATTAAAAGGACTACCTATAGCAGCGCTCCTCGCATCACATGAATTTTGATAAGAAGCGATAAAAGGACAAGTGTTGAAAGAGATCTCTTTCTTTTGACGACTGCCCTTTCAACAGGACGTACACTTTGCAGTGCACCTTTTTATTTGAATGAATAATGCTGTTCATGTACATCTCCTCTGCAAATGTGGAATCATCCGCTTTGATCAAAAGTTCTTCAGAGTTAATGAATCAGCAGTGGCCTCCTCGCAGGTCAGCTGGCTGCAGAGTCCCAGTCAGGAGAAAAAACACAACAACAAAGTCCCGCTGAACCTGGCGCTCCGCCACATTCCAGTACCACCTGTCCTGCAGGACCAGAGAGGTGGAAGCAGGGCGGCTGCTTTTTATAATCGTACCTCTGTGCTGCTTGGCGCTCACGCTGCCAGGGTGTCCTGAGCTTCCACTCTCATAGATGTGTCTCTGACGCTGCAGTCGAAGGGTTGAGTTTCTTCAACCTGGGAGCAGATGTGTGCTTTTGATCTGGACAGTTCCTGTGCGTTTCTCTGCATCCCCCCTGGCAGGATGGTGTGTTTGCACAGAGAGGCCTGGACAGGGACAAAGCCTGAAACTCAAACAGTTACTCAACAGCCAATTTATCGGTCTCCATAACATGAGAGGCCTGAGAAAGAAGGGAGTAGCTGAGCAGGAATGTCATCCTCCCTACAGTGGATATTGATGGGCCCGTTTAGGAAGCTAAATGTGTGATGTGATGACAGTGGGCCTTGCTCACAGGTATGTGTCAATATTTGCCGTCTCCATGTTTATTTTTAATGATTATCTGAGGTGCTGGCTGCAGAAAGTCAGAGGAGATAGTGGAACAGTGATTCCTGACCAGGCTGCTTGTACTCCAGTGTACTTCTACTGTTGCCAGGGTGTATGTTGAATACATCTGGGTATCGTTATCGACCTTTAAAGGCCCAGACACACTAAACTGACATCAAAGAGCTAGCGGCGACAAAAGTCGAGTGTGTCGTGGCATGTGTCCTGGTCAAGAAGTTGCACGTGAACACACTGCAAAGACTGTAGCTGACGGCCAACCAGCACTTACGTTCTGCGCCTGCTTGAGAAGAAATAACTCTCCACACCAGTAGATGGCGGTGGTCTATATTCGTCATCCAAAAAGAGAAACCGGAAGACTGTCTTGATGCTAGTTAGCCAGTTAGCATATTAACAACACAATGCGGTGTTAAAAGAACAGAGGATATTTACTGTAACACGAATCCTCATGGAAGATTTCTGCTAAAGAGCTCAATGGCTAAAGAAAAATAATCTTTCCTTACGTAAAGAGTTTGTTTCGATCTTACTCGCTCTTGACTTTAGCTCTTTGTTTACTTTCCTCACTTCCTGTGCGACGGGCTCCGCCATCTCCAGTGCCGAGTCAACATGCTGTTATGGCTGGAAAAAGCCAACAAAGGTGGACAGGGGCCAACAGTACGAGACACAGCGGGGCAACTAGGGCCAGAGATGCTCACTGACCGCACAACATTGACCGATGGCTGACTGTCAGCTCGGTGTGTCAGGGCCTGAAGGTATTGACCGAAATAACCTAGTACCAAACTCGCAGCCAGTCACAGCTTGCGTTGATCTATTTTAATGCAACATGTGATTGGCCCACTACTGCAGCAGCTACAACCCACATGGTCTGTGGTGTGGGGAAGTTGAGTGTGATGTATTTGACGGAGTTGGCAGCTCAGTGTGCCGAGGTGCAACTGGGTGCTCCAGCTTCCTCCCACAGTCCAAAGACATGTGGGTTAATTGGTGACAGATGATTGCCATTGCCCTTGGCTTTAACTTGGTTTCCAATTCAGTGAGTCCTCTCTCGTTCTTTCACTGCCGGTGCTGCACTATGTTACGAAACATTAGGGTCATTCAGAAAGATTTGTTCTTTCATTTTGGCCCATCACTACAAAGCTGAGCAGTCCTGCAAGTTGCAACCTCCAGTCTATGGCCCCACGTCATTGGAAATCCAACATTTAAACAGTAAAGTTAGCTTTAAGTAAATGAATATTACAATAGTTAGGTTACAGTAAAGGATAACCAGTTCAAATGATTAGATGAAAGTGTCGGATAAATGACTGAAAGAGATCGCTGAATTAGACAGTTTATATAGTTATCTAAAATACCAGACCCACAGTTGAAACACTGAGCTGTAAAGTAATGGATAACTGGCTGAAATATATAACATTAACTCAATGATATAGAGAATAGAGTGTTTTCTTATTTTGTCTTTATCTTTTAGTTAGATGATTACACACATTACAAACTGGCCAGTGGCCATTATGCCACAGAGAGCAATAAAAAACCTCAATTATATCACTGAGACAATTGCCACCTTCTGAAGGCTCTGAAGGTAATTACTGTTATTACTGTGCTGCACAACAGCTTTAGGTTAGTGCGTGTCCGTGGTTCTCCTGGTTAATAGCAACCCTGAATGTTTCAAGGGCATTAATTTAAAAAGGATCTGCTGTACTACACTGAATCTTCTCCAGTAGGTCTGACTCACAAACATGTGAAGTATGACAGAGTATAACCTTTAAATGGACGTGAAAATACGTCCACAACATCCCAAGAAAACATGTTGAAAGCTAGGGTGGGCAGAAATCTGCAAAAGGCAAAAAAAAGAGGCAGAATTTGAAAATACACCCTCCTTCAGCTATCCACCTAAGCCCCTCCCACCAGATGACCACAGGCACATGCACACACCTCATACAGTGACCCAGTGTTTCCCATATGTTGATTATTTTAATCTTAGTTTAATGCACAGTAGCTCGTTCAGTAGCTGTTTGTTATACCACAAATGAGACAAGAATTAACTGCTAACCACCGTGCAGTCCCTCCACCTCACTCTCAGCCGCTGTGGATTGCTTCCTTGGGGAGCCTGGTCTCACTCGAAATCACTCACACTCTCACTTGAAATCTGGTACTTAGGCAATTACTTGCGGCATCAGAAACCAACGAAATAAGGCATCCTTTAACGACGGCATGATACACGCCCGGTGGCACAAGGGGAAATGTGGTGGGACAAGGACGAAGGTGGAAATCCGTGTGAGGGCGGGCGGGAGTGGTGTTGGATGGGTCTAACAAACACCAATCTTCACCCGAGAGAGTGGTGTTCGCTTCCCGTAAGATTCTAAAGCCAGACCCTGTTATTTTTTCCTAAACCCAACCACGTGTTTGTTGTTCAGGGAAAAAAACATGAATTTGCATTGTTGCACTGACATAGTGCTTTTATTTTGAAAGAGACTGTGTGTAAATGTTAAATTTCCTGTGAAAACAGAAGTGTATTTTGAAAGAGGACAATGCATGTAACAGGCTGAAGTTGACACGCTGTCCCAGAACGTCAACAACCAACACACCCAGGGACCTTGGACGTTGTTTGTGGACGTGAAAAGTCCATGACCAAAGCATAAATATGTGACGAGGTCGGAGTGAGAATGCGTTGCCTTGGGAGGCAGGCCTTCAGTCGGTCGCTCTAGCAGCTGGAATTTGGCCAGCGCAACTTGACCAGCGTCAGGTGTCACGGGGGCTGGTGGCCAGCAGCAGTGCTGGGTCTAACCTGTGTAACAGCAGCAACAGAAAGTTCGCTGATCCAGGGGCGAGTCAGGAGTGTTGTTCCAGTGGAGCTGGAGTTTCTGTGGCCATTAACTGGGGTTCTGTCTCCGGAGCTGCTGCTGGTCTGTAGCGGGGAATGAGGTGGAGGACACACTGTGATTCGAGGCTTTAGCTAACGTTAGCTACATAAAGATGAATTTAAAGCCACAGCTCCAAGCTTTTGGCTCAGGTTAGCAGAAGGCTAAACTATTAGCATCTGAGACACTCCTCCAATACTGACATGTGTTTTGTTTCATTTATTGTCTGACTCTCTTTTAGACTCTTTTTGTTAAGTCTGCAGGATTCTCTGCCATTGAGTCAGGCTTTCACCGAGTGGATGTACACGCGCATCTGCATTTGTAGAACAGCCAATAGGAACGTCCTCTCTCTGAAGTGACCTGTGTTTGGCTAGATCTCTTAAAGCCTGAAAACAGAGTCCAGACGAGGTGCAGAGGTCTAGTTTTCTCTCAGTCCACTTGAATGACAGCATGCTCAAAGTTTATTCTGTGATTATTATCCAGCTCTAAGGTTGTAAATGTCTTATTCTAACTTTCACACCTACAGTAAGACTTCCCAGACGTGTGTCATCTATAAGAGTAAAACATGCAGATTTAAAAGGCGTCTCAGTACACATCTGGCTCCTCCGTTCTCATGCTCTTGATGTAATAAAAACATTGCTCAACAGAGACACACAGCTGTCCAGTTGAATTAAACAAGCAGCTCTATATTTCCTTTCGTATTTTGCGACCGACCTCTCTTAACGTTATTGCAGGGATCCAGTGTTGGATTGCAACACTCATCACTTTTTGACTTTGAGATCCACGAGGCAAAGGAAGCTTCACTTTCACTTTCAAGATGAGATCAGAAGAGAAGATTAGAGAACCTTATCACTCTGCCAAGACTCCACCAGCAGTTTTTCTCTGTTTATGAATTTTTATGTTCACTTTTTGCACTTGTCAGTAACCACATCTTAGAGGAACTACTTTGAAGACGCAGCTCTGGCTCTGCTGCCAATGATTACTCATTATTAAATTACCCTGCTCTGACTGAACGACCTTTTTTTAGAATCATTTGAAACAAGAGTTAAGTATTCAAACACCTGCAGCTTTACACTGAGCCGCTGGTTGTTAAAGAGCGTTTTAATTCAGTATCTGTGCCCATCTTTTTGAGAATCGACCAGCAGCTCTTCAGTGACGGGCCCCCCGCTCCATCATCAGACATGCTACATCACGTTATGGTGTAATAGCCATAAGAGGCATATCACATATTAGTGGATTATGAAGCAATGATTACAGTCTGCTGCTCCCTCTGCTATAATCTCTCATCACTGCCTTTGCTTCTGCAGCCTGCCAGCTGCGGTTCATGCAGCTAATTCCCGCCTAATTGAGTCGGGTGCCATTCAGATCTGAAGTCACATTATACCGAGTGTGAGCTAAAGTAGTCTTCAACCTACTTTTAAGAAGAATGTTATTCACACTTCTTCTTTTTGAAGGCAAATTTCTCCTGATGTTTAGTTTCTTGAGAAGAAAAATAGGGTGAATGTGATATTTTCTGACAGTAAAACTTTTATTAACAAGCATGTTTTTTTAGACAAAGGCACATTTTGCAAATCCAAAATCTGAAGTGTGCATCAGTCAGAGCGTGGGCCAGGTGGAGACGAGGGAAGCGTGAAGAGCGTTAGTGCAAATTTGCAATTCTGGGATTCCTCTGATCAGCGTTCTGTGGAGAGGGCCGGGGTAGAGCTGCCCAGCACACACACCCGAGCTGTCAAAACCAAGACACGAGCAGTGCTTGAGATTCACATTTTTTCTGTTGGAGAATTCTTTAGAAAGGATATCTTAGCAATGCAGTTTTATTTGCCTTCTCCAGGTAGCCGCTGCAGGTTTAATTCTAACGAGCTGTCACATTATAAAAGCCAATTAAAGCACCACTGTTGTTATCTCTCAGTGAAGAGAAAACTGGGACTCTCTGGATAGGGATGAATATATTCAAGGATTCAGAAGGTTTCTCTGTACTGATACAGCGCTGAAAAAAATTACTGTGCTTATAAAATACACCTAATAAAGTAATTATGTAGCTGTAGGCCATACAGTAAGTGTAGATTTTCTGGGGGACACAGGGGACACGTCCCCCTAAATATTTAAAACTTGTGCATATGCCCTCCCCCATAAAGGCTTTAAAGTTGCAGAGGACTTTTATTTCACCATCATCTGATGCAGAAAGGCACAAATTGGTGCAGAAATTCAGCACAGTGCAGGAAGATAATTGTTTGATGGTCTAAATTTTCTGGTGGAGCATCTCAAAACCCTCCAAAGGAAACCTTCGCCCTTGCTGTACACTAATTAGCCGTACACATGCCGAGTCTTTAACCACCTGGAAAACATGAGGTCGGGCGCTGGGTGCTGTTCATGTGCCTACTTTGTGCCAGCTTTCAAGAGCGAGGCGGCAGGTTGCATCCGAGGTTGCACCGTATCATAGCCTATTTACCTGAAATCCTGAGTGCAGAGCTGATCTTCTTCCAGGAGCTGTTTATAAGTGTGTAGGCCTGTCGTCTGTGGGACAGATGTAAAGCTCTGGGTAGCCCTGCACAACATGATCAACTTTACTGTATTTGTCACAGACTGACTCCTTTAACTTGAGCACAGTAATTTAGTCCTTACATCTTTGGCTGCTGCTTTATTGTCCATATTTACAGATGGCTCTGGTCATCCATGGTTTGTGGTTGTGGAATGATTTAACTTTCCAAACGTCCTGAGTTTAACAAGACAGACTTATGATCGCTTCTCCTGAACACGGGCTGTGCTGCTGTGCAGCCGCCTCTGGACGTTGCATAGCAGTGATCCACAGCAGGAACAGGACAGCAGCTCATATTCCCACTGTCACACATGTCTTTATTCACCGTAAAGCACACACGTCCTCTCTTTCTTTTCCAGAGTCCTCTGCTCTGTCAGATCACATATAGAAAAACAGTCGCCTGGTTGAATGGCGCTGTCCAGGTTAAGGTGAAATTTTGTTGATTCAAAGGATATTAGAGCTCCTGATGTGGCACAGAGGCTGTCCAGGTTATTTTCCATCACCTGTACAATGGCTAACAGGATGCTAGCTCAGTTGGTGCCCAATCTTTTCCATCTTTTCCTCAATGTTTACACTGAAAAACTCAACCTGGCTAGCAAGCAGCTAGCTAGAGGATAGGAGGACAGTTTCCAGACTGGAGAGTTGATTTCCTCATCCTGATGACTGACTCGCCGCCACCGCTGTCCAAAACCAACCACAAAAGCTCCACCATGGCTTGCCAAATAGACAGAACAGAATTAATTTAGCACCAATTTAGTGAAGCTGACAGAAAGGCAACTAGAAACATCTCTGATTACATCATAAAGTTAGGTTTAGGCACCAAAAAAACACTTGGTTATGGTTAAAAATGGCTAAATAACACCGATTTGGGGGCAACTGGTGGCCACGGGTTTGCACAAATATCCCAGCTGGAAAATTAGCGACAAAACACTCAAGTTTGGAACCTACAGTAAAAGGCTGCTGGAAAACAGCGACGACTTGCTAAAGCAAAACTATTTTTTGTTGTTTGTTGGTCTCAAACAGTGGTCTGCAGCTTGGCAGGTGTCTCGCCATTCACCGTTCCTGCAACCTCCCTGTAACAAAGTCAGCTCGTACACTACGTCACTTTATAAAGTTGATAAGATACATAGGAAACCTGCACATGTAATGTATTCGTGGTTTGCAGGGACGCACAAAGCCAACATTATCTTCTGACAGCTGGGCTGAAAAGTGACACTTTCATTAAGTCTCCCTCTCCTCTCTCCTCTCCAGACTATAGTGTCCAAGTACGGATCACAGTTTCGTGGTAACTCCCAACATGACGCCCTGGAGTTCCTCCTGTGGCTGCTGGACCGCGTCCACGAAGACGTCAACCTGGCGTCCCACAATAACAACAACAGGACCAAAGCTCCTGCGAAGGTGAGAATCAGCCAGGCTGTTGGTTCGTGTAGTAACAGATACCATGACCACTGAACAGGAAACACGTCGCCCTCATAGTAACGTTTCATAATTAGGGTTCACACTGCATGCTTAATTGATGCATAACTAAAACATGACTCAGCATGATTAAACACATGAGTTCATGAATTATATATCATGAGCTCCTGTGGCGCAACAGTGAAGCCAGTGAATTTCATATAATTACACAACATCTGATGGATCATCATTTTATGAATGTTAAAAGGTGACTTTGGTATTTTTCAGCCTGGATCTTGTTTCCCAATGTTTTTGTGTTTGTCCACATATATTGGCGGGTGTATGCGGGTCTCTTAAACGCAGGAACACACACTAAAAGTAAGCGTTAGACTGCTGCCAGTGGACCACATTGATGTACAGGGCTCTACAGTAGACAAGTGTGTCGTTCTGTTTTTGTTTGTTTTTACTGGTGTGTCACGCTCGATGTCACGGACAGGCCAGAAAACAGGTTAGTAAACAGCAAAGCAGCATGGAGGCCTGTGAAAATGTTACGATGGTTGCTTCTTTTTTACTTATTCAGTCTCTCTTTTAAACTCAGTGCCGACTAAATTCAAATTAATGTTTGAGTGCTGCTTGGGCGGAGCAGACAGTATATTGTGGTGGCCCCTAAAGGGGCTGAAATTTCCACATCCACCCAGACTTTGTGCTAAAAATCACCCATGACTACTCCAGAGTAATTTGTCCCAGGTGTGAATGCTGATCGTAACCTTTCCATTAAAGACAAAAGCCAGATGTTAGCGGGTGGTAGTGGGGTTTTTGTGCAAAGGCAAAGGGGCCTCAGTAACTAATGGGAACAGCAATTTTTTAAACTGGTCGAGCAATGAGCAAGACCACTGCTGCTAGCAGTGGTAAAACAGGCTGCAATATAACTGCTCGGGGCTTGTTTACACTGTCAGTGTACGTCCACTAAAGTGTTTTTGCCACTGATGGGCTCAGACTATTATTCTAAAGGCCTTTGGACACTAAGTCTGTTTTTTTGTCCAAAACTATTGCATGTCTGAAAATAAATACAACTCCACGTTTGCACGCTGACTCTGAAACTTTCGTCCGTCATTCAAATTTTCGGAACAGGTTTGATATCCTGCGTTTTTTGCGTCTTTCAGAGCCTGGAGAAACATTTGACAAAGAATCAGTGAAGAAAACATGGCATCGCGACACAGCCATGACAAGACAGAGGAACAGGGCACACAGAATCATTTCATAGCTCAAACAGCTCACGTTTCACAGGTCAGATAGTAATATTCAGGAGGATGTTGATGAAGAGGCGAAGGACCGCACACAGAATGTGGAGACAGAGAGGGAGGACAGCCACGCCCATTCATGCAGCTCAGCAGCTTAGACAGGGAGAGAGTGATGACAGTCATATAGGTATAGGTAGGATTTTTTTTTTTGATGACGAATTAAAAGAACGCTCAGAAAAAAAAATGGACTGAGTGTGCAAACAGCCTTTAGTGTCTGACAACATTATGGAAAGGATCCCGACAGAGATAGACCTTTTTGTTTGACTAGAATCAGCCCCGAAATCACCATCACCAAACCCACCAGACTCCAAATAATAAATAAGCAGTAATTTAATCATCATAAAACATACTTAATTCAAAGTCTACAGAAACAAAATAAAACTCACAAAAGAGGTCTTGGTTTGTTTTTCCACTGTTCCAACAATCACCTACTCTGGTTTGGTTAAAATTAACCCTTAATTCAACTAGTTAAATGTCAAAATATGCTGCCTCTATACACGCTAAAATTACTGTTTTTTTTTAATGGAGTCTGGTGGATCAGGTGATGACGATTTTAAGGCTGTCTCTGGTTAAACAAAAAGGATCTCACTTTTGAAATCAAAGGTCGACCTTTGTAGGGATCCTTTACATTATGCTGTCAGACACTTAGAATAACATTTTGAGCCTGTCAGTGACAAAAGCAGACACTTTTAGTGGACGTAAATTGTGTAAATTGACGTGTTTACATTGCAAAAAAAACTGTTATTCCCATCAGTCACAAAAACATGGGGGAAAAGTTGAAAATGACTGAAGTTATCCTTTAATGACTGAATGTTACGACACACATTAGCATGAGTTAAAGAGATTAGTGTCTCAGACCAGGGCATTTGTTCACTTTCTGAATGTTTCAGATGTTTTTTCTGCAGTGGCCCATATCACTGATGTCCAGCACCCAATGTTTGTGTTGTTTATAATCAACCTAGCAAGTCTAGCCACTCTGAAAATAAGGATGTCCAGAGGTCTTTTGATAATTCCACACACAGCATCATCACAGTTAACTCTCCAGAGGTTACCTGCGGGTCTCAGAATTTGTTCTGCAGTGCACTTTTCATGAATCCGACACCAGTGTGGCAATCTGAGGTGTGCAACCTTGCTCTGTGTCTAATGCATTGCCCGTGGACAAGGAGAGGACAAGTGTGGCGATTTGGTGTTTGATTTTCTCTCGGCACGTCTGCTCCTGGAGGTAGGCCTGCGGGCGCGGTGCCTCCTGATACTCCATGAATGGAACTTTGAACTGCTCTGCTGCGAGCCATTAAGGCAGAGTTTTCATGTATTATTAAATACATGTTTTTACTTTTGAAATAGACATCCCTCTTTTTTTTGTAGTTTTAGCTGGGTGATAACCAGTGGCATAATTTATGAGAAGCACTACACTTGCTGTTGGTGAGTCATTGCAAATAAATCTAGTCAAACTCAGTGCCCTTTGTTTCCTGAGGCACTAACTGCAATGATTTATTCTGTTGTTTCATCATTATTGGATCCAGAGATATTGAGATCAGGAAGTCTTACGCTCCCAAGGCTATACATCGGATAATTTAAGATAGAACAAGCCTTTTTCTGTGAAATCCTTATGACCGACAACCTTTTCTTGCTCTGCTTGTATCAATTAAAAGGAAGAAAAGGCGATTTTTTTCTGGGAGAAACAGGAATGCAGCATCAGCACAGCATATCATTACAAAGCCAAGGTCACAGTGAAAGTTTTGGCCGGTCAGCCCAGCTCCTTTTCTCTGGCTTAAGTGTAGCAGTTGATACTCAATCCTTCCGTTAGCATGTGAGTGAATAAATAAAGCAGTGAGACAAATTCAGTGACAGTGAGAGATAAGACATGTCTGTGTGTGACTGTCTGCCTGGACCACAGTTCATCTTCATCCTCTGTCGGTGTCCTCCTCCCCAAACTTTCTTATGTCTCTGTTCATACTCACATGAACTGAGCTTCCATGTTCCATGTTTAAGCCAGGATGAGAGTGAACAATGGGGTGAGGTTTGAGGGTTGGTTGGGAGTCTGGATTGTGTATTTGAGTGCACATGGGCCCACTGAGGACGTGACGGGAGGTTAGGACTGGAGAGCTGCTGATAAGGTGTGTCAGGACGAGTCTGCAGCACCCGAGGGAAAATGTCGCCGTACCTTATTAACACCCAACAAGCTGGTGAGGTGTGGAGGACATAAACCTTTAAAGTAGTGGTTTCCAACTTGTGGGTCACGGGGCTCATTCTGAATGGACCGCAAGTGACTCGCAAACGTGTCAAATTTGGGGTAATAAAACACACTTTCTTTTGAAGTACAGTGAATTTCCAGCACAAAACTTTTATTTTGAAGTGCCCTTTCCCTTTTCCTGCTGTAGAGTGAGGGATTAGCTGACAGCTATTTGACAGAGACAGCAAACTATCTCAGCAACATGGCCAAACACAAGTATGACGCTGAATATATTAAACTGTGTGGACTTTGAACTAATGACTAAGGAGAAATCTGGAGCTGGACCAGTTGGGAACTACTGGTTTATAAGGGAAAAAAAGCGTCATTATTCATTTGATTGAAGGAACCAATGGGTTTGATTGTATCTCCATTAGAGACACTTAATTTTAAAGATTATTATTTAGGCTGTTTTGCCTTTATTTGATGAGACAGCTGCAGCATGTCAGGAGGAGAAAGAGAGGATGAAAAAATGTATATTAATTTTGACCAGATTATGTGAACTGCATATATCCTAATCCTCACTCAGAGAAAAAAAAAGCATCACAGAGTGTTGTTCCTGTGGGCTCCGGCAATACTAAACCCCTGAGCTTGCCTGAGAAGGACTAAATACACAAAGCTGCTATTTTTAAATATCCCATGGAGAGAGACTCTCACTGCAGCCTGTTCTGTTTTGTTCTGTAAATGTGGGCGTGCAGCCTCGTTCTGTGGACGATAAACCAGGTGCAGACTGATAAAGGAGGAAATACAGTGAGTGCTGGACGGAGCAGTGAGTGACAACAACCCCACCCACATTTAAGAGGACTGTTTGTGTTGGAAACTCCAGGGTCTAGGTACCATGTCTGAGAAGTTGGCTTTGGTACCAAAGGTAGTATACTGAAAGTGTTTGGTGGAAGCGGGGATTATCGGAGTCATTGGCCTCCAAGTTGATCAATTCCTTTAACTGCTGCCGGCTAATTTTTCTGACAGTCGCACATTGCACAACAGTGTCAAACTCCTGTGTCTACACTGCTGGAAATTTTTAACACGAAAGAGTCATGGTGGAGAGGAAGATATGGTCCAAAGTGTGGCTTCGTTTCACACAGAAAAATAACAACAGGGCTGCTGTAATGTCTGTAAAATGATAACACTAAAACACCAGCACCAGCAATATGCTGAAAAATCTCTCTCCTAAATTCTTAAGAAATTCCAGAACACCACGGATGTGACCCTCTACGCACTCGTGCCACTGCTTCCCTGCCGCGCAGCACGTCCATTTCAGAGGGTAAATATCTTGTTACAATAACATCAGCACCACGCAGGCAGGTTTAGCACTTTTTTTTGACAGAATAATCCTAAATGAAAATGAACACTGTCCAAATATTCTTTCATTTTAACTAATTCACTTGATGACGGACAGACTGTTGCTACAGCTAGCTCTCAGGCTACAGCCAGCTCCACTCGCCCATCAGCTCCCCTGTTCACGCATGCTGCACAGGGAGGGAAAATGAGGGAAGGAAAGGGTGTAGGGTGTACTCTTTTCTACACAGAAAATTGATAAGGAGAATCAATAATGGCAATGGTATCGATGACATTAATCAATTCCCATCCCTATTCTCTGATTGGATGAAAGCCAAGATAGTTAACGTGACCTGGCCAGTACTATCTGGAGCTAACACTGGAGATGACATCAGCAGGTGCAGATGAAGCTAATGTTGGCTAGCTCCTGTTTTGATACACAAGCAGTGACTGTTTGTTTTGTAAGGAGTGTGAGTGGAGGCAGGATGGAGGCGAAGCAGGTGGGAGTCTGGAGGTGAGTGTTGGATGTATCTGAAACAGATTATCAAACCACAGAGCTGTATCGGATCAAACTGCCCAGTAGTTTGGTGTGAACTAACCGAGGACTGTGAGTCTTGTATCCATGGCAACTTGATTGTCGACAATGCAAGCAGCGTCCAAGTGCCACATTTGGCCCGTCGCCTCGAGTTCACAATTCTTGTCCAAAATCTGCTGTGCAGTGGAGCATCAAATCAATGTACAAGGCCTGTCAGACAGGACGGCTGTTTCAAAACGCAGTTGTCAAAATGAAAAACTTTATTGGCACTGCAGAGACTTTCAGTGATAGAAGCAAAAAGTGGTGATGGGAACAAGCAAATCAATAACAGAAGGAACTCCTGCAGAGTGTGTGAGATCAGGTTGACTGATGAAGCAGCACAGTGGCTAGAAGAAAGAAAATGTTGACACTGTAAATTTCTGTAAACCATGTAAACGTTACAGTTTCATATTTCAAACATATCAGGGTTAGGCAGTGTCTGTTTTCTTAATGACTTTCTGAAATTTCATCAGGGTGTATAGTTTATGACGATATGAGTGAGTGCCTCTACAACCTTGTTCCAGCAATCACCAACTCTGGTTTGGTGAAAATGATCCCTTAATTCACAGTCATGTGTGAACCAATGTGGACCAATGAAGATGAGTTTACATATCACCTTGGGTTGGTCCTTCACCTTCTCAAAATGATCTCACACTTTGGATTTCCTGCCCGACATGTTATTAACTAGCCTGTGGAATAATCGCAGGTACCAGCCCTGGAAATTAGGGGCCGTGCACGTGCTGTGTCTTTAACCGCCTGAAAAACGCGAGGTCAGGCGTTGGGCGCTACCTCATATAGCCTATGTACCTGAAATCCTGAGCGCAGAGCTGATCTTCTTCCAGGAGCTGTTTATAAGTGTGTAGGTCTATCGTCCCTGGGACAGATGTAAAGCTCTAGGTAGCCCTGCACTAACATGATCAGCTTTTCCGTATTTATCAGACTGAATATTTACAGAAGAAGGGAAAGATATCTGTCGGCTGTGATTGGTTTGTAACCTGACTCCTGTCTGACAGCTGAGCGTGGACACTTCCTGTGTCTGTCCTTTCAAATTAAATTCACACAAGGTCAAGTCATATAGATTTGATTTATTTTGACAAGGCGCAGCTCCTGATAGAGTTTCATATTTGTTTTGTTTTTTTCTGCCACAAAGCGACCAGTTAAATCTTGCTGACCAATGACCTTTCTGGTCGACTAACGTTCGGTTGACTAGTAGGGGGCGGCCTTAGTGACGACCACGGGTTACATGCGCTGGCTGCAGCGAGTGCTTAACTATGAAACAAATCTCTCAATCAATGATCAGTCTTCGTTTCAACCGTCTTTGTGGTCATAAGCTTTAACCAACAGACAGAGACTGCAGACACAAGCACAGTATGCAAGGTATGTCACAGTGCATTAATGCAACTGATTGTATCTCAGAGAATAAGCTGCAGGTCTTTAGTTGCTGGAGGTTCAGCTTTGTATGAAAAATTCAGCTGCAGTATTAGCCTCCCGTGTACAGTCTATGATTAGTCCATTCCCTTGTTAATCTTTGTGCCATTTTGTGGGACTCTGAAAACCTCTGACGTGTTTAATTAGGGATCATTTCAGAAGAATACGGTGCTGTAATAGAATATTCTGCATATGAATAAATATCCCTCGCAGTGACAGAGAGAGAGTGAAGGGGAGAGCAGCACTATGGCCTCTGTCCAGAGCAGAAAATCTCTTGTGACAGTTGTCTCTTATGTTTGTCCAGGCCCTCTGCCATCAGCCAGTGTGGGCTCTTTGCAGACACCAAGGTTGTCATGGATTTCAGTTTTATCAGTGAGGAAACACGCGGCCAGATAGGCCTCTGCTCAGTATCAGGAATGGGAGGGAAGTAATTCCAGTAATTCTGTCTTCCCATGAATCATAGTCGACTCCTCGCCTTATTCTCTGCTCCGTCCCTGTGGTAGCTCGGCAGCTCTTACACACTGTACCTCTGTAAGAATGTACAGTAAAGCTGTGGTATGCAGTCTGCTATCAGTGCTCCACCCACAAAGGAGCTTTGTGAGGGGCAGCGAGGGCCTCACTGAGGGCAGGAGAAGGGCAGCTGCAAGACAAGTGTCTAAATCTGTGCTTCTCAACCTTTCTCGTGCCCTAAACTGATTCACATCAGATCGGTGGCAGCGTCAGGATTCAGTTTCATGGTACGCTCACGAACTGCCTGCCAGCTTGTAGGTAGGTTCCCACGCGTGCACATACGCAGTCTTCTCAGTGAGCAAGCAAGACAGAGAATGATTCTGTAAAACTCTGATTAGCTTATTGCACGCATTTCAAATACCAGCCAACAGGCCAGGTTTACACAATCATCACTGCAGCTCTCCTACAGCAGCTCGTATTCGCAGAGGAGTCGTGCAGAAGTCTAAATATACCAAACACAGTCAGTCACTGAAGGGCGAACAGGTGAACTTGTTTCAGATGCGCTTTCTAGGCTAAAAATAAACCAATATCCAGTGCGCTTTTGAACGAACCAGTTGTTCACAGTTCTGCATACAGATGCTACGAGCTGGAGACGAGTAAAGCTGCACTTATTGGTTCAGAGAAAACTTAAAGATGTGTCGCAAAATCTCACAGGAAACTGCACTCTCACTCGACAGCCCTGATAACAACAGCAAAGATTACAAAATGATCCCACACTTTGGATTTCCTGCCCGACATGTTATTAACTAGCCTGTGGAATAACCGCAGGTACCAGCCCTGGACATTAACCTGACTCCTGTCTGACTGCTGAGCGTGGACACTTCCTGTGTCTGTCCTTTCAAATTAAATTCACACATGGTCCAGTCATATAGGTTTGGATTTATTTTTCGACTAATGATCTTTCTGGTCGACTAACATTTAGACGACTTTTAGGGGGCGGCCCTAGATTGAAATCGTGAAATGACTAAACAACAATTTTTCCGAGGACCTCCTATTTGAGAACCTCTGCTCTAACTCAAACTCCTCTAAAACCACTCAGGATAATTTTTGGTCTGTGACGGGTCGTCTGTTGCTTCACCTCCGTGTTAATCTCCTCCGCTAACACCCTGCCGGAGCTCTGGTGATGCTGGCTCGCTGGCAGAGTCATCTGGGGTCACAGCCAGGCTGATGGGAGGTGTCAGCCCCGTTTACCAGTCCACGCACGTTCCCACTCACAGCCAAGGAGCCTGTGAGCTCCGTCCTCCTCTGCTGCCAATTCAAGGACCTGTGGGCCGATGCTAATTGTTTTTAAGCATGTGCTGTTGGTGAGCACTCAGCACAGGAGAGCCAGAGCCCAAAGAAAAAGTTAGGAAGAGGGTACCAACCCCCCTTTTCAGTGCCCCTCTCCATCCACGGCCCCCTCGGGCTGGATATGTCGACGCAACCACTGAGTGTCAGAGTTGTTGGCGCTGAAGTATTTTGTGTTTGTAATGGAGGGTGACGGCTCGCCATCCTGCGCACACAAGCAGACAAACAGTACACGCAGACTAACATTTACCGATGACTCCCCGTGGCTTTGACTTATGTGGCGTACATTCTCTCCCGGTTTGCTGATTGTTTATCTCTCAGGAAACACAGTGTGAGTGTGAAGCTCTCCCTCTCTCCCTCTCTTGGCTATATGAATGCGGCTCTTTGTAAGTCGCAGGAAGAAAGAGACACTTGTTGTGCAGCCCAAGTACAGAGACGGAGAGGTGAGACGGAGTTCTCTGCAATGGTGTGGCAACGGGTGGGGGAACAGTAAGCAGTAGTGACAGCCGGAGAGATGGAGGAACACAGAGAGAAGTTACTTCTTTGATTCTACATGACAAAAATGCTGTAGTAACGGTACAACGTGGATGTTTAACATTTACAGAGATGTCTGTTAAAGGCAGGGCATTGTTTTTGTAACAAGGTCAGGCTCGACGTGGACACGAGATCACCAAAAGACTGATCAGGATAAATGCATGTCAAAGTTTTGCCTGGACTTTTGTGTTCACACAAGTGACTGGGTAAACTTTGGAAAGTCTCACCTAAAGGAACATGACAAGTAGAACATTTACTACATGTTGAGAGGGCTGCAAAATGCAGTGGGTTTCCTTAATGGATAATAATAATAAGTTTTATTTATGAAACACTTTTCTAAACAAGGTAAACACAAAAGTTACAAATCAGGCATTAAAAGGGAAAGCTTCAAGGCTCTGATGCCAAAATCCCAGTCACCTTTAGTCATCAGCCGTGATCTAGAGACGACTAGTGAGGGTAGGCTCGAGGATCTCAGGTCACGACTTGGAGCAAAGGTAGTCAGAAACTCAGCTATATAACTCAGTGCTAAACCATGTTGAGCTTTAAAAGTTATTAAAAGAATCTTAAAATCCATTCTGAAGTTACAGTGGAGGGAGGCGATGATCGGGGTGATGTGTGACCTACGATTTGTCCCAGTTAAAATACGAGCTGCAGCAGTCTGCACCAGTTGAAGCCGAGCTACTCAAGATTTACCGAGGCATGTAAACAGTGTGTTACAGGAGTCAAAGCCCGAGAAAGCATTAATAAGCTTTTCTAGCTCAGAAAAAGACACAGCTGATTTGATTTTGATAATATTTCTTTGGTAGAAGTCGCAGAATTTAATGAGATCATTGACATGTGGTTCAAAGTTTAACAGAGAATCAAAAGTGATGCCTAAAGTTCTCGCTGTAGATGTGTTAACAATCAATATGCAGTCAAAAACAGCAGTTTTGAACTACTGATGGGGCCTGTAATCGCTGCAACAGCCCAGTCACCAAAAGAAAATTGTACGTTTCTGCAAACCACACATATGAGACAGTTGCATGTTTTGTACTACCACTTTCCTAACCATACCTGAGTGGTTCTTGTGCCTAAACATAACCACACATTAACCATAGTGTTGTTGAAACTGAAGAAAGGTAAAGTTTCAACGTATCCACTACATAATAATGTATGAATGTAACATATCCGCGGTTTGAAGGAACGTACAGTGCCAACATTTACTCTGGAGATTGGGTTGCACTTAAAATTAGGGTGCTCCGACTCTGGCTACAACGTTCAGGCTTTATTGGAGCACATAAATTTGCTGAGGCTGAACAGCTCGGCAGATCTCGCAGATTAATAGTCTAACCCCATTTTTCTTGTATCAACAAAAATGGCTGCTGCTTTAAATAGCCATTATCCAGTAAGTATAAAATAGGTTACACCAAGTTTTCGTCTCAAGCTCCATGATCAGCATGAGTCCAGCTACTGAAAGCAGCTGCTCAGATTGGACAGATGTCTCAGAAATGCACCGTCGTGCCAGCTCTACCAGCTCAGGGAGTCCCTAAACACCTCCGTCTTTTAATTGGACTCACACCCAAAGAAGGTGGAGTCTCACTTAGAAAGCTTATGACTTTTGTTTTGAAGCTGGAAAGCGCTGCTTGTCCCCAGAACGAGCTCTCAGCTGTCTGGCCTGCAGTGGTTGAGCAGCTGTTAGCTTGTTCTGTTGAAGCTGCTAGTTTGGCATTAGCATGAGCCTCTGGATAGCTAACAACCCTCGACAGCTGCCAGATAACAACTTAGTGGGATTTTCACTGTGTTACTTCATTAAAGGAGTCATGACTGGTGACTCAGTCAGGGGAGTGAGCTCGCTTTCAGGACTGACACACATTCCTGATCGGGGTTGATAAGCCTGATCTCTGTCCTCCTACACATTAACGGCTCACAATCACAGTGTGCTCCCTCCTTGTTTATCAGTTGTGCTCTCCTTCCCTTCCTCTGCTCGCAGATCTGATTTATGTGGGAGGTTGTGTTCTGAAATTAGACACACGCCCAGACAGTGACCCAGACACTGTACCAAGGTTTCATACGTGGTTTCCTTTCACTCAGTCTCGCAGTACACGCACATAAAAGCACCAGCAAACCCACAGCCGAGCAGCGCAGTCGCCTGCGTGTGGTCAGTGCTGCTCCCTTCTCTTGTCGGGGCTGGACGCGAACGTTTCTGTTGTGATTCTTGTGTGTTTTCTGCTGTGTGTGTGTTTCCTCTCTGCTCTGCCTTTGATTCTGTCTGCCCTGCCAAGCTGAAATGGCTTCCTGTGGCTCGGAGCCACCCAGCTGGAAAAGCAGCTTGGAGGGAAGGGTCCGAATATGACCACTCTGTGTTTGAGGTTCTCTTTCACCTCCGACCCAGAGCAGTGTTGATTGGCTGAGAGCCTTGAGCCCCCAACAGATGCTAAGATGAGTGTTGTCTGTTTGTAGCTATGTAGATATTCAGGCCCAATCCCATTTCTTGTTTTTACTCCTACCCCTCATTGTCGAGTGCCCCTCTGCCCCTTGGAACAGAGTTAAAAGGAGTAGTGGTTGAAATCTCCCCCTGTGAAACTGGTCAACCCTTCAAGACCCCGATTTTATCATCAGAAGTCGCTGGTTGTGTTTTACGTGAACAGACAATAATCATATTATCACAATGACATTTGCCATTTATCTGATGGAGACGAAAACCACGGATGCTCGCCATTTGTTTACAAAGTTAAATGTTATCTTTATTGTCCTCTTATGGAAAATTTATTTTGCAGCCAAGGCTCACATAAAAACATAAAACAGAATACAAAGGACGTCATCAATGACACATGAGCTAGGAAATAGTATTTCATATGATACCAAGTAAGCTTCACATGTACAAGAGTGCAAAGTGCATGTGTGCAAAGGATACAGCCAGAATGCTATTTGCCCTTAAGCACATCAATATAGTGATGGTGCAGGAATGAGTCCTGAAACCCAGAAATGGGTTTGCATTCTAGCTTCTCTGGGTCCGCCAACTCAAAGTCATAGATTTTTTGGAATGTATGTTTAGTTAGATGCCTGAAATTTGTGATTAGCACAAGCTTAAAGGGATACTCTGGAGTCATTTTAACCCAGGGTCTAACGCACCGTGACACCAAGTAGAACACCCCCGCGAGAGAATGAGTTTGCAGACTGCAAACTTCTGTAGTACTAGCGACTTCAGCGCTAACAGCCAGATAGCAAAATGCTGCTGCCTTAGGAGCCGTTAGCCAACTACGATAAAAAAAGCCACTCATAACCACAAATACTGTTCAGAACAGCACCATACTTCTTCAACAATACAAATAGAGTCCCCACACATAACACGAGGCATCAAACACTTGCTAGGTTTGCCTGGTTTGTATTTTCAAAAGATGAAAACTAAGCTTCACCCACTGTCCTCCAGCCGCTTAATTGGCCATTTGATTGGACTCCTGTCCTTGTCCCAGTATACAAACACGGGAGGGGAATCCATTTATTGACCAAAGTATGTCCGCCTCTTTTTGCCCCCTTTCAGCTTGTTAGTATTGGACCTTTTTCCTGTTGACCTATTACGTCACAGACCAAACAATAGACAAACAAGTTAGCTACGGTTAGCTAGCAGCTAACTGGTACCATGGTGGACAACTTTACAGCTCTGTACATTTGGTCCGTCCAAAAAGTCACGGCTCTGGATGTAGATTTCTCCATGTTGTTAGCGGCTTCTTCTTCTGTTACCCATCTAACCCTTTCTGACCTGGGGTCAAAGCCCGGGGCGGAAACTGTGGAGCATGCTCAGAGCGCCTCGGCCAGTTTGGGTCTGATTGACTGTTTACATGCAGGAGGAATTCGACTCCCAATCACATGATCTGGGTGTGTCAGTGTGACTTCTGATTTCAGTCGGACTTACTTGTTTACATGTATTTTAAAAGTCCGATTGTAGTCGCAATAAATCGTCTTGAAGAGTTGTCTCATTTCATAGGGCCAGTTTTCAACCACTACCCCTTGTACCTCTGTTCTGAGGGGCAAGTAGCATTCAGAAACAAGGGGTAGGGGTAAAAGTATGAAATGGGATAAATGTAGTGAGTGTCTCCCTGTCAGGCATGGAGGTTGGATTCAAGGCCATGCTCGTTTCCTAGAACAAGGACCTGGTTTTGTTGGCAGGGTTGCTCACTGAGGCCCAGACACAATTAAACTGCAGCTATCTAACTGTTCTTTAAACCGGCGGTGATGCATTGTGTTGTCTGGAGCAGTCAAAGGACATTTCTATAAACTGCACTCATGCTCTGCAGGGAGCCCAGCCCAGAAAACATTTTCTCATTAAGTTGTGGAGAGCTCCGAAATAAAAGGAAACAAAATTACCATTTGCCGTTGTGGGATGTTGACTTCTCAGAGAGGCTACACGGGTCTAATTACTTAATAAGTTAAATATTCGCCAGTTAAAAGTTTAAATCAGCGGCACACAGAGCTTTTTAAGAGTTTGAACTCTCATAGATTAGTGTTCAGACGTGCCTTGCGTGAGGAGAAGAATGAAGCTCTTCATCTTGTTTTGCAGAGAAATATAGTCAAATCAACAGACTGATTCGTTATTTAATATAAAGAAATTCCCTTCACACACAAATTATTCCCAACCCTGCTGCGTCTGATTGGCAGACAGCACAGACCCCGACAATTTAAGTGATTCAGATTTGCTGAGTGGAGGCTTTCCAGAGAGTGTGTCGATTCAATTGCCTGAAACCAGGCTGACTGGGGTGATTTAAACAGTTGTTGATAGAAATGATTTAAGCAGGGAGGCGTGCCTGTCACGCCAAGTCCAGTTTTAATGTGTTATCTTGAGTTAAATTGAATCTGCCTGAGAAGATGAATGGATTTTTTAAAAAGCGATAATTATAAATCCAGCCTCACTAACAAATGCCGGTTCAGAGAAAGAACTTTAATTAAAGACAAAAACAAAGTTTGTATTTCTACAATATCACGCCTTTAATCCTTATTAATGCCCTCGCTGTATATGAGCGTATTTATTGCTGCTTGTGATGGCCATTAAAACTCTACGGCAGGTACCAGAGGCTCCTGTGTGTCTCTGCTGATTGATGTGTGTAGTGTTTTTATCCTCATCCGTGTCACCACAGTCCTCAGCGGCAGCCGCAGAAGCAGGAGGGTAATAATAAAGCTCATCAGCTCAGGAGGCCGACCCGCCTTCATTAGAATTAATTTCCCCCTCAGCTTCTCCTGCTGCTCTCTTAAAGGTGGGATAAATCTTCTTAAGAGACATCTCACAAAGTCGTATTCACCAGTAAAATGTGCCATCAGCACAGTCTGCAAAGACATTTCCCCAAAGTTTGTTCTTAGATTTTAATAGAACGCTGTTAGAACAGTCTGGGTTTTATGCAGGAATACAGTCGAGAGGCAGATATCGATCCAATCAGCAGAAAAAATGTTGGAATTGTACATTTCTGCAAACCACAGATACGTTACGTTTGTACATTGTTATGTAGCTGATATGATTAAACAAATGTGTGGTTAGATTCAGGAACAACGACCACTTGGTTATGGTTAGGAAAAGATCATGTTTAAGCTCTAAATACCTGTTTTTGGTGGCACAATTTTGGCAGGAAATGCATCGAAGGTAAAAAAAAACCCATCTGCTTTTCGTAGCACTATCCCTAGTGGAAAACAGCGATGGGTCGCTAAAAACTACCCACGTTTGGTGACTGAAAAGTCCCTGAAAACGCAGCAATTACTCAGTCAAGCAACCATTTTTGTTTTGATTTATACTTCTGTGTCAAATCAATGCCGTAGCCTGATGTGCACCTCCCCACAAATGTAACTACACGATGCAGTGACGCAGACCTCCTGTCTGTTTCTGTAAGCTGAAACCATTTCCCTCAGTGGAAACAAAGCTTTTATTTACTTTAATTTCACAGATAAGAAACAATAAATTGTGAAGACAATAAAGCCTCCACAAAAATAGCATTTTAAGTCTTGTGTGTGATTTATCCTGGCTTCATATGAGCAGAGGAAATCTCTGCTAGCTGCTAGGCTAATTTATACAATGTAAAATGCCATAGGCTTGTGCTAATAACGTTAGCATGTTGTATTTGTTTGGAAAACGTGTTTAGTATAAGACAGTTGTTTTGTCAGTGAACCTTGTGAGCTGTAATGGAGCTGAATTTTGTAATGTTACCTTTGTTAAATGTTGCTGTTGTCCCTGGCTTCATATGAGAAGAGGAAAAGTCTGCTAGCTGCTAGGCTAATTTATACAATGTAAAATGCCATAGGCTTGTGCTAAAAACATTAGCATGTTGTATTTGTGGGGAAAATGTGTCCAGATAAAGACAAGTGTTTGTCTGTGAATGCTGCCAGTTATAGTGAAGCTGATTTGTGTACTTGTGTCTCTATTAAGCCATGTTTAATGTGTGTTTAATGTGTGTTTAATGTGTGTTTTGAATCAACGAAACTTTACAGCACTTCACAGAAACCTCACTGTTGACTAATGTTTTGGAGGTGTAACTGCAGAGTGACACAGACACACCACCGCACAAGTATGAATGCTCACAATGGCGTCTGTGACATATTTGCCCACCCTCCCACCTCATATTGACAAAGTCAGCTGATATATTACATCACTATAGATTCTTTTATATGATATGTATAAAACATTTAAATCTAACGTATTTGTGGTTTGCAGAAACCTACAACCTCAGGTGACCGGGCTGCAGATGAATACTCTGTGTATCCAAATTTTAAATCTGAGTGAGATCACTTCTTAACTGTAAAACAACAGTGTTCGTGTAGACAGGGCCTCAGAATCTCCAGTTCCATTTTTCAGATTGAGAAAAGAAACAGTGGAAATCCAGCAGGGCATTTAAGAAAGGACAGTGTGGCAGGTAATAAAGTTCTTACTGTGAGCAACTAACCGCTGAGAACAAACGTGTTCAGAAAAATGAAAAGGTGGAAAGAAACAAGAGCAGAGACACCAGCTGCCAAGACTCTTCCTATTGTTCTCATGTATGAAGTTTCAGTATTATGTTCTCGGACACTCAGTCAGTGTCCTCTGCTCATGACTCAGGCTGAGGTCAGATTATTTGGGTGGTTAGCAGAGGTTTTTGGTCAAGTGGACGTCATTTTCAGTCATCGCTCAACTCATGTCCCGTTTTTAAAATGTGACTCACTCACATCACACCACAAACAAAGAAATATTTGCACTTCCACATGCTCCCTCAGTGTTATACTGCACCACACTGTCAGTCAGAGATTGTGTTGACTGTTCATGTGGTTTAAAATGTCTTGATGCACTGAGTCTCCCTCCTGACCAGCTCCTCATCTTTGCTTCCTCTTTGTTCTTGTCACCATGTCTGCCAGATCATTCACTGTCCCCCCCTCTGTGTCTTTCATTCCCGTTGTTGAAATTTATATTCTCAGTAGGTTCTTGCTCTCAGACGAGCAGATCCAGCAGACATGTTGTCTCCATGTTGGCTTTCTCCTTCCCTCTCTTTCCTTTAGACAGTGAGATTCGATTAATAGTCATTGTGACATGACAAACAGGATACGACAGCTACCAGTGTACAACTTTTATACTTTTCCAGGGTGCAATTCAGGCTGCTTTCACACCTGCCCTGTTTGGTTCGGTTCAATCAAACTCAAGTTCGTTTGCCCCCTCAGAGCGGTTCGTTTGTGCAGGTGTGAACACACCAAAACAACCAGACTGAGACCTTCTTGAAGAGGTGGTCTCAGTCTGGTTCCAAAGGAACTCTGGTGCGGTTGGTTTGTGGTGAGAACGTGTTCCGACCTGGATCTGAAGCAACTGCAGTCACATGACACATTGTTTGGGTTAAACATGAGCATGTTACAGTCCTGGAGGATTATTAATGTGCACCTCCTCCTGTACTGCCTTAATATGCACATTCAGCACATCCAATGCATCAAAACATTGTTTTCTAGTTGGAGCCGCGCCTCGTTTTCAAACTGTATGCTTTGACTCAAATGAACAATGACAGCAATATAGTCCCCGATGAGCAGCGCTAAAATCAACTTGCGTAGTTGTCCCTCCACTGGATCCAGTTCGCAGAAATCGAATTTCAGGGGTGTTTTTGCTGTTCAGTCTTTCCGAAATCAATCTGGATGTGCCAAGAAATGGATTTGGCCTGGCAGTCAAGGCCTTTGATTGAGACATTTCACTAAAAACAATAAATGCCAACCTTGTGGTGACCAGGGGAAAAGCCAAAGGATCTCCACAGTCAGTAGAATTCATCTTCTGGGGTCAATGAGTGTCTGTGCTGAATGTCATGGCATCCGCCCAACAGTTGTTGAGATATTTCAGTCTGGACCAAAGTGGTGATTAGACAGGCTGACGCTGCCATCATGGCTGCAAACTGCACATGCAGAGTTTCAATGAGGCGGATTTAAAACCTTGGAAAACATTAATTGTCGATCTTAAAGTGAATCCAAAGCGGCCTCGGCTGCTTGGCAACTCACCTTCGCTCTGTAAACAAACTTGACTTTGTGACACTATTGATCACTTTGGGAGAAATTCATTATGTGGTTTGTACCCGGGCACAGGGAGGTCAGAGCGCAAAACAGGATCCATGGAGCCAGGAGGGAATTTGGGATTTCATCAGAGTGGATGCTCGCTGCCCACAGAGAGTCACCATGATGGTCACAGATGCCAGTGTACTGCCAAAATAATTAGGATTTCTGTGATGGAGATATATATATGACAACCAGAGGTCGAGTGATCGTGGATATTTAAAGGCTGATAGATATGATAATGATAGTTTGGAGCAGCAAAAAAGCAGACCCACACTCACTCATAAAAATGTACGCTGTCAGAAATTAACAGTATTTGAATTTATTAGTGACTGAACAACTGTTGAGCTCAACTTCTATGTCAGGTTAATAACTGGCTAAATAAACATATTGATTAATCAATATGTAAATCTGGAACTGATAATCAAAGGTGATTGAAGTGACTTTGAATGTGGCATGGTTGTTGGTGCCAGACGGGCTGGTCTGAGTATTTACTGGGATTTTCACCACAACCATCTCTAGGGTTTACAGAGGATGGTCCCAAAAAGAGACAATATCCAGTGTTGATGCCAGAGGTCAGAGGTCAGAGGAGAATGGCCAGACTGGTTCAAGATGATAGAAAGGCAACAGGAAGTCAAATAAGCACTGGTTCCAACCAAGGTGTGCAGAAGACCATCTCTGAAGCAACAACACGTCCAACCTTGAAGCAGATGGGTTACAGCAGCAGAAGACCACACCAGGTGCCACTCCTGTCAGCTAACAACAGGAAACTGAGGCTACAATTCACACAGGCTCACCAAAACTGGACAATAGAAGATTGGAAAAACCACATTCAGATGGTAGGCTCAGAATTTGGAAGCATGGATCCATCCTGCCTTGTATCAAGGCTTCAGGCTGCTGCTGCTGGTGTCATGGTGTGGGGGAGATTTTCTTAGTACCAACTGAGCATGGTTTAAACACCACAGCCTACCTGAGTATTGTTGCTGACCGTGTCCATCCCTTTATGACCACAGTGTACCCATCTTCTGATGGCTACTTCCTGCAGGATAACGCACCATGTCACAAAGCTCAGATCATCTCAAACATGACGATGAGTTCACTGTACTCCAATGGCCTCCACAGTCACCAGATCTCAGTCCAATAGAGCACCTTTGGGATGTGGTGGAACGGGAGATTCTCATCATGGATCAACTGTGTGATGTCATCATGTCAATATGGAGCAAAATCTCTGAGGAATGTTTCCAGCACCTTGTTGAATCTATGACACCAAGAATTAAAAAGAGGGTCCAACCTGGTACCAACAAGGTGTACCTAATAAAGTGGCTCTTATTCATCACATCCATGACTTAACTGGTAGTTGCAGTATTGACAGGTGCACTTACCTGCTACAGGGTCAGCCTGACCTTCGTCCCGTCCTGCCAGTTAAAACCAGAACAGACTGAATAAAGCATATAGCCTCTGTACACGCAGCAGACATTCAGTTACAACCCTGAGGTCATCCTGAGTCCATGTCCATGTCCATAGAAATGCACCCCCACCCAGAGTGATCGCCCACGGGGAATAATGGGCCGGAGGGTCAGAGAGAAAAGCTTCCACCGTCACTATCATTGGGCCTATTTATAGAGAGGTACGCACGCAACAGGAGGCAGTGTTGAAGGAGACTGTCCATTATTTATCAGCGCTCTGTGTGTCAGCTGTGTGTACTACTTTGACTTTCAGTTACTCAATAACACTCTCTTGTCTCTCGCTCTATCTCCATCTGTCTATATCGACACACACGCACACACACAGACACGCAGTGTGTGTACACCTGGCCCACATCCCTGCGTCTCTCTCTGTCTGTTACGATCACCGCGGGGATTCAGGTGCTGTTGGGTCTCGTTCTCAATCACTCCACTATAGTGCTTTCTTCAGCGGCAGCACATGTCCATCCCTGTGTGTTTCCACGACTTCTTTAAATTATTCACATCGGGGCCATTACTGGGAACACTCGTCCCCCCCTTTACGATCTATCCCCCTCCCCTCCATCCCTGAAAACCCATCAGGATGAGACAGGTGGTCTGTGAGGACGGGAGGGGGGCACATTTCCTGGATTTTCACCACAGTGAAGTGAGAGTGCCTGAGTTCCTTTACAGTGGATCTACTCACTGAGATGAATCGCTCGCAGCAACATTTTTGGGGTGAATAATTGAAAGCTTCCCTGATGGGACAGAGTGCGCCGTTAATCTGTGTGATTTCAGGCTTTCATGGCGAAGTACAGATGACCAGGAGTCAACAGTGTTGGATTTAACAGAGCCTCGGTAGTGAGCTGCTCATCTGTGTTTGCATCCTCACTGCTGAAATGGATAATGAGTAAATGCAGAGCTGTTTCCACGGCTGCCAAATCTCTTTTTATATTACACTGATCTCACTGTGGGAGAGTCCTCTGAGCAAAATACTAGCCCTCCAGGAGTGATTTCAGGACATTTTATCACTCCTATTAGTCGACATCGTGTGTTCAAATTAATATTTGATTTAATCTAGGGAAAAATTACTCCTTATATTTTAAGTAGGAGACATCTTTGTGGCTGTCACTGGGGCTGAAAAATGAAGCCAATGCAGAAGTGAAAAAAAAAAACTGCAGTTCTTCTTACGGCCACTGGAGGCCGGCTTCAAGAGCGAGTCAATCCCCACAGACCCCCATGTTAAAATGCCCAACTTTACAGCTGAAATAAACATGTTTACAGACACGATGTAGGGCTGCCCCCGACTAAGAATTTTCCATCTTAAAAGACCCACCTGAAAAAAATGAATATCACTTTATGTCTACATTATTTGTGGAACATTTTCACAGCTTCACCTTGCACATTAGCCAATCAAGGCAGAAGTAGACTAGCATCTCTCATGTTCTGCGAAGTAAAATTATAGTTTTTGTCAGTTGAGTATGTCGGCTTTTTTAGGTAGGTTTTTTTTGTTATAGGTGGCTAAAAGTTTAACAGTTGAAGTGGCGTTTGCTCAGCGCTGTTTTATTTTATGTAGGCTACACGATGCAAGGGTTTTCTACCTGGAAGTTAGCGTAAACAAACATTATGATTTGATCTATCAACACATTCTCACTCTGACCTCGTCACATATCGACGTTTGGTCATGGACTTTCTACGTCCAGATACGACGTCAAAGGTACCCTGTGAAATTTTCACAGAAAATTTAATGTTGACATTCAGTCTCTTTCAAAATAAAAGCACTATGTGGTACAACAACGCGAATTGACTTTTTTTTTTTTCCTCTAACAACAAAAGCACGTGGTCAGGTTTAGGAACAAAGAACACAGTTTGGCTTTTGAATCTTACAGGATGCGAATATCGCTCTCTTGGGTTAGAGTCTGTGCTTGTTGGACCCATGCACCACCCCTTGCTTGCCTTACTTGGACTTTTGCCGCCTTAACTTTCGTTCTTGTCCTGCCACGTTTCCCCCTGACGCCTTGTTAAACTACAACGGTAACCGACCACGTATCATGCCAGAGTTAAAGGACGGCTTTTTCATCAGTGTCTGATGCCACAGGTCACTGCCTAATCACCACATTTTGACCACTTCGGAGTGAGACCAGTTTGGATCTATAGGTGCAGCCATTGCTGTTGCTTTTTCAGTGTGTCTTCATTTCATGACAGTTAATTGTAACGTTTTGGTCACCTAAACAAAGTCTTGTTCATTTGTTGCATTAATATATTTGGGTTTTTCCAGTAGGTATATTTTGTTTTAAAGGTTTTAAGCCTGTTTGGCTAGTGAAAATTAACGTGAACATTATCACAGTTAATGTTTGCTGTAAATGCACCATGCTAATCAAGCTAGTAGTTAGCGTAAGGTTTACCTCCACCCTTCTCCTCCAATATGGTCACCTCTGGCTCCAAAAATTCAAGATGGCGGCAGTCAAAATGCCAAACAAACCATTGTGTGACATCAGGGTGGCTCTGTCCATTATCTTATACAGGCTATGATCAGTATGATTACCTATAGAAACCAGATCTCTCAGACTCTGGTATATTTCTCAGAGGTATTTCCGTTAAAATAAACTCATATCATCTGTTTTCTCTGTTGTTTAAATAACTCTTTAGATGCAGCTGTCTGATTTTCAGCAGCCAGCTTCACAACAATGTGCTCGTCACGTCCAGCTCTCTCCATCACTCTGTCCTTCTTGTGTAAATCAGCTTAAGAATCCCAGTCGGTGAACTCTGGCCTCCTGCTGACAGTGCTGAGCCAGCAGCCAGGCTCCAGCCCACCACTCAGTTGCATACTGTATCTTTGTCATTTATCTAAATCCCAGAAATCAATTACAGCACGCTAAGGTGCCAGGGTGAGGGATTTGAGTTTTAATTTTCTCCTTGCTCCTCAGGGCGCTGGCACACGCCCCTCTGCTGGCATCCAGGCTTATGGATTAAGCAGAGGTAGACAATTCTCTGGCTTTACATATCTTGGATATTAGCAGTTGCACATTTAAGTGTTTATATTTCTCCATGTTACCTTTTTTAGATATGACCTCCTGTGGTTTGACCACCAAATGATGCAGATCCGTTAAGGATATTTCCTCTGCTCAGCCATTAACTCCATAAATTCAGATACTCTGGAAACCTTGTTAGAGGAAATTGGCCATTAAAGAAAAGTTTGTAAAGTTTGTAGTGTCACTCAGTCACTTTCTGTAGAGGTTAACATATGTTATTCAGGAGTCTGCGGTCATCAGGGGTCGTTAGCTTATGTCTGATTTGAGAGTGGGGGTGGGGTTGAGCTCATTCAGGAAATACAGCTTGTTTATGTTCCTGTTTTGTTACTGCATGGAGAAATGATACGAGCAGCAGGGAGGGAGGGGCTGTTTGGCTGCACTGAACACAAGGACAGGGCTACGATTTTTATGTGGGAACATCAAGGAACACCACTGACCACTGGGTGAGTTTCATGGCTTTGAAAACCAACGTTTAAGGTGGTTTTAGGACAGATTTACACATGGCCATAGACAGCATTGTTAAGCCAGGCAGGGGAAAGACAAATTCTCTCAAATTGTCAGAGAAGAAGCAATCGTCAAGATTTTGGTCTTAACCACTCTATTTCATCATAAACAACCAGGAATGGGGCTCAAAGTGCAAAATACTGGACTGCTCCTTTAATTGAACTCAACAGCTACTTTGTGACATGTTGGATTCCAGTGGAGTGAAGGAAGCAACAAAGAAGCTGGTGACGTCACAGCTCTACCCACAACTCCCATTCCCTCACGAGGGACCCAGCCCAAACTGACCCCAAAATAACCCAGGTAGGGCCACAAAGGGACCAAACACTACCCTCTTCAACAAGCTACACTGAAGTGAAATAACTGTGACACAAACAGAACCCGACACTCTCACCTCCCAGAGTGTTCGGTGAACAGCCGTGCCAAAAACAACAATCCAATCTACAGTTACACTCCAAGACAAACCACAACAGAGGCCACTATGTCTGCCACGGGACGGAGCAACAAAGGCCGATTTACTCCTAAAATATTTTTCTTTACTTATCACAAACTGGCTCAGAGTGTGTGATAATGAGGGGAGACAAGCCGAGTTAAAGAGCCAATAAATATCTTTTATCTGGAAGTTAACCTTTTAGTTTGCAGGCTTTTAATTTCATAGTAATTGCTGTAAAAGAAATATTAAACATTAACCAGGTGATACTGATGTTACAGGAAATGGTGGAAGTGTAATAAAGTTAATGCAGAGCAAAAAATGAGGATGCATGAGCAGAGGAGGTCAGTTGCATCACAGTCTTTGTGTGTATGTGTGCACTGTAGGCTGCAGATTGACAAAGCAATACAGAGACTGTCTGTGTTTCAGCATGTTTGCACTGTAGGTATTGTACAGTATCTACAAGAGAAGAATATGAGTGCGTGTATATGTAAAAACTGAAATTTCACACCCTGTGCTTTTCCCATTTTCTTCTCTCTTGTGGCAGCCGTCTACTGGTCAGACCCGGCGCTAAAAATAACTCCTCAGATCTCTTGCCTGCCTGTTTAGTTGCATTTTTTATCAGTTTGAAGTTGGCATATTTTTCTGACAGCCAATTTCAAAGATAGCATCTCAATTTCAAACGGGTGCGTGGCACCTCTTGAGATGGACCCCCGTTCGGTCGGGGTCACTCAGCAACCTGTGAAACAATTTCTGCTGACCAGCAGCAGCAGCAGTCGCTCGGTGGGATTTGCTATCTGGCTGTGATCATTCAGACGACTGAGGCCTTATCAGATGTCTGTGTGCATGTAACCTGTCCCACTTTCTCACTGTGCTTAAATGTCCACATCCTAAACAGCTTCTGTCAACACGCAGTCGACACCTCGGCAGAGCCGGGCATGGATTTCTGAGAAGCGATAAGACCAACTGTGTCTGCACTCTGTGGCCTCAATGCTGCTTTGTTATCTCCACATAAAGATAGCAATGGAATCCATTACCAAGTATGTGGAGGAAAAAAGGAGTGTAAAGCAGAGCCTGATTCCAGTGCATTAAAACCCTCTAAAGCCTAAACAGACAAAGAAACGCCTTGAGATAGCTTTATGTTTCTGTCAGCTCAGAGTTTATTTCCTCAGTCAGTATCAAGTGTTATACATCACATGATTCAGGGGAACCTTCCTTCTCTTTCTGGCCCAGTGTGAAGTTTCCATCGTTTATTTCCTTTGTCTGAGCGTACCATATTTTATATTTAAACATTTGGTGCTAACACACCTTTTCCTCAGTGAGTTACAGTCATTTATTCAGCCTGTTTTCATCCCCAGGTTTTCAGATACAGACGCTTTTCACTCCCCTCGGGGTTTGATTTCGACGCTAAAGGCACCCTTTGGAGTCTTTATGAGACTTGTACAAGTCAGGCTCTCAGCCAACTCCAGTTTAAACCCATCTGCAGCAATACTTGACACTGAGCGTGTGACGTGGTATAATCAGTGAGAAAGTCTGAGTAGAGCAGGATGTGAATGGGTCAAACAAAACAAGACTTTTATCCAGGAGACCACAGGTTTATTCTGTCTAATGTGGGATTTATACTTCAGCGTCAAATCAACGCATAGCCTGACGTGCACCTCCCCAGAACTGTAACTACACGTCACAGCGACGCAGTCCTCCTGTCTGTCTCTGTAAGCTGAAACCATTTCCCTCAGTGGAAACAAAGCTTTTATTTACTTTAATTTCACAGATAAGAAACAATAAATTGTGAAGATAATAAAGCCTCCACAGAAAAGCATTTTAAGTCTTGTGTGTGATTTATCCTGGCTTCATATGAGCAGAGGAAATCTCTGCTAGCTGCTAGGCTAATTTATACAATGTAAAATGCCATAGGCTTGTGCTAATAACGTTAGCATGTTGTATTTGTTTGGAAAACGTGTTTAGTATAAGACAGTTGTTTTGTCAGTGAACCTTGTGAGCTGTATCGGAGCCAAATTTTGTAAGTTATCTTTGTTTAATGTTGCTGTTGTCCCTGGCTTTATGAGTAGAGGAAAGTCTGCTAGCAGCTATGCTAATTTATACAATGTAAAATGCCATAGGCTTGTGCTAAAAACATTAGCATGTTGTATTTTTGGGAAAAATGTGTCCAGATAAAGACAAGTGTTTGTCTGTGAATGCTGCGAGTTATAGTGAAGCGCATCTCGCATGGAAATTCTGACCAATCAAGAGCAGCTTTCTCGCGCAAACCTTGCCTTACAAACTTGAGAACCTCTTGGTTAAGACACAATTAATAAAGCTAAAGCTCATCTCTATCATAAACGGTTCCAAAGTTATCTAGTGTTTTGTAGAACATGTCTAGCGTAGCTTAAATGCTACACCCAGTTTAAAAATTCTAAAAAAGGGTCAGTTCACCCCCAAATCAAATACACATATTTATTTGGGGTGAACTGTCCCTTTAACGTCTCCTTCTTAATTTCTAATGAGACATATTGAATGTTGTGCCTGAACCAGTAACAAGAAGCTCAGTCGAATCAGTCCTGGCATTTTGTGGGAGAATATGACTAAGCGATAGGAAAACCCTGACAGCCATGCAGAGAGGACAGAGTGAGGGGGGGTGGAGGTTTGTCATTGTACGTGCCTGTTGAAGCACAGTGCAGCAGGAGGGTCAGGTTTCAGTCTCGCGCTCGGTCTTTGCAAAGCTCAAATGCTCTCAGAAGAATGGACCGAGGATTTGAAATGTTGGTGAACTGTAAAGGACCCTCCTGTCTCTCTGTCTGTCTCTGTCCCACACCGATTTCCTCAGACGCACGCACACGCCCTCCGCTTCCCTCTCCCCTTTAGAAATTCTAAACCTCCTTTCAGCTCCGTTTTGTGAGCGGAGGTCATGGTCGAGCTGCCAGCCTGGGAACAGTGGCAGCCAGTATGGGAGCAGGAGCTGGAAATCACAGGAATAGTAAACAGAGTGTGTCAACAGAGAAGGATGGGAGAGTGCGTTTCCGTTTGGCATCGCCAGCCCGGTGTAAAAGCACGGCTGAGATGATATGATGACTTAATGCATTCTCAAGTACCTGACTTTTACGCCAGGCTATTGTGGGGCTGATAGCGTGCGAGCAGGGAAATGCTAACAAGGTGCTTGAATGCCACATGATGGCCTTTTAAGCAGAACCACTTGGTGCCTGAAAGAATGTTTTTCGGGACATTTTCCCGGCTGCTGAGGTGTGAAATGGAGTGAATGCTGTACAGATATATCCCAACTGATACAGTGCGACTGCTCATTATAACACTTTCACATTTTGGTCCTCTGCGCAGCCATGTCAATAATCAATTTAATAGTTTGACTTTTTGGAAATTTAGCTTCTTTGCTGTCATGCAGAGATTTGTGATTAGATTGATACCACTCTCGCTGTGTGTGTTGATTTTAAGCTACCAAATGCATGCAATTTGCAAACTTAGGGCGCATTCACACCAGGATAGTCCGGGGGACTCGATTCGATTGGGCGGGGAATGCAGAAAAATTTCACACCTTCATTTGGTTCGGTTCACTTTCACACTGCACTTTTTAAAGCGGACCAAACCACCTGGACAACGTCACGCAGTTACAGCAGCTGCTCATTTGGGGGCGGTATTGCTCAAAACGACCACTGACCAGGAAGAAAAAAAAGCACAAGGAAGAAGAAAACCAGGAGAAGAAAATAGCAGCTGGAGTCTGAGAAAAAATCACTTCATTCACTGGGCCGACTGCCGGCAACTTTTAAGGTGGAACGTTAACTTGTAATGTTACTCAATGCATGAGTTGATGACGTGAATCCATCAGCACACCTTAAATTTCACTGTGACAACTTTGACCATCACTTTAGTTTTTATATGACAGACACTTTTAGTAATGAGTGGATCTTCAAGTGTTTAAATATATTAATTTCGACCAGATTATGTGAACTGCATATATTCTAATCCTCACTCTGAGGGAAAAAAAAGAAAGCATCGTGGAGCGTTGTTCCTGTGGGCTACAGCAACACTAAACCCCTGAGCTTGCCTGAGAAGGACTAAATACACAAAGCTGCTATTTTGAAATATCCCATGGAGAGAGACTCTCACTGCAGCCTGTTGTATTTTGTTCTGTAAATGTGGGCGTGCAGCCTCGTTCTGTGGACGATAAACCAGGTGCAGACTGATAAAGGAGGAAATACAGTGAGTGCTGGACGGAGCAGTGAGTGACAACAACCCCGCCCACATTTAAGAGGACTGTTTGCTGGTGGAAACTCTAGGGTCTAGGTACCATGTCTGAAGGGTTACTGCTGGTTCCAAAGGTACCACACCTGAAAGTGTTTGGTGGAAACGGGGCTTTAGCTCGTTTATGCATCGGGCTGGCTCTGCCTACGAGCACCTTCCCATCTTCTTTGTTTAATCCTAAGAGTGGTATCAATCTTTTCATCTAACTCTTGGTGAGAAAGCGAGTAAAAGTATTTTCCAACATGTTAAAATATTACTTCAGTTTGTCTGTTGAGTCAGCTATCTAAGAACAATATCCATTTTTCGTCCATTTTACATTCTGTGTGTCTTCGCAAGTCAGAAACTGTATAGACGACTCACATTTGTGCCACATTATTACCAAGCGTAAGTTATATTAATATATGTAAAACTTTATCATATTAGATGTTAAAGAAGTTTGTTGAGTTAGATGTGTATCATTAAGGCTCAGCGGTGTTTGTGAGACACCCTCTGTGCGCTCCATCCCACACATTTCCTTTGTGACCTTGCCTTTTTAGTGATCAGTCTCTGTTAGTTTTTATCTTTTCCGTCTCCTCTTCTTTTATCTCCATCCAAGGCCAGCTTCTCTGTGTTGTAGGTGAGCAGATGAAAGAGTAAAGACGGGGGCTTCCCAGGGGGGTTTATGTTTAGGTCAGTGCTTTACACCACTTTTGAATTTCACTTTATTGCCGAGGAAAAGCGAGAATGTGCTAAAGCTGCATTCTGCAGGAGCCTCTGTGAGATCTCCAAATTTATTGTTGCACTGTCACTATATACAGTGTGAGGCTCCTCCGGGCGACGGCAGCCCTATGATGGATCTCTGAAGGATCTGAGAGTGTGACAGCGTTGTGTTTATGGGTGGCCTCTTCTGTGCTGCAGGGCCCCGGCGGAGCTGAGGAGGTGCTGTCTTCCGACCCGTCCCAGACACAGCAGCCCAGAGTCCAGCACAGCTTCGTCCAGGAACATTTCCAGGCACAGTACAAGTGAGTCTACTTTCTCAACATAAACACACACACATCTGCCACAAATCTAATCCACAAATGCATCCATGACCAATCAAAGGGCCTCTTGTGTCTGTGTGACCAGTGAGACTGTTCACTGATCCCATGAGAGGCTGACTACCTCTAATTATTAACCATTTGTCCCCAGTAAGCTTGATGAGTCTGACAAAGTTTGCATTTCTCTGCATGTTGAAGCTGTGTGCATGGAGCTGTAGAACTAGTAATACTCTGTTAATAAAGAGTTTGGAGGGTGGTGTCACTGAAGCCAAAAACACCAAAGCAGAGATGTTAAAAAAGATCAAATGATGTCTTTGTCTGCTCTAATGTAAGCTGCACATGTTAAGTTGCCCGACTGACTATTACCACTGACTGCCCATTGTTCCGACAGTCCATTATTCTGACACCCCAGTGGTCTGAAAACTGTTCCACTGAACCAAAAGCCCATTTGTCCGACAGCCTGGTATCCCAAAAACAAATGTGCACTGCTCTAAAGCGCTGTTTCTTTGAAAATATGCTGCACACGCTCCCAAACAGAAGCACCCCAAATTAATAAGTCAGAACCTTCCAGTCTTTGAGATGTGGTCACATGAAGGATTGTGCATCGTAAAACCAGTTCCAAATTAGCACTGGTCCCAAAATTCAGATTCTTAAGTAAGTAGGTAAGTAAAATTGATTTGTACAGTGCTTTTGGCAGACAAAGGTCACAAAGTGCTTCATAAGGGCATTATACAACAAGAGAGAAAACACAGGAGACAAAGTGACTACGTTAGCCACTTAGTTAAAAGTACACAACTAGCAAAACTATTTGCACAGTAAAAAAAATAGTTAACTATACACAACAACAGTACACAAAATATGAATAAAATACAGATCTGGTGAACACAAGTTACCCAAACGCCTGTCTGAACAGGTGCGTCTTCAGCTGGCTTTTAAAAGAAACCAGAGAGTCAGCAGCCCGTCAGGGAGCAGGCAAAGCCAGGGGCGTAAATATAGACAATGCAGGCAGTGTGGTTGCACCGGGGCCCGTGGTGGGGGCCCGTTCTCCACCCAACAATGTGTTGGAATCCATAGTGGTGCCTGTGGCAAAAGTCAGGTCTCCAAAAGTCTTTGAATGACTATCGCCATGTGGTCTTGACATCCCTCGTTATGAAGACATTTGATGCATGTTTGCTTTTAACTGTATTCAGCCACATGTCTTAACTCACAGACGTTTATCTCATTTTAATTTTAATCTTAGCATCGTGTGTTGGCTTGTTGACTGTTTAACAAACAGGTCTCAGAGGGTCCGGGTTGACAGGACACTGTCCAGTACCTGTCTTTCTTCTACTGGATCCCCTCAGGGATGTGTTCTTTCTCCTCTTTTATTTTGTTTGTACACAAATAAAAGTCAGAGTAATCAGGCATCAAGATTTGTCCTTAAGTATGCGGACGACTCTGCTATTGTAAGCCTTCTTCATGGATCAGAATATGATCATGGCCCAGCACTGGATGAATTTGTTAATTGGTGTGACCAGTCTTTCCTCCACATCAATGTGTCTAAGACCAGTGAGATGTTTATCGATTTTCGGAGGAGGCCCTGCCTTCCTGCTCCTTGTGTAATCAAGGGGGGAGCCGGTGGCAGCAGTGCAGCAGTATAAGTATTTGGACCTTGTCTTAGATGACAAGTTAAATTTTGACATCAACACTTGGCAGCATCTGTAAGAAGGCAAACCAACGCCTATTGTTTGTAAGGAAGCTAAGGAGTTTTCAACAGGACAATCATCGGTAATTTGAGCCTTAAAAACAGGAACAAGTTGGAACAAGTGGCCAAGTTGTGCTGTAAGATTAGACTCTTATAAACCCCTGGCATCTGTATGAAGAGAGGGTCACCTCTAAAGCTCGGTCTGTTGTCTCACACTCTCAACATCCCCTCCATGTTGAGTTTCAGATGCTTCCATCAGGGCAGAGGTTTAGCCTCCCTAAATGTAGTTCTGAGTGTTACAGCTCGTCCTTTGCTCCGTCTGCTATCGCTTATATTAACCAGCGGTGACGACTAATTGTCCATGATTTATCCCTGACAGTGTGTGATACTGGATTCTCTGTGTTATGTGCTGTACTGTATGTTTTGTTCTATTTATGACTACTGTCTGTATCTCAAATTGCCCCCAAGGGACCTTAAAGTTTTACCTTACCTTACTCATGACCATAGGTGAGGGTTGGGTCGTAGATGGACCAGTAAATTGAAAGCTTCGCCTTCTGGCTCAGCTCCCTCTTCACCACAACGGTCCATTGTCCTGATCCTTACTTTAACATTACTTACATTAGGACCCAGCACCCAGTCTTCAAAGTTTTGAGCACATGGCATCTTATTTTTACTAGTATCTACACAGATATCAACATATACCGTATCATTAGGGTCATGTGACTTTTGTTTGCTGTACAAAGCTCTGCTGTTGTCATGTGGTCTAAATGTCAAACTGCCCTGCAAGAGAAAGGTCACAGCTTGAACAGCCACTGCAAACACATCTGTCTGAAACAGTCCTGTGTTTTGTCACACACGCACACACACACACACACACACACACACACACACACACACACACACGCGCACACACACACGGTGTTGCTGTGGAGGAGTGACTGAAATATAATTGTATAACACCTGCGTAGACACACGTCCACACATCGCACAGCCCACCGTGCTTATGTGGTATTTCAGGCTTCATTGATCAGATTAAAATGTAATTGCTAGATACAGCTGATGTAATGGAGATGTCATTATGTCTTTTACACAGACGTCCTCAGAGACACGGATGCCTGGCGAGAAGCACAGTAAATCTGCACAGCCTCTGCAGTAATTACCAAGCAGGCAGGAGTAGTAATACTAAAAGGTCTGATGAAAAACTGCCCCGGTGCCCTGCGCTATGACTGAATCCCTTTGGTACAACTGCTTATTTAGAGAGCTTACCTTTTTGTGCTGTGTGAAATACAGTAATTGGGGTTGTTAGTGGTTCCACTGGTCAAGTGTTTTCACCATTATAACAGCCTGTGAATTTGTCTGGTGTATTTTGGATCAAATATGTTTTTCTTTACTAAACTGGTTACTGTTGGCAACTGGTGATGTGTAGTAAAAAAAAAAAAAAGCTTTTCATCACACTCAACAGTTCTGATGCAGCTGGATGTCCTCATGACTCCCATCCATCAGTCATCCAGGAGATAAAGAGGCAGTCGGTTTTTTACATGGTATGTACATCTGTCAGCTGTGGCCCACTGGGAGCCGTTCACACGTCGAGTTTAACTGGCCGACTCATCTATCTGCCATTTTCAACCTTTGTTCTCGTCTAAGAAAACATTAGGACGTTTGCAGAGCAGATTTGTTGCAGTCATGGTCACGTATAAAAAACATTACACTTCAGTCTACGGCTGCCCCCGACTAAGAGTTTTCCTAGTCGACCAACAGTCCTCATCAGGGTCCATCAGTGGACTAGTGTCCCTCATGTTTGTGATATGAAGGTACTTATTAAATGATATATTTTGGTGCAGAGCCAAGGACGAGATCAGCTGCCATATAAAAGGGATGATAAATGATTGTTATTGCCATGTTAATGCCATTTTCATTATTTATGAAGTGGTGGCAATACATACGTTATACTGCTAGAGGCTGATGCTGTCATGTTATATGTCACGCTTCTTTTGATTCCATGATACCGGCATGCAATCATGCATATAATCACACACTGGAGTGACATGATGCTGCCATCATTTTGTTCTGTGTAAAAATACAAAGGCAGCATAAAGAGGAGACTTTGTAGCGGCCCTACAGTGCGATCTCTGTGTAAAAAGAACTTCTGAGTGGTGATTGCTTAGCTCACTGATGTACATGAGAGATGATACTGGCGACTAGTTTGCTAGTTTCCGTAACGCTCACAAGTTAGTGACAAAACCTTACTTTAAATAAGTATTTTCTGTCAGTGTAAAATCATCTTTGATAAGTTAGTTAGCCGTACTGTGTGTCGGCTTCTTTGTATCAAACAGGGCTTTAACTTTGGTGTCTTCATCTCCCTGTTGACATTTATTTTGCCAGCACCAGGTGGTGATTGCTTTGTGACTTTACCCCTTACACAGCTTCCTGTTTGTGGATGTTAATTTACCCATATTACACAAACTCTGTGAAAAAGTTTGAAGTTTCACAGCGCTGTACAGGGTCCAAAAACTGGAGAAACAATCTCACACAGTCCCAAAAGCAAAACTCACCGTCTTGCTCATCGTTTGGTTCTGACTCACACAAACCTACACCGTATGTGCGCTGCAGGTGTAGCCAGTAAAAAGATACATTTCACAGCAGGGATGTCACAAGGACCGATGCTTCGGTACCAAGTCGATGCCAAAATTCTGAGGACGTGACAGTATTGTTTTTCTCCAGTACCGCAGATGCAATACTTCCGAACCTGAAAGGGCAGCGTGTACACCTACAAGTGTTCTAGTCTGCTGTTAAATGCCAAAGGAGGAAGAAGAACACCCACCAGCACGAACAACAACACCGAAAGCTACAGCGACAACTCTCAAAGTGTTTTTTCCTGGGTCAGCATATTTTGTTAATTCTTTGCAATGGGAGAGCTGCGTATTTACTCTGCTACATTGGCAGCAGCGTGAAGAGGCGCTGAGCGTCTATTTTGCAGTGAGTGCTGCGTGTTAAGCTTTTTTTTTTTCCGGTCGCCAAGACTTGCAAAATGTTCAACTTCTGATAAAACGCTGCACGGCCATCCAATCACAGTGAAAGACGGGCATGACAACCAGCCTGCGACAAAGACCAACCATCACATCTTACATGTAAAAGTGCTGAAAAACAACAACAATGGAGGAAAAATGTGTAATATACTGTAGGCTATGTATTACTATATGTTTCCTTGCCCACAAAATGTCATGAACCCTCATAGACTATTGCTTTGAGTTTGAGGGGGATCATCAGGGATTGAGAGCACTTAAATTAATTTAAAGTTTTCTCTAATAAAGGAGTTTATATTTAAGTACATGGGATTTTTTGTTTTGTTTTTGCTTTCTTAAATAGTATTAAATTGGGTTTTGAGAATCGTGGAATTTCAGTGATATTGGTATCGACAACTAAAGTTTTGGTATCCTGACATACCTCTAACGTGGTGCATCCACTCAATGAACTGCATCCATTACTTCTTCAGAGTGGCCAAAATACAAGATCAGTTGCACAGCTAGGTCACAATGATGTTTATTAGTTTTGCCACTCAGATACAAAGAGGTATTACAGTGTCCCTGTGAAAGCTTGGAGGACGAAGTATCAACTGCAGCTTTTAATTTTGTCATACATCATCTTCCCATTTTAGCAACAACCTTGTTTTTTATTCTTTGAGCACAAGATTAAGTTTTTGTCAAAAAATATTTGGCAACAGGGTGTTTTATCAATACTGTCAGGGCATGACTCAGGAAAGTGAACAAACAAATCTTTTTGAAGTTCTTTTTGAACTTTTTGAAATGTCTAGTATGTGATGGATCAGCCTGTCAAACTTGCGATGCTCATGGATCCCCTGACTTTTCCTTGAGTCCCAGGTATTTTGTTGGACGGGCAGCACGAGCTGTCAAATGTGTGTCATGGATGTGGTCTGAACCCAATAGCAGCACCAAAGACAGATGGACAGTTTATGATAGTCTTTAGTCAGTGTGTTGGCACGGGACCTTCCAAAACACAGGTTCAGTCCAAAGTGCTTGGTGTGGCACACCAAAGTACATTTAGGTGAGTCAGTGGCGTCTGCTGGATGCAAACACTTCAAATGTGTGCAGCAGTATCGTGAGGAGTAGACAATGGCGATGTCTGACGAGCAGGGACTCCGGAACCAGGAATACACATGGGAGAAGCCAACACGCCTGTGTGCAGCCAACTGTAGGCAGCGAGGGTCTTGACAACGGCAATGACAAGTGGATCCTTTGGCGCACACAATGGCAGAATGTGCAGCCACATGGTGAGGTAATCCACAGCACAGGAAATCACAGGCAGCAGAACAGGTAAACTCACCATGGAGAGCTGGGTGACGGTCTCTCCAAACAGCCACAGGGAACAGGTGAACAGAGACCAGGTTGAGAAGCTGAGCTCTTGGTTGGGGGCAGAGGGCTGAGTGCTTTACCAGGGAGCAGGCGAAACAGGAGAGTCGGGGACAGGCGAGGTCTGCAACAAAGAAGCAGTCTGAGAATTAAAGCTGCAAAGTCTTGCATGAGCATGACAAAGGACAGTCTAGCAAGGAGAGTCTGTGAAGCAGGAGTCTTTATAGTAGCAGGAGGTAACGATCCACAGGTGAGGGGCGTTAGCTTGATGAGATGGGTGTGGTGGTCTGGCAGGAGTGGGAGATATGTGGACAGGTGATAGGCTGGCAGGTAGGTGTTGTGGAGAGGGGGCGTTAGTGTCGAAATTTACTGGGTCAATTAAGAGATTGGCATGTACGGCAGGTAAATAGTGCCCACTGTGACTAGTGTATGTACTGTAATAGAGTGTCACGGAGAAACTGACACCATATTTTGAAAAAGCATCAGAACTTGAAATGTCTGATACGTTCACACCTATTAACAAAAAACACAAAATATAAAAATGCCAAAATATACTGGAGTGGGGCTTCAGGATGTAGAGGCTGCTCCCTCTTGGCTGCACCATCCTATCAGCTATAATGCGTTACTATCTTTCTTTCTCACCCGTGTGGGTGCCAATCTCTAATCACTTCTTACTTCACCCTCACCAGTCAGCTGTATCGTCTGTATCCGGCTCCTGATGTTAAAGTACAACACCATCTGGACTCCATACCGCTGACCACACTGCCCGAGTGTCAAGGTTTTAGGTCCAACACCAGAATCTGATCTATCTTTGATTAATACTAAAAGTAGCCCCTCCAGACTGAGCTGCTGATATCATGTTTGTCGGTACCATCCTCCATCTGCCAATTCCTCTGAAAATTGGCAGCTGTGTGTGACTGCCAGTAATACATCTGTCAGAGCGCATCTCTTAATTGCTACCCTCACTGTCAAATGTTTCAGCTGTGACACCTTGGGTGTGTCTAGACAGGAAGCAGCAGTCTTTGCAGCCTGGCAGGCAAAATTTGTTCCTCTCACCCACTCAAATACTGAGCTAGCCAGAGAGAGTGAGTGAGGTGCTACAGAGGGAATATATACATGACTGGGTTGGCTCAGCACAAACTTTACAGAGTAACTCGAACTTATACAGTAAGTGTACAGTCTGAGTCTATTTTAACAAAGCAAAGAACCATGCATCACAAGGCTGCGAGGTTTTAAACAGAGATGAATGCTCTTCGAATGCATTATCACTGCTGGAAGTGGACTTTGAACAAATACTTCCTGACTCCCGTCCCTCTCTTCTCCTGTGAGCTCCGAGGCCCCACCACCGCCTGTGTAACACTTCACAATGCAGTGTCCGATGTGATACAACATCCAGAGTTGATGGAGCGGAGAATTATCCTTGTAATAGCACGGTTTGTCACTATGCAATCATCACGGCCATGATACGTGTTCAAACACGTTAAATCACTGTCCAGGCCGAGCCGAGAGTCATTTGATCTTAATTTATGTTATCTGTTGTCGCATGCTGGAGCTGATCACAGTCAGAGCTGTCGTTTCCAGTACAGTATAAAACACAACTCTCACCTCTGTTGTATAAATCTATTGCCCCCCGCCCCCTCTGATCAAGAAGTAAATCTTAAATTAGATCAAAGACTGTGATCTGTGTCTATACGCGGGTGAGTCACAGGCTGCGGTCGGTGGAGACTGCAATGAAAATGTCTGTCTGTCAAGCATTGTTCATTACAGTGAAGCCGAGTGACGGGCAGCCGAGCGTTTCAGATTACAGACGTGGTGCAGTTTCAGCGCAGCTCGTCTTACTGCGATTCTCTGAGAGACCCTCACATCTCCGAATCAGGCGGACCGCGGGACCTTTTGTTTTGATCGCAGCTCCTGATTGATTTGTTATGATCTGAAGGATTAGGTAACTGGTACTTACAGGCCCAGTAGTGTGACTCACCAGATGTAGACTGTGGCTATGAACCCTCCCTACGACCAGGCTATTCAAACTGGCATTCCCATCCTCTTCTGCGACCTGCTTTTTAGTTTTCAAAATTTCCTTTGCTACGGGAAAAAGCAACAACAACCTCTGAGCAGTTTTGACGAAGTTCTGGATCTTACCTGCTTTGTTCTTTCAGCAAATTGTCGTAAAGATCTACCACAAATAAATCAATGTCTGAACTCAGCTTGGAAAAGCCCAGAATCCGTCTCGCAGGACTCTTATGCTCGACATTGATCCGTTTTCTGGCACGGCCAGTCTGAGTTAATGTGCCACATCTTTTTATCCTGGCAGCAGGCAGCTGACAGCATGTGCCAGTGATGTGCCGATACGTTTCTCTTCACACGAGCCTCTATGATATCCCCCTTACTCTAAAAATGTCATGTAATGTAAAGAAATGTGAAATGTTAATGAGATACACAAACATGAAAATGACCTGGAAGAAGTGCTTAAAAATTATAATTCTGTACTATAATATTAAATATGTAGAAATGAAACTTATAAATTATATAATTATTTTTACTCAGTGCATGAGTTGATGACGTGAATCCATCAGCACACCTTAAATTTCACTGTGACAACTTTGACCATCACTTTAGTTTTTATATGACACACACTTTTAGTAATGAGTGGATCTTCAAGTGTTTATAGATTAATTTCAACCATATTATATGAACTGCATATATTCTTATCATCACTCTGAGAAAAAAAAAAGCGTCGCAGAGTGTTGTTCCTGTGGGCTCCAGCAACACTAAACCCCTGAGCTTGCCTGAGAAGGACTAAATGCACAAAGCTGCTATTTTGAAATATCCCATGGAGAGAGACTCACTGCAGCCTGTTGTATTTTGATCTGAAAATGTGGGCGTGCAGCCTCGTTCTGTGGACGATAAACCAGGTGCAGACTGATAAAGGAGGAAATACAGTGAGTGCTGGACGGAGCAGTGAGTGACAACAGCCCCGCCCACATTTAAGAGGACTGTTTGTGGTGGAAACACTAGGGTCTAGGTACCATGTCTGAAGGGTTACTGTTGGTTCTAAAGGTACCATACCAAAAGGCTTTCGTAGAAATCAAGCTTAAGAGCACTGTCGCTGCATCCTGGGCTTAGCACCGCCCAAGACAGTTGTGATTGGTTTAAAGAACTTCAAACAATCATGAGCAGAATGATAATATTCGCTATCATACCTTCCTCTAGTGCTGACACGGCACTGTGGAGATAGGTCTGGCTGCACGAGACCACAGGCCCATCAATGGGTCTGTTTATGATGTGTGCGTTATAATTTCAATTAGTGAATTATGAGGCTCACATTAAGGTTTATGCCTTTTCCATTTCAGAGCATTAATGTGGTGAATAAACCAGCGTTCATCCCCCAACAGAGGATAGCTGCCAGGCTTAGTGAGAAGAATTAGCTACCAGTCTATTTAATTTGAACCTATTGAGACTTTTTGTTTTTTTAATTGCCTCTCTTAGGAAAGAAAATCAATTAGATAAAGATACCTGCGTTACTCTGGAAACTCCAAAGCTCTAGCAGTGTGTGTGGGGCAAAGCATCGAGCCCAGAGTCTCTTCAGCATGGCTGCATCCCAGACGGGGGGGGGGGGGTACATACCTCTCAACCTCTGCACGCTTCCTCCATTAGAGCATCACCAGAATATCACCTCTTCCTTTGCTCCTTTTCTCTTTTTAAGTGTTTTAGAGCAGTGCGGGGCACATCTATGTTTTAGTGGAGGCTGAGTGTGATTTGTATGCATGGAGTGCAGTTACCCTCACTGTTTCCTGGCGAGAATAAGACATCCGTAGGGCAGCCATTCTGCTCTGCCAAGAGGGAGAGATCCACTAAGAGCCAGTGTCAGCTGGGCTTGCTTGAATAGAGCTTTATTCACTCCTCCCTTTCCTCCCCCGCGGGGTCTGTCAGGTGCCTTCCTATAAGGAAAACACATTTGAACAGTTCATCTATGACTTAATTTCCCATGGTAGGATGTTGTGTAAAGGCCGTGAAAGTTCAACACACATAAGCTTGGAGAGTCATGAGAATTAGGTACGGTTTACGACATCAGAAAGCAATTTGGCATTTGAAATGAATCAATTAATTTCCTTGGTTTAATGTAAATACAGCCCCTATGTGTTCATCAAGGTGTAGAAAACAGGATTTTTCTTTATGAGAGATTTAAGTCTCCCCGAGTGCTCACACTCTGTGTACTTTATTGCAGCTGGGTTATGTTTCACACAAGTCTATTATCAATTTATGTGCAGCACAGTGCTTTCCATACACTGTCACAAACCTGTCATTGATAAAGTTATTTCACCGCACATGGTTGCAGATTTATTTCCATCATGCTGATAATAAAAGAATGAAATGAAAAAGTAATTCAGAATAACGACACTACCATGGTACACTGTAATTACAGCATGAAAATGAAGATATGCCTCTAAATCTGCCTATCCAAGTTCAGTTATATAGTAGTAAAGGTGCAGTGTGTAAGATTTACAGGGATGTAGTGGCATTTAGTGGTGAGGACTGTAGGTTTTAACCAGCTGAAAATTCTCTTATTAGAATTCCCTCAGTGTTGATAGTTTGGGAGATTTTTACCAGGAGCAGAATTATCCACAGAGCTCACCTCCTCTACAAAACAAACAGACCAGGTGATTTTAACCAATAAAAACACGGAACAAAGCAGTTTCATATCACAAATCAGTGTTTTTCAAATGCTGTTTGGCATGTCAGAGTGGGCTATTAGCCTAGCACCTGCTAATGTGTTCTCAACATTTTTCTCTGGTAACTTAAGATCCAGATGCTCAGAGGGTTTTAACCAGGAGCTGAATTATCCACAGAGGCCTCTTCCTCTCTAAAAAAAACCCAACAAGGTGATTTCTACTGTAAAAATGAATAAAGCAGTTTCATATCACAAATTGGTGTTTTTCCAATGTTGTTGGAGCAGGCCATTAGCCTAGCACCTGCTAATGTGTGCTCACCATTTTTCTAGCTATTTTTTTAGCTGTTTATATATTAGCTAAGTCTAAGCTAAGTCTTAGCTAACTGTTTCAACTGTTTTTTGCATCACTTTTAGCTAACTGTTTAACTGTTCGTCCATTACTCTAAGCTAACAATTTTAAGTGTTTATCCATTATTTCTCGCAAACTATTTTAACTGCGTGTTATTACTTTCAGGTATCTACATAACTGTTAATCCATTACTCTTAGCAAACTATTTCAACTGTTTATCTGTTAGCCAACTTTTAGCGAACTGACATTTACTGTAGCTAACTATTTAATCTATTTATAGCTAAACTATTGCAACCATTACCTAGTATTTTACTTATCACTTTAAGCTCACTATTTTAACCATTTATCCATTAGCCCAATTTTAGCTCACTACTTTAAACAGTGATCTGTTAGCCTGCTTTTTGCTAACAGTTTCAACTGTTTATTAATTTAAGCTAACTGTTTATCCATTACTCTTAGCTAACTATGTTAAGTACTGATCAGTTAGTCTTCTTTTAGCTAACAATTTCAACTGCGTATTACTTTTAGCTAACTGTTTATCCATTACTCTTAGCTAACTACTTTAAATACTGTTTTATTAGCCTACTTTTAGCTAACAAATTCAACTGTTTTTATTCATTAGCCCACTCTTAGCTAACTTTGTCACCTGTTAATCCATTACTTGTACCTGTTTCAATTGTTTTGTCATTACTTTTAGTAAGTTATTTTAACTGTATTTCCACTTTTTTTCAACAAATCATACATAATTTCTGAGAGCAGGTTTTTTTTTTAAATTAGTGAAGTTTCTCCGTAATGTTCCCACATACCTCCTGGCAGCTGCAGAAGTACCCACTGGGTAAATACCTCTGTTTGGGAATAACTGGTTCAGATGAAGATGACAAGTAGAGTGCTTTATTTTCATTTCAATTTTAATTTTAATTTTAATTTTAATGCTATATTTGGTGTCTGACTGGTTGATGTCAAATCCACTTGTGTAAAGTATTTTTGGTCTGCACAAACCGAAGCTGCTAATTCAAGTAACCAAAGTACCTATTTAAGATTAATTTAATTATTGTGTATTTACAGAAAGTCGTATCCAGGAAATCCTGCACAGATTAGCTCTAAATACTGGACAAAAGATTTAATTCAATTGCAGGACAGTTTACAAAATCACTTCCAGCAATCAGTCCATTAACTTCAGCGGGCTCTCTGACTCATTGTTCAGACAATTAGCTAACCTGAATAAGTTCCTCCTGTGAAACTGAGTGGGATTCATTAAAAGATTCATGAACAAAAGGGACTGAATGGAAAACTGTTGGAACAGGAAAAACCCTGCCGTACACATGTGGACGTTTCCTTTTTCAGTGATCTGTGTCCTGTGCATTAGGATGCAGAGGAAGAGAGGCCATCACTTAGGAAAGCTCCCTACGTTTCTCTACTCGGGATCCCGTAATGGCATCACATAAGCGTTAGTAGCACTGGTGAGAGTGATGCAACAAGATGGAAACCGCTTCTGCTGGTTCCCCTTTATAGCCCCCATCACCCCTGGGGGCTTCTTTTACTACTTAGCCCCCACCCCCTCCCCACTCCGACTCCTTGTCTCTCTCATTCTCACCAGTTACATCACTCATCTTTTCCGTTCTCACAATCAGATCAAGAGTTTCTGTATGGAACACCATGTTCATTTTGACCGTGTTGTGAGCTTGTGTAACGAGATTAAGCCATCTCCTCTCCTGCCAGACTTAATCAGGAGGACTTCGAGATTAGTTTGGAGGTCGTTGGTTTGTCAAGACTAATGTAACCGTGTGCTTTCTTCCCCTCAGATCTTCCCTGACATGCCCCCACTGTATGAAACAGAGCAACACCTTTGACCCCTTCCTCTGCATCTCACTGCCCATTCCTCTTCGACAGACCAGGTGAGCACTGCTGATTTTAATACAGGCTTTGTCAATCATCTGAAGGTCGTAGTTTAACCTGTGTCTGCTCTCTAAAACAATACTAACGTGAGGTGAATAAATGTCAGTGTTTTCTGTGATGGTGATAAAGTCCAGCCGTCAAACTTAAAGGAATAGTTTCACATTTTATTCCCTTTCTTTGCGGGTTGTGCGATAGGGCTGCTACAAAGTCCCTTCTTTATGCCACCCGTTTTATTTTAGTCAGACTCTAGTGTGACATACCTGTTATTGCAGCTTGCAAATAAGTTCAAAAATAGCCGCCATAACGGGAGACCTGATGAACTCACTGTCTTTGGTTTAGTGTTACTCACTGTTTGATGATCCAGGTGCTTCAGGTGGTTCAAGAGTTGACTGATTTGCAGGATGGAGAGTTGCAGGATGACGCTAACAGATTGTCTTGACTGTTATGTTCAAAAAAATTAACACAAAATCCCCAAACAAACATTCCCAAAATAAACAGGCCTTTACAAAAACAAAGCTCAAATCAATTGGATATGAAACGACTTCATCAAACAATAACAACTAAGATTAACCAAAAACACGGTGGTTAAAGACTGTAACCCCGTGGCGTCCTCCACGCTCCACACTCACTTCAGCACACCGGCCTTAAGTTAAAGGTTCCTGAAATGCCAGGTCAGGTGGTGCATTAGAGTGATTCAAAAAATATTAGGACACAAGGACTTTCTAGAAATGGCTCTAGCACAATCATTTACCAACCCTGTTATATGGCGGCTGATCTTATCCTCTGCTCAGAGGGTAAGGAGCTCCCAGCCCCCAGTTTTAGCAATTTGCAGACATTTTTGGCCGCTGTTCTTCTTCTGTGAGTTAGCTGCTAACTGCTATCAGCTACTTTTAAAATCTCACGGCGGTGGGTCACACCGCTAACACGTCGTTGAAATGTCACACCTGTGCCACCCATGATCCCGTCCTGCCATCTGTCCCTTTCATACAGACATTGTTTCAGCACTGTTACTACCTCCTGTAGGATCTTAAAGGCGAGACTACTCTGTCCCCCTATTCTGCGATCGTACCTTGTATACCAAACAGCATAATGGCATGACATTTCTGCCTTGAATTGCCTTTTTTCTCTAATAACTTAACATCGAGATGTTCTTGAGTTTTTTACCTATAGTCGAATTATTTGCAGTGGTCTCCCCCTCTCTAAAACAAACATACCCGGTTTTTTAAACCAGTAAAAACACTGAATAAAGCAGTTGTATGACGCCACTGACAGGTGACAGTGTCTAAATGTCACGTGCCATGTCCTTGATTACTATTACAGATTTATCTGGTTAAAATATTGTTGGAAACTTTTCAGATAGTGTAAGTACACAACTCAAAATTTATTACATTGGTTGTTTTTAAGACATTATATCTTCAAATGTCGGGCTACAGCCAGCAGCTGGTTAGCTTAGCTTAGCTTAGCTTAGCTTAGCTTAGCTTAGCTTCGCACAAAGACTGAAAACAGGGGAAACGGTTAGGCTGACCCTGAAGTTACTGCACCCTGCCAAGAAATAGTCATCCATACAACTCCCTGTAAAACTGCGATTTCTCATTTTTACACTTAAGCATTTGTGCGGATTGAACAAACATATAATGTTGATAAATAGTGAATTTAAATGGTGCTAGTAGGCAGATTTTGTCACTTTTAGACAGATCTATATTCCCCATTTTTCCAGCCTAATGTTGAACTGGCTGTTGATTCACATTTAAGGTACAGGAGAGTAGTATCATCTAATTCTCTGTAAGAAAGAAAACCTACTTCTTTAGGCTTGCGGCATTAATAAAAAGGGCTACAATTAGAGATCCTGCTGGACAACACCCAGCTTTGTTCACGCACTACATACAGTAGGAACACAAGTAATTGTGCAGCCGCAGGGCCGGTATCAGAGAGGAAAAGCTTGTGGAAAACCCTCTCAACATTGAGGAACAATGTCTTATTCAACTTTACATCACAACACCCACTCAGCCTCCACGTCAGGTCAACGAGGGTCAGGCTGTTCAGGAAATCCTGACATTTTCAAGGAGGGAGACCCCATTCACTCTTTTTTCAGCCGGTACCTCAAACACACACAAAACAAAGTCCTCGTGAAAACTTTTGGCCTTTTGTTTGAAACACTGGCTTTCATCTAAATACTCACAACATGCTTACAGAACGTGTTTCTGGTACTTATTGTTGTTTATAGTTTCATGTTGTGGAAATTAAATCAGATTCTTTGTCTCCTACAACTTGCCTCCTCTCCTCTCCTGTCCCGTCACGTAGAGGCTTGGCTGTTAAAATCATGGAGCTCTCACATCCACACTGACACAGTCTTACAGGCCTAAACAAATCTTAATTCTAACATGAACTATGCAGCCATTTAAAACTTTTTATCCTGTTTAAATTCACTGTGGAGGCTGGAGCCTTTTCCAGTATCCATGAGGCAAGAGCTGGGTCGACCTTATGCTAAAGGAAAAGTTTGACCTTGAGGGGAAATTCGTTCAATCACTCCCAGGGGAGAGTAAATAGGCGTGCCGAATAAACACCAAGACAAGGCAAAATACTCACTTGAGAATACTTCACATGAAAACTATGTTTAATGGCAGCGAAGCAAATTTGTGACAGTCATCGTGACATTTGAGATGTGGCGTCCGTTTCACACACTGAGTCTCATTCATGAAACGTGAGCAGAGCGTGTTGGTGCGTAAACTGTTCACAGAAGGATATTTAAGTGTATTTCGGCATTCATCAATATGTTTGTAGCTCTGATGTTTTTGTAGGTACTAAGAAAAAAATCCACACCTGCTTCTGACTGCTCGTAGTGCCTGTAAAAATCAGATATTGCACATAACTGTTGCTTGTCATTATTAGAAAAAACATGGTAAAGTGCTTTGTTATGTTCAAAATACACAGATGCCTTTGAAACAAGTAAGTGACATGATGAGATTAGAAATAAAACACATGTAGATAAATTAGTTGGCTTTCAGCAGATTTTAGCTTGGGGCCTAAGGGGCGGGACTCAGGCTTGTATTCATATATTCCAGCTATACATTGAACATATACACGAATCAGATCGATCTGTTTCTTGGCAAGAAAACAAATATCTATAACCTCAGTTTGAACATCAGCATTTGGCAGAACTTTTTAAGCTGTAAAGTACCTTTAACTCAGCTGTATGTTGAGTTCGACTCTTTTATGTGGTTGACACCATCACCATCGTCAGGCTTGCCAGGGTTTCTTCTTGCTAGTTATTTCCTTCCTTTTAGTTTTTAGTCTTTGAAATAGTTCATACAAGTTCATCCAGCATCCCTTCTAATTTGGGAAATTGTTTTTAAGAGCTTCCTTCTGACGGCGTGCCAAGTTGAAAGCATTTAGTTTCCATCCTTTTCTTTTTACTGTGTGGCAGACAGGGTGAGAGGAAACACATCTGAGGGGATAAACAGAGGAGAAAACAGATGGATTGTCTTTTAAAACATTTTTTTAAATGTATTTCTTCTCTGTGTGAAGAGTTCAGCTCCTCCCAGCCAGATCATGTCCGTAAGCCTGTTTGTTAGCAAACCAACATTTTCTGTGCGAGGCTGTCCAAACGCTGTCCCAGGACAGTCATGTGCTCTTTGCATGTTGGATGATTTTATTTAGATTTTATGTAAAGCTTGCTGTGTGAACATGACACAAAGCTTTTTTATGTATCTCTGATCAAATTCATTAACTGAGCAACATGTTGGGCTCTAAATATCTACAGGCAGAGTTACGTTCTAACTGAATATTGTATCAGAAGATGGGAGCAACACAAGATGGTGGTTTATCAAGGAAATGGTAATCATCGTTTCAAATTAATGCTAAAATTAAAGCTTTCAGCGAACAATAAAACCCAGTACCCTACAGAGCGGTGTGGCAGTTACAGCGTTTTGTTTTGTCCACGCTGGTATGAAAAATGTAATTAGCATAAATCGGGGATACCTCCTTGAGCCGAGGCTTGATTAGTGAAGCCAATTACTGTACTCCTCTTACTGTGCTCTTTTGAAGTTTCCACCCAAATCAGTGAAACGGGAGTAAACACGTCGCTCCAGTAGTTTTTTTTTTTTCTCCTCAGATGTACAGATTTAACAATCCTGGTGCCTGACAAGAACCAGTGGAATTATGTAGATGTCGCTGAATCTTTAAACCGGCTTCCAATGGATTACAGAACAGTCTTCAAAGACGTGCTGCTAGTTTATAAATCACTTCATGGTTTGGGGCCAAAATATATTTCTGATATGCTTGAAGAATATAAACCCAGTTGGTCCCTGATATCAGAGGGTCCAAACTCCAGGGCTGCGGACCAACACCAGGTCTCTGAACATTCGTTACTGGATCAACAGGCTTCAAAATCAACATTCACCCACCACCAAATCAGCCAACATTTGTATGTGGGCTCATATGGGTTGTAAATGGATGGCAAAATAGGTCCTATATGGGATCATCCACTGGTTCCACATTGGCCTGATGCCTATTGCTCACATGGGTGAGTTTACCCAAGTGGGCCCCAGATAAGTTGCCTATTTTGGGCCCATACCCACTTCGTATCCAGGTAGCCGTAGCTTAATCTATGTGGGGCCAACTTGCTTAAACCCAACCATGTGGGCAGCTGGTATGGGGCCCTTATGGAACCCAATCCCATATAGACCCTTTTTGTGTTTGTAAACATTCATCCATTAATTTTCCATAATTGCTTATCCTGTTAGGGGTCGCGGGGGGGCTGGGGCCTATCCCAGCTGACACTGGGTGAGAGGCGGGTTTCACCCTGGACTATCGCAGGCCAATCACATAGGACTGTGGGAGGAAGCCGGAGTGCCCAGAGAAAGAAGAACATGCAAACTGCACAGAAGGGTTCCCCGGAACCCTCTTGCTGTGAGGCAACACTAACTAACCACTGCACCACCATGCCACCTGTTTGTAAACAATAATGATGGTTTTGTGGGTGGGGCTGAACTGGTGGCAGAAAGGGACAGTAATAGTGTCGGTGTGAGCACCAAATAAAACGAAAAAAGCAGTTTAAAGTTTATTTCTTAACCGATTGCAATGACTTGTTTATATATCCATGAGTTTATGATCTACGTGTAGTGGGGAGAAAAGTTTTGTCTCTCGATATGTAGGCTATAATCACTGCTGCTTAATGCTCAGTAGAGGAGTGTTTGTTCAGTTTATTTGAATTACTAATTATTTACGTGGTGAAAGATAAATCATCATAAGAATTGTAAAAACTCACGTTTGTCAAGCATAGATCTGGCATATTGTCCTTGATTAATAGTCGTGGAGAAGTCCCCATATAATATAATTTAATATGGAAGTACAACATGCTAGCGTGCTAGCTAGCTAACACTGTCTGCTTATTAACACCTTGATCATAACAAAGTATCTTAACTTCCACCACTGCTCACTTTAGAAAGGCCACCGCAAGAAAACACGTTCTTTATGTTAACTTATAGCATATGAAGTGAGTTTTGATCGGTTCACCTGCATCCAGGCAGGGCAAGTGAAAGGCTTGCTAACATTGGCGATGTAGCTAACGTAGCTGACGCTGACAGCTAGATGCAAACGATGATCCATTGTGTGTTTATTAATCTAAACAAAGAACATGTTTCTTGTGGTGTCATTTCTATATGAGCAGTGGTGAAAGTTACTTTATTATATACTTTATTTCTCAGGAGATTTGCGCCAAAATAGTCATGTACTAAAAAACTACTCTGAATTTAGGTGAGTTTTGGTGCACGTTAAGGGTGCACGGCTCTGCTGCTCCTCTGTTGTCAGTGTCAAAGTTTAAAACAGAAAGACACACACGCTACAGATGTGTTTTTACGTGGATCTAAATGGTGCTCCAAGTTTTACAGCACTGTTTACCGCACGGGACACGAGCTGATCTACTTCCACTGTTAGGCAGATGTGAAGCAGAGTGCTATGAGTTGCGCCCATACTTATGAAGGCCATTAAATGATAAGGCTCTGTAGTCTGGACCAAGACGGCAAACTCTTTATTGCATCCCATATTTTCAACAGCAGTACATTAGAGCTTCACTCCATTCATTCTTCCCTTTCAAAATAAAAGCCCCAGACGTAATACCCTGCATCACTGCTTACGAGGGGGGACTTATTCACACTGAATTGAACACTGACTCTTGTTCACTCCACACCTCCCCAGTTTCCTCTCCTTTTCCACAGCACAAGAGATCCAAGACTTGTTCACGTTCTTGCATCTAGTTTACTGCCTACCTGGTTTGCTGCTTCCCGAGAGAGTGCAGCTATTGGTTGTTGACAATGTACATGTCATAGAAACTTCAGTATTTGTATGATCCAAGACTAAAAACCTAGGATGATATTAAACATATTTGATTTTGTCGGAACATTGAGACAAGAAAAAGACAGGCAGAGTTTTATGACGACCTTACGCCAAACGATCGAGACCATGGCAGCTGAAACAACTGAAGTAAAACTCTCATGATTTCACTCTCAACATTAGAAATCTGTCTGTAAACGGGAAATTGCTTGAAAAGTCGTTTGGTGTAAGGCCAGCATAAGAGAACACACATTGTGGACGTACTGAACAACCTCCCTGGCTGCAGAGTAGAGGTTATCCTGTGTTTGTGCGACAGACTGTGAGCAGTCATCTGTCCTGCTGCTGGATGTCCTCTGTACTCACCTGTGATAAAAACCTGTTTGCTCTGGTACAGTGATCAAGAACTCGCCAAATGACTTTGGTCAACACCTTTTTTTCATTCATGGACGTTTTTCTGAGTTAGAAGTTCCTGATTTAGCTTTTATTTTGCTTTTGTCTCGGCTTTAGCGCATAAGAGCAAATCTCTCTCTTCTTTTTCTTTTATTTCAGTCACAAAAATATCAGTTTCTCCAGCCATGTCTTTCTGTGCCACTATCTACAGTCTCCAGGCCATAAACTCTCACAGGAACCTGATAGGGTTCCTCTGTATCTCCTCAGCGTGCTGTTATTCAGAGAAGCCATTATGTCCCAGCACCCTGCTCATGTCAGCGCTGCCTCTGGAGAGGTCAGAGCCAAGCGCTCTGTTTTTAAAAATGCAATAGAGATTCCATTATTTGGCACACATAAAAATAAGTCCTAATGATCTATTATTAATGTTAAAATGTATTGATTTATTCATGAAAGTCTTCTTTTGTCCCTCCCTGGCCGTAGAGGAGGCTGCAGCAGAAATGGCACAGAAATCAAAATAGAGGCTGTTCTATTTTCCGCCGGCCCTGATTGTGTGTCTTCGTGTGCGGGCAGGTCGCTGTGTGTGATTCTGGTGTTCAGCACCAAAGGACAGAGGTACCTGCGGGTCGGGCTGGCTGTGCCTCTGTTCGGCTCCGTGGCCTGCCTGAGGAGGATGGTGGCTGACGAGGGGAAAATCTCCCCAGACCAGGTAACATAAAGCAGGAATAAATGCCCAGAGTCCTCTAAGTACTGTGACCGGGAAGCCTAGTTCACCTCGGCTGGCACATGAGTGTCATTATAGTGATTTGTTTATTGTATTGTTACCTTTCCTCGCATGCTATTGGCTGAAATTTACTCTTACTCACTTGGCTAGATTACAGCTGAGATTAGGGGGAATAATAGTGCAAAGGAAGGCGTCCATCAACTGGGTTCAAAGTTCACTCACAGCATTATGAGATTTATGAGATTTGGCACTGTAACAAGGAAACTAACAACTTGTGTTTGTGTGTGTGTGTGTGTGTGTGTGTGTGTGTGTGTGTGTGTGTGTGTGTGTGTGTGTGTGTGTGTGTGTGTGTGTGTTCGTGTGTGTGTGTGTGTGTGTGTGTGTGTGTGTGTGTGTGTGTTCGTGTGTGTGTGTGTGTCTCCAGGTGATCCTGACGGAGGTTTACTCCACAGGGTTCCAACGCTCCTTCTTTGATGAGGACGATCTGACCAGCATAGCTGAGAATGATGTCGTCTACGCCTTCCAGGCTCCGCCCCTGTACATCAGAGGAGGCTCTGCACGGATCTCAGGTATAAAAACATCAGATGAGATAAGATAAGATATGATAAGATAAGGAAATTCCTGTGCAGCAGTTGCAATACAGTGTTGGAAGAGTGCAGATACAAAGACTGAAATAAAATCACAGTAGGTGCAATCCAATGAATAATGCCCAAAACAAAGTATCAGTATGGATGATAAATACAGTAGGCAAAAAATAACCTGTATAAAATAATGGAAGTGGCCACCGTGACATCACCAGGGCTGTACCCGACTCAGAATTATGTCGGATGTCAACAAATATCTGACCGTTGGAGCCTTTTTTTCCTCACAGGGTTTGAGAGTTTGAACGAGGTTCAGCGACTGTGGCATTCACATAATAGAGTTAACTAGCTAACCGCGCTAACAATGGATCGGAAATGTGCAACTACTTTCTTTGCCAGCGAGAGACTGGATCGTATTTATTTGCTATGAGCTGCAAAAGGGAGAAGATAACATCATCTCGGAGCCTGATCAGGCAGAGCCTCCACTCCTCCAGATAGCTGCCTCAACAAGCAGCATGAAAGCAAGGAGCGCTCACTCTGCAGCTAAATCTCAGGAACAAAACGTCCTAGGAAGTACACTGCGCACTGACTGACAACAAAAAAAGACTGGTCGACTCCAGTTTTGAAGCCTCAGGTTTGGTATTTTGGATTTTTGGAGCCGGAAGTGTCGGTATTTGGACAAGAAGGCGGAGCTAAACGTAAGGCTAGCTGCTAGCTTTGTTAGCACGGTGCATTTGAAGTTGAATCTAGCATCTCATTTTTCAGAGGGTCCTGCATTAAATAACAATCATTCACTACAAGAATATTAAATTGCATACCATGACCTTGAATAGTTACATAGCAGTTTTAAGTACGGTACAACATTTTTAAAACATGAACAAGTTGTTTTGAGATGTGAATATAAGGAAGTCCTGAAGCAGCGTAAAAAGGTGACAGTGATAAAAGAGGAAGACTGTTCCAGTCAGATGAAGCTTTGAACTAGAATGACCCTCGTCTTTGAAAATTCTGGGGACAAAGGAAAGGGGTTATTGTGTATTTCTAAGTGGATATGAAGAATTACATGGAGTCAAAAACTATTTCAAATACATATCATATATTCACAGCTATGATTAACTGTGATAATGCTAGTGCTCATTTTTCCTCCTAAATAACAGGCTTAAAACCATTAAAATGAAATGTACTTATTGTAAAAACTCCTAAGGCGTTAAGTCAAACTAAATCCTGAACAAGACTTTTTTAGGCAACCAAAATGTTACAGTGAACCTTCATGAACTGAAACACACTAAAATAGGTACGCCTGTACTCTGTGAATTGTGGGTTACGCCATGGTCACGTTCCCTAACCAATATTGCCACTGTGGTGGGGACTTGCCAATAGATGGCGCCCACCTCTTACTCAAAGCGTCCACGCCTTAAACTTTGTATAACTTTAAGCCTTAATGAAAGAGATCTCTGCTGTGCAGACTCTGGCTCCAAATGACGTCACCAGGGCAAGATGGCAGCGGCCGTATCCATGATATTTAGCTTCAGTTTTGTGGAGTGGGGGTAAGTGGAGACGCATTGTCCATCTTTATATGCAGTCCATGGTCCCATACGCGCCGTCTGTTCCTTCACCACAGTGCATGATGGGATATATTGCTTGATTAGTGACCATCAGTTGTACACTACTTTTCATTATGCATTCTGGGATACTTTGAGTGCACAATATAGTGTATGTATCCACTATACATTCAGACAGTACTACAAAATGGTGAGCTCATTATATAGCGGACAATGTAGGACAGAGGGCGGAGTCTAAAACTGTTTTTGTACCAGGCTGTAAACATGTTTATTCTGCTGTTGTTGGGCATGTTAGCATGGACTTTTGGATCCCAGCCTCAAGTGGCCATCAGAGGGACTGCAGTTTATGGCACTTCTTCATTGGCTTCATTTTTGGCAGTTTGACAGCAAAGGTTGCTGCTTGTGTATAAACAGCATCGTTACAATCTAACAGCCATTGTATCTGAGTATAACTAGTTTTTCTCCCACCTCAAAATGGATGTACGCTCAGAGCAGTAAGCAAACAAACCCATTTTATTAATTTACTTTGCTTAATGAAACCCTGTGGGAATACTGCAGGGGGTCCTTAGAGAGCACATTAAGCAGAATATAACTTCACATAGAGCTCTGTGAATTACACCCCCTCTGTGCAGATCAGATTTATGTCTTCATTTCATCTGTTTTTCAGCTAGTGATGTAAAATGTGTGCTCTGAAGTACCTCGGTGCGTAGTATCCCCTTGTTTCATGCTTTGTGGTGTAAACAAACTGGTTCTGCTCTGTTGTCCTCTCTCGCAGGGCTGTACGTGCAGTCCCAGCACTGTGTCAGTGCTGCTGTTGTACCTGAGAAATATGACTTTTAGTGCTTTAATTATATTGCTTAGTGACCGCACAGCGTACTGCTGCCTAAGAGGAGCCCCCCCCGACAGTCTGGCTGGTCTGTATGCTGGCACAGTGTAAATCCCCCTGGGTTCTCACTGGCTCAGCCTGCAGGGGTTGATATGGAGACTCTACTGTGTTTCACCACTCAACACTTTTCTGTGCACTGCAGATTGTCCTGTCTTCCACACTGACATGTTTTCCCTGGGAGACTACATGTAAGATATTTAAAGAAACATCAGCATATTTAGGAAATGTGCTTGTTTGCTCTCAGTCATCGGTGACGTTCAAGCAAAGGTGGCCCAAATGTGATCAGTGTGAACAGCACAATTCACATGGACTCTGATCTTTGGGCAACTTTTACATGTGGTGTTAAATCAGGCCTGATTTTTTGCAGTGTAACCTCAGTCTGAACAGTCATACTGAAATTCATGCAAATTTTACGTCACTCTTGACGTCTGGTTCCCGTCCTGGGGGTCCCAGCCTTCACTAGGGGTCGTCAAAGCTTCACAGGCCTTTTTGATTTTCAAGGGTGAAAACTTTTCTTGAAAATACAGTCGGCTTATCTCAAAATTTCATTTATTTCTGTGATGAAAATGAAATGAAATGAAATTCTTGTTTGAATCATTATTCAAGATATAAATTTAAAAAGGATCTCAAGGGGTAAGGCTTGATGGAGAAGATGCTGAATTTTGAAAAAAGAAGCCTGTTAAGTATGTATGATTGTTAGTGTGAACAAAGCCTTAAGCCTCATTTATACTCCCTGTATGTACGAAAACAGACATCACTGCTTTTACACTTACATGCGTCCTTTATGGTGGCACAGATACAGCCGATAGATGGCGCAAGAGGGCAGAGTCAAAAGTTTCACACATCAACAAACGAAGAGACAGTGGAGGAGGCACCACGTCAAAGGGCACTACGGAACGTGATTAACCAGCATTAATTTTTTTTATTTTTTATTTTATAACTTTTTCTCAGATTAATCAATCAAAATTAACGCATTATTTTCACAGCCTTAATTGTTATATATTACCAATTCAGTCCGTCTCGCCATGATTTAAATTTCTTCATCACCTCCTGCAGTCGTGTCTTGCATATGTTACACTACACTGCCTCCACGAACTCCAGTGGCACAACTTTGTTTCATCTGAAAATGGCACAAATATGGACAAAATGAAGGCAGAGTACAGACTGAAGGCTCCATCTCTGTCTCCATGTCTAACATTGAGCATAAATGAGGCCTTACAGTCGATTTATTAGCACCAGGCTTATGTTCCCAAAATGTTGTAGTGTTTCTACAAATCAGAACAGGGCGTCATTCATGTGCTGTAACAGCAGCTGCTAATAAAACCTTTTTTTTGAAACACTGCACCATTTAATATGATTTAATATCTCTCCTCCAACCTCCATCATTTTCTCTCCTGATGTATTTTTTTTATGAAGCAAAAACTTGAACAAACTCAGAGTGATTGGATTCTTGTTTTGATACTGAATTGAAAAAAACATTTTACTTTCCTGGTTGATAAATATCCCACCAGCCTCTTAAATTATACACAAATATAAATTTTAAAAAATCCATCCATTTGTTCATTTTCTGTAACTGCCTATCCTCTTTAGAGTCACAGGGTGTTGGAGCTGATCCCAGCTGACACTGGGCGAGAGGCGGGTTACACCCTGCACAGGTCGTAAATGGAAAATTAAGTTACTTAATTTTACAGCCCATAAGTATTTTCTGCCTCGCTGTATGCGATTAATCAAAGCCATAAAATCAAAACAGCGTATGAGTAAATGCCTTTAAAATACCGTATTAATGTATAAAATGCACCTTAATTACATTTCTTCTATCGAGCCACAGCAGTGATCTGTAATGCTTTTAGGCTGTCTGGCGCCATTAAAATGTGATCTTTATGCCCCTCCTGCAATTACTAAATCCAAAAGGTTTGATCCCTGAAACACCCTCGATCAATTAACCATAAATGTTGTAAAGAAAGTAAAATCTGAGTCTTGTGAATGAGAACAGCAAACTCTCATCAGGAGTCTCATTAAAGCAAAGCTTGGTAATCTAAGCATTTTTATGTGCAGAGTTAATGTTGAGGAAAGGTTATCAATGTGGATTATGTCCTTAGGCGTTACATTAAGCCACATGTTAAGTGTGGAGTCTGTCGAGAGCAGCTTTGTGAGTAGGTGGCAGATGCAGAGCCAATGCATCTTGAGGGCAATTAAAGCAAAACTGTGCGGTGAAATCTGAGGGTAACTCTGTATTATTATGCTTCACCACGCACATTTGTGGTCAGTCTCCTTGTTAGTCGTAACACACTTCGTTGATTGAATTTTACTGGCATCTATTCAGTAGATTTCAAGGTAAGTTACTCACACAGTTAGATTTAAAACCTCCTGATGTGGAGGCTGTTAGAGGCAGCATGAGGTGCTCAGGTAAGGAGCTGTTGGTGTCTGCTGTGAATGAAAAAAGTACATGCCCAAAGGCAAACCAATGATGACGTGACCTTCCCACTCCTGACTCCTAATCATTTTGCCAGGGACGTGCAGAGGCACTTGCTAAAGTAACCCGAGCACCAGCCCACTTACCTGCAGCAGTGTCTCGGTAAAAAACAACCTCTTTTCATGGCGCTATCCTCTGTGGAAACAGAGTGACAGGTCCCTAAAGAACACCCACGTTTGGGGGCTAAACAGCTGCTGAAAACTGAAGTGACTCACTGAAAAAACAATTGGTTTTGTTATTCGTTGGTTGTAGAAGCCATTCTCTCTTTATCTTCAGGTATTTTACAGATGCTGTGATGTTTGCTTCCAGAATTTGCTGGAATTTAACTGAATCCATTCCTGTGAAATGTTCCACGTGCCATTGGCTGCAACACAAGCCCAAAGCACGATCCATCCACCCCCATGTTTAACAGTTTGTTCTCCAAACATACCTTTGATCATTGCGTCCAAAAAGTTTTGTTTACCTTCATCACTCCACAGGACTTGTTTACAAAAAGCATCAGGCTTGTTTCGATGTTCCTTTGCAAACCTGTGACACTGAATTTTGTGGTGAGGACACAGGAAATGTTTTCTCCTGACGACTCTTCTATGAAGGTCTTTTGCACCACCACTCCAGAGTCTGATAAATCTTCCTGCAGGTCTTTTGCAGTCAAACGGGGGTTTCGATTTGCCTCTCTAACAATCTTACAAGCAGCTCTCTCGGAAAGTTTTCTTCCAGACCTCAACGTGACCTCCACAGTTCCTGTTAACTACCATTTCTTAATGACATTACGAACTGAGGAAACAGCTCCCTGAAAACACTTTGCTATCTTCTTATAGTCTTCTTCTGCTTTGTGGACATCAGTTATTTTAGTTTTCGGAGTGCTAGGCAGCTGTTTAGAGGAGCCCATGGCTGCTGATTGTTGGGACAAGGATTCAGGAGAAATTAGCATCACCTAGCCTTTCCTAACGATGACTGTGAACAAACCTAGAGTCCTAATAAGCTAACTTACGTCTGAGACTCTGGTAAAAGTTGTCCGAGAGCTCAAATGTCTTGGAGTGCCCAAACTTTTGCATGGTGCTCCTTTCATTTTTCAATACCTGAGTATTGTTGCTGACCGTGTCCATCCCTTTATGACCACAGTGTACCCATCTTCTGATGGCTACTTCCAGCAGGATAACGCACCATGTCACAAAGCTCAGATCATCTCAAACATGACGATGAGTTCACTGTACTCCAATGGCCTCCACAGTCACCAGATCTCAGTCCAATAGAGCACCTTTGGGATGTGGTGGAACGGGAGATTCTCATCATGGATCAACTGTGTGATGTCATCATGTCAATATGGACCAACATCTCTGAGGAATGTTTCCAGCACCTTGTTGAATCTTATGACACCAAGAATTAAAAAGAGGGTCCAACCTGGTACCAGCAAGGTGTACCTAATAAAGTGGCCTGGTGAGTGTATGTGTGGTTTGCTGAAATGTACCATGCCAACATTACTTCTGGCAACCAGGGTGACCAGTAAGCTATAGTGCAGAGTATTGCTCTGAGAGTCTCATCCACACCACTTCTCTGCTCCAGCTTCTGTCTTTAAGAAAACAGCAGCTGTAGGTGATTAACAGACTCCAGGCTCTTCTCTCCTGTACAACATTTACAACATAACCTACATACCTCCTTTGTGAATTGCAGATTGGAAACACCGTTTTGTGTTTGTGTTTTGATTACAGTATTTTCATGTACCTACCATATGGCTATCAAGTAATCGAGGTTTACATAAAAAATTAATAATGTAGAAGATCTCTTTGGGATTTGACGGTGCACTGACAGAAATTAATAAGCACAGTGTAACCGTGGGGGAGCGCTGGTGCCAAGGACGAGACTTGAATATGGGATCACCTGCCAAGGAATATTTGGAAACAGATAATTGGCTTTCAGTTAAGTATCCATTTCACATTCTTTTATCCCTGTTACAAACAGAGAACAGGGACTTCCTCCTTCATTCAACGCCCAGTTTTCATTGTGTTTGATGACTCATAGTAAGTTTTTTCTCCATAGATGCACAGTCAGTCAAACTCAGACGCTCTAAGTGTACTACAGTTCAGTGGTGGCTTCAGCTCTCTGTCTGCTGCTTCCTGCTGCAGCAGGAAGGATTCTGGAGACACTTCAGCATCTGACCTGACAGCGCCGTTACTGCCTGTATTTGTGTCTTAGTTAAAGTTTAAGGAGACTGTTACGTCATGGAACCAGGCCCGGATCCATTTACACTTGAACAAAAAGTCCAGTTTGTTCGATTAGTATGGACCAAGCAGCAACCTCAGGGCTGACAATGAAGCCAATGCTGAAGTGCCAGAAACTGCACTTCCTCTAATAGCCACTTGAGGCTGGCTCCAAGAGTCAGTACGTTTACATGCACGCAGTAGTGGAGCTGAGCTCATAGCTCGGCTAAGCAGTCAAGTCGGACTTCTCGTCTTGTCTGGGTATACATGCAGAAGAGGAAATTGAATTTCTGACCAAGTACGTTTGACTCCGCCTTGATAGGCGGCGCTGTGTCCTTTTTAATATAGTGCATATTGAACTAGTTCCGGTTGATCTGAAGAGGAAGCTATCAGTTGTTCCAAAACTTTTCTCGTTTTCCTACCATCCAGAAACTTCAAAATGTTTAGCTCCTTTAGCTGTCGCAGCATGAATGTAGTTTCCTCATCCGTCCAGAAGTGCGTCTTCTGCTTCTCGGTCACCATGGTGTTTGTTTGTTTGTTTTTCTGGGAGTGAACTGCTGCTACGTCATCTCCTTCTTCTTCCAGGTGAAAGAAAAAGTGGTGCATGCGCAGAACGCCGAGTGTGACTCCAGTTGGACTAAGTGGATATATGCAGCAATAGTTCGATTTTCAGTCCAATTATCTAGGTGTGTTAGTCAAGCTATGGATAGTCCAATTTCAGTTGGACTAAGCCAATAATCTGATTTTCTCAAGCTGCATGTAAACACACCTGAGTGAGTCGATCCCCATCCACCTCCATGTTAAAATGTCCAACTTTACAGCAGAAATAAACAGGTTTACAGCCTGGTACAAAATGGTTTTGGTCTCTGAGCTAATTTCCCTGTTCATGACAACACTGTACAAGATGTGAACGAGCAGCAGGCTCACCACAGTCTGTGTGACATTGAGCAGGTTAGCATCGTCACCTCACTGCAAGAGGGTTCCAGGTTTGAATCCAGGGTGCAGGAGCCCTTCTGTGCAGGACTTTGCATGTTCTCCCTGTGTCAGCGTGGGTTTCCTCCAGGTGCTCCAGCTTCCTCCCACAGTCCAAAGACATGCAGGTTAACTGGTGACTCTAAATTGTCCGTAGGTGTGAATGTGAGCGTGAATGGTTGTCTGTCTCTATGTGTCAGCCCTGTGATAGTCTGGTGACCTGTCCAGGGTGAACCCCGCCTCTCGCCCAGTGTCAGCTGGGATAGGCTCCAGCCCCCCGTGACCCCCAACAGGATAAGAGGGTACAGAAAATGAATGGATGAATGAATATACAAAAATATGTTGGAATATTTAGACAATCAAAACAAGCTTAAGTTAGATGACGTGCATGTATTTGTCTCACCAGCTCTTTTGCTCAGACCCAAAGTATGACTGTGCAGAGAGCTAATAGGATTGGGGGGGTGGGGGCGCTGTAGCTGTGGGTAGAGTAGATCCCTTTAGGGGCAGAGGTGTTTAATTATGGGCTTTCACATAGTCTGGCTGTGTTTAGTCTGGCTCATCCTGTGTGTGTGTTTGACTAAAGAAGCCTCAGAGTGCAGAGGAATGATGAGTTCACAGGCTTCCTGCGGTTTCTCAGAATTAGTTTGAGGCTTTTTGATGATAAGAGATTAGGACCAACAGGTATGGAGGCTAAACAAAGTGTGTGTGTGTGCACGTATGTGTGTGTTGGCCATTTTCACATGGTTGTTGTTATATGTTGCGCTGGAAGTGCCATTTTCAGTACAGCTATGGGAATTGTCCAACAGTGTTAAAACACGTCTGGTGGAAACACACACACATCTCACACCATTATTCATCCTGTAAACAAGGTAAAAAAAAAAAAAGAGAGACGAGCAGTGACGGGAGCCTTGAAAAAATGTGTGGAAACAGTACAGTTTTTGACAGTGAGCTATAAAAAAATGATTTAATAAGCGATGAGAGGCAGGTCTCCTCCCCAGAGTCCCTGTATAAATCTTAGCGGGACACGCCAGGAGGTGACCTCTGCATTTTACTGCTGTTTCATGAACACGTTTCGCCGGCCATTTAAAAGGAGATTTTTCCCCATAAATCATTCCCACAGCTGTCAGAGGTCGCTGCTCGTGTAAATTACAGCACACGATTAAAGCACGTTTTATCATTTGCTTGATTAGAGCGACATTAATAAATGAAAAGCTGTGCATACTTAACATTACTCTCATTCTCAGGGTCAGGACGCCGCAGTCAGAGGGTTACTGTTAAAGCTTTGCTGGTTTACATGAAGAGTCTGATTAGTTCGGAATAGGGTCTTGGCCTTCATACAGCGCACAGCTTAACGTCCTCACACCCCAATTATTTCCGTAAGAGGACGGATGTGCCAACACAGACAGACGCTTCTCTTTTTCTCAAGGATCTCACTAACAGGATGCTCAGCAGTGGCATTTGCTTTGTCAGTGATGAATCAGGCGTCAGGTGTAAACAACAGTGTTTAATGAAACGTTTGGGGAAGGCACATCCACCACGGTCAATCAATACCTTCTCATCTGTGTCTGCGAGTCTAATTCGCCACGTGATTTATCGCCCTGAACTTCTGAGGAGCTGACGTGCAGAGGTTGTCAGCTGTGTGAGGAAAACGCAGCTCTGCTGACGTCACGTTTCGCGAGGATCTTATAATCTCGGCTTCTCACTCAGTCAGTCACACTTCTCTGTGTCGATAGAGAGTCGGGGGGAAACGGGAGAGAAGTGGTGCTACTTGGCACCCCACCAGGACGGGATGTGGAGCAGAAGCTGCATCAGATAATACCTCCTGCTGAGAGTGCAGGCAGCCATTGGTCCATCTGTTCTCCCCTCTGAATCACTGTTCCCCAAATAGAAAGCTGCTGTCTCGCCACTTTATACATCTCAATTCTCCTCCTCGCTCCTTGTTAGAGGTGTTAAGTTTAACGGCCACATTTTTAGTACATAAAGTCAGTTCATCTGCCTTTCAAGGGGAAAATGTGAAATGTCATACACTCCATGCTGTCAGCTATCAGTGGAAAATCTTTGAAAGTGAGCGGTTTACCAAAAGAATGTGAAATTGGTGTGTGATCAGTATCAGCAGGATTTCTCAAGACACTGTGACTGTATCTGTGGTTTAAAAAATAACTTTTATCTCCTCGTTCTCTTCTCTCCTCCTCATATGACTCATTTTAGTGTCTCTTTCCAGTTTGTTCTCACACCGCCTCTCTGACTTTGTCCTGTGTTCTCTCTCCTCTGCCAGGTTACCATCACAGCCTCCCATCATCTCCATACTCCACTGGTCCTGAGGGTCAGAGGTTACCTTCATCTGGGACGCTGTCATCAGAGTTCCTCAACCAGGGCGTCCCTGTAAAGATTCTGCTGTTAGTCTGCAACGCTGCAGGGACGGGCCAACAGGCTGTTAGGTAATTACATCAAGTGACCCTTTACGAAACTCTGCTATCAAAGCTTAGCGACCATAACGAGGCAAGGTGAGCGTTGGGTTTCTCCTCGTGTTGCAGTGGTGTGCAGGGGACTCTGAGAGGAGTGACACTCAGGATCTCAAGAGTTTTCAGGCTGTATTTCAACATTTCACAGAAACAGTTGAGAAAATCTGGGGTAGACAGAAATCTGGAAAAGGCAAAAGGGCTGAAACTGAAAATACACCCTCCTCCTGAGTCTCTTCCCTCTCTATCCTGAGTTGCTCCCACCAGTAACCCAGTGTTTCTTAATTCATTGTAGAGTTACCTACAGCTCATTTACTCTGCCCCTCTTTGCCCCACTTTATCTCTGTCATTATCAGACCACAAATGAGACAAGAATTAGCTGCTAGCCACCTCATGGTCCCTCCCCCTCGCTCCCAGCTATGTCGACTGCTTCACTGAAAGGATAGCAGGCAGCAGCTTTGAAAACGGGCCTTCCATCAATGGTTGTAGCAGCTTGAATTTGGCCAGCACAAACCCACCATCACCAGGTGTTACAGCGGGCTGGTGACCACCAGCAACACCGGGTCAAACCTGTGTAACAACAGCAACCAAAAGTTTGCTGATCCAGCAAAGAGTTGAGGCTGCCCTGTCCCCCAGAGCTGGGGTTTGTGCTGGCTGGATTCAGGTTGCTGCGGACAGTCAGAGGTCTCCAGAGGTGCTGCCCTTTCTTTTGCCAGCGAGGAGGTCTGTACCGGCGGGGAGTGAGGCGGAGGACACACAGTTATACTGTTAAAGACACCCATTCAGGACAGGAACATCCAACGTGTGGAAGCCACTGTGCTACTTTATCAGAGTTTAAGCTAACACTAGGGGCCCAGTCCTGTTATTGTTTGCTTTTGGGAAGAGAATTCCCAAACTGCTCTAGCCAAACTTGCACAAAAAGCATGATGTTGCTCTGCCTCCATAACATGAGCAATGCTGCGACTTTATTGATCACCTGTTGAAGATTACAGGACTTTCGCCTGGGATATGCATCATTATATTATATCATATCCTGTATCTACCGTAGCCAAATGCATGTTTAAGACTTTTTTTTTTACAGGTCTCTGGTTTAAAAACGAATATACTGGAGACAAAGTTTCAACCAGTCAAGCACTAGTTTACACTAACTAGCTACAGCTGATAAAATCTGCCGTTATTTCAGCTGACAAAGTCTGTGATGATTGGCTCAAAACAAGCCCCCTGCTTTTGTTTACTTCCATGTGAAACCGAAGACTCATCGTTTTTCCTGTATATATTTGTAAATTATGTTGTTAGGTCACTACATATATATTTTGTAAATTATCTTCTTATATGTTCTTATATTTTTACTTCTTTTTGCACTATATCTTCTTTCTACACTTGTAAGGAGCACCTGTGACAAAACAATTTGCCCTTGGGGATCAATAAAGTATTTCTGATTCTGATTCAAATTAGTACAAAATTCATGCAGTAAGTCAGCCACCTTTGTTATTGTAAACTGAACCATTATCACTATAACTGCACATGTGTCATGTGAAAACAGAAAGCTTGACAGGCATAGCAGCAGCAAATTAAGGAGGGGTGGCAGCAGGCCTACAAATGTAATCATTTTAAGACGAAGGTCACATGGCCTTAAGGGCACAAATGCCAGGGCAGCAAGGCCATCATATAAAACAATGATTTTAAGTCCATGGAAATAATTAATTGACCCTAAGGGTTAAGGATGATTTAACTTTGAATACATAGTATAACCATCTGTGATTGAATATATTTTAAAAAGCTGTTTATTTCACAAAATAACTTATTTGTAATTACAAATTGCCAATATTAGTACCAAAGCAGTACATTGCTAAACTTCCTCCGCAGTACTCCTGCCTCTTTCTCCATACAGGTGTGTGCTGACTGACATCTACTGTATGTATTACACTGACTATGGCAGCAGGTGTTAGATTTGTGTCAAACTTGCCATGAATATCCAGGTTTTCCAATGGTTCATATCAGGCTTTAAATCAAACCAATCACTGGTTATGTGCGCAGCATTTCACTTGATGTTGCCCAATGAGAATCTCGAGAAAAGATACTGGTGTCTAAAAACCATAGCGACAGGAAAGAGAAAGAGGAGAGGGTGTATACATTTTTAGGGGCGTAAGGCCAAACTGAGGAGGCAAGGTGGCCTCCATGGCCTCCATGAAATTCCTGCCGTAGGTGGGATGTAAATTCTTAGCTTCTCTGACTTGATTTTCGGTCATTTGGGTTGTTGTTGATTTCAGCCTCACAGCAGATGGGAGCTCGATGTACAGTAGCTCAGTCTAAAATCTCTCCGTGCTCTGGTGGAGCACGTCAAGGTCATGTTAGTTCCCCGTTACTGAAAGGACTCACATCTCACTGTGAGATGAGTTTCAGACCAAACAACCGGGGGAATCTGACATCTGGCACTATATAGAGATCAGACATCCGTCTCCCTGACAGAGTCCAGAGGGATCAATATAGGTGCGCTCGCCAACACGTCTGTGGGAAAGTCCAATCCCATCCACTTCTCACTTTCTCCTTCAAACGCCTCACCCTCGTTGATCAAACCACCCACCTATCTCGCTCTCATCAGATGACAGCTGGAGGACTCGTCTGTGCCAAGAAAATGACATTGGAGTCACATACTTGTTTCTCGCTCTCTGTAGAATAGCATCACAGGTACATTTCTGAAAGTCAGCTAGGTGTGAAAGCTCTCAGTTTTCATTGATTTGCCGAAACTGTGAAACCAACAGAAAGCAGTGGATGGGATTTAATGAAGTTTCACATGTAATGTGTGAAACCTAAATGTTCACTGTTTTCTGCATTTCTCCCTGTGAAAGTTAACAGTTTGATTTCATGACGTTTTGCTTGTGTTATATCTGATTTTCATGTCCGTGGAGGCAGGTGAAAACTAAATTTAGACCACTGTATATTCACCAAGCACCAGCCTCAGGGAATGAAAAATAAAGCCAACGCAGAAGTGCCAAAAACTGCAGTTCCTCTAATGGCCACTTGAAGCTGCCTCAAAGAGTCAATCCTTAAAGACCCTCATGTTAAAATACATCGTTTTACAGCAGAAATAAACAGCCTGGTACTATTTTACGATAACAACGAGGGGTGAATTTTTATATAACTCACCTGTTTAAATGTATTTCATGACTGAAAAGATTTTGTTTGAATAAAGCTGTGCTGTCTATGTAGCAAAGAGATGCAAATACTTTTGAATTTGGTGTTACATGACCAGAGAAAACAGAGGAAAAGGGCTGTGGCATCCGCTTTTGCTCAAGAGGTAAAAAAAACCTACAACTACCAGAATGCACTGCACTGCACTGGACCAATAAACGCCCCTGCTGGTGGGTGATGTAATGTGAGTTGCTTGTTTGTTTTGACACAGGAAAGAATATGGCAGCCAGCTAGTAACAAACAAGCTCAAATGATAGTTAAACAGAAAGTTAAAATCAGGGCTCCAACGGGCATGGAAAACTGTAAGAGTCATGAAATTCCTCAGTCTCATTTTCCAGGCCTGGAAGAGTCATGGAAATTAGTTGTGTGTAATGAAATTGTAACAGTAATCTTCAGTAATGTACTTCAAAATGCGTTTTTGAGGTGGAGCGATTGACATGGGCAGTGTGGGGTGTTCAGTTGTCACTCAGAGCGCCAGTGTGCACTTTGGTAGTTTGTCGGCTGTCACTCTCACTCTCTGAGAACTCTTCTGCTCCGTGTTTATAGACCGCCTATAATAATAGAATTAACATTTCATACTAAAGACCCTTTTAGAGTCGACATCACGATGACGTCAGTTTGTTACCTGGAGGTGAAGCTGCCTCTCCCCCACAGGGCTGTAGGCTACATAGGAGTCTTCAAATGTGGTCTTGTTGTGTTATTGGGAGCCAGAATAGAAGGAGTCATGGCTCAAAACCAGCCGCCACTGCCCGTCAACAAAAACAAAGACAACTATGGTTAAATGTGATCAGACCAAAGGACTGGACGGAGGCCATCATCAAAATGCTCACATGTGCAGCGCACACTTCATATCAGGTTAGGGACAAAGTATTTCCTGTTGTAGGGATGAAGAACGTTATGTGTATTAAGGGTTATCATGTCCACCTCATCAGAAACTGGGGAGCTATTAAGAGGAAGATTGGATTTCTCTGGAACGCTAACTTTTTAGCACATTAGCTAACGTTAGCTTCCATAGCAAAACAAACAAGATTGGCTTCCTGTGACATCATCCATCCACTGAGTGAGAGCATACGGGTCGGCCAGTCTGGTCCCGTTGGTCAGTGTTTACTTCTTCCAGTAACACTGGCGGTCCCGGAGAGTGAGTGACCTGACATGGTGCGTTGGTAAATTCAGTCTGACGCTCTACACTAAAATGAGAGCCCTGTTGGTGGAAGAAACGGAGCCTTATATTTCTACATGAATGAACCAACGCTTAAGTTAATCACACATTCACTCCACTTGGCGCTCTGCTGCTCCGTCTCTACAGACAGAGTGTCCAGAGTGCGCTGCTCTGGATAACCCAACGCTACATTCAGACAGCGCTCCCAATTTATTAACGGTCCAGTTTGTGTCAGAGTGCGCTGCTCTGGATAACCCAGCTGGTTTTTATTAATTTTGCCCTGGACTGTTTAATACCAGTTCTTGGTACCCTTGCCAGGCACTCGGAGGTTGCTTCAAGACCGTGTGTGACCTGCGGGCCACCGGTAGAGTAGGCCTGGTCTGTGGCGTTCTGAAGGTGATGATAGAATTTTCTGCATTATTCCATCAAAAATCTCTTTTAAAGGGAAAATTTACATCTAAATCTATTTCTTCATTGCGTTTTTGTTTAAGGTCGGAGGAGTTAAACTCTCCTCTGTGGGAATAAGGAGCTGGAGAGTGGCTAACACAATGTTTAAGCCCTCTGAGTTTAGCACACTCAGTCCATTCACCACAACCGAACCTCACAGCAGAAGAATGGAATTGTTTTGTCTCTTGCTCCACAGCAGTTTCCAACCGAATTAATTGTACTTTTAAGTCATTTTCCCTCCCATTCTGTTGTGTATATTGTCTCATCCCGTGTCGTGGTCGCTGCAGCTGCTACTCCTCAGCCACCACAGAATGTTAATGGTTCCCATCCTGAACAGTAATCCAGACTCATTTACTCCGAGGATCTCCGCGGTGTCCATCTATGATCTAATGGGAAAGTTGTGTGATTGAGGATGTGTTTGATTTCCAGTGTCTGTAAGGATGAAATAGTGCCTTTACAGATGCAACCCTTTTCATTCATCCCCCTCCTATTCATGCTGATTAATCTACAGTTTATTAGCATCCCATCATGCATTGTGTATGTGCCTGTGTGTCTGGCCTCTTTATGCACATGCATGCTCACATGGTCTCATACTAATAAATCCCAAGCATACAATGGAGGGCTGCTCTCAATTAAATGGGTATTATGGTGAATGTGTCATGTGATTTATCATCTCAGAGGGATGGTTGTCCCTCTCCTCATCATCTATTTTCACTCCTCATTATCTCTCTGTGTCCGTCCATAGATACGCTGTAATGAGAATTCTGCTCTAAAGCTGATAATGTTAATAAATAATTATTTACATTACAATAGGACGAGGAGGCGTCTGAGCGGGCCTGGGCTGAGTGGGAGCATCATGAGCTGTTGTTTTAAACTCTCTCTATTTCTGTTCAAGGTTTGGACCTCCATTCCTGATGAGGGAGGATCGGTCTATTTCCTGGGACCAGCTGCAGCAGAGCATCCTCAGCAAGCTCTATTACCTGATGATCAACGGAGCTCAGGCCCAGGTACTGGACAATGATGTCATAACTGATACATGTGAGGGAAGTGTGGGGGATTTAGTGGCATCTAGTGGTGAGGATTGCAGATTGCAACCAGCTGAAAGTTCCCCCGGTTCGGATTCCTTCAGTGTTCATTGTCCAGGAGGTTTTTACCAGGAGCCGAATTATCCACAGAAGTCTCTTCCTCTCCAAAACAAACAGACCAGGTGATTTAAACCAATAAAAATTCAAATTTTTAAAATTAAAATTCAACAAATCAGTGTTTCTCCAACGGTGATTCACATGTTGAAGACGGGCAGCTCACCCACTACATGCTAATGTGTGCTCAGCGTTTTATGCCTCCATGCTGGCGATAGCCGCAGCCGAAGGCTTCATGTTTTCAGGTTGTCCGTCCGTTTTCTGTCCCATTTTCGTGAACACAATGTCTCAAGAATGCCTTCTTCAAGTTTGGCACAAATGTCCACTGGAACTCAATTATGAACTGATTAAATTTTGAAGGTCAACGTCACTGTGACCTTGTCTGTCTCATTCTTGTGAAAGCTGAGTTGTCGAAATCTGGTGCTTGGGCAGTGACTTGCGGCGTCAGAAACCATCAACAAAAGGTATCCTTTAACGCTGGCATGATATGTGGCCGGTTGCTGTTATAGTTTAACGGCACCTGGCTGCGTCAGGGGAAATGCAGTGGGACAAGGATGAAAGTTAAGGTGGCAAAAGTCAGACTGGGGCAGGTGGGAGGGGTGGCGCATGGGTCCAACAAAAACGACCCTCACCTGAGAGAGTGGTGTTCATGTCCTGTAAGATTCTAAAGCCAAACCCTGTTCTTTTTTCCTAAACCCAACCACGTTTGTTGTTGAAGGAAAAAAAAACATCAATTTACGGTGTTGTGCCAGTGTAGTGCTTTTATTTTGAAAGAGAGTTTATCTTGAAAACAGACAATGCATGTAACAGGAAGAACTTGACACAGCGTCCCAGAACGTCAACAACCAACACACCCAGGGTACCTTGGATGTCGTATGTGGACGTGGAGAGTCCATGACCAAACGTTGATATGCGACGAGGTCGGAGTGAGAATGTGTTGGAACCCCATATCTCAAGAACACCCTGAGGGAATTTCTTCAAAATTTGGCACAAACGTCCTCTTGGACTTAACAATAAACTCAAAATGAGACAGTGATGACATTATATATCCGGAAGGTCCACTGTGACATCATAATGTTCTGCAAAAACACTTTTCTGTCCATTACTCAGCATCATATCTCAGGAACAGAAGGGGAGACATTTGGTCAGATACTGAATTGATGTCAGTAATCTTGAAACTGTGCTGATTGTATAGATCCTCAGTGCTGCCGGGGGAAAGATGGAAGCTGTAACTGCAACTCGCAGAGTCATACAGCCATGAGGCGGTAATTCTAGTTCCTCTGTTAACTTAAGACCCAGACGTTCAGGAGGTTTCATGTCTCAAATTAGTGTTTTTAATGCGAAAACATGTAAATATGAAAACACAAAAATGTGAATGACCCTATCAAGATCTAGTGTTTGGTTTGTCAGTTCCAGGCTACTGTAGGAACACGGTGGTGCAACATTGCGATCTCCATACATGAGGATAAAAACGACTCATTCTAAGGAAACTAAAACACAACAGTTCTTATTTTCAGGTGATTATCCACTAAACAAAATATACTTGTAATAATCTCTGCCAATATATCCCCCCAAAATCCTACACACTGGACCGTGAAGGGATTTATCAGCACACAGTGCCAGCAGCTGTTAGGCATTCACTGACTCACATACAGACTCCTTCAAATATTGATACGAAACACATCTCAAAGGAAACACAGGTTGATGCAATGGGATACAAACAGCCAGCTATAAGGACAAAAGTATGATAGTTATAACTCCAGCCTTGCTGTGATGTAACTCTGCAACTGCCTGCTAGAGTGTGGGAATTTATTGTTATTGTTTATTCTATATTGTGTTTACTGCAGCACAACCATAAGAGCCCTGGGCTGAGGCAGCTCTGCAGCCCTGTGTAATAAGTCATTAGACATTGTTCCGTGATGCTTGTAAAACATATATTTAATAGCCGTGTCGCGTGGGCGGGCTTGTTTTGAGCACCGGCTGGAGGCAGAGAGGGGACACGGTTCCCTCCTGCCGTGCCGGCTGGCGCACCTGTTCCAAGACAGGTTTATTGGCTCGGGACAGAGAGAAGCATGCCCACACAATGACACCGTGTAGTACAGGTGGGAGAGCTTAGAGTGCCAGCTGGAGGCAGACAGGAATTGGTTTCCTCTCGCTGCACCCACAGGCACACCGCACTGGAGTCAGGTTAGCTGCACCTCGCTTTTACATATTTCATGGAAAGTGTCTTTACAGAGACCGGCTGAAGAGATTACACGTCCAACTTCCAGTTTGTACAGAAACAAAAACAAACTTGGGCTGAGTTTTATTTCCTCTTTGCCTCTTTGCCAACCTAGAGAGGAAAATTAAATATATCCAAAAGGTATATGGCTGCTGCTTTGTTTACTGTAGTCACAGCTCCACACACAGTGTACAGACACGCTGCATATTCACACCACGCCGGTATAGTTCATCAGTGTTGTTAGGGTACAGTGTGTGGGTCCAGATCATTATGTCACGGTCCGCAAATATTCAGTGTCGTACTTGCATTTGGCCATGTCATCAAGCGAGTCTGCTGTAGTGTTAATTTTGGCAGCTATTTTTATATTTAGTCTTAGCCCTGTGTCAAATGTCCTTGTTAGTTTTTATCATTTTGTCAGCGTTATCCTGTTTTTATTTAGTCAAGATTTTGTCAACTAAAAGTCTGAGCGTTTTAGTCTTATATTGGTCAAAGAAAACATAGCTTAAAAAACAAAACATCGCTGTGTTAACTTACCGCAGTTTCTTTGTGGTGAGCCTTTATGTGTCTCTTCAGGTTTGTGGTATTTTTACCAGCTATTTTATGACCACATTGCTTCTCTTCTTCTAAAGCAATGCATTCGGTTTTCTTCTCAGTCTCATTGTAACGAAAATGGGCCCAAATATCGCCTCGTTTTTTTCTCCCAAGCCCTGTTGTTGTCATTGACAGGACACAAATCTACCGTGCATTCACAGGAAACGGAACTGCTGCATTGAGGGGAAAAAAGTCTATATTTCGTCTCCTCTTTTTTCGTCATAGAAAATAAAGAGAGATTTTGGCAAAGTTTTTATTTTGTAAACTACATTTTTGTTTCGTCTTTTTTCGTCATCGATATTGCATGTTGGTAATCGTTACAGTTAGTGTAAGGTGACAACGGTGCTATCTCGTCATCGTCTCGTCTTAGTCATTGAAAAAAATGTCGTTGACGAATATATTTCGTCATAGTTTTCGTTAATGAAATTAACACTAGTCTGCTGTCTCTGTAAAGTAGCTGTCTGTTATTCACTCACTCTACAGCAGGAGATGGCACTTCAAAATAAAAGCTCTGTGCCGGAAATTCACTGTACTTTAGAAGTGTGTTTTTTTTTACAAACTGCGAGCTGTGATAGAGAGCGTGCATTCATATGGTGACTATACATTTTTTAAATGATTAATATGAGGCTGCAAAGTCTTAGATACCAGTCAGAATATGGTCTAATACAGTGGTTCCCAACTGGTCCCGCCCTAGGGTCCAGATTTCTCCTTAGTCATTAGTTTAAGGTCCACACAGTTTCATGTATCCAGCATTATACTTGCATCGGGCCATGTCGTCGAGCTAGTTTGCTGTCTCTGTCTAGTGGCTGTTGGTTAGTCACTCACTCTACAGCAGGAAACTGCACTTCAAAATAAAATCTCTGTGCTGGAAATTCACTATACTTCAAAATAATGTGAGTTTTTTTAAAGTTGACACATTTGCAAGTCACTTGGGGTCCATTAAGATGGACCCGCGACCCAACAGTTGGAAATATGTGTGTTTTCTTTAGTGTAAAATCACCTGAAAAAAAGAACCGTTGTGATTTCGTTACCTTAGAATGAGCCATTTATATCTACATAGCCGGTCTATCCTCTAAGATACTGAACCCCAACTTGCTCCTGATGGCTGTTCCATTCTGTGTGAGTGTTAAAACTGAGTAGCAGGTGGCACCTTGTATGGTAGCCTCGGTCACCAGTGTGTGAATGCGTGTGTGAATGGGTGAATGTGACTCACAGTGTAAAAAGCGCTTTGAGTGGTGGGCGACACCTCTAAACCAAGAATGTAGCGGACCAGGACATTTAAATGACAATTGTTTTCATCCATCCATTTTCATCCACTTATCCGGGCCGGGTCGTGGGGGCAGCAGGCCAAGCAAAGCACCCCAGACGTCCCTCTCCCCAGCAACACTTTCCAGCTCCTCCTGGAGGACCCCAAGGTGTTCCCAGGCCAGATGAGATACGTAATCCCTCCAGTGTGTTCTGGGTCTGCCCCAGGGACTCCTATCAGCGGGATGTGCCTGGAACACCTGATCAGATGCCCGAACCACCTCAATTGACTTCTTTGAAGGAGCAGCAGCTCTACTCCGAGCTCCCTTCAGATGTCCGAGCTCCTCCCCCTATCTCTAAGGCTGAGCCCAGACACCCCACGGGGGAAGCTCATTTCGGCTGCTTGTATCTGTGACCTCATTCTTTCAGTCACTACCCAGAGCTCATGACCATAGGTGAGGGTTGGGACATACATGGACCAGGAAATTGAAAGCTTTGCCTTCCGACTCAGCTCCCCCTTCACCACGACGGCCCAGGGCCTGCATCACTGCAGAAGCCGCCCCAAACCGCCAATCCATCTCACACTCCATTCTACCCTCACTCGTGAACAAGACCCCGAGACACTTGAACTCCTAAGCTTGAGGCAGTAACTCTCCCCCAACCTGGAGGCATCCAGGGACAATCCACCGGTTTCCAGCAGAGAACCATGACCTCAGATTTGGAGGTGCTGACTCTCATCCCAACTGCTTCACACTCGGCTGCAAACCGCTCCAGTGCATGCTGGAGGCCACGGTGTGATGAAGCCAACAGAACCACATCATCTGCGAAAAGAAGAGATGCAGTTTTGAGGTCACCGTTGTTTGTGTCACGATTGTTTCCAGCTGCCACACTTGTCATCACCCGATTATTCCTACACTGTGATCGGTGAGATAAGAACGTGCCATGAATCACATGCAAACCCTGTACTTAGGTGATTTCTCCACTCTGATCTGTGCTGGTTTGTATGTTAATTGATAAATAAAGGCCACTGACTGTATTTCAGTCAGGAATGCTTTCGTCATGGATTTAACCATTTATCTCAATAAATAGAAATACAGTTATACTTGGCGCTGATGGCTCCACTCTTAAGATGGATTTGACAAGCAGCATGCTAAACCAAAACATGCAGAAACCCCCCTGGGTGTACAAGAGTGGGCTTAAAGCAGGACATACAATACTTTATTTAACCTTTGAGCCATGTTAAGACTCTGAGTTAGGAAGGTGGAGGCTGGGGTGGAGGAGGCAAAGCTTCGTCATCAGCAGCAGACATCAGTGAGTAGGAAGCCATGTTTAAACGGACCACCTTGTTTGGAGAATGGGCTGTGATTGGTGTGGCTGTACAGTTATACTTGGCGCTGATGGCTCCACTCTTAAGATGGATTTGACAAGCAGCATGCTAAACCAAAACATGCAGAAACCCCCCTGGGTGTACAAGAGTGGGCTTAAAGCAGGACATACAATACTTTATTTAACCTTTGAGCCATGTTAAGACTCTGAGTTAGGAAGGTGGAGGCTGGGGTGGAGGAGGCAAAGCTTCGTCATCAGCAGCAGACATCAGTGAGTAGGAAGCCATGTTTAAACGGACCACCTTGTTTGGAGAATGGGCTGTGATTGGTGTGGCTGTCAGCTGGTTACAGTTGAGGCGTATGACTTCCGTGTTCTGCGTGAACTAACGTCAGGCTTCGTTTTTTTAATGTGTGTAAAAATGTTCACAAATTCATCTTTTATTCCCTGGAGTAATGAAAAAAGTCTTCACACTGAGCCAATCATTAACGTTAGAAATGAAAGAAATTAATTGTTAGATTTACGTAAATTAAAATCCTGTTATTAAGATGTGGTGCTGGGAAGCCTTTGTTGAGTCCAAAGCTAACTAATGACCCATCGTTGTACAGATGTACGGGCATATTTTTAATATTTGAACAACACACAAAATGCTAATGTCCATCATTTGTCACATTATTCCGTCATACATGTCATTAAATGTTCAATTTATATTGTCAGACGATTTGAGCACCTTTAATATTCATATATAAACGTAAGGTAAACACTGATTTCATCCTCACAATGTACACTATCATATATTTGCATATATATTGCTGTGACAGGCTGTAGGACAGTGTGTGTGTGTGTGTTAATGAGACGCGACTGGGTCAGAAGGTGAGTCGTTCACTCTTCCATGCATGGCTAAGAAGAAGCGTGGCTGGCTTGTTTACCTCGTCACCGCTGGTGTAAAACACGGAGCGTAATGACAGAAATGCAAACAGCGCCGCTTGCTCAGATGCACCCCTGCTGTATGTCACTGTCACATCAATTATTTACTTCACTCAAGCCAGAGAGCCCATTTTCCTGCGTGTTTCTACTCACTCAGTCGCTTGTTCTGCAAACTCATCTGCGTCTCAGCACATGATTGTGTGCAGTAGCATGCTGTTAGTCATGTCGCAGGTTTCCAATCAGCGTCTCTGCAGCCGGCGGACACACAGCTGCAGGAAAGAGCACGGGGCTGTATGAGGAAATTGTTGACCAGCTTGCTGCATGTTCGTCGGTGCTCTTTGAGACGTGCCAGGAGAAAGAGAGGAAGAGAAGAGTCAGGTGCAACACTTTGAGTAACTCTGCTGGAGATCTGCAGTCTCCTTTGTGCCCCCATGCTGTCAGACGTTTAATTAAAGCCAGGCTCGTACAGTATAATCAGTTTGCCGGAGCCTACCTCTGCCAAGAAAGGAGCAATGCTCAGAGCAGATGTTTGCTCTAAATCTTTCATCTCAACAGAATCTGTAGTTTTCTTGCATCAATGAATTACACTCACAAGTGGATGTTTCCGCTCCTGTCTAATTTTAGCCTCGGCAAAGATGCAATTCAAAAACAAAAAACACTGCCTCTCTCTGACAGCCATTTTTCCTGCTGCTGACATCGCTTGACATCTTGGTTTTAGCAGCGGCTGGCTGGCGCGATGCTCACTAAAGCAAACCTAGCAATATAGTACGCTACAGTACACTGATGGCTGCACATTCACAGGACTTATAGTAACAGCCGGACAGGCTTTCTCACACATGAACACCTTCTCTAAACTTCTGCTGCAGGCTCTGAAGAAGACAAAGTTCTTCCTAAAGAGACTCTGAACTGTTTGGATTCGATATGAGATTTAGTCAGAGCGATGTGGAGCACAAGAATAAAGTGTAGTAAAAGATACAGTCCATACACTAAGAAAGGTAAATCCTTCTACACACACACACACACACACACACACACACAGTGCTCAAACTGACAACATAATGAAACACTCTTTGCATGCGTTGTAATTGGAGATCTTTTGCCTCGTCAGGCACAAACAACGCCACAAACATTCCTGACTGAAAACAAAAAGTGATTAACCTTGGTCGGGGAGGATTCTCTCACGGGGAAACATTACAGACGTTTCAGTGTCCCCACTGTCTGCAGGGCCCTCGCGCTGAAGCACTCCTCCGACAGGATGCTGAGATGAATTTTCACAGGTTTTCTCCTCCTCTTCACAGCCGCCACGCTGACAGGGGCGACTGCGCTCGGAGTCTGACCAGATCTCAGATGCTCGTTTGTTCATTTTTCTCCTCGATCACACTTATCGTCTTTCACACACACACCCAATAATGTGTTTACAACCCCCTGTTTCTGGTGTTACTCTCACATATTCCTCTTCATCTGCCTTGACTGGGTGGAAAATAAACATGTTCACAGACATGTATGCACATGCAGTAATATTATACCGTGAAAAGGAATTTAGACTGAACCTGAACAACTGACCATTTAATTATCAACCCCTGAAGTTCCTGTTAATCCACATGTCAGGCTTTAATTTAGGGCTAACTAATGTTATCAAGATAAGATAAGATACACCTTTATTAATCCGACAATTGAGAAATTCCAGTGTTGCAGCAGTCAAGAAGAGAAAGAGTCAGATTAAGAATTTAAATAAATAAACTAGGCATGCAAAAGATACAAAAGTACAAAAAACAGCAACAGTATTAAGGGTAAAGCCGAAATTATACTTTCCGTGTGCGCACTTGTGCGCTAGAATGTGTTGACGCAAATTTCGTCATCAAGCGGTGTGAGCATAGCTCCAAAATTTTCTGACCGCGCGCACAGGACTGTTTTACTCGTTGTCATGAAAATGTTTGAGCAAAGATTACAATCATTGTAATTGCTCTCACAGTCTGTCTGCTCATTTGTCCCTGCTGATAACAAGATATGAATCCCATGTATATGTTGTTTTGTGATTAAATCAAATTAATTTCTGTATAACATGTAGACTGCAGACATTCACATACAGAGATGACATAACGACCATGCCATGACTAAATAAATTGGTTAGGCCTTTTAGTTACGTTGAAACTGTGCTGATTGTACTGTCGGGTTGAAGATGTGTGTGAGGCATCCATGTTTTCACAGACATGTTTGTGGAGGCATGGAACCATGAGGTACTATTCAAACAGCATTTAAAGTGTTCATCTCCGTTCTCTTATTTTGCATTCAAACTGTGAAGGTGGCCTATACCAGTCTCTTACCATGTTGGTTTATATCAAGAGACACATGCTCAAAACTCAACACAAGGCTAGACCAGGATCTTTGGAGACATAAGCCCCGTTTTCACCAAACACTTTCAGTGTAGTACCTTTGGAACCAACAGTAACCCTTCAGACATGGTACCTAGACCCTAGAGTTTCCACTGCAAACAGTCCTCTTAAATGTGGGCGGGGTTGTTGTCACTCACTGCTCCGTCCAGCACTCACTGTATTTCCTCCTTTATCAGTCTGCACCTGGTTTATCGTCCACAGAACGAGGCTGCACGCCCACGTTTTCAGAACAAAATACAACAGGCTGCAGTGAGAGTCTCTCTCCATGGGATATTTCAAAATAGCAGCTTTGTGCATTTAGTCCTTCTCAGGCAAGCTCAGGGGTTTAGTGTTGCTGTAGCCCACAGGAAGTGAGGATTAGAATATATGCAGTTCACATAATCCGGTCAAAATTAATATATATAAACACTTGAAGATCCACTCATTACTAAAAGTGTGTGTCATATAAAAACTAAAGTGATGGTCAAAGTTGTCACAGTGAAATTTAAGGTGTGCTGATGGATTCACGTCATCAACTCATGCATTGAGTAACATTACAAGTTAACGTTCCACCTTAAAAGTTGCCGGCAGTCGGCCCAGTGAATGAAGTGATTTTTTCTCCGACTCCAGCTGCTGTGAGAGGCAGCAAAACATCCTTTCATTTTATAGTTCCAGTTTACTAATCAAACTCTCCACAGTATGAACAGTGGTTACATGAGCCTCAAAACCAGACACAACTCAGCCCTGAGCAGAGGGAGCGTCCTCTACTGACCAATCAGACTGCAGTGTTCACAGCTCCACCTTTTAGTACCAGATCTGTGAGCTAGGTACCCCAACAGAGGGGGGACCAAACATGGGGACGGTAAGGAACGCTTCTGTTGGTACCATCCACAACTTTTCACTGTGGAAACAGAAAAAAAAGGTACTGAACTGCTTGTTGGAAATGGGACTGTAGGACCCTGACAATGTAGGGACGACCCAGTTTAATCCATTCTTGACACTTTTTTCTTGCATTATTGGTTTCAGAGAGGGTTATAAACAGAAACTACCAACCAAACACTTCAAAGTATTCATATTAAAGCCCCAGGCACACAGCTGTAATATAGGGTGAAATCCAAACCTTGCCTTGCCTTTCGTGAAGCTAAGCTCTAACTGGAAAATCACTGTTTGGGGAAAACTTTGGTAAACTCAATATCAAACACGTAGACCCGGTGAATCCTCTTGTTGAGGCAGTCAGCAGGTTTGTAAATACAATACCAGGAATTTTCCCCTGGTTTTTCTAAAGCAATGTTTAGGGGAGAAAAAACAATTCCTGAGAAGTTGGTAGGACTCTTTGGGTGGTCCTCACATGTCCACACAAGCCTGTCACTGGAACTCACTAAGCCCGAGCAAGTCTGTAATGAAAAGAAAACTTATTTTGGGGTTTACACTTGTCATCTGTCGTGCCAGTTTTTTTTCCTTACAGCAGATTGAAAATGAACACTTGAGAAAAGTTGATGAATTCTCTGGAAAAGCAACACATGGCACCTACAGTAAGCACCGCGGGGAAGGTTGACGCCTGCGGAGTCCATAAACACACGATGCTGAAACACTGAAGAGAGGATAATGTAGTGTTAGTTACACGGCTCGCTGTGTGTACTCAGAGTGAGAGCAAAATGTTATTTATTACTACATCGAGTAGTTCAAACTGCTGCAGTATTTCAGCAGCTCACTGGCACTTGCATGCTTTAAATAGTGCCGTCTATTGCATATGTGAGGCGGTAATTCATAAGTATTGTATAACTTCCCCTGAGGGCGACGCATTCCAGTGGGTTCATGTGTTCAGCATATCAATATTTTCCAGGAATGAGCTCTGTTCGTCGGAGCGCTCCTTGTCATCAGAAAGATCCTGCTGGATGGAGCTTTCCTCGCAGGACTCAGAGTGGGTGTTTGTGTTTGAGCTCCGCCAGCAGCTACACACTAGATTTCACTGGAACAAGAGAAAATCAATTTTGCAAAGCGTTCACTCACTCCTAGAGCACCTCCAATCTAAGCAGATCTCAGAGTAATATAAGCAGCTTCAAAGGAGCACAGAAAGATATTAGGGCTCATATTTGTTCTCTCTTTTTTCTTCTTGAATCCAACTTGACTTTCCAGACCGGTTCAGAGTGATATAAGAGAGCAGTCAGGTAATCTATGCTTTTATTACTGCGTTTTTTTTTCCCTGTGAAATAATACTTTGAATGCAAGCAAAACTTTAACGCTGTGCTCCGTGTTGCGGCGCCACATGTTGTTTCAGGCTGAACTGCTGTGAGCTCAAAATGTCAGGTGCAGGTCTTGGCCTAAATTTCATGTTGGCCCACTTTGTTCTCCTCTTCCTCCGTGTTGCTTCAGTCCTCCTCACAGCAAACTTGTTAAATATATCCCAGAGAGAGTAAAAATATGCCAGTGTTTATGTAGACTCACACCCAGTTCAGCATTTTTTAAATAGTTTTGAAAGAGCTGATTCAGTGTGAGCGGATGAACACGACGACAGTCAGCGTGACCCAGCAACAAATACTATCACTTAAAATGTCAACACGGGAAGTTTAGGTCAAGTGTCGGCTGTAAACGCTGATTTTTATCATTACGTGCTGATGACAGTTCATGTGCCAAGGCCCAAGCCTTCAGCAGAGATCCTGAATCTTCCAGCTGTCCTGTGTGTGACTCAGAGAACGGAGGACAACCTTCCACAGACCATCAGATACCAGCACTGAAATATTTAAAATAAAGCTAAAGCTAATTGAATGCAATATCGTTAACAAAAGGGAATGTAAGATTTGATCATAAACAGTTATCTGTTAGTGGTTCATCTTATTCTGGGTTATAATTAATGTTGTATTTTTTTACGTTTGTCAAAATCATGTGATGTTTCCTGTATTCAGCTATATTCTGACTGAGTAATAAGGCGAAGTACTCTCATATCTAGTCTGTTAGCAGCCAGTTAGCTTAGCAAAAAGACTGGAAACAGGGAAACAGTTAACCTGGCTTTGTCCGAAGATTAACAACACCTTTAAAGCTCATTAATGTGGAACTTTTAACTACTTTAACACAATCAGATTGTCCCCGACAACCCCTGGACGTGCGGCCTGACTCACAGATTTTACAGATAAAGAGTCATTTATTCATTCATTCATTTTCCATAACTGCTTATCCTCTTGAGGGTCATGGGGGGGTGGAGCCTATCCCAGCTGACACTGGGTGAGAGGCGGGGTTCACCCTGGACAGGTCACCAGACTATCACAGGGCTGACACATAGAGACAGACAACCATTCACACTCACATTCACACCTACGGACAATTTAGAGTCACCAATTAACCTGCATGTCTTTGGACTGTGGGAGGAAGCTGGAGCACCTGGAGGAAACCCACGCTGACACAGGGAGAACATGTAAACTCTGCACAGGGCTCCTCCACCCAATGGTTCAAACCAGGAGTCCTCTTTCTGCGAGGAGACAATAGCACCACCGTGCCACGGATCATAAAATTATGATGTCATAGAATTATAAAATCAAGTACGATTTTAAAAGAGCTGCAGCAGCGTGAAGCGTAAAAAGAAACAGGGTTCAGACCTGTATCAGGAAAGTCAGAGATAGTAAAAGTCTAAAGTGAACACGTACGTTTTTAGCTTTGTTTTAAAAATATTTAGCGAGCTAGCTTCCCTGATATCTATAGGTAGTGTGTTCCATAGCTTTGAGGCGTAATTAACAAAGACTGCATCCCTGATCTTCTTCCGGCTGTTGCAAAGTACCTCCAATAAACCAGCAGCAGATGATCGCAGTGTTCTTGGAGGCAATTTAGAAAACTGACAACCTTTGCTGCTGTCGCACAGTGAACAGAAAAATGGCAGAACACACAAAGCGGTTGCCAGGTTTGTGTTTATGACCTCACGTGTTGCGTGATGAGAAGACAGAGGTTGTTGTACCTCCAAAGAGAACGGCAGCGAAACTGACAGACTGGAAAACTCTCATGCTGACGCTCCAATGACTTGGTTTGCTGTCTGGAAAACTGCACATTCTCTGTTTTCGATCAGAAGGGACAGGTCAATATTTACACAAACCATATGAGAATCCTTCAGATTTCTTCTGCACTCCCTCATATTGGATTCATAAAACCATTTCAGCCCACATTTTATGGTCTGAGGTCTCCGAGCGGAGCAGTGATTTTGACTGATCTCAGTAAAGTCTTCAGAAATGTTGCTGCTGCTTCTTTAAAACCCTGAGCTGTGTGTGCTCATTTTACCGTCATGAAACCATCCTGTCATTGTTGTGTTTATACACAACCATGACGGATGAGTGACATCACAAAACTACAAGCAGCACTTGAGTCTGTTTGAGATGGCAGTGCTTATTGTAGACCTTTAAAATTAGTTAGATGTTTTTAGAGACTGTAAACTGATGGGTATGTTGTCAGTTTTGCAGGATATTTAATCATAAAAGAATTGGACAAATCAAAATTTTGACCTGATGGTGGCGCCGGAGGAGAAGCCAGGGTGTCAGATTTATCACAGTTCCCCCTGAGGGACATGTCAGACCAGTGTTGTGTAGTTAGCACAATCAAAGTGAGGCCCAGAGCGTCCACGGTAATTAAACGTATAGTATTTGAGGAGAGGATGTGTGGGAGGCTTCACGTGGGAGACATAAAGCACTGAAAGTTTATAGTGTTGTTGTTTATAGTCTTGTTATGTAAAGGATAAATACACCCTGATGGCTCTAAAGTGTTTTTGTTGTGCTCTTCTTTCAGAACACCAGAGTGCTGTTTAACATCCGCGTGGTGGGAGGATCAGCGTTTTACAGCTACCTGTCTCCGCAGGACGGGCGGCCGCTCTACCACCCTGCTGTCGACAGGTGAGGAGGTCAAAAACACACAAAACATCAGACGCACTCTGGTGGAGGACTGATGTCTCACACACATTCAGCTGACCAGCACAGAGCTGATGTGTTCTCTTACGGTCTCCAAACTCATTCAAACAAGCTGTTCTGGACGTGTTAATTGATTTTTCACTGAGCTCACTGTACATAGAACTGCTGTTTCCCAACTTTTATTAGCGTTCTATTAGCGTCAGAATCACAGTTTTGGATGTGTTAATTGCTCTGTCAGCTGACTCCTGAATGCCTCTCTGCAGCTTCAGGCAGCAGCAAGGGGCTGACAAATAAAGCCACAGAGAAGTGCTAAAAACTGCAGTTCCTCTAATGGCCACTTGAGGCTGGCTCCTAAAGCGAGTCAATCCCCACAGACCCTCATGTTAAAATGTTTAACTTTACAGCAGAAATGAACATGTTTACAGCCTGGTACAAAAAATGGTTTTGGTTTCTAAAGTTAATTTTAACATTCATGACAATTTTACAGAGGTGAATTTTTACAAAGCTCACCTGTTTAAATCTTATTAAGGTTTAAAGTTCTGTATAATTAAGGACGTTGATGAATTTAGTGTTGGTTAGGGGACATAACTATGGAGTATCCCCAGATTCACGGAGTACAGGTGAAGCCTTAAGTGGGATTTATACTTCTGCATCAAATAGACACCGTACCTCACGCCACAGCCTGACTACACCTGTCTGTCTCTGTAAGCTGAAACCATTTCCCTCAGTGGAAACAAAGCTTTTATTTACTTTAATTTCACAGATAAGAAACAATAAATTGTGAAGACAATAAAGCCTCCACAAAAATAGCATTTTAAGTCTTGTGTGTGATTTATCCTGGCTTCATATGAGCAGAGGAAATCTCTGCTAGCTGCTAGGCTAATTTATACAATGTAAAATGCCATAGGCTTGTGCTAATAACGTTAGCATGTTGTATCTGTGGGGAAAATGTGTCCAGATAAAGACAAGTGTTTGTCTGTGAATGCTGCCAGTTATAGTGAAGCTGATTTGTGTACTTGTGTTTGAAACTGTCTCTATTAAGCCATGTTTAATGTGTGTTTTGAATCAGCTAAACTTTACAGCACTTCACAGAAACCCCACTGCTCACTGGTGTTTTGGTGGTGTAACTGCAGAGTGACACAGACACACCAACGCACAAGTATAAATCCCACTTTAGCTGTCACTATTTCAGTGTGTTTTTATTCATGAACGTTACTTGTAACGTTTTGATTACCTAAAAACGTCTTGTTCAGCATTTGGTTGCACTAAAAGACCCTCTAGGAGTATGATGTTCAGTTTATGTTAAGTACATTTTGGTTTAATGATCGTAAGCCTGTTTTCCATGAGTGAAAATTAGCATTAGCATCATCACAGTTAACCATAACTGCTAAATGCACCGTGCTGACCAAGCTAGCAGTTAGCGTTAGGGTTATGTCCACCATCTTGTACAAATTTGGGCACTTGTGGCTCCAAGATGGCGACAGCCAAAACGTCAAACAGAAGTCCACAAACCAATGTGTGACATCACGGTGGCTGCGTCCAGTATTGTAAACACTCGACAGGCAGCACCCACTGTTGCAGTGAAAAACCATTCGGGCCCTAAATGGTCTCTTTATTCTTTGATGCAAGTGTGTCTGACAGGAATATTATTGGACATATTTCTAGAGTTTCATGAATGTATATCCTCCATGTTTCACCTGGTTCAAACACAGTGAGCAGGCCGTCCAGAGGGGCTGTTGTCGTTGGAGCTGACCGGCTGTCAGGACACCTCATTCTTCTATTATTAGACTGGAGGATTATTAGATTGTTCCAAATGTGTTCTTTTGTTGTAGAATTACTGTTATTGTGGTCCAAACTTACAACACTGAAACAACCCAACGTTCCCTGAGGCTCATTTAAATCTGATCTAATATAATCAGTTTTAATTTAATTTCAATCTGCTCCAATCTAATGAAGGGTTTCTTGAGTGAGGCAGGCAGCCAGTTACTGAACACACTCTGACACAAAAACACATGTTACACACTAATATGATTGTTAGTTTACTTCCAGCGTGTTGGCGTGATTGGCGTTGGCTCTGAAGCCGATGTTCTTCTCGTTATGTTCATCATTAGACCTGATTTTACATCACTGACAGATATGTGCAGACATTTTGTCCCCTCTCACAAACGCACGCGTGATGGCTCTCACTTGCAGAAGTGAACTGCTGTGTCAAAGGGACATTTTGGCAACGTCTTGAAAGGACTTCCATTTGTGTAGTTGCTAAGAACAGCTCATTCACTCGCTGAATGGTGCTGATGGGGGCAAATGCTTTCGAAGTCTTTTCTGAAGCAAATGTGCAGCTCGCTGTATCCTAGAAACCAAAGTAACCAAAGGGCACTCGGAGAGCGCAGACCCTCGCCAAGGTGAAACACTCCGTCCTGCAATATTAACAAGAGTAAAAAGTCATTTGTGTATCCGCCCCATGATTCATACGGGCTTTGTCCTTGACACACCTTACACCCTTTCACCAAGTTTCATGAAAATCAAGCCAGTAGTTTTTCAGTAATCCTGCCGACAAACAAACAAACAGAAGTGAAAGCATAACCTCTTTGGCACAGGTAACGATCGTGTTTGAGCTCTAATGATTCAGAAATCTGCTCTGTCCTCAAGTCGGCCCACATCAAACAGTACGAGAACAAGAAGTGTTTGGTGACACTTCTGTGACGCCCATGTCTGTGACGCATTATAAACATATTTTTAACAATAAACATAACACCTTAGTACTTATACAAGTATTATAATACCTTACAAGTGCTGGTCACTCACTGACATTGTTTTGCAAGGATCATAGCGCATTGTAATTCTCATAGTTTTTATATATCATAATCTTGTTATGATACCTTAAACAAATAATTTAATTCTACAACATTTCGTGTTCTTGCAGATGTTACCTCTCTCAGCGACAGTTTACCGGCTCTGAACCGTAGTTAAGAACACACTGGCTTGTTTTTTTTTTTTTTTTAAATGACTTTATTTGACAGGTTTTCAGCTATATGAACAAACAAACATACACCAATTTACAGACATACAGAACGTCAGTGAACATAATCCCATATACCCCCCCTTGGGACCAAGAGCACACTAGAGGAAGAGAAAAGCAAAAAATAAATAAATAAATAGAAATAAAAATTTAAAAAAAATTAAAAACAAAATTAAATAAATAATAATAATAAATAGATAATAAAGTAAATAAAAAATAAATACATAAATGAATAAACCCATTGACATTCAACTAGATTCCAGACATGGTAATGGCCAGTGATGTTAGGATAATGATGATGACGACTAATTACAGATAAACAAAGCATGACAGAATGGGGGAAAAAAAGGGAGGATCCATCATTAAAACTGTTGAACACACTGGCTTGTCAACATTAAATTAGCTTGGCTTGTCAATAGCTGGTAACTAGCTTCTAGTGGTGTGGAGCACTCTGCAGAAAGAAGGATGGCGAGGCGTTCGGGTGCCGTTCACCAACAATGGCTTTATTGCAGACAACAAAAATGGCCTTCTCATGAGTTTAAACAGCAGCTCTAGGCTTATCCAGACACTTAATTCTGCTGACTATCATCTCTCTGTCATCTTCACCACGACACTGAGAGAGCTGCTTCCATCCATACGCACACAACGAAGCACACGTCACACCCTCACAGGTTACCCAGGTTACACAAGGCCACCGCCCTTAAAGGGGAATAAGGGTGAGCCGGTAACAGAGATTTCATTGTATTTTTTTCACTTAACTTAGAGCAAAAAAATGACTTCTTAAAGTGACTTATTATCTGCCTTTACCTCAGGCATTTCATTACGTCACTTTAAGGAATGCTCCACCCGCAAAACGACCATTTGTACATCAATCACTCGCCGCTGTGTTGCCTTCAGTTTGTAAAGAAATCGTTGATTTTCTCGCATGCCTCCACGGTGAATGGAGGGTCCAAAAAAAAGGCGAACATTCTTCATGAGAAGTAAACGGGGGCCATGTTTGACTGACAGTAGCACTATATCAAAACATCTGTTTACAAACTCAGACACAACTCATGCAGAATAATCTGAGTCTCATTTATCCACTTACGTGCTCAGTACTTCCCAAACACATGCATTTTTGCCAAAATCCGAAAATGGCACATGCTCAGGGGGTGCTGCTTGTAAGCCTCAGCGTTTCCTGCACAAGTAGACTGTTTTAGGGCTGATGTCATGATGACATCATGTTTTCACCTGGAGGTGAAGCTGCCTCTCCCCCACAGGGCTGTAGGCTACATAGGAGTCTTCAATGTGGTCTTGTTGTGTTATTGGGAGCCAGAACAGAAGGAGTCATGGCTCAAAACCAGCCGCCACTGCCCGTCAACAAAAACAAAGATGGTTAAATGTGATCAGACCAAAGGACTGGACGGAGGCCATCATCAAAAATGCTCACATGTGCAGCGCACACTTCATATCAGGTTAGGGACAAAGTATTTCCTGTTGTAGGGATGAAGAACGTTATGTGTATTAAGGGTTATCATGTCCACCTCATCAGAAACTGGGGAGCTATTAAGAGGAAGATTGGATTTCTCTGGAACGCTAACTTTTTAGCACATTAGCTAACGTTAGCTTCCATGGCAAAACAAACAAGATTGGCTTCCTGTGACATCATCCATCCACTGAGTGAGAGCATACAGGGTCGGCCAGTCTGGTCCCGTTGGTCAGTGTTTACTTCTTCCAGTAACACTGGCGGTCCCGGAGAGTGAGTGACCTGACATGGTGCGTTGGTAAATTCAGTCTGACGCTCTACACTAAAATGAGAGCCCTGTTGGTGGAAGAAACGGAGCCTTATATTTCTACATGAATGAACCAACGCTTAAGTTAATCACACATTCACTCCGCTCGGCACTCTGCTGCTCCGTCTCCACAGACAGAGTGTCCAGAGTGCGCTGCTCTGGATAACCCAACGCTCCAGTTTGTGTCAGAGTGCGCTCCCACACTCAGAATGAGTATTTCTGAACGCACCACTCACATCATCTTCCTCCATTATCTGAAACAAGACAACAGAACTTGCTAGCTAGTGTCTGTGGAGGATTGTTTTGCCTCCAGCTTAGCCCCGCCCACAAAAAAAAAGTCATGCTGTTGACTAACAGTAAAAGGGTCTATTAAAGTAATGTGGCGAGTAATTGATATACAAATTCCATTCAATTTAATTTAATTCAGTTCAGTATAACTTTAATTATCCAAGGTGTAAACAAGGGCGTAAAAGCAAAACCAGTGCCTAACAGAGGAACAACAGCAGTACGATAGGAGATGATTTTGTAGGTGAAGTTGAGCTTTGCTTTAAGTGCGTCCTCTAATTTTATTGCAGCGTCCAATAGCACCCAAAAACCCAAACTCTTCATGAGCGACGGATGTTCCTTCTTGACCTTTGAAACAGTAGTTTGACAAAATAATCTTAACTCAGTAGCTTTTTCCTGAGCTGTCAACGCTGCTCACAGTGAGCTCTGATAAGACCAAGAGATGTGACTGAGAGTCCAGGAAAAAGGTCGTAAGAGGACCCTGAGTTATTTTGTTGTCTTATTTTAATGTGGTGTCAGTTGTGAGCCATGGGAACTCCTTCGTTATGAGTGCTATGACAAAAACAAAGGCTGTAGTTTATCTTTATATTACACTGTAGCTTCTAATACATTATTTACCTAAAACATCTACAGTGAAATCCCCAATACAATCCCACACTCTCTCTCTCTCTCTCTCTCTCTCTCTCTCACATTCATTCAGCTGCTCCTACTTCATGAGGTACTGTGGTAACGCTGACACCTAGTGGTTGAAAAGCCTCAGTACAGGTGCACTCATGTTATTCTGCTGAGGTTGTTGGTGCAGTGAATTTACTGTAAATGTCTCCAAGTTACAGCAGTTAATTGAACTGCTTCTTCCTCTGCACCAGATGACCTTTAACCTTTCTGTCTTTTAGAGCCTGAAGCTCTGCAGCTCAGGAGGACCTCCACACGTGAAGCTCATCATCGAGTGGGAGCACAGAATCAAAGACTGGTCAGTACGTTTTATATCACAGACCACCAGGTATTCACTCTGGCATGTTCTCTCTAACTACCCTCTGCTCGTTTAACGTGACCACCTCTCTGTGTCGTGGGCTGCAGCCTGTTTGGAAACATTCAGGAGGAGGTGGTGAAGGATGCAGACAGCGTGAGGAATCAGCAGCAGCAGCACATCCAACAGTACAGCTGCACCCTGGATGAGTGCTTCCATCTCTACACCAAAGAGGAACAGGTAGTCTGTCTGTTATTTTATTCCTGCAACAACTGGTGGCTCGACACTGACCTGTCTCCCTTTATCAACCCTACCAGAGGTCATATGAAAGAATAACTTTGGTATTTTTCAGCCTGGACTCTATAATCCCATATTTTTCTTACTTAGTGACGAATAAGAACCACACTTTTTGGAATAGGTGAACAAAACAGGCATGGTTGTTGGTGCCAGACGGGCTGGTCTGAGTATTTACTGGGATTTTCACCACAACCATCTCTAGGGTTTACAGAGGATGGTCCCAAAAAGAGACAATATCCAGTGTTGATGCCAGAGGTCAGAGGTCAGAGGAGAATGGCCAGACTGGTTCAAGATGATAGAAAGGCAACAGGAAGTCAAATAAGCACTGGTTCCAACCAAGGTGTGCAGAAGACCATCTCTGAAGCAACAACACGTCCAACCTTGAAGCAGATGGGCTACAGCAGCAGAAGACCACACCAGGTGCCACTCCTGTCAGCTAACAACAGGAAACTGAGGCTACAATTCACACAGGCTCACCAAAACTGGACAATAGAAGATTGGAAAAACCACATTCAGATGGTAGGCTCAGAATTTGGAAGCATGGATCCATCCTGCCTTGTATCAAGGCTTCAGGCTGCTGCTGCTGGTGTCATGGTGTGGGGGAGATTTTCTTAGTACCAACTGAGCATGGTTTAAACACCACAGCCTACCTGAGTATTGTTGCTGACCGTGTCCATCCCTTTATGACCACAGTGTACCCATCTTCTGATGGCTACTTCCTGCAGGATAACGCACCATGTCACAAAGCTCAGATCATCTCAAACATGACGATGAGTTCACTGTACTCCAATGGCCTCCACAGTCACCAGATCTCAGTCCAATAGAGCACCTTTGGGATGTGCTGGAACGGGAGATTCTCATCATGGATCAACTGTGTGATGTCATCATGTCAATATGGACCAAAGTCTCTGAGGAATGTTTCCAGCACCTTGTTGAATCTGTGACACCAAGAATTAAAAAGAGGGTCCAACCTGGTACCTAGCAAGGTGTACCTAATAAAGTGGCCTGTGAGTGTGTTTTCACATCTAACTCGGGGAACTGAGTCTGAGGGGATCCTTTCCATAATGTTGTCAGACTCTTTGAATAACAATCTGAGCCTGTCAGTGGTAAAAATACTTTTAGTGAACATACATTGACATTGTGATCGTACCCCGAGCGCCATGAAACAAGCTGCAGCCTTCTCACTCAATACCGGACCAATTTAAAAAATTGTTCTTCCCATTATTCGACAGACACAAAAACATGAGATAATAAAGTCCAGGTTGAAAAATACCAAAGTCCCCTTTAATACTGTTGTTGTTAATGTGTCTTTAGAGTAAGCAGGTGGTATCAGCAGTGATGTGACAAACAGTAAAATGACCTAAACCCACGCTGTTTCTCATTTTACTTTGCACAGTTGTCACAGTGACAACAGTGCCTCTAGTTATTGATAAGACATTTTATTTTGGTTGACAAATAGGGCAGGTAAAAGATGAATGTGTAAAGAAATAAACAACTGAGATGAATTTAGACAAATGACAAATTACATGAACTAACTAGCAGTAATTTTAGCGTGTTTGTTCAACACAATGGATGCACATTTGGTGAAAAATACTAAAGGAAAAAATCATGTTTATAGCATAGCATTATATAGTTTGTGGTGAAGGTATAGAGCAGGCGTCTTCATCACTGTGACACAGACCTCCTGTCTGTTTCTGTAAGCTGAAACCATTTCCCTCAGTGGAAACAAAGCTTTTATTTACTTTAATTTCACAGATAAGAAACAATAAATTGTGAAGCCAATAAAGCCTCCACAAAAATAGCATTTTAAGTCTTGTGTGTGATTTATCCTGGCTGAAATATGAGCAGAGGAAATCTCTGCTAGCTGCTAGGCTAATTTATACAATGTAAAATGCCATAGGCTTGTGCTAATAACGTTAGCATGTTATATTTGTTTGGAAAACGTGTTTAGTATAAGACAGTTGGACACATTTTCCCCACAAATACAACATGCTAATGTTATTAGCACAAGCCTATGGCATTTTACATTGTATAAATTAGCCTAGCAGCTAGCAGAGATTTCCTCTGCTCATATGAAGCCAGGATAAATCACACACAAGACTTAAAATGCTATTTTTGTGGAGGCTTTATTGTCTTCGCAATTTATTGTTTCTTATCTGTGAAATTAAAGTAAATAAAAGCTTTGTTTCCACTGAGGGAAATGGTTTCAGCTTACAGAGACAGACAGGAGGTCTGCGTCGCTGCAATGTGTATTGTTACATTTCTAGGAGGTGCACGTCAGGCTACTCTGAAGGTACTGCCTCGATTCGACGCAGAAGTATAAATCCAGCTTAACAGAGGGAAAGATAAAAACTGTGACAACAATTGCAAGTTCCAAAACTAAGGAAAGATTTTCAGCATGTTTGTCAGACATAAAGGATGCACATAATGGGTTTGGTGAGCAATACTGTGTGTGTCCCAGATAAACATGTTGACAAAAGATGACACAACAGGAGCTTCATGTGACTGATGAATATTAAACAGGAAAAAATAACTTCATACAATAACAAGTGGAGTGTGTGCACACGCTGTCCTCAGGCTGGGCAGGTAAAGGACGCAGTCAGACAGGTTGTGAGTAGGCTACTGCCATCATATGGAGTGTTACTTGTTCAGCACCAACAGTTGTCACGTCAAAGCGTCCATTTGTCTCAGCGCTGCTCATGGAGAGTCAGTCGGTGTCAGACAAGACAGTCAGTGTGGTTTAATACTTTTATTTTGTAGATGCAACAGTGCAGTTCAGTTTGTGTTTAGTTTTATTATCAGTGTCACGCAGATGTTCAGAATGTGAACTGGTTTCCAATTTATAAATAAAATAATGATTGTCCTTGTCTCAAACATCATTACACACAGCGAGAGGGGCAGGGGTTGGTAAGAGCCACACAGTGGTACAGAGCAGGGTTTTTCAACTGACCAGTCAATAGGTTACATCTCTTTGTGTGTACACACCATATCGATCAAGTCACAGTCTTAAGGAAGATACGATTTTCTCCTTACAGTGAATTTCGTGAACAATTGCAATCCAGTCGTCCTTTGACGGAGGGCTCACCTGTAGCCACCTCCGTGTGATGGCTTTCTTGCTCGCAGCCAAAAGTACTTTGTCGTGAGTCATGAGATTGTCCGGGATTTATCCCAATATGACAAAAGACGATTCGACTGCGATTCCAAAGATGTTCCTTGTGTCTTTGGGATGGACTAGTGGTCATCCCTAAACAATATGAAAGTGGTCTGACACTGATTTACCACACAGCCTCCAACATTCATCCCATCCTTGAGAGCCCTGTTGTATAAATTCAATTTTGGAGTTTCAATGTTTTCCAGGAGAACTCCCGCCACGATCTTGATTTGATGGTCCTAACTTTACCCTCCCAAATATCATTCCAGTCATCCTCTGATATTTCCAGGTCTGATTCCCTCTCCCATTTCTGTCTGACCTGAGCAGTGGAATAGTTTTTGGAGTAATCTGTTATATATTTGTGATACAAGATGTTTGTTGTCTTTAGTAGCCTTTCAGTATTGTTGATAAAGAATAGAACCAACACTGTGTAGTGGAAGAACCTTGTCACTAAGGTCCTGTTGATACGACGATTTCAACCGAAAACGGTAAACTTAAGTTGTATTTTGGCTGATCGTTTACACGACAGCGGCGTTTTGGGTGCCTGAAAACACAACCTTTTGAAAACAGGTTCCAGAGTGCAATTTTTTTGGAAACAGCACCGTTTCCGTTGTCATGCAAACTTGCAATATGCAGCTCCTCTGAAAACGGAGACTTTTCGCACATGCACATTACACCTCTAGTCACTAGGCATGAGCGAGAAAGTCGACCATCACAACAACAATGGCGGACTCCCGAGCTCTGTGTGTGCTGCTCACCCTGTTGAATTCATCAACGCTTCTCCAACAAAGTGCAGATTTACTGTAGCAACTGTAGCCATTTTGTTTGTTTATACATCACTGCTCTGTAGAAGGAAGTGCATGTGTGCAGGTGCATGTTGTTTCATTACAAAGTCACACCACCAACTACTGGCCTGGCATGTTTACTACAGCGTTTTTGGTTATTTTTGCCGATCTGTGTGCACGATTGATTATCAAAACGTTGTCGTCTGAACGTGGAACTTTTTCAAAAAGAAGATGAGAAACAATTCAGTTTTCAGTGGATCCTTTTTGTGTAAACATGACCTGAGAGCATGGTACAGTTGATATTATGCTCTTGGTTACGGTAAGTTTTTACAGTTGATTCACTTTTTCAAAACAGTTCACACACTTCTCTTTCCATGGTGTTTCTGCTGTTGTGCTGACTGTGTGTGACTTACTGTGATATTGCTGCTGTTGTTACCTTGTGTCACCACCCAGTGGAGCTGCAGGCAAAGGTTTGCACTCCGGGTTTGCCAGCGTTGCTCTGAATGGGACAACTAATAAACAGTTCAGTCTAATAATCAAACCTGAGCTGCTCATGTAGCCTTCAGTTTTATAAACAGATCATAAATAGACGCTTAAATAGCAGAATTAAAGTATCTCAGACAGTGCCATGCAGACATTTTGTTGTGCTCAGGAGGAGAAAAGGGGCATCCCTTTTCTTGAGCTTGAGGTCGAAGTACACACAGAGCGTTTGTGCACAGTTATGAGCAGGGAAACTGTCATCACAGTATTCTCATTTCTCTGGCAACCTGTGTGCAGGACATCAGGAGGAAATCAGTCACATTGTGGCACATTTGTGAGGCTGCTGTCAGATTAAGTTGCTGTGTGTTATGAAGAAATAACATCAGAATTATCATATGTGTTTGTCTATTTTTCCTAAGTTCAAGTCCAGAGGTCAGCTGCACTCCCACACACACAAAGACACCCATGTTTGCACTCACGTAGCACACACAACATGAGATACAGTTCACAGGTGATGCCCCAGAGGTCATCCGCCAAGAACAAGACAACATTTTCACACACTAACAACAGACAACATTACAGTGTGTATCACTGTTGCCTTTGAAGTCATCATTTAGCATAAACCAGAGTTGCTCCTAGTGACGAAGTTTTCTCAGAATTTCCCCTTAAAGTTAAGACTAAGACTTCTGTTAAAAGAATGCATCATTACTAGCAACAGGGTCGACCACACCTCCTCACTGAGGTCAAAGTTCATGTTCCTTCCTCGCTCAGAGTTGCTCTGAAAACTTTCCTAAATCACTCCTATGCTAGGACTCCTTACGAAAAAAGTCAGGAGCTCTCTGAGAGACTTCATAGGAGGTTGTTGAATACATCCCCAGGACTCCATTTCAACATGCAGAAATTCAGTGTTGCCAGTTGGGCTACTTTTGATTATGGGCTGATAGATGAAATTTTGGCAGCTTTTTGTTTGGTTTTGAGAATATTGTGAAAACAACTTTGCCAAACAAGCTGTCATTTTATAACCAAGAACCTTGTTGTGTCCACTGACTTCTGATATTGACTCATTTAGTTTGAGAAATATTTGATTGACAGGAGTTTTATTCCAACACATTCTCACTCCGACCTCGTCGCATATTGACGTTTTGTCAACTTCAGCCTGTTACATGCATTGTCTTCTTTCAAACTATGCTTCTGTTTTCACAGGAAATTTAAAGTTTACATACAATCTCTTTCAAAATAAAAGCACTACGTAGGTGCAACACCGCAAATTGACATTTTTTCTTTTTTTTTTTTTTTTCCAACAACAACAAACACACATGGTTAGGTTTAGGAAAAAAGAACAGGGTTTAGCTTTAGAGTCTTAAAGGATGTGAACACTGCTCTCTCAGGTGAAAGTCGGTGTTTGTTGGACCCATCACCCGCCCCAGTCAGACTTTTGCTGCCTTAACTTTCTTCCTTGTCCCGCAGCGTTTCCCCCTGACACTGCCAGGTGCTTTTAAATGATGCTGACGTTAAAGAGCGCCTTTTTCGTTGGTTTCTGATGCCGGATTTCAATGGCTTTGGAGTGAGACCAGGCTCTGTATTCAGTCCTCGTTATGGATAAGCGAGGAGCTCTTATTTCATGGCAGTATTTGATCACTTTATTGTGTTTGTGCTACGACACCAGAGGTACATTTTTAAGTTGGTGTATTTCCAGTTATTATCCAGTACACATTAAAAGGTGTTTCCTGTCACTTAAGCAACTGTTTTCCTGTTATTCAGACAACAAGCTCCGAGAACAATTGCTTCTCCTCACAAAACCAAATCTGGCCAGAATCGTGCCAAATCTTTCAGCTGACGTCTCGTCAGGATAACAACAGTCTGTATCCAGTCACAGACACTATGTATTACACAGTCAGAGTTTATGCCAGGTCTTTTACACTACAGTGTCAAGTGTCTTTGCCTTTTTTGATCCAGACGTCCAGCTCATATTACGTCCAAGAGTTACATGTGCGAACAAACTGTCCACCTCCGTGAGGAAAACCTCTATAAGGTCAAGGATTGCAGAGAGAAAGTGAAAGTGAAACCCACAAGAGAGCGATGACACATCCCATACTGTTACAAAACATTCTTGAATTTTAATAGTCTCAGTCAGGAGTAATAAGTGCCTCCTGATGCATGTCTCAGACAGGAGTTTTAGATGGAGCAGAATTTAAATTGCGGCAGTAACTTTGACTTGTGTCAGGTTTTTTAACCTCATTTGAACCATTTACGTTCAAAATGAGCTATAAATACTCCGAGTTTTATCGGCGCTTGAACTCTGAAAAAGTGAGCTCAGCATAGAGAAATGCACATCACCATCATCTGTGAGAGACTGTAATTGAATGGCCTTGCCGAATGTAACAAGTCATCGCTGCAGAGTACTCGAGATGGTAATCAAAGGCAGGCGGGAAAAGCGAATAAAAGTAGTATCCATGGCAACAGCTTCAAAATGTGCTTCCTGCCTCAAGTGAAGCTGATTAGGTTTGTGACTTTCCAAGGTTCAATCACATGTCGTTCCTGAGAATATGATTAAATAGAATAGGAAACACAAAGGAGGTTCAGATTTAGATTCATGTATAAGAGGTGTGGAGGAGAGCTGGTGAGCTCCGTCAGGTTCATCAGCAGGTAGAGGAAGGTATGTTGACTGCAGTTTTGAGTCCATTATTCCTTCCCTTCCTCTCTCCTCCTCCAGCTTGCCCCAGACGACGCCTGGAAGTGTCCCCACTGTAAGCAGCTGCAGCAGGGCATGGTGAAGATGAGCCTGTGGACGTTGCCGGACATCCTCATCCTCCACCTGAAGCGCTTCAGGCAGGTGGGGGAGCGGAGGAACAAGCTCACCACCTTCGTGCATTTCCCCCTGGCGGGTCTGGACATGACGCCTCACATGGTGAGCCGCAACCACGGCGCCCATCAGCCCCCCCTCCAGCCTGGCTGGAAACAGGCCCGACGACCTGACCTGGCTCCCCCCGACTTCCTGTACGACCTGTATGCTGTGTGCAACCACCACGGAGGGATGCACGGCGGCCATTACACAGGTCTGAATAACCAACACCTTCTGAGGAAAGACCTGGAGTAATAATGATCATGTTTAGTGATATATTTTTATTTAAATGACACAAAAACAAAGTCAAAAGTGGCTTACAGTGATGCAAGGAATAAAAAGTAGATAAGATAATTTAAACCAGTTACAACAGAAACTTGGCTCAAAGAAGAGATTAAAAAGAGGACCCTTAGTGGCTTCATTTTGGAGCTGCTGATAGAGCCCTGTCTCAAGCAGTGTTCAGGCTCATAGGGTGTTCGCAGATAAGAGATATAAATAGAAGGCTGATCGTGGAAGGCTTTAATAAGGAGCAGTAAAATTAACTTGCAGAGACTGGTGTGACGTGGTCGCTTCTCTTAGAATGTGTTAAAGCCCAGCAGCAGTGTTTGTACGAGCTGTGGAGTCAACCAGAGGGTGTTCAGAGTGGTGCTGAGGTCAGAGAGGGTCGTTATAATGGTGTCTAATTTGTTTAAGGTCCTGTTTATACGACAATGATTTCAACCGAAAACTGTAAACTTTAGTTGCGTTTTGGCCGATCGTTTAAACGACAACAGCGTTTTGGGTGCCTGAAAATGCAACGTTTTGAAAACAGGTTCCAGAGTGCATCTTTTATGGAAGCAGCTCCATCTCCATTGTCATTGTCACAGTTAACCATAGCTGTAAATGCACCGCTCTAACCAAGCTAGCGTAACGGTTAGCTCCACCCTCTCATCCAAATATTGTCACTTCTGGCTGCAAAAATCAAGATGGCGATGGCCAAAATGGCAAACTTAAGGCTTCAAACAATGGGAGATGTCATGGTGGCTACTTACATTATTTTATACAGTCTATGGTGGTACTTTGCTTTATCGGGAGAACATCCACCTAAAAATGGAGGTCGATTTTATGTCTACGCAAGACTTCTCCCAGGGGTAGCATGTAGATGGTGAACAAAAGGGGACGCAGGATGGACCCCTGGGGGGGCCAACAAAAGAGAGGGATCTATATTTGTTTAAAAAATGTTTTAGATATTTATAAATTTAAAAAATCCCCCTCTCACTCGCCCCATGGAGGTTCTGTGCAGGATCTTAGCCGTTCCCAGGACCGCACTCTTCTAGACTGAGACCTCTGGAGCCACTCTCCCAGTTTCAAATCCTGGTCAGGGCAAGTAACACATATCCAGTCTGGACCCTTAGGCAAGGTCCATAATGCTGCTAGCTTACCTCAGGGAGAGTGAGACCGCAAAAACAAGAGTCATACCAGGTCAATAAGGTACAATATAGGTATACATATATATATATAGGTATCTACCTTAGAGTGTTTCTACATGTCACCTCGCCACGTTGACCTGAATCAGTGGCGTTTAACATTTTCTGTTTCCAGTCTTTGATGAAGATTATTTCTGTCCATTGTTGTTGTGATTGCAGCCTTCTGTAGGAACTCAGTGGACGGGCAGTGGTACAGTTATGATGACAGCAGTGCTGAGCCGGTGCCAGAGGCGGAGGTGTGCACACGTGGAGCCTACATCCTCTTCTATCAGAGAAGAAACACCATTCCTCCTTGGTCTGCCAGCTCCTCAGTCACCGGTTAGCCCTTTCAAATCCTCTGTCACGGTCTGTTATGTTGAAACAATCAGGTGAAACCTGCTCTTCATCCTTTTAAGAAAACACAAAAATAATGGAGGGAATGTGGGAGTATCATCATTACACCTCACACCATCATTATTTATAGTTTGGACTGAAAGACTCTGTTATTTTTCCCTCTGTAATTTCCCTCTGCCAAATTGTTGGATGTGCCACATCAGTGTGCATTTTCAGCGTTATCTCAGTTACCGTCATTAGCCAACAAATGCAGGTGGTTCCCAGTGGTGGCAGGAAAAAGCTGACCTGCTGCCAGCGAGGTCGCAGAGGCGTTCATCCTTATGTATTCAGCATAATGAGGGTGGGTGGATATTGTGATGATACCCTGTGATCACATAGATCTAATTTTGCAGCGTGGATTTCACAGTGACTCATGTGAGGACAATAGACGCTGCAGCAAGAAGCCTTCTGTCTCTCTGCGAACATGTTGGTGGCTGCTCCTCACTTCTTCCTGAATACATTTATATTCACTGTTTCCTTTTCACAGGTTCCACCAGCTCATCCGCCTCCGACCACTGGCTGGTCAGGCTGGCCGGGGACAGTAAGAGGGGCAGCGTGGTGTCAGGAGGACCCATCCCTGGACCTCCAGGGCCCATACAGGCCCCTGAGTCTCCTGAGCTGCCGGTGTTTAGAGAGGAACCCCCCAAAGCAGTAGAGACAAGTAGGTGTCTAGGATGTTTTAACTTTCTTGACAGTGTTGCAAGCAGCTGAAATCAGTTTCCTATGGTCATGAGCTCTAGGTAGTGACTACGAGCATGAGGTCGCAGATACAAGCGGTTGAAATGAGTTTCCTCCGTGGGGTCGCTGGGCTCAGCCTTAGAGATAGAGTAAGGAGCTCAGAGTAGAGCCGCTGCTCCTTCATGTTGAGGTGGTTCAACATCTGATCAGGATCCTCCTGGGCGCCTCGTTTTAGAGTTGCTCTGGGCACATACACCTGGTAGGAGGCCCCGGGGCAGACTCAGAACATGCTGGAGGGATTAAATCCCTTATCTGGCCTGGGAACACCTTGGGGTCCTCCAGGAGGAGCTGGAAAGCGTTGCTGGGGAGAGGAACGTCTTTCGTTATGCATCTCAGCCTTTCGTCCACACATGTAGAGAAACTCCAGGATCCTTTCCCAGCCAGCATTTGTATGAGGCCCATGTGGGAAGTAGACGGGTTGAAAAATGGGCCCCATATGGGATTATCCATGGGTACCATATCGGCCCCATGCCAGTTGCCCACATCAATGACTTTGTGGGCCCCACATGGTTATGCTAGGGCTACCTGGGTACCAAGTGGATATGGGCCCAAAATGGGCATCTTATCTTGGGTAAACCCACACATGCGGGTTAATGGCATGGGGCCCATGGACAATCCCATATGGGGCCCATTTTTCAACCCATCTACATGGACCCCACATACAAATGCTGGCTGGGTTGTGAGGCATCACGAAAGGTACGACATTTCGTGTAATGGCAGACGTGCTGGCTCTAACCTTGCCAACAGGACTTTTTAGACATTGGCACTAGGGCTGGGCGATATGATCAATAATCCATAACCCTGTATTTACAGGCTGACTGGTGATACACGATGTACATTTTGGTAACATGTCGGTGAAGGTTCTCAGTCATCCAGGTCATGGTAATCATAAATGCTATATCGTAGCCAACTGGACTTGCTTGCGTTTACACAAGCAAGTCCAGTTGCCTACGATATAGCATTTATGATTATATTTTGGTATTTTCTACAAAATGAACAACATGTTTTCAGCTGCAGGCCAAAGCCACATTTGAGATGTCACAAGCCCTTTTATAAAAACAGACTGTGATCACAATAAAATGCAAAGACACTAACGTCAGTATAAAAGTGTCAAGGTGGTGGTGTGGAAAATTAAAAAGTTGTTTTCCGTCTGTCGGCCTTTCAAATGAATCTAGTGCTGGAAAATAATTTAAATCTTTTTATTTATTCAGGCTGTTAATCTTGTTAATGCACAGAGCATCAACAGAGAGGCCGAGGGAGGGACGGAGACAGAGACACTTTGTCCTCGTTATATGCGTCTCGTTGTCGCTGCATTTTAAAACAGTTCTGTCGCCTGCACCCAGGCGCTGTCTCACTGTCACACATCAGACTACAACTACCAAGAAAGGCAACTCACTGTGATCCACCTCACACACAAACTAGCAAACAAACTCTCACCTGACACAATCAAGCAGTTCCGTCTCCCACACATGCAGCGCAGCGCTGTGCTGCACGTGTGCTACATCATGTTACGTTGAATTTATAAAAGAAAACCGTTCTTCTCACTGTTAAAAAAAAATGGTGAGAGCCCGACCTGATTTAAGCCCGGAGGAATAATGATGAATTAAAGCACGGCCCGGCAGAAAATCAGAGTCAAGTCTTGGAGTTGTTTTGAATAAGCACATCACGTATTTATACATTATAATGATTTCAGTTGTTGTTGATTTGGCAGTGTCTTTAGTTCCTGGTGTATCAAGTGCAATTTATTCTGCAAACACTTGTTAACCAGACACTTTTTCAGAAGAGCAGCTGGTGTAGTGTCATGTCTTTTTCTTCTAGATGGGTTTGAAGCCAAGCCGTTTGTTCGTGGTAGCCAAGGCAGGAGCGTGAGCATGAGGTCACCAACGAAGCCCAAGGAGCCTCTGAGCAAGGTCCTGCCACTGCGGTGGTCTTTTGGCTCCAAGGACCGCATCAGACACCCTGCCCAGACCCAGCCTGGAGAGCTGGTGGAGTACCTGGAGTCTGGGCGCCGCCCACGATGTACCAAAGACCCGATCATAACGCTGGTGGCCACGCCGCCACAGAGGAGCACCCAAGGAAGAGCCTTCGAAGTAGGACAGGACTGCAGCTCACCGAGCGGCAGCAGTCTTAGTTACACAGACAGACCCAGCTCCGACACTTGTTACTCCCCCAAAATACCAGAGGGACAGAGCAGAGCCTGTCTGGAGAGGAGCATGAGTCAGGGGAGTCTGCAACAGCAGCAGCGTCAAAGTCAGAGATGATGGTTCTCTGAGGCAGAGGTCATCTAAGAGACTGAGGCAGGACCACGGCAGGACCCTGGACCTCCAGATGCAGCTTCAGAGACAGGCCATACTAGGGGATCACATCAGCCACAGTGCACCTCCGAGCAGAGACTCCACACTGAGGAGGACCAAGGTCCAGACGGGGCCGACCTCCAGGGCACAGAAAGACTTGTTACAGATGGCCATCCAGCCCGAGGACAGGAAGGGACAGAGAGGACAGGAGGGTCGCAGCCACGACAGCCTCTTGTCTTTTTTCAAACCTGGTTTCATGAAGAAAGACATTACTGGGTCACCAATCAAGGGACAGGACCGGCGTCTGAACGGCCATGGACAACTGGGCAAGCTGGCAAACTGTAATTTAGCCAAACTGTCCCTCTCCTAACGGAACGCTGACCACGGCAGACGAGAGGAAGGCCAACGTCATCCCGAGCTGTGACGCCCATAACTGCAAAGTCCAGCTGCTCAATGGAAAGGCCGGGATTCATGACCCCGTGGACATTAAACGTGCTCACAGCTCCAGTAACATCCAGACGAGGCTGGATTTGACATTTCGCAGGTGCGCCTCGCTGCAGAGGAACGGCGACATAATGGCTCCTCCGGCCCACCGCATCCTGCTGACAGACAAGCCCAGCTACGCCACTCTGCAGCGGACACGCTACAGTACCACCTCCCTGGGTAAGACACATCCCTGAGTCCTGTTTCTAAGCTAGATCACTCTGCTACACACAGAAATATAACAGCTGTAGAGACTTCTGTTTTACATTAGTAGGAACAAGTTACAGCACGAGGTTAAAGTTTCACTCTAATGTCTGACAACATTTTGGAAAGGATCCCTACAGAGACAAGACCTTTTTGTTAAAGAGTAAGATCATTTTTGTTTAACCAGAAACAGCCCCGAAACCGCTATTGTCAAACTCACCAGACTCCATTCAAATAAATACTAATTTAAGCGGGTATGGAGCCAGCATGTTTTCACACCTAACTGGATGAATTAAGGGTTAATTTTAACCAAACCAGAGTTGGTGATTGTCGTAACAGTGGGAACACGCACCAAGTCAGGTTTTTTGAGTTTTATTTTGTGTCTGTCAACTTTGAATGAAGTGTGTTTTATGATCATAAAATTGCCGTTAATTTAAATGGAGTCTGGTGTGTTTGGCTAAAGGGATTTTGGGGCTGTTTCTGGTTAAACAAAAGGATCTTAGGTCGACCTCTGTTGGGATCCTTTCCATAACGTTGTCAGACGCTAACAGTCTGAGCCTCTCAGTGGCAAAAACAAACTGGCACGCTCATCGTCACCACTTTACACTGCTCCAATATGGCGGCCACTGCTGATAGCGGAAGTGTCCATCCTCCATTTCTCCCCTGGTTTTAACCTGGACCCCATTTGCCTATGAGTCTGTGTTTAAGTGACTAATGGAAGCAACAGTTTTTGAAATTGATCCAGTATTGAGTGAGAGGGCTGTAGCTTGCAGCCTGTTTCATGGCACTCGGGACATGTTCACACCGTTAATTTACGTCCAATAAAAATGTTTGTTTTGCCACTGACAGGCTCAGACTGTTATTTTAAGTGTCTGACAACATTATTGGAAGGATCCCTACAGAGACAGACCTAAGATCCTTTTTGTTTCACCAGAAACAGCCCCGAGTATCGCCACCCCCAATCACACCAGGGTCCATTTAAAAGAACAGTGATTTTATTATCGTAAAACACACTTAATTCAAAGTCGACAAAAACAAAATAAAACTCATAAAAGCTGTCTTGGTTCGTCTTTCCACTGTTCCAACAATCGCCAACTCTGATTTGGTTGAAATAAACCCTTAATTCATCCAGTTAGATGTCAAAATAAGCTGCCTCTATACACGCTAAAATCACTGTTTTTTTAAATGGAGTCTGGTGGGTTTGGTGAAGGTGATTTCAGGGCTGTTTCTGGTTAAACAAAAAGGATCTTACTCATTTGTAAAAAGGTCTATCTCTGTTGGGATCCTTTCCAAAATGCTGTCAGACACTTACACCAACAGTCTGAGCCTGTCAGAGGCAAAAACATTTTTATTGGATGTAAATTGATGGTGTAAACATGATCTGAGTGCCGTCAAACAGGCTTCAAGCTGCAGCCCTCTCACTGATGCTGGATCAGTTTCAAAAACTGTTGCTCCCATTAGTCACTCAGACACAGAAACATCGACAAATGAGGTCTAGGTTGTAAAACACTCAAGTTACCCTTTAACCAGGGGAGAGCTGGAGGGTGGGCACTCCTGATATCAGCAGTAGCTGCCACATTAGAGCAGTGTAAACAGGCAGACATGCCGGACTGTCTGCCACAACAAAGACCAGAGAAGCTCAGATTAAAACACACAGAGTTAGCGTGACTTCATCCTCTGCTCAGGATGTCGTTACTCCACTATATCTTTACAAAGCAGATATTTTTTTGCTGCTATATCAATGTTCTGAATGTCTCTGCTATATCAGAGCTCCTTTGCTTCCAGCCATTTCTTCAGTGTCTGACGGCTTTGTGTTTTCTTTGAAGTGCCTCTGTGACAGCCCCGAATGACTGTTGAACACTAGGACCTCTCTACTGATTTCTACGCTCGGCACCTAGAAGCTCCCAGCAGGAGGCACCGCTGGAAACGACGTCTATCTTCTTGCTCCCCTTCATAGTACTGTTATAAGTTCTTACCTGTGTGTGTCTTAAACTAAATCTATGCAGAGTTGAATTTATGAGGAGAAAAACTGCTGTAATGTGATTTTCTTTTTTTGTTTTACAGAGCAGTCTACTGTTTATTCACGGTTTTATTCCTGAGTTTATGATCAATATTTGAGAAGAGGAGGGTGATTTGGTGAATCTGCATGTTTCCAGCCTGTTATACATTCATAACACACAGGTCATCTGCAACATGGGCTCAAACATGTGAAACTGTTAAACACTGCAGACCCTACTAACACCTGCACTGTAAATTGGCTGCTATGAAAACATACATCATTTGCTTTGTCATTTACCATCACTGTCATGTGACATTACAGACGCACTTTCTTTTCTTTTATAAATCCGTGTTTTGCTACGTGACCAGAGCTGACGTGATGTAGCAGCAATAACACTGCACCAGAATTGGCAAGAAGGTGTTTTTTTTTTCCTGTTTCAGATACTGATTAATAAAACAATTCATCTTAAACACACACAAACAGGTTACTAATCAGCAGGAGAGGTTTGTGGATGTACACTAGGTGAAATACAGGAGAGTCAAGGGGGATCTTCTATAATAAATGTTAACTTTAAAGGTGCAGTGTGTAATACCTGGCCACAGGGGGCAGCATTTTACCTCCAAGTCAACTACAACTAACAGCAGGGGAGGAATATACAAAATCTGACCAAAAGAAATTTGGCCAAAGAGCTGAGTTGTGACGCCCAGTGTGAAGCGGGCAGGATGAGAGTCAGCACCTCCAAATCTGAGGCTATGATTCTGTGCCGGAAACCGGTGGATTGTTCCCTCTTCAGGTTGGGAGAGTTACTGCCTCAAGCGAGGGAGTTCAAGTATCTCGGGGTCTTGTTCACGAGTGAGGGTAGAATGGAGCGTGAGATGGATCGGCGGTTTGGTGCAGCATCTGCAGTGGACTGTCGTGGTGAAGAAGGAGCTGAGCAGGAAGGCAAAGCTTTTGATTTACTGGTCCATCTACGTTCCAACCCTCACCTATGGTCATGAGCTCTGGGTAGTGACTGAAAGAATGAGATCACAGATACAAGCGGCCAAAATGAGTTTCCTCTGTGGGGTGTCTGGGCTCAGAGTAGAGCCGCTGCTCCTTCGCATCGAAAGGGGTCAGTTGAGGTGGTTCAACATCTGATCAGGATCCTCCTGGGCGCCTCCCACTGGAGGTGTTCCAGGCATGTCCCACTGGTAGGAGGCCCCGGGGCAGACCCAGAACACGCTGGAGGGATTACATATCTCATCTGGCCTGGGAACACCTTGGGGTCCTCCAGGAGGAGCTGGAAAGTGTTGCTGGGGAGAGGGACGTCTGGGGCGTTTTCCCCCGTGACACAGCCCCAGATATGCGGGTGAAAATGGATGGATGTAGTTGCAAGAAAACAGCCACATCAAAACCATAAATCGACATTTAAAATGTTTCTCAGTACAGTTTGTGGTCACCAGCTGCACAGTCTGTGCATGTGTCTCTGGTTTTCAACAGTCTTAACCAAAAAAGAAAAACAACAACATTTGGCCCTCAGATTATGTGGCGCCGGACAAATTTCGGCTTTGACCAACACCTAGCATTTATTCAAAACAGGCAACATCAAAGAAATCAGCGCCACACTGCGCACACTTCAGTAAATGACCAACACAATCAACAGGTCTTTACACAGAACTGAAAAACACTGAATAAATGAAATTACAAACCAACAATCTCCCCTCCAAACTACAAAGCAGGCCGATTTTGTCTCTCCTCTCCTCTCCTCTCCTCTCCTCTCCTCTCCTCTCCTCTCCTCTCCTCTCCTCTCCTCTCCTCTTCTCAATTTGTCCCCCTCCTCTCCTCATTCTTTCTTTTTAAACAGTCATGTGCTAATTCTTAAAATGATCCTCTGAATAAACTTTAATGCACCCTCGCTCCTCTCCTCCTCTGCACTCTGTACACTGCACAGCTCCAAACTGCACGTCTTTTTTGTTTTATTTAATTATCAGAGACACGGTGTGGGAGACGTAAACATTATTTCAAATTGAGTTTTGGTTTAAAAAAGACATGTGGAAAGCAATTCAGCATCTGTCTCTGCTCGCACCAGGGCAGCTGGTGAACCTGAATCTGGCAGAGAGTAGGAGGGAGACGCTATGGTTTTACATCAGATTAGCTTACTTATTGTTAAGCTTAATGGCGAGCCGTTGTCTAAATTAAACTGGCTGTAATGAGATGTTTTAACAGTGATTTCATTTCACAGCAGTGACACAAACAATGCTGAGCCCTAGGGCGAACTCTATCATTACCTGTCTGTCCATGACAGCAGACGTGATGTGACGCTGCTCTGCAGGGCGCTCGATTTGCCTGATGGCTGACATGGCAGATGGATTTATTACTGGTTTAGCTGTTGCTAGAATCACATATCTGCTATCATAAAATCCTGTGGTTGATTCGTTGTCTTCAGTTTGGTTTCTCTCGTACAAACAAAACGCACCAGACTTCGTTTGGAAGCGGACTGAGACCCACGTTTTCGAGTGGTCTTGGTTCGATGGTTTGGTCTGCACCAGGGGTCGATTGACGCCTTTCACATCAGCCTAAACGAACTGTACTAAACGCGCTAACAGACCTGAGTTCGTTTTTCCTGAACCTAACAGGTCAGGTGTGAAAGCATCCTGAAGAGCTGCTGGAGAGGCAGCGATTAATCACTGTCATTTGTTGGTCTCAAACAGTGGTCTGCAGCTTGACAGGCGTCCTCGCTGACGATGTCGCACCATCCTCTCCACCTCTGTCAGTATGTTTACATGCAGCTTGAGAAAATCGGATTACTGGCTTAGTCCGACTGAAACTGGACTATCCATAGCTCGACTAACACACCTAGATAATTGGATTGACAATCAAACTATTGCTGCATGTATCCACTTAGTCTGACTGGAGTCAGACTCGTCATTCTGCGCAGGCACCACTTTTTCTTTCGCAGGGCTTTCACCCGGAAGAAGAAGGAGATGACGTAGCAGCAGTTCACTCCTGTAAAACAAACAAACACCATGGTGACCGAGAAGCAGAAGACGCACTTCTGGACGGACGAGGAAACTACATTCATGCTGCGACAGCTAAAGGAGCTAGCTTCGTTAGCGTCCTCTTTGGGTCAACAGGAACTAGTTCAATACGCACTACATTAAAAAGGACACAGCGCCACCTATCGAGGCGGAGTCAGACGTACTTGGTCAGAAATTCGATTTTCTCTTCTGCATGGATACTCAGACAAGACGAGAAGTCCGACTTGACTGATTAGCCGAGCTGAGCTATGAGCTCAGCTCCACTACTGCATGCATGTAAACATACTGACTGACAGTCAGCTCATACACGACTTAACGTGGGGCGCCCAGTAGGCTCAGCAGGTAGTGAGGGTGTCCCTTTTACAAAGGCAGTGACCTTGGGTTTGGCTCCAGCCCACTGATCCTTTGCTGCATGTTATCCCCCTCTCTCACCCTCTCACCCTCTCATGCTCTCATGCTGCCCTGTCTGAAAAAGCCCAAAAATAATCTTTAAAATATTTATTCCTCTTCACTTTAGAAACATTTCTATGTGAGAAATGTACAAATGTATTTGTGGTTTTCAGAATAACCCAATGTGACATTTCCTTCCGGCGACTGGGCTGAACGTTCTGGCCGTATCTTACACACTGCACCTTTAAGTTAAATTAAATTTCTTTTTCCTGCGGTGTTTGTTCTGTGGCTGGATGAAGAGGTTTGGTTGCATCATAAAACAGCAGGTGGTAAAATAAAAACATTTATTAAGCGCTCCAAAGGCTCGCAGAGCAATAAAAGAGGGATTTTGTGTTTTTCCACCTCTGCTGAGCGAGAATGTGAATTTCTATCTCTTTCACTGCAGTCGGATTTGAATTCTTACTGATAAAATGCCAACGTGAACACGACCAGGTTCAAAAGCAAAGCTCTGTTTTCTCATTCGGGACTGAACAGAGGACTCACACTGTGCACACACACACACACACACACACACACATCATTATTGTTTCTCTGCAGCCACAGCGCCGTAATGAGTCGCCATGCTTTGTCACATTCACATAAACTGTAATTAAGTAGCCACCACAGATAGTTCATGCTCCTGTGTATCAGTCATAATCACGTCTCTGTCTTAGGCATCGTGTCACCGGGGGTCATGAGGGAATGTAAACGTCAGTCCAGATTGTTCGCCTACACTGTACCTGTGTTCACGTCTCATGTCATTTAACATCACTGTTTAACACTCTCTACCAAAATGAAATGACAGGAAATGAAGGATGTTTCTGGGACATTATTTGGGAAATAATGGCTAGATTATATTTTATTATTAACTTTTTTAAAAGTCTACATTTTGTACCTGATGTGTAATTATGTAATTTAAGTACCAGATTAAAACTGTATGTTTCAGGTTACTGTATAAGGTCGGATTAATACAAACTGTAAGCGGGGTTGAATTGGACACAACACACCAGACGTCCTCGTACCGGACTGTCGATAATATCTGCTTCATGTACTGCAAGTTTTATGGATTGCAAATTAAACACAGCTTTTCTCACAAATGAAGTGCAGCTGAATGATTTGTGGCCACCGTGTCAGCCTGTGCATCTCATCACTCTTATCTCCGCCTCACATCATGGAGCAGCAGTGAGGGTTGTTTTTTTTTTTAAATTCAAGACAGGTGTGCTTTCTCTGAGTTAATTGGATTCTCAGCTGAAGTGAAGCACCTTATCAGAGGGAGCAGCAGCTCTGATGAAGGCTTGTCTGCCTGGAGGAGGGTGACACGAGGCCACACCACTGAGGACTTCAGCAAAACTCATCTGAGTTTTACATCAGTGTGTAGGTGACATTTATTTATGAAGTGCTTCTCACAGACAGAGGTCACAAAGTGCTTTACATGGGCAATATAAAGCATTCAAGAATAAAAACAAAAGATAAGGTGACATCCCGAGCCATGAGGTCAAAGTGCAAAACTATTTGCACAATAAGTGATGACAAAAAATCACAATACACTACAAGAATACACAGTGATGAGGAAAATGCAGAGCTGGTGCAGACAAGTGAACCTGTTGAAATAGGTGTGTCTTTAGCTGGTGTTTGGTTGTTTATTCCTATTAATGTCTTTATTTTCCTTGTAAAGACGTTTTTTCTGTAGGTTGTCACTGAAGTTAGGGTCGCCGTTGTTTCCTCAACAAAAACACAGTTGGATTTCTCCAGTTGATTTTGAATTATTGAAGAAAAAAAGCTCAGTGGTAAGTAAACAATTATAATACTAAAGCGGGATTTATACTTGTGCGTCAACTCTATGCAGAGCCTACGCTGTTGTGAGCATTTATACTTGTGCAGTGGTGTGGCTGTGTCACTCTGCAGTTACACCTTCAAAACACTAGTTGGTGTCAGAGTTTCTGTGAAGTGCTGTAAAGTTTAGTTGATTCAAAACACACATTAAACACACATTAAACATGGCTTAATAGAGACAGTTTCAAACACAAGTACACCAATCAGCTTCACTATAACTGGCAGCATTCACAGAAAAACACTTGTCTTTATCTGGACACATTTTCCCCACAAATACAATATGCTAACGTTATTAGCACAAGCCTATGGCATTTTACATTGTATAAATTAGCCTAGCAGCTAGCAGAGATTTCCTCTGCTCATATGAAGCCAGGATAAATCACACACAAGACTTAAAATGCTATTTTTGTGGAGGCTTTATTGTCTTCACAATTTTTTGTTTCTTATCTGTGAAATTAAAGTAAATAAAAGCTTTGTTTCCACTGAGGGAAATGGTTTCAGCGCTGCACGTCAGGCTACAGCGTTGATTAAAAATTCAACATGACACAATAAAACAAGATGGCTGTGGAACTCACTGTGTTACCTGTATTGGTATTAGTCTGTGGATATCAGATAATTATTAACATTAACTGTAAAATAAGAAACCAGAGTTTATCAGTTTGATCAACACATCTGACCATCAATATGAAACATTTCTACTCTGCTGTCGTTACTTTAACTGCTTCAGTTTCCTCGTTTATCTGAGCTCACAAAGCAGGTACCATATAATGATGTGTAGGTTGTTACTGGCACTTAATGTAAATGACATGCTGCAGATAATCAGCAGGTCCTGTACAGAATGTATATGAAGCTATTTGCTCAATGTTCCCGGCCTCATCGTTAATATCTTTAATTAGGTATACGAAGTTCAGTTTGTTATTAATGAGACTTTGACGTAAGTTATTACATCAGATTGAAGCTCCAATCACGACCTCTGTTCACACCTTTTATTTATATAGTTTCTAATTTTTAACACAAACAAACGTAGACGGTGTTTCATAAGAAAGTCTTTTGATATGCAGCTACCTGCTCCAAATCTAACCCCATCATCGACTGTACAGAGACGACCTGCCGTGTGAGCACCATGTTTCTGTTATGAAGCGTTTTCCAGTTACTGAGTTTACAAGAACATGTCAGCTACACAGACATTCAAACAACATGATGTCCCATGTTTTCCCAACATGGCCCAGTATGTGTTTGAGTTATGAGAGGTTATGTCCTTAATGATCACAGTCACATGTCTGCAGCAGGAGAGTCGGAGTCGTAGCAGGACGGTGGGAAAGTGCTGCTTATTAAACGCAGAATAAAACCTGATCTCCTGTGTGACCTTTGCTGAGGACCTTTCAGAATAATGGAGGTGTGCTGAGAGAGATATTAATCACCGCATTAAGACTGTTTGATGCTTTCTTTGATGTCAGTGCAGAAAGCCGTCAGTATCTAGTTTGTTGGTGAAATATTAATTGGCGCCTGAGCCCTGACCGCAGGCGGTAGCGATTGAGGCCTGATGGTAATTGCTGTGATCATTATCTATGATTTTTATTTGCAGTCTTTCAGGGCATTTTCAGAAAGTTAAAGGTGCTCAAAAACACACAAAACTGGGCACACACATCAGCACTGGTGAATAATTTGATATTTCATGACATTTCAGGTGTGACAAAATCAACACATTCTCTCTGCGACCTCGTCACATATCGATGTCTGGTCAGGGACTTTCCACGGCGAGATACACCTGAAAGGTGGGTATGTTGGTTGTTGGCATTCTGGGACACCATTTCAACTTCAGCCTGTTACATGCATTGTCTCCTTTCAAAATACACTTCTGTTTTCACAGGAAATTTAACATTTACATACAGTCTCTTTCAAAATAAAAGCACTACGTCTGTACAACACTGCGAACTGCCATTTTTTTTGCCTTCAACAACAAACACGTGGTTGGGTTTAGGAAAAACCGGGTGAAGGTTGGTGTTTGTTGGACCCATCCTCCACCACTCCCACCTGCCGTACTCTGACTTTCGTTACCTTAACTTTAGTTTTTGTCCCGCCGCGTTTCCCCCTGACACCGCCATCAAACAATAACAGCAACCGGCCACTTACTGTATCACGCTAACATTAAAGGACGGCTTTTTTGTCTGTGTCTGACTCTGCAAGTCGTTGCCCAAGCGCCGGATTTCGACGACTTTGGAGTGACACCAGGTGTGTGTGCTAAAATACTAACTCATTTGTGGTGTTAAGGACTCATTCCTGCAGCACACTATGGAGTCAGAGTAATTGCGGCGCCTAGTGGCTACAGGAAGTTGGCCTTGTGTGACAAACTTCATTCAATTTACATGAATTTTACACTGTAAAATCTGTTCTCTAGCGCCACATAGCGAACACAGGAAGTGGTACAAAATTTGTAATATGTACTCACGAACATGTAACTCTGATGTATGGCTGCATTGAACGCATCCTGCAACAATCCCCAACATGTAGGAGGGTGCTGTTTATTTGGAGGTATGCAGGTAGGACGCTGGACGCGTGCCGCAGGCCACGCTTTCACTCAGCTGTGTCAAATTTGACTTCAAAGTATGTTTCGTTCTTCTTAATTCCTGAAAGCACCTATCTGAGCACTGCAGCCTTGTTCGCTGCCTTTCCTTTTATCCTCTGCACTGTAATGTCTTATTTCATCTAACCATGATGGATGGGTGGACAGAGAATTCAAATGACTGTCAGTCCGTCTGATGTCAACGCTGCGCGCTTTTCTCGTAATTGAAGGAGTTCTCTTTTTCCTCAAAATTGCTCCTCGTGTCCGTCTAAGCTTTCAGAGAAATGGAGGATACCTACATATTATTATTATTATTACTCAGCCTGCATGTCGCTGATGCTGCTGACTGGAGACATGTACAGAATCATAATTTTGATTTATCTCTGGAGACACGTGTCGTAGCTAAGTAATGCGAGTGTGATTTCTATTAAGATCAGCCGAGGGTAAAATGCCTCAACCCTGCAGCAGGCTTCATGATCTGCTCTGAGAGTTCAACATTAAAGCTGGAGTAGAAGGTTTTATTATGGCTTCTCAGAGAGCTCTCAGACCTGTGGTTGTCTCCTTTGGTCTGAATCAGGGACTCATGTTTCCAAAGTTGTATAATTGCCTAGAGTTGGTTGGTGTTCTCACGGCAGCATTTACAAGCGGACCAGATCAAATGCCTTGTGTGAGAAAGCTGCTCTTGATTGGTCAGAATTTCCATGTGGGAAAAATCCAGGAAGTAAAGCAAACGTTGAAGAAGAGTACACTGTCAAGATAAATGTGACACTTTCTAATGTCACAATGGAGGGACAACTACGCAGGTTGATTTTAGCGCTGCTCATCGTGGACTATATTGCTGTCATTGTTCATTTGAGTCAAAGCATACAGTTTGAAAACGAGGCGCGGCTCCGACTAGAAAACAATGTTTTGATGCATTGGATGTGCTGAATGTGCATATTAAGGCAGTACAGGAGGAGGCGCACATTAATAATCCTCCAGGACTGTAACATGCTCATGTTTAACCCAAACAATGTGTCATGTGACTGCAGTTGCTTCAGATCCAGGTCGGACACGTTCTCACCACAAACCAACCGCACCAGAGTTCATTTGGAACCAGACTGAGACCACCTACTGTACCCTAGCTGTCCCAAAATGTCAAACAATTCCTTTAAACGTATTCGTGCATATCGTCATTTATTACACGCGAATCAATCAAATGTTTTTGTGTAGGCGATGTCGACTTTCAGTCATTATCTGAACACCTGTTGCTGCAGCACTGAAGAATGAAAATGTTCTTTAAATCAGCCTGAGAGCACGACAATCCTGCTGACAACAAGAACGTTAGTGTCATTGTTTATATTGATAGTCGGTCTGATGGCGGTCACTGATTGGAGGTTATCCTTTCCTCAGCCTTTTAACACCCACACATCATTTTCTCGACTAAATAATACGGTGTGACAGCAGTGTCCAAACGGCTACACACACACACACACACACACACACACACACACACACACACACACACACACACACACACACACACACACACACACATCTGTGCTATGAATATATTCAGAGCGATGTGACAGTAATGTTGGTGTTTCAAACGGCTGCAGATTGGTCCCTGCCTTTTGGACCAGACTCATTATGGCGAGGGTAATTGCTGTGGTTGCTCATGCAGAGATCGGCGTGATGGCTGCTGGTGTTTTGATATGCTGAGGTCATTACTGCCGTTGTCACCATCACTTAACGATGTCATCGTTTAAAATCAAAGGGAGGGTGGACACCCGCTTGTGTTTCTTATTAGAGTCTCTAAGTAATGTTCTAACATCTGTTTCAGCCTGGACGCTCCACAGGCATCCAGACCATCACTGACTGAGATGAGAGCTTTATTGTTTTGGCTTGTTTTAAAGAAGTTCATGTGTGTGTGCTTTTCTTTGTGGTTATCTTTAGTCTATTTGTGGTCCTTTTGCATCTCTTTGCTGTTGTTTTGCTCCTCTTTCTGGTCATTTTGCATTTCTTTGTTGTCGTTTTACATCTCTTTGTGGTTGTTTTTCACCTTGTTGTGGTTGTTTTGCATCTGTTTGTGATCATTTTGCACCTCCTGGCCATTTTGCATCTCTTTATGGTTGTTTTGCTCCTCTTTGTGGGTGTTTTGTATCTCTTTGTGATCATTTTGCATCTCTTAATGGTCATTTTGCATTTCTTGTGGCCATTTTACTCTCTTTGTGGTTGTTTTGCACCTCCTGGTCATTTTCCATCTATTTGTCATTGTCTTGTATCTCTTTGTGATCATTTTGCATCTCTTTATGTGCATTTCCATCTCCTCTTGGTTAATGTCTTTGTGGACATTTCGCACCTGTGTGTGTTTGTGGTTGTCTTCAGAAGGTTAATGTAACAATTTTAATCCTACTACACACAACAACAGCTTTTAATGAGTTTTAATTAATTCCATAACTTTTTCATGCCTGGAAAATTAGACTGTGACTTGTCCAGGTTTTCCATGACCGTGGGAACGCTGAGGTGAACTGACCCATGGTGCTTTTATCTCTCTGGGCTCTGATTGGTGTGTAAACAGTTTTGACTCTCAGTGTTTCCACCTGGGTGACCGTGTGTTGATTGGCTTCCAGCTGCGATGACTTGAGTTAATGACACTGAACGGCAGAGCTTTCTAAATAATGACAGGGAGCAGCCAGTGAAACACTTTCCCCCAACAATTGGACACACCTGAATCATGGTGACAGCAGGGAGTGTTGTTTTATGATTCTGGGAAAAGGCCGTCTCTCTTCTGGTCGATGGTGTTATGGTTTGGGACTTTCTTAATAGGCCCAGTGATGGTGTGAAAACTGTATCACCTGTCAGGTGTGATGGACATGAAAGCCCAACTCAAGGATATTTGCTACTTATAACCCTCGGCACTTTTTAAAGAAAGAGCCACAGGTTATCATCTGCAATTCTGTTAGAACCCTGCTTTAATAATATAGACGCTGTGAGCTGAGGAAGATTAAAGTCTTATTTCAAGGATAGTTATTCTTCACCACAGGCTGTTATGAAACCATCACACCATAAATCCCTGCACCTAATGTAATCAGTGAAAAGATATTTTTCTCTTGACTCTTAAGTTCTGTCCACTTAACTTTCTATATTTCTACATTCATCACATATAAATTCTGCACCTGTTTCACCTGCAGATATCACTGGAGGGTAAAACCGCAGTGTTACATCAGAGAGAAATATTTTACCTGTCGTCTGCATCATTATTTCAGTGGCTCAGAAATAACACACAATAACGACATAAACACAGTGTGTCCACCTGAAAAATAAAATGAGCAGGTCTGACTTTATTTCCACACGGTGACAAACTCAAAGTCTTTAAAAGTAACAATGGACTGAAAAACAATGATGTTGTGACTGATGTCACGCCGTGTTGTGATCAGGACTTTATGTTTTATTTCCACCATGACTCAAAATTAATCTCACACCAGGGGAGGGAGTAAATAACCGCCAGCTATTTCATTATTTTGGGGTTCGGTTGATTTTCCTTATGATTTAGGAATTATCATGTAAATGCCGAGTAATCCTGGCTTCATCCCGCTCCTCTGTTCTTCACAGGATAATAAGACTTCTATTCCTGCCGTCACACATTTGGATAAGCAGTGATGCTGCTGAGTCTCCCCGCTGTGAAAAGCTGAAGGAGAAACAATGCAACAGCGTCGCTTTCACCCTCGTTAAGTCTGAGGAAACTGTCACAGCTGATAGTTCTGGTTGAAACACTTTCAGCTCGACAAAATCTTAAGACCGAGGGGAATATTACAGTATTCACCTTCTGCGCTGGTGGATGGTAACCAGGTTGTACGTAAAGCTTCAATATGCAAAAAGAAGAAACAGGAGCAAGAGACAAAAAAAATAGAGTACGCAGTTTATTGGAAACTGTGTTTAAACTCAAACAGGCTGTTCATCAGCTGATCAAAAGTTTAGACCAGAGCCTTAAACACCCCAAAAACTGAAGGTTCTCAGTGATGAGTACTGTTCTTGTTGATGACTTCAAAAATTCGTTTAGGCATGCTTGATGCGAGTGTTTCCAGGAGGCTGGTGGGAACGTTTCTCCATGTGGGGGAGATGGCGTCATGAAGGGCCTCCATGGTCTGGAACTGACGTCCGTTTTTCTAAACTTCCCTCACCATCCATCCCAAAACGTTCTCAGGAGGAACACGCAGGATGGTCCAAAAGAGTGATGCATTCTCCTGGAAGAAGTCCCTCGTCAGGTGGGTGTTGTCACTGCAGCTTTGTCCTGTTGAAAGACCCCATCATCACCACACAAACGAGGGCCCTCACTTAAGAGGGACGCCCGCTGCAACATCTCCACATCGCCAGCCGCGGTGTGACACCCCTGCACGACCTGAAGCTCCATTGTTGATCATGATGGAGCCTCCTCCACTGTGCCGCGTAGAAAACATCTCCAGTGGGATCTGTTTGTCATGCCAGTAATGTTGGACGCCATCAGGACCGTGCAGGTTACATTTTTCTCGTCAGAGAATAAAACTCTCTGCCATCTTTCAGTGTCCAAAGTTTGGTGCTCCCTTGCAAAGTGCAAACGGGCAAGTTTATGGCGTCTGATGGTTATTGGGCTACAGTCAGCATCAGTAAGCGCCTTAATTTGGGTCGAGGATCGGCCTGTGTCTTCACCAGGGGCGTCTGCTCTGAGACAACAAGGGAGGCTGAACTTCCCCTAACATTTCATAGAAGAAATAGTCAAATATGCACTATTGAATTTACATTAAAATAAGAATTTACATTGCATTAAATGTGCATTAGGATGTGTTTAACATCATGACTGTGATGTTCAAACATCAGCTGTTTATCACCAGTTTTCAAACGTGACCTCACTGTCATACATTCTCGTGTCAGCACAGTGGACATGGAGCCTCCAAGCGTTCCTATGAGACAGCGCTGAGCAGGTTTCTTTCATTGGATAAATGCGACAAAATCGTCACTTCCAGGGAGGCTCAGCTTCCGTGGGACCTGATGGAGCAGTAGGCGGGAGAGGACGCTCGGTGTCTGCTTGATGATTGGAGGAACTGTCTCCAATCCCTCCAAATACACACCAGCATCGTCACATTTCGAGCTCAGTCCCATGTGGATATTTGCGAGTGCCATTCAGGTGTTTAAACCCATTGAAAATCTTTGAGGTGTGTGTTGCTGTGGCTCTGTGGCATGAGTGTGGCTGAAAAACGGCTTCAATTAAATGTTCCTTTTATAAATTACTGCCTCGCTACTATAGGACACGTTTTATGATGTAAACTTAAAGTGAGCTTCCCCTGTTTGAAAGACCAGCAGACGCCACTGATGTTCTCCCCGTGTCAGCGTGGGTTTCCTCCAGGTGCTCCAGCTTCCTCCCACAGTCCAAAGACATGCAGGTTAATTGGTGACTCTAAATTGTCCGTAGGTGTGAATGTGAGTGTGAATGGTTGACTGTCTCTATGTGTCAGTCCTGTGATAGTCTGGTGACCTGTTCAGGTGAACCCTGCCTCTCACCCAGTGTCAGCTGGGATAGGCTCCACCCCCTCTGTGACCCCCAACAGGGTAAGTGGCTACAGAAAATGAATGAATTAAGGGATCTCAGATTTCAGATATAATAATAGTGTCATCTTTTCCTGGTTTAAAGGCTGAATTACAGTAAAGTGCTGTAATTTGTGAAATTATGTGCTCTGACCCACACAGTCATTATATCCACATTACTGCTGATTATTTGTCAAAAACCTCATTTTTTAAATATTCTGTCAAAGCTTCTGTCTAATATTAATATTGATATTGACGTATTTAGTCAAAAATATTGTGATATTTGGTTTCCTCCACATCACCCAGCCCTGACAGAGACTTCAGATCAACAATACATTGAAAACATAACATTAAGAATAAACTGACTTTGACCTCATGTTGTTCAGACTGTCTTTTTTTAATCTCCTAGAGTTGACTTCAGCAGTTAAAACATACAGCAGGCTGCAACAGACATGCCAGAGTGTATATTTCACAGCAGAGTGAAGGTAGCCCACACACACCAGCTCTAACCCACACACACACACAGAGAAACACATCACAGCATCACAAGCTGAACAGTCACACAGATACAGTAATAATGAGACCGGCTCTGATATCTACAGAGAGCTGCCAGTGCAACATAACAGAGCCGTATAATGCACGCTTTTTGTCCTCGCTAACAAGGCGCTGCAATCTGTCCTCACTTAGTCAGTGATGTGGTTCAGAGCACATCAGTCCCATGGAGTGTAAGGAGCAGCACATCCTCTGTGGACCGCCGGCTGGGCCTTCACACGCTCTCTAATTATTGCCCCTGGCTGTTTGTTCTTGTTTTAATGGTGCCGCACCGCTGAGTACGATTGTTTTGACATTTCAGATGTGTTAAATATGCACACAGTGACCCGGAAAACAGCCTGTTAACAGACACTGTCACAATATAAACACAATTACAACGTTAAAAAGAGCTGCAGCTGATGCATCACTGTGAGTATGGATCAGATGGCTCACAGATGGATTCCATTATTTTTTTTTTTTACAATGAAATACACTCACAGATAATGTGTGTTCTGTTCAGAGGATGACCAGCTACTGGTGGCGTGGCTATCTGCCTCGCAAACTGTATCATGAACAAACATGACCACATGCATAATAAATACTGTAATACACACTGCAACATCAAACAGCTAACACAGTTAAATACCATTTTAAAAAACTTTATAAATGATATTTCAGATATTCAGAGCTGTCATGTTGAGATCTGCAGAACCATGTGACTAATGTTATTTTGCAAGGCGAGAAAATAACATGGTGGACTAAAACATATTCTTACTGTTTGTGGCCCTTCAGTTTGTCGTAATTGGTGCAAAAACAAATCTTTTAGCTCAATTTTGAAATGATTCACCTGAAAAAATGTTGGCATTGTACATTTCTGCAAACCACAGATATGTAACATTTGAGCGTTCTTATGCAGCGTATATGTTAAAACTTTACATTTATTCATGTTTCAACATAACTGTGGTGAACGTGTGGTTATATTTAGGCACAAAAACCTCTTGGTCATGGTTAGGAAAAGTTTAGACTTGAAAGTACCCAGTTGTGGGGGCGCTATCCCAGCAGGAGACACAACGATTTTTCATGGCACCATCCTGGCAGCAATGTCTCGGTAAAAAACAATCAATTTTTATTTCGCTATCCCATCAGGACAGCAGTGATGTCTCCGTAAAAAACAGCCATTTCTTGTGGCATTATCCCAGCAGGAAATGCAGTGATTTCATGGTAAAATAAAAACCTTCTCTTGGCACTATTACAGCCTGAAACACAGCAATGTCTTGGTTAAAAACAACCTCTTTTTGTGGCTCTGTCTACGCAGAAAACTCAGCAATGTCTCGGTAAATAAACACCCAATTTTCATGGCACTATCCCAGCAGGAAACGCAGCGATATCTTGGTAAAAAACAATCACATTTCATGTGATGTCTCGGCAAAAAAATGTACATTTTTCATGGCACTACCCTGGCAGTAATGTCCCGTCAGAAACAAGTGCTCTTTGTGACACTATTCCAGCAGAAAACTCAGCGATGTCTCGGTAATAAAATGATGGCTTTTCATGTAAAGTCTTGGTAAAAACCAACAGCTTTATGTGGCACTATCCCAGCAGGAAACACAGCGATATCTTGGTTAAAAGCAACCCTTTTTCGTGGCACTATCTCGGCAGGAAACGCAGTAATGTCTCATTAAAAAAGGAGCACATCTCATGACCATGTCCTGACAGAAAATGCAGCAGTGTCTAGGTTAAAAACAACCTCTTTTCGTGGCATTATCCCGGCAGGAAACGCAGTGATTTCATGTTTAAAAAAACACACTTTTCTTGGCAGTATTACAGCCTGAAACACAGCAATGTCTTCGTTAAAAACCTCCTCTTTTCATGGCACTTACCCAGCAGGAAACACAGCAATGTCTCAGAAAAAAACAAACACTTTTCCTGACGCTATCCCCAAAAACGTCAATTTTTTGTGGCACAATCCCGGCAGGAATCACAGCGCTGTATTGTAATAAAACATTGCTTTTCATGTGATGTCTTGGTAAAAAACGACTGCTTTTCGTGGCACTATCCTGGCAGGAGATGCAGCAGTGTCTCAGTAATAAAACAGCTGCTCTCTGTGGTGCTATCCCAGCAGAGAACACAGTTATGTCTCAATAAAAACAATCACCTTTTGATGGCACTATCAGCTCAACCATCGCCTCCAACGCCCGATGATTTAGACAGCTCATACACCACCTCATTTTAGAAACATTAATACATGTGAAACATGCAAATGGAACGTATTCATGGTTTGCAGAAATGCACAATGCTGACAATTTCCTCTGGTGAACAGACCGCAAGAACATATCAGAGACACATCAAACCAATTTCTTCAGAGGAACAATATGATCAATAAAGTTACAACACAGTAATCATCAGGGGGCTTTCAGACACTCATTATGTTCATTATGCTGTTATTTGTTTTCAGTGGTTGAATAATTGACCCAGTTTCCTGCAGCTTGCTGAGTCTGAAGATGATTACCAAACACACAAGATGTCGACCATTGTTCCTTTTGTTCTCATTGTGAATCAAAAGAGTGACTCACGCTGAACGTGCTTTGAAATGTCACAGATTATATCACCACCTGGCACAACAATGTTCTTTACAGTTCAGCAGAGTCACAGTATGTCTTCGTGTAAACTCTGGGTAGGTGTCCGTCTCAGTGCACGGCCACAGTGACAGGCAGCATGTTCTGAAACAGCTCCCTCACTGACTGTGAGTGAGATGGTTGAAGGCTGTCCGGTGCCATCCTCAGACTCATGCTGCCATCAGCCAGAGCTGGTGCCACTCTGAAAACTTTGTGGGACGGCCGAACGGCCAAGAGGAACTGCCTCTTGAATGTGTCGCTTAATATGATGTAGATAAACGGGTTAATGCAGCTGTTGGCGTAGCCCAGGCTGATCGCTATGTTGTAGGCATACAGGAAAGCGAAGGTGGGTTGCTGCACTCCGAGGTGGGCCAGCTGTAAGATGTAGTACGGAGCCCAGCAGATGAAGAAAGCCAGGCAGATGGCCACCGCCATACGGGTCACCTTTCTGGTCCGCACCCTGAGGCTGCGCTGGGGCAGAGGAGCAACTGTTGCTGACATGTTTTGGAGAATCTTGAAGAAGACGCCACAGATGACGACCCACGGCAGAGCGAAGGCCAGGAAGAACTGGTAGAGGGTGAACCAGTATGTATCCGTGGCCGGGTTGGGCAGCAGGAGGGCGCAGCCAACCGAGCCGTTCTTCAGATGCATGAGTCCCGTGTACATCCAGACCGGGAGTGATGGACACCAGAGAAAACACCCACACCAGAGCCACCGCCGCCCCGGCCACGAAGGGCGTCCGGACGTGTTTGAAGCGGATGGGATGGACGGTGGCCAGGTAGCGATCCAGAGTCATCACCGTCAGGATGTACGTGCTGACGATCTGGCTGTTGGAGTCCAGCGCTGTGATGACGGTGCACATGGTGCCACCGAAACACCAAGAGCCGTTGCCCACGAGCTGGTGGATGAGGAAAGGCATGCCGAGGAGGAAGAGGAGGTCTGCGATGGACAAGCTGAAGATAAATATGTCTGGTACCGTTTGCTGGGAGCAGAACTTGGTTTTCTTCACGATGGTGTAGATGACAATAGAGTTCCCAAAGATGCCGATGAAGCAGATGACACCAAAGATGCTGGGCATGAGCACGTTGTTGTACTCATCTTCTTCTGGTGAAAACATGCAAACACAATAATCTGTATCAGACGTTTATAACAAGCTTATTGATGCACTTTATCAACAGTTATAAAACATTATAGACGACTTATAATAAATATTAAGGGTCAAGTGTCTCATGGAGCTCTTAGAAAGCATTGTGACTACCTCCCTTCATTATGAAGTTAGAGTTTCAGCTTTGCCTCTCCCTTGTGTTTCCTGTTTCCCCTTCCTAGTGTCTCATGTTTGTTTTCAGTCTGTTTCTGTGGGTGTTTCTCAAAGTCAAGGACCCTTCCTTGGTAGGATGAGTCCCTCCAAGGAAGGGTCCTCCAGAGGCAAGGTGAGAGTCCTTCCTAGCATTCGGTCAACACACATTGGAACAAGCTAACAAGTGTCCCCAGGTGTGCGTCATTAACCCTCAGCAGAGTGAGAGGGTTTCAGGTACTGTGATAACTGTAGGTCCCACCTTCACTTCCAGCAAATTGTGCACAAAGAATTGTGGATACTTTTTACCTGCTGAGGTAGGACGCATCCTTGGAGTTTCTCTGAAAAGATGGACTCAGTCCTCAGTGAGATTCAGAAGGATCTTTGACATTGGAACAGTCCTTCGGCGAGGTTCGATGACGTAGTCTTCCTGAAATTCGTCCGTTTGAGAATCCTTCCTCGACTTTGAGAAACACCTGGTGTTCTTTAAGGACTGTTCCAATGTCAAGGGTTGTTCTGAATTTCACCGAGGACTGAGTCCTTCTTTCGAAGAAATTCCAAGGATGACTCTGAAAATACTTCTTCATTTGTTCAAACTGTGCAACAACATTAGAAAGTATCAAAGTCATCACAGCACCCTGAAACTCCTTCAGTCAGCTGAGGGTTAATGACACACACCTGGGGACCCTTGTTAGTCTGTTCCAATGTGTGTTCACTGAATGATAGGGAGGACTCTTGCCTTGCCTCTGTAGGATCCTTCCTTGGAAGGATTCACCCTACCAAGGAAGAATCCTCAAACAGCCGAATCTGAAGGATGCTACGTCATTGACCCTCGCCGAAGGACTGTTCCAATGTCAAGGATCCTTCCGAGTTTCACCAAGGACTGAGTCTATCTTTTAGAGAATTTAAGGATGCACATGTGGATCCTCAGCAGGTATAAAATCCCCACAATGCTTTGTGCACGATTTTCTGGAAGTGAAGGCGGGGCCTCTTCAGTGAAACCTGCGTCAGCAGAGCTCGGCAGGATTTAGATAAATATGTAATTTATTTGGATTAATGTCTCCAGGAGTTCCTTATCATACGAGTGTGAGAAAAATACTGACAGAAACCTCAAAGTTTACACTTTACAGTTTCCAGCTGAATAATGAGATTTTTAAAATACCGTCATTTAGATAAAACATTAACATTTTTAAATTCATCATTTACAGCAGTGATGGAGCGCTAAGTGCCACAAAAGTTTCATTTGGCCTGCCTGTTTTTAAGTATGATCCAGAAATATATTCTCCCTAAGGCCACGTTTATACGAAAACAATCCGCTGAAAACAGAATAGTTTCTCATTTTAGTTTTGAAAAAAGTTCAGCGTTCAGACGACAACATTTTGATGACAATCTTCGTGCACACGGATCTGCAAAAATGACCAAAAACACTGTAGTATACATGCCAGGCCAGTAGGTGGCGGTGCACACTGCCTTTGAATCGTCCCCCTCTTGAAGTCGAATCCTTTAATCCTTTCTCTTTCTACAAATCTTTATTGTATTCTTTCCATATTGCGCCCACTAGTTAAAGAACCTCCATTAATCACGTGATTTAAATGTGAAAAGTCTGATTGGCTGACCGTCACCTGCGTGTATGTGGAGAAGGAGAGGGGCCGAGTGGGCGGAGCTGTGGAAACATCCTGCAGTCCGACATACTATCATGCGTTTAAATAACTTATTAGACTGATATATAGAGAGAAAGACGACGTTTAGAGAGCAAGCCCTAAATAAGTAGCTCCACTTTAGAAACAAGCTGAAAAAAACACAGCCTGCGACCACCAATATTTGTACGCGACTTTGCACAAAAACAAGCCCAAAGTCGTAGCTTATAAGCGAACCTGGACTGGAACCGTAACGCAAGTGCGAAGTCTCATATTGCATATTGTAAGCTTAAATGACAACGGAGACGGTGCCGTTTCCAAAAAAGTGCACTCTGGAACCCGTTTTCAAAACGTTGTGTTTTCAGGCACCCAAAACGGCGCTGTTGTGTAAACGATCAGCCAAAGTGCAACTTAAGTTTGCCGTTTTTGGTTGAAATTGTTGTCGTTTAAACGGGACCTAAAAGTCACATGACTCTGAAAATACTGCTGACTTTTGTTTGAATTGTACAACAACATTAGAGAGTGTCAAAGTCCTCACAGTGTCCTGAAACCCTCTCAGTCTGCTGAGGGTTAATGACACACACCTGGGGACACTCTTCAACCTGTTCACTGTGTGTTCACTGAATGCTAGGAAGGACTCTTGCCTTGGAAGGACTCATCCTACCAAGGAGGGATCCTTGACTTTGAGAAACACCCCTTCTGTCTCTGTGTGTTTTCTGGGCGTGATCGGTCCACTGCAGTATAAAACCCTGGCTCAGACATCCAGACTCTGCCGGATCGTTCAGTCTCCTCTGTGGTACAGACATCTAGTCCAGCTTCTACTTCTTTGACCCTTTTTGTTTCTGTCCTTTTGGACATCACTTCACACTTCGTCCTGTGTCCCAGGTTCACCACGCCAGCCTCAACCATGTCTGCTCTGCTTCGCCACTCCCTGCGCACCTCAGCCATCGTTTCATTCAAACCTTCAGCTCCACTTCTTCAAACTACAATAAACTGCCTCAAACTATTCAGTTTCCTGGTTGTTTGCATCTGAGTCCTCAGTTGAACTGCCAATAATAAGGGTCATGTGTCTTAAGGATGCTCTGATAAAACATTATGACGACCTCCCTCCATCATGACTGTGTTAAAGGAGGAGAAAGTGGAGTAGTAGAGTTAATAAGAGTGTCTCTTTGACATGTCCTCCCATAGAGCGCTCCAGGAGTGAGTCCTAAAACCAAGGAGACTGTAACTTTATACTTTCCTTTCCTAAATTCAAAAATAAGTCAGCAGTTTTTCAATCCTGGCTCCTGTCTCACAGTGGATGATTGTTTTTGTGTAAAGGGGGTTTTAGTTAGATCCCTTACAATAATGTCTGAGGTTAACACAAGCTTAAGAGACTGTCATGTTTTTGTTCATCTCACTAAAGTCAGTTTTATTGAAGGAAATTTTATAGCGGACTAAAAGCAATTGATGTTATTATTCCAGTAGGCTTCCTGTAAGTTAATTTGTATTTATCAGTACATGGAGTCTGTGTATTTACTGTACATGATATTGCCACACAAAACATTGCAATACCGTGCCGTATCGTTTTCCCCTCACCCCTACTTATGATGCAGCACAGCTTCTTTTAAACACACTAAAATGCATCACACTTTACTCCCCACCAACAGTGAAACCTCATGATGAAGTGTACATTATTATACATGCATCAATATATATCTGACTTTACGCAACACATACAACAATAACTTCTGATTCTGCACGGACTATTACAGCATGAGTCCTTATATAGTTGATGGTTAGAGGCTGTCACTTGTTCCAGATATCTCAGTGTTTGCTTTGATGACTTCCTGTCTTTGAAACCTCAGGCTGATAATTTTCTTAAAAAGCTGAGGCTGAAGTTTTATTTCAGACACAAGTCGTGTTTCTCCTTTGAGGCTAAAGACTGCTTGCTGCTGGTTCTAGATGATGGTGATTTGTTGATGAATGCATCTGTATGTTTGCACATGTGCTGCATTGTAAAACCCCCACTCTTCACTGTACGCTGTATTCTATCTTTGACCCTCTGTAGGCTCACTCACTAGTGTTTGTTCATGTATAAAGACACACTGGGTAAACGCCTAAAGAACTAAATGTGACTGTAGCTACTGTCTGACATCTCCAGACTTTGTTTTGTTGTCTGTTCCTCGTGCTCAGACTGAGCTGAACAAAGAAAGCTTTCATGCACTCTGCTCCTCTCACCTGGAATAACCTTCAGTAAATCTGAAACTGCATGAATTCGTCTCTCTGCCTGATTTTAAATGTCTCATAAGTACAAGGACGAATGAGTCAGCTGGGTCACTGTGTGTAGATGTTCTGATATTTCTGTATCTGTATACTGTATATCTTTTATGTTTTATTGTGAGGCTGTCTGACTGTAACTGTGTGTGTGTGTGTGTGCTGCTGTCAGCCAGGTCTGCCTTGTAAAGAGACTGCTGATCTTAGGTTAAATATGGGTTAAATAAATAAAAATAAAATAAAAAATATAAGCTATAGGGCATCAGTGAGCACTTTGTGTTAATGAGTGTAGTCATAAAGCATCAGGACACAGAGAGTGCCCTCATAGGGCATTATATCTGTGGTCTGTTATCATATTTGGTTTGGATTCACTGGATTTGAAGAAATAAATGAATGAAAATGAGTGACTGACAGCTGCAGAGTATCTGATGTGTCTCCATTCTTGTGTCACAGCACTAACAGTGTGTTCACTTGAATTCAGCTCTATTTAAAAAGGAAAAGAAACAACCTACCTTCTCTCAGATCCTCAGGAGAGCTGAAGGATGAATTGGAAATGTAGGCAAAGTCCATCCCAAAAAGCTTTTGGTGCTCTTCCTCTACAATAATAACTATAATTATAATAATAATTATAATAACAATAACTGCAACTTACATGACAGTTTTAGATCGAAATTAATTCGTGTTTTTTTTGGTAGAAACACGGTGCCAAAAGAATAGCAGGAAAAATATTTTAAATAAAAAACAGCTCACAATGTTAGTTTATGGATTTGAGATGCAAAGTCGCGCGCATCTTTGTGCCATCCAAACGACTTCACCGTGAAGTGCACGCGACAGCTGACATGCAATTAAAAAGAAAAACAAAAACCGACGTAACACGCTCGTCATCCTCTTATTCTGCAAATTAGCGACACCAGATGCTCCATGACTTTAACTGAAGGAGGCTGATACTCTCCATGAAGGCAGTCAGGGACACAAGAGGGCTCCAGCTTTGTGAGTTCATTACCAGAGATCAGACACTGACTGAGACTGAGGGGGGCGTGGGTGGATAAGTTTTCTCTATTTATGTTGTTTTTCTTGTTTAATAAAATAAAATGAAATGCAATAAGATTAAAATGAAAATAAATTAAAATGAAACGAAACGAAACAAAATTAAATTAAATAAAGCGAAATAAAAAAACAAAGCAAAATAAAATAAGATAAAACTAAATTTAATTTAATTTAATTTAATTTAATTAATTCAATTAATTAAACAAAACGAAGTAAAATAGTTCAAATAAAATTACAAAGATAAAATAAAATGTAAAAAATAGAATAAAATGTAAAGAATAAAATAAAAAATAAAACAAAATAAAATAAAACCAAGTAAAATAAAATAAAACAAAGCAATAAAAAACAAAATAAAATAACATTAAACAAATTAAATTAAACTAAATTAAAATTAAATTAAATTAAATTAAAATAATAAAACAAAACAAAACGAAAAGAAAAGAAACGAAACAAAACATAAGAAATAAAGTAAAAATAAATAGAATTAAAATTAAACGAAATATAAAAAATAATATAAAATAAAACAAAATAAAATACATTTTAATAAAATTTAAATAGAACAAAATAAAACGAAATAAAATTATAAACAAGTTCAACAAAACGAAACAAAATAAAATTAAATGAAACGAAACAAAATAGATTTAGATAAAATAAAATAAATTTACATAAAACAAAACAAAACAAAACAAAACGAAACAGAATAAAATAAAATAAAATAAAACCAAACAAAGGATTCATCCGAAATGTTCAGCCACAATCTATCTTAAATATAGGTCAGTGCTGAGTTACAGTATCCATCCCATCATGTATGACACACTGCTGCACGGTGTGGTTCTAGTGTGACCTCCATCACTGTGTTTCATCATGTTAACACTGCTCTTATAACTCGATGTCTTTCTGGTGGCAACTTTTGTAATGCTGCACCACTGAACAGCAGAACACTGTTAGTCTCTATCAGTAAGGCTGGTTTCATGAGTTTAAATCTCTCCAGCAGGTGTCAGCATTGTCCAGGTATTCAAACGTCCCTGTTGTCTCAGATTGGTCAGAATTAAAAGCAGATGTCCAGAAAATGAAAACAAAGAAAGACAACCAAATATTTGCCAGATAATGTTTTCTGTAGCGGGATCACAGCGAACACACTCCCTGCTGACAGCATGGAGCACAGAAAGTCTGGTAGAAGCTACTTTTGTTGGCAGATCATCCAGAGCATCATCAAAGTCCTGTCTGTGCAGTGTGTGCACACTTTGGCTGCTTTGTGTGAAACACATCAGGCACAAATCTTTAATTTGTTAACAATAGGATTTGCAGAATGCCTGCTAATCTGCCATATTAAATACAGTCTGATAGACGCCATCGAGACACTTGTACCTTGTTATTAAGAACTATGCAACATGTCAGATTTCGTCACCTGGCTCACCTTAATGCACTGACCTGTCTACTTTTATGACCTGACCAGTAAAGTCAGATGTCAAGCACTAAATCTTAAAGCGTTAGTGTAACAGGGTCAGATACACAGCTGTTACCTGACACAGTTATCACCTGATGCGCTCAGGCCTCCATAGTCAGTATGTGGAACGTCTGATACCCAGTTTCTGTACCCTTACGTTCACCTTTGAGGGTACCCCACCTATAAAGGGGTGCCTCCCACCTTACCTCCCCCCTTTTGCTGTTGTACTCCATGGGAGAGGGGCTGGAGTTGTATGGCGGAGGATTGTCAGAGCTGCCAGGAATAAAGAGAGATCGCCTCCAAAGATATCCTCGGTCTCGGACTCTTCACATCAACCCAACGCAGACAACACTAGAGTCCACTGGTCACATTAGGATGCTCCAACCATGAAGGGATGGGCCCAAAGTGTCACTCAAATTAACACACACTGACCAACGCTATTAAATGAAGGCTGGGACACTTTCTTTGACCCCATGGGAGCTATGGGGTGTGACATATATGTGATGTAACTGAAGCTCCGATGTTGAAATAAAGAGCTCTGCTTGACAGAACTTTTGGGTACACTCAGTTGGATGGCGGCAGATATTGCAGCGGCACGGTGGTGCAGTGGTTGCCACTGTCACCTCACAGCAAGAGCGCCCTGGTTTGAACCCAGGGTGGGGGAGTTCTTCGATGCAGAGTTTGCATGTTCTCCCCATGTCAGCGTGGGTTTCCTCCAGGTGCTCCAGCTTCCTCCCACAGTCCAAAGACATGCAGGTTAATTGGTGACTCTACATTGTCCGTAGGTGTGAATGTGAGTGTGAATGGTTGTCTGTCTCTATGTGTCAGCCCTGTGATAGTCTGGTGACCTGTCCAGGGTGAACCCTGCCTCTCACCCAGTGTCAGCTGGGATAGGCTCCACCCCCCTTGACCCCCAACAGGATAAGAGGTTACAGAAAATAAATGAATGAATGAATAAATAATAGCAGACTTGTAATTCTCACTCACATCTTTATTTTTCGTACAAAAATATTCCAACCCAAGGACGACTATGGATGCCTCGGTTAAAGTGAATCAATAACCCTCCATGTTGTATGATGGTGTGCCAGCTATGGAGCCTTTTGGCAGGTGCAGACCAGACTTCACTGAGCATGTGTTGGACTCCATTGGTACGACATCATACGATGCCAAGACCTCCGTGGTACTAACCAGGAAGAGATTCAAAATGACTACAAAGAGATACAAAACAAGGACACAAAACAAGGCTAAACAAATCTTAAGTGCACATGTCTTGGGTATTTATCAGCTCCAGCTACCATGGAAACACAACATGATGGATGGATGCGCTAATTTTAGCCCCTTTACCAGCAAGATGCAGTAACACCGCCAACACCATCCGTCTCCACCCAAGCAGCACTCAAACATTGATCTAAATCAGTCTGCACTGACTTAAAAAGAGACTGAATAAGTAAGAGATATAAAAAAACAGTAACTAGCCTCCATGCTGCTTTCTACTGTTTACTAACCTGTACTAGCCGTGACGTTGAACATGACACATAGTGAAAAAACAAAACAAAAAACAGAAATGTATACTCATCCACTGCTAAGCTGTGTACACGACTCTAATCTACTAGCAATAGGAAAATTTTACTACTACTACTACAACTACTACTTCCTCTGCTACTGTTACTACTCCTACAGTACAACTACTACAACTACTTTCACTACTACTATTACTTCTACTACTACTTGTCCTGTACATTTTGTTATCAGCTATTACCTCTGCACACTATCAGCTACAGAAACCATTGAGATGTTAAAACATTGTGCTCTTTAAGGGAGCTTATGCTTCTATTCTTTTTTTCCTTTTATTTTTTTTTAAAATATGAAGTTTTTAATTAATTTCAGCATTTTAGCAATTTAGCATCCACACACATTTTCTGCAGGAAATGCCTCTTCTGTTTTAGTTAATGTCTGACATGATTTGATAGATAGATAGATGTCTGCTACTACTACTACCATTACTACTTCTTCTACTACTTCTATTTCTACTCCTGCTACTATTACTACTAGCACTAGAACTACTACTTTTACTACTATAACTACTGCTACAGGTGGCATGGTGGTGTGGTGGTGTGGTGGTTCCTGGTTCGATCCTGGGTGCAGAGTTTGCATGTTCTCCCCATGTCAGCGTGGGTTTTCCCCGGGTACTCCAGCTTCCTCCCACAGTCCAAAGGTTAACTAGTGACTCTAAATTGTCTAAATTGTCCGTAGGTATGAATGTGAGTGTGTCTCTATGTGTCAGGCCTGGTGACCTGTCCAGGGTGAACCCCACCTCTCAGCCAAAGTCAGCTGGGATAGGCTCCACCCCCCCCCCCCCCCTCCCATGATAAGAGGTAAGAAAATGGATGGATGGAACTACTGCTACTACTATGAGTACTACCACTACTACTATTACTACTTCTACCACTGTTGTTGTTGCTACTACTACTTTTCCAGTGATGTATATCAGTTCTTATAGCTTCTAGCTAAGGTAACACAGTGCTACTTTAATTTCTGCCAGATTTTCAGATGTTTTGAGCAGTTTGTTTTAAATTTCTGCAATTTGTAGTTTATCATTTAATGTCTGATATGATAGATAGATAGATGTCATAAAGTGCATACTAATTATAGGTATTAGCGTCAAGCTACTTGTAATCACAGGGCATAATTACTACTACTATTGCTACTACTACGACTAGCTCTAGTATTACTACAACTACCACAACTACTTCTATTACTACCGCTGCTGTTGCTGCCGCCACTACTTCAGCTCTTATAGCTTGTTGAGGTAACACAGTACTGCTTTATTTTCTGTCAGATTTTCAGATGTTTCGGACAGTTTGTTTTAAATTTCTGCCTTTTCTAGTTTATCATTTAATGTCTGATATGATAGATAGATAGGAGTCTTAAAGTACATACTAATAATAGGTATTAGCATCAGGCTACTTGTAATAATCACAGGGCATAATTACTACTACTACATACTTTCAGCTACAGAAACCATGCAAATACCAAAACATTGTGCTCTTTAAGGATGTTTATGCTTCTATTATTCTTTTCTTTTTACTTTCTATTCTTTTTAAAGTATAAAGCATTTCTTCTTTTAACTTTTCAGTTTATTTCAACCTCCAACTCTGACAACATTAAAGTTTAGCTCCCAGCTTTTCAATTTCGTTTTCATCCATTGTTTTGAATTGATTTCAGCTTTCAGCATCCACACAGGAAATGCCTTTTTTTTTTTAAGTTTATTTAATATCTTATATGTTATGGTATAATAGATAGATAGCTATATAGCTAGATAGATGTCTTAAAGTGCATACTAATAATAGATATTAGCATCAGGCTACATGTAATAATCACAGGGCATAATTGTTTATGCTACTATTCTTCTTCTTTTGTTTTTTTTTTTTTTTACTTTTTATTCTTTTTAAAGTGTGAAGCACTTTTTCTTTTAACTATTTCAGTTAATTTCAACCTCTACCTTTCACAAAATAACAGTTTCTATTTTATTTACAGCCAGGGTTTTGAATTAATTTCAGCTTTCAGCATCCACACAGGAAGTGTAATTTCTAGATTATTTAATGTCTCATATGATATGGTAGATAGATAGATAGATAGATAGATAGATAGATGTCTGCTACTACTACCATTACTACTACTTCTATTACTACTGCTGCTACTATTACTACTAGCACTAGAAATACTACTTTTACAACTACTGCTATTACTACTTTTACAACTACTGCTACTACTGTGAGTACAACCACTACAACTACTACTACTACTTTTCCAGTGATGTATTTCAGCTCTTCTTGCTTCTAGCTAAGGTAACACAGTGCTACTTTAATTTAATTTCTGATATGATAGACAGATAGACAGATAGATGTCTTAAAGTGCATACTAATAACAGGTATTAGCATCAGGCTGCTTGTAATAATCGCAGGGCATAATTAAAGGCAGTTGCAGGCGGCAGTAACAGTTATGTGGAGGCTTTGGCAGAGCAGAGGAGCAGACTGACGGGGAGGAGCTCCAGTCACAACAGCAGGCAGACCCTCCCAGCGCTGTGGAAGGAAGCGGAAATAAACGTCGCAAACCTTATGCTAGTAGCTACATTTAGACTCCGAGGACGGGGTGTAAGCGACATCACACACACATCGCTCGGTACCTCTCAAGAGGAAGCAGGGAGTGGATAATTACACGACGGGGGTTTTGTTTGTCACGGTGGCAGCATCGAAACGGAATATCTCGAGCGGTGAGTTTTCCCCAGGCTTTGTGTTCCCGTAAAAGTTGTGTGTACTCTTTCTCTTTTCGCGACGCAGGCTAGCCAAGTTCAGTAACGTTAGCTGAGGGCTAGCTGTGCCACTGAGCTAGCAACAACAGCTCGCGCTATGAGAGGAGAAAAAAAGGTGTTTTCTTCCTTTCCACATTTGCCAACGTGAAGCTAGCCCGTAGGCCTCGGGGCGGCGATTGAACGTGACATGTTTGTGACGAGCTGGACGCGTCTTCGGAGCCGTGTCATCGTTAATTTGGCCGTGGCGTTAAATTAATGGGGTTAAGTTTGGTAATCACACCGCATCGCAGTTATTGTTACCCGACCGTTAGCCGGCATGCTAGCTGTAGCGTTCTAGAACACTGGGCGCAGGCTGTTTGCTGGAACGGAATCGATTCACCACAAGTCGCTTTTTAAACGTTAAAAACGCACTTTAATACCCCAGATGACACGTTAAAACGAGTTAAAACCTGATTAGTTTGACAGCAGAGGATCATGAGGTGGCTGTAAATGCAGGATGATTACGGCAGCCTGCTCCCTCTCTTTGGACTCCAGCTTCCCTTTTTATTACTTTGTCTTAACTAACGTTACTTCTGTCACTGCTGTGCCCTCAGTGTCTTTACAGTGAGCTGTTGACAGCTGTAATGCTGTAAACAATGGCTGCAGTCACATTTTATGACTTACCGTTACCGTCCACTGACTGCCTAATAAAAGTCCTGCATCCTCTGTGTCTGTGTAGCTCACCTATAACGTGATTATTCGTGTATTTCCCCCTCAGAGTTTGCGTCTGCATTTGTTTTTGCCACCTGGCTGTCACATTTAATGGCCTTACTCGATGCAGGGCTTTATGAGTGTGAACCCATCAGAGCTGCACGGTGGCATATTAGCAAACAACTTAATGAGATAACGTGGCTTTATCCATTTAACTCAGCAACTGTAGGTTGAGCCAGTGTATCACTGTCAGCTCTGCGTAAGTAGGCTACTGACCTGACTTATCTCTGGTCTGGCCAGGTGTTTGGATTTGCCATTGATTGTAGTGAATTTGGTGTCAATATCCTCTGGTCATCCTGTGAATGTTGCCCCACATGAACACGTAGGCCTTAACCCCCCCCCCCCCGTGTCACATAGGTTTGCATTTGGAGGTGACCACTGGTAGGACTGCTTGTGTGCTATATTTGTATAATGTACGATCTGGATAGAACAAAGTGTGCTAGGAAAACATTTTATGAGTAAGTAAGAGGCATGAAAACGTGCAAAAGTGCAACATAAAGAAGGCATCATGTTCACATTATCTACATACTCTTAAAGCTCAGATTTGGGTTGGCACAGTTTCAGATTTTTATTATCTGATATGTAACAACTCATTTGACCCATAACAGATATAGATATATCCACTTTTTTCCCTACCTAGTTTTAGTGATCACCAGGGCTCTTCTGTAGTGGAATTAACATCAAATTATACTTGCATACTCTTAACTTGATGGCCCACCAGCAGATGAAGAATTGCATTTCAATACTTTTCAGTGTATGTTATATTTGGTCATAGTGCAAAATTAGAAAAAGCACGTTGGCCGGATCTGATAGTTCACTTGAAAGCTGATATTGGCTGATACCAATACGAGGATGCGCAGATAGTAAGGTACAAATGTTCAAGTACAAATGTGTGACGATGCACTGATATTATCAGCTATTGCGCTGGTTCAGATAGTTAATATCAGCACAGTACAGATGACATGCTAATATTAGTGTGTGTGCCTAAAGCATTTACGATATTATTGTAGTATCTATAGAAAATGTATTAAAATTTATGTTAAAATAAAGTAGCAGTTAGGAAAAAAATCAAGTTTTGTAAATGAATTACACTCAAATTCTGAGTGTGAACAGGTTGAGAGAGAAATAGCGAGAAAGGAAAATAATTTAAATGATTTAAGCGGTGCTGAATTGTATACACGATATTATCATGTGTGTATTATTACCTTGATGTCAGTATTTCAATTTTTAAATATCGTGGTCATCGTCAATATCGATATACCATGACACCCCTATATCAGACCAAACCAAATTCTTTTTAAGTTTTTATTCAGGCCATCATCGTCTAGTTTTATGTTTTAAATGAGACACTTCATGTCCATCATTGACCGTCCTCACTGTAGGGCTGGGCGATATGGCCCTAAAATAATATCACAACATTTCTGGGTACTGTGATAACGATATTCTTCATGATATGACAAAATAATAAGAAAAAATATTTTATTGTTAATGTCAAGAACATACATCTGCATCAGAATAAGTGTTATAGTTTAATATTTCAGCATAAAAGTAACTGTTTTCCTTCAAATATTCAGTGCAGAGCCGTTAGCAATTTGGCTTTCAGCCATGTTTGTTGTTGCCTTGTGCAACGGTATGACTTCATTATCTCAACGAGTTGGAATATTACTTTTTATCATGATATGAATCTTTCTTATCATGTGAAAAATTATACTGGTGTTACTGTGAACAATATGATGCGGCACACACCTACTCCCATGTGCAGTTGTTACTCTATTTTACATTTAAGTCTTATTGTGTACCACATTGTCTTCTGTTTGCAGGTAACTTCCTGTGACCTTTATGTGAGGTCTAAGCCCTAAAGGAGTGGGTCATAGACGGGAGGAGAGACTCGGAGGAAAGCATCTGGCCACGGAAGCCTGGATACGTGTTTTTATTTTTTATTCAACCCCCCGAAACACAACTACAGCCAAGCAGTTTCACAGCAACAACCATGGAGGCCATTGCCAAATACGATTTCAAAGCTACTGCTGACGATGAGCTTAGTTTCAAGCGTGGAGAAGTCCTCAAGGTAAGTGATCATTCAATGTTAAGGCTTGTCTGGATTACTCATAATTATGAAATGCTGGGAAATACTATTTCGCTGTAGGTTTATTTCCTGTGTAGTTACTCATATCATATCCATCCTGTGTTAAATTAAAGTGGCATTGATGGTATTAAAAGACAGCCAGGCAGTTAAAACAAAGTATATAGGATTGAAATCATGGCCCAAATAAAGCTACAAGATTAGCCCTGTGCCTTACATTGAAATCAATATGTTCTTCTGTTTCTTTCATATTTAACATTTTCATGCACTTTCCAGATGTATTTGTGAAACCTAAACCCACATTTAAAAAAGGAAAACAACATCAGTAGGCTCTGGCTGTGACCAAAAATCCCAAACACTGCTGTGTCATGTGATGGTGCACATGACAGTTACATGAGGCAACAGAACAACAACATTTTAGGCCTTGATGCTGCGGCTCATTGTGTGGTATTGAAGTATTTTTAAGGAGCAGTGCTTGTGTTCCACTGAAAAAGGGCCCGTGATTACAGCGGCGAAACACGGCAGGTTTTTACCCCATTATGAGCTGTCTAAAGTGCTCTCCATGAAACCCCGGCCTCGTCCAGATCCTCAGGCATGAGAAGCTTATTCAAAGCCTCCTGCTTTCTGGTCGCTTGAAAAGCGTTGATGTCATCCTCTGACCTTGATGAGATGGCCAAGATATTAGAAAGTACATACTGCAATTTTCCTACACAACGATTCTCTTTGGATTTAAGTGCAATCATCATAATCCCTCTGTTTAGAGTCATGGTGATGATGACGAGCAGGATGAAGGGGCAGCGGTGCAGAAAAATGAGATAAACCTCAGTGTTTTTTTATGAAAATATGTGTTGCTAGACACTCCCTGAACACATCCTTTTGATAATGCATGACTTTGAGAATTCCCTTTTCTCTGTCTTGGCTTAAAGGTCTGTCCTTATTTTACTAAAAAAGGAGCGCCTGCGGTTAAAAGAGTTCTCAGAAATACTGCTCTCAAGCTTTTGGCTGATGACAGGGTGAATAGGTCCTTTTGTAAAAGATACATTTGCACAGGACCACACAACTTTGTGTAACCTGTTATCATGTTGTGATCATAACATGAAATTGTTTTTATGGGCAACATTTGCTTTGCCAGACATGCAGGTAGATGGAAAATTGTTGTGATGCAACTTGCAGCACCCATTAATGTAATAATTTCATTAAAATGAAATAAAATTTGCACTTAATTTGATAGAAAGTGTAATAATCTGACCAATAATGTGACAAAATGTCCCAACTGATATTAGAATAATAATCGTAGTAAAGGCTATGGCAAGACGTTTATTTGGAGGCCAACCCTGAAGTTTACGTCACCCTGATTCTCCTCACAAAAAGTCAATGGTATTTTCTCATTAGATTTTGGATTATTGCAGAAAATGAGCTCTGTGGCAAACAAAATTTTATGATACTTACATTTTTTTAAGTATAAATGCTAATGTAAATACCACAAGTATTAAGCTATGAACTAACTACGCTACTGTCGTATGACTTCCAGCATTGCCACCGCAACGAGGCTGTAAAGCTGTGTTCGATGTGATGATGTCTGATGACTCTGTAGACTTATTTAGCCACTTGTTAGCATACACCTTTTTCAAGATGTGTAAAAGTTTCAAAATTCGCAAGTGGGGTATTTACTGACATATTTAATGTCATACAACAAACCAGGCCTTATTAATCTAACCAGAAACCCGTTCAGAAAACCTATCGACTTTGAGACAAGTGTCAGGCCCCTGTTTAAAACTAGAAAATCTATGATTGGATCATTATAATCTGTGGGGGAGGAGTGGAGTTCATTGAGTTACAGGCAAAACACTTGTACTTTTAAATATCAGTCCTTCCAGGATCTCGCAGTAAAAAAAACCCTTGAATTTGTGGCAAGTTTTGACAAATATTGTGATAAAAACTTGTTGCATTTTTATGTGATTTTTTTTTTTGTGGGAAATTGTGGCTAATGACAATAATTGCAAGTCAGGAGAAAAAAAATTGATTTTTTTTTTACTACTGGCTCCAAAAAATAAGTGATGTAATGACTTGCTATAATAATCATAGTGAATATTCCAAAAACAGCTGCAAATGTTTCAGTTCTCTTCTTTAGCTTTATTGAATTAGTTTCAAAACATGGACTCCAATAATGTTTTCCAAAAATCCTGAGTGAATATTGTAGCTCTCAAAGCAGACAATGTGACTGTAAAACAACATGTAAGCTACATCTGCTGTAAACATAACATTTGAATCAATTCAACACATATTGTATGCATTTAAACAAAGTGACAATTCTTATGTCAATACAGAACCTTTCTCCATACTGCAATGACATTAGCGCCATTTGATGATGTGTCAGATGACGTTTCAAAAAAAATTGCAGGACTTTTGAAAAATTGCAAGCCCCCGCAAATATTGCGGATTTTCGTTGAATTTGCGTTAACATATTGCGATTGCAAGATCACGATTTTCTGGAGGGACTGAAATATACTAAAGTAGTGAGGTCAACTCTTTTTTAAATTAAATTTTAAATTATAATTTTTGCAATTATTAATATTACAAATACAAATTAAACTTGAGGTAGCCCACTAGAATAATGTAATCAGTTGCTTTTTTAGTCCACTAGATACATTTTGCTGCAAATATAAAGATTGAATTGAGATGAACAGACTGAAAACTTTATCTTATTAGATAACACATATGCTGTTTTCCTTTGGGGACATAATTTACAGTTTAAGAAAAGGTAATACATGGCATAATATTTTATCGCATCACGTTTAAAATGGCAATAATATTGTGTCATGCCTTAAGTATTGTGATAACATCGAATCATGGAGCCTCTGGTGATTCCCACCCTTACTTTATATCTCTCTTGTATGATGTCAGTCACCTCCTGCAGCTTTTGTCATCCTCTAATGGTGTCTAATGTAAGATTTGTTCTGCTCTAATATACAATTCTTGCTCAACCACCAATTAGCACGGGTGTGGACGGTTATATTTCGCAATTATAGGGATTTTAGTTTAATGTATCTTTGCCTTATATCAACGTACCACTTTCTAGTGTTGTCACAAAATGCTAACTTCGATACAGTACGTTGAAAAAAAAAAAAATCGGTATTCATTGCTATTTTTAAAACTGTGGGGAAAAATAGACATTGCTGGCATGAAATTTAAGTTTTTATAAAAAGATAAATGTAACAAGGGTATAAAATGACCATGACAACTTTTACTGGTTAGTAGTAGAGACTGCAGGAGACACTGACAATAAGAGAGAATGAGAAAACACAGCAGGTACCAATGTATTGATATTGTGTAAAATGAGTATTAAAACCATTTCAAATATTCAAAATCGATATTTTTAACAGCACTACCATTTGCTATGTGTTTTAAATTTAAAATTCTGCATAATGCCTCACGTTTACACTTCCAAACGTGAAAGTAATGTCAAAAGTTAGTGTTGTCGTTATGCTAACATGACCAAAACGGTACTCTTAATTTTTTATAGTTGTCCATCTTACACTTCTGAGGGAAAAAATCATTACATTATTACATTATTCTTCTTATTAAATCATCATTTTGAGCAAAAAGACACTTAAAATGTATTACATTATCAGTAAAATGTTATTACAAGATCAGTCAGGGCATTCAGGTTATTTAATTATTGGGTTTTATTACATTTTTGATCAGGTTAACTTAAAATGTTATCATATTTTTTGTAAATTATTACATTATTGGGTGCTACACAACTTTAAGTACACATTTCATTTTATCATCATCATAATATAAATTTTTATTTTTTTTTTGTTTTAGAGAAGCCTCCATAGCACAGCTGTAGCTAGAACTAACTTGTTTTCCCCTCACAGATCTAAACTGTAAAAGGCCTTCTGCTTTTCAGTCCGTGTGTTAATGATTCAGTAGCATGCAAGGTTACGTTACAGCAGTTTGTGATGATGATGTAGCTTGATTTTTATACCATCATAAAACATAATGTGTGTAAATTTAATAGAAATGTCAGCCGTCTTGTGTGAGTTACACGAGCACTGTTTTTTCTTAGAATAAGAGATTTGTGTGGGGAGTTTTTCAGAAGATTTCTTATCTCATCAGGGGGGCCTAGAGGAGGGGGGAGAGAACGGCAACTCAGGAAACACTGGGCTAAATATGAGTTCTTATTAAATTTGCATAGGAGAAGAGAGAGTGCTGTACTTCTTTTTTTCTAATTTCAACAGCTAGTGGAAAATCTCAAGCTTTTTACCAGATGGCAGAGCTCCAGCCAAGATGTTAATGGAAAATACCACAGATTTTTCCCCTCTAATTGACATCATTAAAGATGAGTTGTGCCTATTGGTGCCTGGGTAATTAAGACAAGTGAATATTATTCTGTGATGTGTGTTTTTAGACGATCTCATGTTCTGCTTATTTTTTGTCTCAGAGATTTCAATGCCTAAATTGGACTTCTCAGTTCCCCATCTGCTTAGCACGTCATTGGTGCTTTTTAAGGCTTCTTCTAACTCCTTTACAGAAGTCTCTGTCCCTCAGAAAGTACGGCCATTTTACATTAGTGACACTAAAGTCCTGTTTATACGACAAATTTTCAACGAAAAACGGTAAACTTTAGTTGTATTTTGGCTGATCGTTTACACGACAGCGGCGTTTTGGGTGCCTGAAATGCAGTGTTTTGAAAACAGGTTTCAGAGTGCAATTTTTTTGGAAACACCACCGTCTCTGTTGTTAAGTAAACTTGCAATATGCAGTTCTTCTGAGAATGGAGACTCTTCGCACATGAGCATTTTGGTTCCAGGTATTAGGCATGCACGAGAAAGTCGACCATCACAACAACAATGGCGGACCCCCGAGCTCTGTGTGTGCTGCTCACCCTGTTGAATTCATCAACGCTTCTCCAGCAAAGTGTAGATTTACTGTAGCGACTCCACCTTGTTGTCCGTCCAGACAAATGTTTGTGTGGTTGCCATTTTGTTTGTTTGTACATCACCGGTCTGTAGAAGGAAGCGCATTTGTGCAGGCGCGTTTTTTTCATTACAAAGTCACACCGCCAACTACTGGCCTGGCATGTTTACCACAACGTTTTTGGTAATTTTTGCGGATCTGTGTGCACGATTGATTATCAAAACATTGTCGTCTGAACTTTTTTCAAAATGAAAATGAACTATTCAGTTAAACATGGCCTAAAACTTAATTCTTCAGATTCAGTTGCATCTTGTGGATGAAGCTCTACTTTGGCACCATGCCTAAGTCTCGACAGAAACTATCCTGATGGATGTTTATTTGGTATTTTGAATCCCCATTAGTTGGTACCAGGGTAGCAAATGACCTCCATTTACACAGCCTGTTCAAGGTGGGAATGTTGCACCATTATTGCGCTTCGCCGTTCTGTATAAAAGGTACGATCACGCAATGGTGGGACAAAGTTGTCTCGCCTTTTAAGCTGGCAGTGGAGGTAGCAACAGCCCAGAATCGATGTCTGTGGATGGGTGTGATGTTTGATGATGGCACCACTGGGAGATTTAAAAGGTAGCTGTTAGCAGTTAGCAGCTAACTCAAAGAAGAACAGAAAAAAAAAATGTCAGCAAACTGGGTAGACAGTTAGGTCTAGGAGCTCTTTGCTGTCCAAGCAGAGGACGAGATCAACAGCCGTATAACTGGGACAGTAAATGATTGTCAGTGCCATGCTACGCCATTATTTGACCCGTTTACACTTCCTGTTCAAGGCTGGGATGTCATGCCATTATTCCGCCTTGCCGTTGTACATAAAAGGTACAGAGTTGTCTCGCCTTTAAGCCGCAGTAGAGGAAGTAACAGCGCCGGATTGACGTTTGTGTTTAAGGGACAGCCAGCAGAATGGAGCCACAGATGGGAGGGGGTAATGTTTTCACATCACAAGCTATGCCTTAGTTTTCCCCCCAATATTTACTGTCACACAGTTTACAGATTCGTGTAGCCAAACCTACATGACATACTAGATATAATGAAGTTGAAAAAAATGTCTTTTATGTATTTTATTTATGTATATAGAAGACAAACATTAAGACAGTAATATGTCAGGGTTAAACACTTATTTCTAACGTGGTCCTTGATGTCACAGAAACAGACTTTTGTGCCCACCAGTGCAGCACACAGTGGCTTCAAAATGAAAAGAAGATATTAATGTATCCTGGCCTTACATATTTGACCCAGCTAGTGGGTAACATACTGTAAGTGCCCAGCCAGAGGAGCTACAGAAAAAGCTTCACAGGTTATTTCTGGACGGAGACTGAATCTGAAATGGGGAAGGAAAGCCTGCACGAATGTAGCCTCTAGCTCTGTCCACATTACATCTGAATCAATTGTCGGCCGCTGTGCCCATAGGACCAGTTCACTTTTTTGAGACTGAATGAATTGGCCCAATGTTTGTTAGAGTCCAACCCCCTCTCTGTTTCTTTCATCTTCTTTTATCCTGTTTTTGTTCCTCCTCACGGTGCTCATACATTAGTCTCAAGTCTGAATGTTTCCCCTCAGGTAACTCTTGAGAAACAGGATGGAACAAGCTCCTGTCATACACTGAAACACGCTTGTACACAGGTTGACCCAAGCTACGCCTTATTTAACATAAAGTTTAACATAATTTATTAACTGTAACGCTGCAGTTGAAAGTCACTTTGGTTTGGCGATTTTGTGCACATATTGTGGTACACAGAAGTTATCTTTTTTTGGTGATAAATTATTGTAAAGTTAAACATGTCCTGGGGTCTCATTTATAAAACTGGACTGGACCATGTGGGAATTTAATTTGAAAGGACAGACACAGGAAGTGTCCACGCTCAGCAGTCAGACAGGAGTCAGGTTTATTTCCAGGGCTGGTACCTGCAGTTATTCCACAGGCTAGTTAATAACATGTGGGGCAGGAAATCCAAAGTGTGGGATCATTTTGAGAAGGTGAAGGACCAACCCAAGGTGATATGTAAACTCATCTTCATTGGTCGACTACAAACATGACGTATCATGTGAAACATGGAAGTAGCTACATGCCCATTAGCCCACAGCGTCATTAACAGGCGGCTCGCTCAGTGTGTGACGTGCACTTGGAGATAAAATATAGGCCTATATTAATGAAGGTTCATTAGTATGGTTTGTATTTCTCTGTAATGTAGCACAGTGTTAACAATGTTACTGAGACTATTCTTTCTCACACCTTCAACTCAAACCACCAAAATATATCATTTCATCATTACATTCATATCACAAACATGAGGGACACTAGTCCACTGATGGACCGTAATGATGACTGTTGGTCGACTTGGAAAATTGTAAATTGGGGGCAGCCCTACCAATTTCCTGTCTCCAAAATGTTTGTAAGCATGGGTCAAAGTTTCTCCCATCAAGTCATTACTTTGAAGATCAGGGGTCTCCTTCATAAACAAGTGAGACCCCTGGTTTTCAAAGTAATGAAGATAAGCCTCAGCCTGTGCAACCAATACCAAGTCTGCTACCTTTGTGGCTGCAACACATTGACCTCTATTTTTCGCACAAGTTTTTTACTGCGGTGGATAAAGAAACTATTTAACAAAGCCACATCAGTTTGGTCTCTTTCACTCTCTGCCTCGCTCTGCTCTTTGCACTCTGCTTTTTAGACCAGTTGAACTTTTGGTTACATAAGAGCTGTTTAAACATCAATAATACTAAACTAAATTCCTCTTTCAGTCGACAGCATTACCACAAATAAAACCACATAGTTGAGACACAGATTATCAATCATAAACAGCCTATCAGACCTGTTGTGTTTATTCCAGTTTACTTTAGATGCACATGTTGCTACGATCATTTGGAGTAGTACATCTTAAAGAAAACCCTCCTGAGGTGCAGTGTGTTCATAGTGGCTCCTTTGCTCCCATCTCCAGTGCTATCTGTCTGCTGATACTAATACTAAACAGTTCTGCTCTCAGGACAAAGGGTCCCTCTCATGAGGCAGCGAGCCCGTCTTAAGGCTTCGCTTGAACGTAGCATCATTAACTCCTCTCCATTTTTTAGTATCACTGGGAGATGGTGGCGGTGTTGCTGTCTCTGGCGCTCAAGTTGGCATACAGGAAGATCTGTTTTCACTTTGTTCATGTACTCCTGCTTTCATTCACAGTATCACTACCTCTTACCACACACTACGGCAGGGTGGTTTTGTGAATGTGGAAAATTGTTGTAGGTACAAAAATAGGCAGTTGGGTAGTGTTGTCAACATTACATTCAGTATACACAGATTAAAGGAAGCTAATGTGGTTCGTTACTGTTCACATATTACATGGTGTATCTGATATTATGATATTGTATTGTTTATTTGGACAAAACAAAACATGAGATCGATATGAGATGATACCAGTAAATGTCGTCATTGTCTCTCTCTTGGCTGCTTACCATTGTCTGCCTGTTTTGTTAAGGAATGGGGTGTGCTTGGACGGAAATGGTTGTACAGATGTGCCATGGGAATTTCAAAATAAAAGCGCATCTTAAAGATGACGTTAAGTATCACTTTCACTTTGCATTGATAACATTGGATCGTCACTCATTGTTCGATGTGTTTTTGGTCTGTAAAATTTCAGAAAATGGTGGAAAAAGGCCGAACAACTCAAAGCTATTTAGTTTGCCGTCATAGAAGTGTGAAGAAACCAGAAACTATTCAGATTTAAGAAGCTGAAATCAGAGAATTTTTACTTTTTTTTTTTCTTAAAAAAGTTATGCGAATCGATTAACCAATTATCAGATTAGTTGGTGACAGGGCCTACGCTGTTGTGAGCATTTATACTTGTGCGGTGGTGTCGTCTGTGTCACTCTGCAGTTACACCTCCAAAACACTAGTTGGCGGCAGAGTTTCTGTGAAGTGCTGTAAAGTTTAGCTGATTTAAAACACACATTAAACACACATTAAACTTGGCTTAATAGAGACAGTTTCAAACACAAGTACACAAATCAGCTTCACTATAACTGGCAGCATTCACAGACAAACACTTGTCTTTATCTGGACACATTTTCCCCACAAATACAACATGCTAACATTATTAGCACAAGCCTATGGCATTTTACATTGTATAAATTAGCCTAGCAGCTAGCAGAGATTTCCTCTGCTCATATGAAGCCAGGATAAATCACACACAAGACTTAAAATGCTATTTTTGTGGAGGCTTTATTGTCTTCACAATTTATTGTTTCTTATCTGTGAAATTAAAGTAAATAAAAGATTTGTTTCCACTCAGGGTAAGCTTATAAAAATAGACAGGAAGTCTGTGTCACTGTGACATGTAGTTACATTTCTGTGAAAGTGCACGTCAGACTACAGCGTAGGTTTAAGGCAGAAGTATTAATTCCCTATAAGGCAGTTGATTTTTTTGTTTGTATGTGAATTCCAAATAGATTCAAATAATCAAATGTGATGTACAGTGTTGTTACTTTGCTGCTGTATTGTGATGTGTACGTTATCATGATAGAATATTCTGGTCATATCGCCCACCCCTATCGTAAGCTATGTTGCAAGGTCGATCTGCAACAGAGGTACAGTTTGAGTGACTCACCATAGCTCACTATGCTGAGGCCCAAAATATTAGGCAGCTCCCGCTCTGGCTTAATGCCACACAGCCACACAGCAGTTTTCCTCCTCGTTTCAATAGCTTTTAGAAAAGGCCTTTTACATAAGCATTTATCTAATGGTCTGCCACTGCGGGGATCAAAAGGTTGTTTTAGGGACACGAAATCCTGTTGTGTAGAGCTATTTAATCATCCTGAGATGTGTACATGCTGACTTTTATCACTTGTCAAAATAGCCATGAAGAGGAGGGATAACAAACAGGACATGCCAGTTTGTCCAGCGTCAAGTATGAAAGATGAAATTGATATTTAATGCCGTATGAAAACTCCCCTCATGACCAGCAGTCCATTTAAGGAGGTATTGATGCAAGATCTTTTAAGGAGAAAATTATGACCCCTCTTGAGATTTGGTTTTGTTTTGGTTGTCTTCAGATGGATGACTCTGTTGCTTTGGTCGACTATAATTGTTATTATTCTGTTCAGCTGCTCCTGTTTTCATCTGCAATATTACTGTTTTACAACCCAGTAAAGGACATTTAATAGATTAGACAAGCCCCATATTGTCCAGTGCCATCGAGATATGTAGTAATCAAGCTCCACAACTGTCAGCCAGTTAGCAAGCAGTGTGTCACCGTGACTCACACAGCTGGTTCACCAGACCAGGCTCCCCTCTAATTTACAGCCTTGAGTCATACACTCGCGTTAAGTTCTCTGATTTGCCAGCACATGAGTGGTGAAGCAGACCGTCACATTTTAAACCCCTCACCATGTCAGAGCCATTTAACGTTTTATAAAATATATCTCCTCTTATAATTAGGTGTGTCTGCTTTTATTCTACATTTTGCTTTTGCTCCTTTTATCAGTAAATGGCACACAGAGCTGTTGCAACTACCTTCCTGTTTTATCTTTACAGACAGTCTCAAGTTGTTTAACTGTTTTCACTTAATCTGAGCATAGAGCTGGATTTGCTGTCTGAGTCTTGAATTTTGGACGCAGAAATGTAAAAAAATGTGAAAGCACTGATGCGTGGGCCTCTATGTAAAACATCTTACAGTACACATTTGCATAAGGCAGACTTGTTCCGTTTCACAACATGATCTCCCATCATGCATGGACAAAAAAAGGGGAAACTGACGTTGGTATGTGGAAGATCTTTCTTTAATCTATCCGTGTACTGTAAGAACTGTACTTCTTGAACTTCTTTTTCTTGTGGCCTTGGTCTCAATTACTTTGTGCTACAGTGATGTCTACACACACCTTTTAACATCACCACTTGACGTACTCAGAGTTGAAGTGTGCCCTTGAGGTGCAACAACCAGGGAAAAATCACTCTGACCCTCTTGCTAGTAACATTTGTCTTTGGAAGATGATTACTGGAGATTGCTTGATGAATTACTTGAAAGGTCCATTGCTAGTTAACTAGTTTCAAACGTATTAGAACCTTGTTTATATGACTGTTACTGTAGCATTTGATCAGAGCAGTATGACACTAAAATCAATGAGGAGTAAATCATAATTTATTCGATTCACAGCCGTCTCTCGCCTCAAATGAGGGCTTTTGACACTGCGTATTCTTAGCCCAGGGCTAAGCATATTCCTGGGCTAAATTAGCCCCTTTTGACACACACACAATTCACACTGCAGTCCTACTAGCCCTGGGTTAAATGGCTGTTGGAACAAAAATTCACATCTCTGTTTTTACAGGCTGACTAGCAATACACGATAAATATATATCGGCATTTTCTATGAAAAGGGCTACACGTTTTCAGTTGCGAGTCAAAGCCACAAGTACACAAATCAGCTTCACTATAACTCGCAGCATTTCACAGACAAACACTTGACTTTATCTGGACACATTTTCCCCACAAATACAACATGCTAATACTTTTAGCACAAGCCTATGGCATTTTACATTGTATAAACTAGCCTAGTGAATAAAGGAGATTTCCTCTGCAACATTAGCATTAGCATGTTGTATTTGCGGGGAAAATGTGTCCAGATAAAGACAGTCTGCAACGTGCATAGACTACGGCGTAGGATCTGCCGCACAAGTATAAATCCCGCTTAACTCTGACAAGTAATGTTAGCTAGCTAGCAGCACACTCGTCACCAACTAACAGACACATGCAACGAGCAATTCAGTGCTATGTAAACACATGACTGGCTTACTTTTTCCCGTCTGTGTTTGGACATGTCTGTCCCAATTTGTTCATTTTTAAGCTTTCATTACTGAGCACCTCCCCAACATAACGGCTTCGGTAAGGCCAAGGTTTATAAACTCTTCCTTGTGATTTCGTCTCAACATCATGCACGCTAGCGAGCATGAGGGAATCACAGAGCTCACACATCAGTGTTACCTCAGCCAGAGAGCATGAAAACGTTTTCAGGTCAAGGTTCCACGCTGCTGATGATTATTAGGGTAAAGGCAAATAGCAGAACAGCTACAACAGCCTTGTACGTTCAGAAAGTGACATCACTTCACTGCAGTGCAGCCATTAATACCAGGTAGAGACAACACTTAACAATATTACGATATTCAAAAATCTAAGATGATATCTAATCTCATGTCACCATAGATATTATATTGATATATTGCTCAGCTCTGGTGTGAAAGCTTTCTTAGCCCCAGGCGAACAGCTTACTTATCCTGGGGCTAAGTGGAGTGTGAAAAGAGCTATATATGGCTACATGTCACATGAGCATAAATTTAACACAGATCAACCAGCCACATCTGCAGTAAGTGGTAACTGGTCCTATCACGAACTATGCTGTTATTAGACGGATTTTACAATCTGTTTTTAATGCTTAACCGACTATTTTTCTGCTTTATTCTGTGTCTAGAAGTGAAGCAGCAGGCATGTGGAGGCCACAGTAGAGTCTGGCCATTGCCCTGAGCACTGCACACTTGTTCTCATTTCCTCCTTAAATAAATAAAGATTAACAGCCCTGCTCGCTGACAGAATTAGCTCCTATCAACAGATCTTTGAACTGTGCCCATGTAGCATGATCTAGGATCCGCCTTTCCACCTCACTTCTTCTTCTTCTTCAAACCGCTGTCTGCAGCTTTACATCATTTGTTATTTGAGCTCTGTTTGAGTCATGCTACTCTGTCAATATTATATTACAGCCACTAATGAAATAGTACGCCATAAAACTCCGATTTAAAGTCACCCCAGGAATTGAAGGAGGGCCTGCCAATAGATTACCAATGGAGCCGAGGCTGTTGTGGAACATTAAGACACTCTGTGGTCATTATAGGAGGCAAATGTTAGCGCTTGAGAGAGGAAATGTAAACTATTATCATTGAGAAATAAAATAATTAGTCACAGAAGTTGCCAAAAAAATTTAAATAATAAGGAAATACAACTTAAGTGCTGCAGAGTGGTAATAGTGACTGACTTAATTAGGGATGTCAGTTTCAGCACAGTTTGCTTTCAGTTGCCTGATACCCGTTAATCAATAACTTTTACAACTTTTAGTATTTTTTATGAAAAACGTGACATAATGTGAAATACAAGAGGCACTTTCTTTTCAGTCCAGTGCTCCATTGACTCAGTGAGCTTTTGCACCAGATTTCAATGCGCTATCCATTAGGAAATGGTGAAATTTTAATGTTTTGTATTTGAAATGTCTTGTCTTTTATTTTATTTTCTGTTTGCTTTGGGGACAGACAGACAGCTAGCCGCGTTAACATGCACAAATATGTTGGTAGCCCCCAGTGAGCAAGCTGCAAAAACCCTTAAGCATTGTTTTTTGTTGTTTAGCACTCAGGGCGCATTCACACTAGGGTAGTGTTGGGGACTCGGTTTGATTGGGCGGGGAATGCCGAGAAATTCCACACCTTCATTTGGTTCAGTTCACTTTCACACTGCACTTTTTAAAGTGGACCAAACCACCAGGACAACGTCACGCAGTTACACCAGCTGCTCGTTTGGGGGCGGTATTGCCCAAAAACGACCACTGACCAGGAAGAAAAAAAGCATGAGGAAGAAGAAAACCCGGCTCATCGATTGGCCAGGACCGAAAACAGAAATCCATCCCCTTCAGTCACGGACCTTAATATATTGCTGTCGCAGTTTTTTTTTACCTTGTTGTGACACTGATCCACCGACCGATTAAATCCACGTGTCGCCATCCTCTTGCTAAACAATTTGAATAGTGCTTCTCCAGGTTCTCGCTGTTGGCTTTGTTTTGTTTCTACCCAAAATGCACTGTGCTCTACGTCACTTCCTCTCTTCCGTCCGTTTCCATTTCCCACTGTAAGCGAACTGCACCAGGGTTCACTTATAAGTGAACCGAGACCCTCAGTTTTCAAGCGGACCAGGGTTTGCTCGTTCGAATGAGCGTTCACACTACTCCAGACGAACCGAAGTATCCGTGGAAGCGGACCAAATAGTGCCAGTGTGAATGCGCCCTCAGTTAACAGTACTAAAGGGGATTTGAGCCTTGAAATGAAGCCATTTTCTCATTGGGGCAACCTGGGGGTAAACCACAGGGTGGGCACAATGTTTCTGCAGCAACGCCGTCCCACCACCATCGGTCAGGATCGTGTTAACAGTGGTAATTGCCGAGTAAGTGGCGCCGCTAGCTGACTCTCACCTGGCACGAGTGGTGTGCAGTGCAGTAAAGAAGACTAGCAAAATTAACCTATACAGTCAACGTTATTCTTGGCAGTTACAAAATCATGTCAACTTCCTGTTTCATCTGTCCTTTACTTAAAATGTCTCTATATTGGGGGAAGTTTACATCACAGTATTTAACGTGGACCGAGCTTGTGTTTCAGCTGAATGTGAGTTTGAGATACTCACACAAAGAAGAGTCTTTTCCCTGAGAAAGACAGGACTGTAACCACCACCACCACCACCCACTCATCCTGCCTCCCCAAACCTTTTTCCAGCCCAGAGTCAAATTAGGCTCAGAATCTGTGGTAAACTTGTCTAGTCTGTCCCAACATCAGTGTGTCCTTGTATCTGCATGTGCTTACGGTAATGCCACAGCTTAGCTGTTTTCACATCCTGTTTGATGTGTCTTCCAACCCCCAGCAACTTCCTGTGTCTCCACAGCAAACTCCAGCAGCTCTACAGCGTGCACACACCACACTACAGCACTGAATTTACACAGAGAAGCACAATCTCGGTCCTTTCTGACGCCGACAGTTAGAATTTAGTTGCAATAAAATCGCAGTAAAATGATCCGGCCTTAGCAGGAACTCACTATTATTAATCCACCCTGTGACAGACATCTTGTTGTCCCTCTTTAGGGGTTGCAATGTAGAGGAAAATGGAGCTTTTAGCCGGCTGCTTCAACACTTTCTCTTAATGCCCTCCACCCCTCCCCCTGATTAATGGCTCCCTCATCGCCTATTAGTGCTTAGGGTATTGATTTCCCCTCCTCGTCCACTTGACCACTGAAGAGAGGAAGAGAGGTATCAGCGCTGCCTTGTGATGCCTGAATGTCTTGAAAATCCAAACCTCACTTGAAAGACTCATAAGCCATCATTAGAGTCAGAGCTCCAGTCCCAGATCCAAATCCCGCTATTAGATTTTTCCTTTCCTCTCCAAACACCGTAAGTTAAAGTCAGCAGCGGTTTGTGCAGATTCCTTGGCCGTCTGTGTAGAGCAGCAGTGCAGTCGACTATGTGGATCTGAAGGGTCAATAAATCGCTGCTATGTTGCTCATTGTGCAGTTTTTGTTACAGCTGAGATTCACCCTACTTACACTGCCAGAGGCCTCGTAGGATCCCACTGGAGTCCAAGACACGGTGTGTTCAGTTCACATTTGCATATAGGAGCAGACTATTTTCTAATTAAGTGCCGAATCTCTGGAGAGAAAGCTAAGATAAGTACATTTCTCTGACTCAGTTGTTTCGCCCGTCTTCCTCTTGATTAATTCAAACAGTGTGACCTTGTTAATGTAAGAACTTTTTTAAAAGCCTCACTACGTATAGCCAGAGGACGTTCGGCCCATAAGGAGCGTAGGTATTAAAGACAGTCTTTAGCACAAAAACACACAAACCACAGAGAAATTAGTCGTAGTGATACAGCATTTCATTCATCCAGTACAGCACTCCTTCAACACGCTGATGATGGTGTTGCTTTTGTTGTGTACGTAACCTGGATTAGGATTGGATTAGGATTTTCATTAGTAAAGCAGGAGTGGCCAAAAAGATGAGAGCCAAGAGAAGGGTGCGGTGTATTTTAAGGGCGCCGACACACCAAGATGACGGTCTGACATAGGTCAGTGTTGGGCCGTCGGTGAGCGCCTGTTGCCCTAGTTTTTGGGGTGTCCTGCACTGTTGGCACAAGTCAGACCTTGTGGGCTGTTTTTCAGCTGATTAAGCAAAGCTTGTGGTTCCATAGTTTTTTTTGTTTCAAATATTCTGTAGCTTTCCAGTAGCTTTCAAAATGTAGTGAAATCTGAAAGTTAAAATTTTGTTTTATTGCACGGGTGGCAAACTCATGGTAGCTCATGGCGTATTTGATCTACAGTGGGCCGGACCAGTTAAACCATTGTAGAATAACCTCAAAAAAAAAACAACAACCTCAACATTTTTCATTTTCATTTAGAGCAAAGAAATACAAGTACATTTTAAAAACGTTTTTAAACGTTTTATCATCTAACAGATGATGAACAGGTTGAGATATCTTAAGAAAAAGTGCAATTCAAGAATATGTCTAGTTTTTCCCCATTCAGTCTACAACTCGCTGTCATTACATTTTTCCATACATTTCCAGAAGAAGCAGGTTATCTGCGCCTCACAAACCATTTACATATCTAAACCTGTTGGCCGTACCTTAGCTGCAGGGTTCCACTCAAAGTGTTTTAAAATAGAGGTATGATCGAGATTCTTTTGTACCAAAGCTGCTGGATGACAAAAGTTTTCACGATGTTCAATATCTTTAAAAATGACCACAGTATGTATTTATTGTTTTGTCAGAGAACTGTATTGTGGTTGGGGTGGAAAAGTTGTTCCTGAAAGCTGCATCTCTTAGCCTTCACAGCTGCTTCAATATCAGGTGTGCAAAGTCACCTAGTGGGCTGCATTGGACCCTTTGGCGGGCTGGTTCTGGCCCTCAGGCTGTATGTTTGACACCCCTGGTTTTATGTTTGTTTTAGCCATTAAATGCTATTTTCCAAACCCCTTCTAAAACTTTTATCCCATGTGATGTGACCTAGGATTCTGCACAATGTTGTCGCTACGTATAAAACTCAGTACTGCTGCTATTTCAACATTGGATTGTGTTGTTAACGTGCTAACTAGCGTCTGAAATCCGTTCTTTTGGTCTTCTGATTTCACTTTTCAATGACCAATACAGTCTACTGCCACCTGCTGTTAAAGAGAATTATTTCCTCTCTCACACAGTCGTCTAATTTATGTGCTAGTTGGTTGTTGGCTTTAGTCTTTGCGGCGTGTTCAAGTGCAACTTTTTGGCTGAGACACAGGCGATGTGGGGTGATGCAACACTCAGCCTTTGTCGCCACTTGTCCTTTGACATCTTATTTGGTTTGTCTGGGCCTTAAAATAGCAGCACCAACAACCCCTCTCTCAGAGTGACGCCACTACCAGCACGCTGCCGTCCACCAGGCCGATGGAAGGAGATGTGGAAACTGCAAATATTGCCTTATCTTAGTAATGGAGGAAAGTGTGTTTGCATGAACCCTCTCCTGCCTTTCTCTATTTTCATTGTATTTGAGGCATCTGCTCCGAGTCAACATACGGCCGCAGAGCTAGCAGGCTAACACTTATCTATCCCAGTGACTTCCCACTCTGGCCTAAAAGCTGCCCAACTAGGCGAGGTTCAGTATGTCAGCACTTGTGCCTGCTGCTGATGCTGAAGTTAAAACCCACTCTCTTAAATTGACGCTCCATTTCTGTGGCCTTGCTCACTCACAGGCTGTTCGAGCAGTAAATTGTGTTCAGGGACAGCCTATAGACGTTATGCAAAGAGTCGCAGCAGCACAGGGAGTGTTGGGGCACTCGACAGAGCTTTGTCAAACATCACTCTGTCCTTCACCCATTCATCACTGCCTTTATAACAGACTCTGTAACTGTTGACTCTATTGTGAGCAGTGAGGTGACATTTGCAGACACTAATCATTATCATTTGGTGTCATCACTCAGGTTTTATGACTGTAATTTTCATATTTATGAAATGTGGTTCATTGCACTGAGGGAATGTGAGCAAAATATTGTGTACATATAGATGCAACATATAAGTTCCATTGTTGAAATTTAAGAGGGCTCCTTATAGTGCATTAATTTTGTACTCCGAGTTTGGACACAGACAGTAAATGTATAGTGATGACAGTGTTTGTATCCTTTGGTGGTGAAAGCACATGATTCCATTAAATTTTTTATTATATGGACTCAAAGAACCTCTCAGTGTTTAGCTTGATAGCAATTTAAAGCTCATTGCACGGCAAGTAGAGCTGTTGAGGGCAGAGAATTGGTGCAGCATGTGATTTTGGTGCGGCATGGTAAAACATGCTGCACTGAACCTGTGAAAAAGGGACGCTAAGATGACGTTTTGAAAACCTGGTTGGATGTCACATGTTTCCTGTTGACTAATTGATCAGAGAGGTGATGCATGCACTTCGGTTTCAGTTTACAGTTCACGTTCTGGAGCCAAGTAGGGTTTGGTATCAGTACTTAGTACCTTTGAAGGTATTGACAGAGATCTGAAAAAAAAAGACTGTATGTTTTTTGCTTGCAGCCAATCACTGCAGGCGTTCTTTGATTTAATGCGACGTGTGATTGGCTCACTACCGCAGCAGCGACAACCCGTACAGTCTGGTGGGGGGTAGTCTGACTCACCGGATGTAGGCTGTGGCTATAAGCCTGGTTATTGGCTGTTAGTGTTTTCAAAATCCCCTTTGCTATGGGAAACAGCAACAACAAACTCCAAGATAACAACTTACACACTCACAGTGACAGATTTTTATGAAGAGTTGGATTATGCAACAAGGCATGTCTGCTTTGTTCTTGTCTGTGAATTGTCGTGAAGATCTCCCAACGAATGAAACGACCAGCGAACAAACCTTGGAAAAACGGAGACTGTCTTGCAGGACTCATGCCAGATATTGCTTTGTTTTCTCACATGGTTAGTCAGAGTTAATTTTCCACATCTCTTCAAACGTCTCCAGTCAAACGATATCTAAAAACTAGTCTTTTTGCACCATGGGCCTGACCTTGGACCGTCCAGACTTCCCGTAGGATCAGCAAACTTTCTGTTGCTGCCGTCAGTGGAGCTGCTCCCTTCCTAGGGGGCAGCACGGTTAGCACGAGCTAACACAGCAGCAGCACTAACATCCAGCACTGAACCATTAAACGTTCCAAACACAGATACTGAAACAGCTCGAATACGGCTGCCCCCCGACCAAGAATTTTCCTAGTCGACAAAGAGTCATCATTTAGGTCCATCAGTGGACTAGTCTCCCTCATGTTTGTGATATGAATGTAATGATGAAATGATATATTTTGGTGGTTTGAGTTGAAGGTGTGAGAAAGAATAGTCTCAGTAACATTGTTAACACTGTGCTACATTACAGAGAAATACAAACCGTACTAATGAACCTTCATTAATATAGGCCTATATTTTATCTCCAAGTGCACGTCACACACTGAGCGAGCCGCCTGTTAATGACGCTGTGGGCTAATGGGCATGTAGCTACTTCCATGTTTCACATGATACGTCATGTTTGTAGTGGACCAATGAAGATGAGTTTACATATCACCTTGGGTTGGTCCTTCACCTTCTCAAAATGATCCCACACTTTGGATTTCCTGCCCGACATGTTATTAACTAGCCTGTGGAATAACCGCAGGTACCAGCCCTGGAGATTAACCTGACTCCTGTCTGACTGCTGAGCGTGGACACTTCCTGTGTCTGTCCTTTCAAATTAAAGTCCCACATGGTCCAGTCATATAGGTTTGGATTTATTTTGAGAAGGTGCAGCTCCTGATAGAGTTTCACATTTGTTTTATTTCTGCGACTAAGCGACCAATGAAATCTTGCCGATTAATGACCTTTCTTGACTCTGTTATAAACCCATTAATAACTTTATAGTAATGTTATCCATGTCATGCTAACAGTAAGTTCTGTAACTCTGTACTCCCCAACACTATTTTGCAAGGGCCCCATCATTGCATCCTGGGCTTAGCGCAGGAGAAACAAAAACAAGCTGGAACGTTTTTCCCTCTATAGCAGAATGATAATATGATGATTCTGGATGTTTCTTGAGCGGACACAGCGCTGTAGAGATAGATCTGTCTATGCAAGACTAACTGTGGGGAAGTTGAGCATGGTGTGCCGAGATGCCGACAAAAAATGTGAATGTAAGGCTACACTATGTACCTGAGGTGTCTGGAGGCATTTTATGCAACTGAATGCTTCATAATTTATATGACGGGTATCAGACGAAGTCGAAAAAAAGGTATCAAATCATTTTTTTGATATCTGTTTCACTAACGGTGCTGGTATTTGTAGTGATATTCTAATTTTTTAAAAGATACCCATCACTGGAGCCAAGGTGGGCTGTTTGTTTTTAATCTTTTTTGTCTTTTTAAAACCTAAATCAAACCCTCAGTCTTTTTAATCACCACTCCTGAACGTAAACATCTAAATAGATGTCGTGTTGCCACCAAACATTTTCTGAACACCTTCCACGTTTTTTCTGACATCTTAAGTGATAAAAATAGGAGAAAGAGAGAGTGTCTCAGTGGCACGGCAGATACAGGTTAGATGTTGCATCTAATGGGAACCGAAAAAACCTTGCAGTGCAGCGTGGGAATGAAAAGACAACTTTCTCTCTCAGTGGGTAGATGGGGGGTATCACAAAAAGGCATTTAGCTAGCCAGCTACCGCAGATGGAGGACAGTGCACTCCACAGAATAAAACATAGCTAGCTTGGCTGCTCTAAAAAAGAGATGCCCTCATTTTTTTGTAATTTGCCCCCGAGGAGTTTTCCTAAGCTGATCACAAGGAGTGTGATTCTTCAAAGTGCTCCTCTGTCTCTCTCTTTCTCTCTCTCTCTCTCTCTCTCTCATGGCTTCTGTCGCTTTCTCTCGCTTTTTTCCTCTATTCATCTCTCTCGATCAGTCCTCTGTCGCCGTTTGTGCCTCGTGTTTCGCTCTTCTTCTGTCGCTGCCTCTGCCTCTTTTCTCACTGCTCTTCCTCTCTGTGGCAGAGTGTTGAGTCAGAGAGCTGTAATTAGATCTCGCTCCTTCTCATCTCCACATCACTCCCTCCTGATGTGCCATAAAGTCACTGACGGCTGTATTTAAACCAAAAGTTATCATTCTGTGTCTTTTGTTTGTGTCTCCCTGCTCCGCTGTAGTTTTCAATCTGAACAGGATATGCATTCAGACGTGTTTAGTGCGTGATAAATTCGTGACATATAGGGGCACATATATATTCCTTTACATAACTGAGGAGGTGATGGATCATCAGCTTTTGTCTTACACTGACTTATTATGGTGTGCCACTCGTGTGTGATTGCCTAATCTCTTCGACAACAGCTGGTAAAGCCGTGCATTGGCATCAGACAGCAACAAACCCATTCTTAATGCTATATAATGGCAGCAGTCGTCCTTAAATGCACACACTTGCCTAAGCTGTCACATCTGTTTACTGCACTACAGATTTTGTCGCTTTTTTTTTTTTAAAGCTCAAGTCATTAGAGGGTATTGCCAAAATAAACTGCAGTGAGAATTCAAGCTGTGACAAACAACATCATGATGTAAGACAGGATCCTCCCCCCGAGCTGCCGGAGTCAAATTGATGTTAAGAGGAGAAAGGAGCGGGGCTAAGCCAAAATTATCCGTCCATATCAGTTATCACACTGAGGCTGTTAATTGAAGTTTACCACCCATCTGGTGTGGCTGGTGGCTTCATCTTTTCAGGCGTTGTGACATATAGTCTTCATAAGAGATTTGTTTTTAATCAACTAGAGTATAACTGTTCAGTTGCCTGTTGACTTTGTATCCTGGATACAGGCCGTCTGCAGGTCCTTGAAAAGTCTTAAATGCCTTAAAGGTCCAGTGTAGGATTAAGGGGGATATATTGGTGTAAATGGAATGTAATATAATAATATAATCAGCTGGAAATAAGAATCATGGTGTTTTCGTTGCCTTAGAATCAGCTGTTTATAGCTACATATGGAGCAGGTCCTCGTTTGTGGAGATTTGTATGTTGCACGGCCATGTTTTTACAGTAACTCAGAGGGGCTGGGCGATATGTCCTTAAAATTATATCATGATGTTTTTAGGCTTTATGTAGATGTTTTTAAATCTCCTCAAAGGCACTGGGAAACAGAATCAAACATATTTCTTACCAAATACTTTCTGATGCAAAAAAAGTTGCATGAGGGACTGTTGTTTTTTTTTTCCACCAACATTTCCAGGAACTTTTATTTCCAGGAATTTATTTACCTGGGTGAAAGAATTCCTGGTAATCTGTGTGGTTTGCGTTTCCACTGCACCTCAAAGTTCAGGAAAATTTATTCAAATCAGCTGAAGCTGAAGACTGAACAAGCACGATGACGCCATAAACGGTGACCGACAAGCCCGCATCATTATTTGTGCGACACAGTACGGCAGGATGGAGCACACTCAAGTTGTTCTGTTGTTCCTCGTGTTTTACTACATCGAATATAAAACCATGTGATCTGCACGGAAAAGACGACAGGCATTATTAGGTCTTAAAAATATTATATTTATGTGTGTCATACCTGTGGACACCCTGTGGACACATTTGTCTAACATTTCGTGATGACTCCATGAGGTGCTTTGTCTCATTTTGTATTCCTTGATTACTTTAACAGTTGCATCCTTTCAGCTTTCCCTGTTTTCCGTTTTTAAATAAAAATACTTGGCTTGTTCACTGTAGCTATTTTGTGCATGTTAGAAATAGTTTTCTGTATCTCAGTTCAGTGTGTTAACACCTACAGCAGTGGGGGTGTAGTTACTTTTATAACCTCAAGTTTGAGAGTTGGTGTTCTTGTAAAGTCACAGTGAAGCCACGCTCAGTCTCTTCTGTCGGGCGTCCAACACTCAGTTTACACCCCTGTCGGAGGTGCGATGTGTGTTCAGAGCTACAATCTCTGCTCTATAAGGGAGGCTCCCCATGTGGTGATGGCCTCAGGCATTATTTTAATTACAAGAGTGTTACAAGCTTTAATTTACTGGAATCCAGTGTAATCTCTTTCTCTGTGTCTTTCTGCGTCGGGGTGGCACTCACCGCCTCCCTGATCCAAGTCTGCAGCCTCCCCGCTGGGAGCTAAAGGGGTCAAACTCATTTTGACAGCTTTTGTTTTTGTTCTAAAGCTGTTTTGCTAAACAAAGCAAAAAGTGGACTCGTGTGGCTCTCCACACCATCGCCCCACCATCGCCCCACCCCATCACACCCCCAAAGCTGCTGTGATTTTAAACCTGTCTTCATCTCCATATGCATCAGTTTAGTCTAGAACTCATACTTCAGCTCCAAGTTGATGCCAAAATTCTAAAAAATTTGACATTATTAATTTTTCTTTAGTACTGTAGTTAGCAGGGATGCAGTTTTTTAGACCTGACGGGGCAGCATATACACCTACACATGTTCTAGTCTGCCGTTAAATGTTAAAGGAAGAAGAAGAATGCCAACGAGCATGGAAGATAGCCGCGTTTTAACACTGTTTGACTAACAGATAAAAACAGATAAATCGCACACAAAACTTAAAATGCTATTTTGGTGGAGGCTTATTGTCTTCACAATTTATTGTTTCTTATCTGTGAAATTAAAGTAAATAAAAGCTTTGTTTCCACTGAGGGAAATGGTTTCAGCTTACAGAAACAGACAGGAGGTCTGCACGTCAGGCTACAGCGTAGATTCGATGCAGCATTATAAATCTCACTATAGTGTGTGATTTTCAGATGGCATGCTGCCAGCCGCTTTTTAAATTTCCTGGCAATGGGTTGCTCGCATAACGCGTCGTCCAAACATCACACTCGTACCGTCCTGCCGACTCACACTTTTTACACGTCAATTTGACACTTACACCACCTCTGCTGTTGGCTTAAAGTTGAGACAACTTCGTCCCCCATCCTTTGATTGGACCTTTTATAGAGAACAATGAGACGGAATACGGGCAACATTCCCGCCTTGAACAGGCTGTGGAAAAGGGGCTACAGTGGAGGAGTTGCGGGACATATAGCCCACCACACAGACCAACCGTCTTTCATGTACATGTGCTGAACATCAACAACAATAGTGATAATATACTGTAGGCCATATATTAAAATATGTTCCCTCGCCCACAACATCTCATGAACCCACACAGACTAGTGCTTTGCATTCAAGGCGAATCATCTTGGGTTAATATGAACATGTAAATAAAGTTTGAATAATTACATGAATCCATTGTTTTATTTTTGTTTTTGTGGTATTGAATTGACAGTGGTAAAATTTTATTGCATTCGTGTCGACTGCTAAATCTCCGGTATTGTGACGTGCCTACAGTCATAAATCATTTTGATGACACATTCAGGGTATTTAAAATGATTACACCAAAACATAACCCACCTTTTTTTTTTTTAAAGACTTGAACCTTCAGTCCCGTCACACTGTCCTAGATACCGCACTGTTTATAGAGCGGTTCAGTTTGTCCCCTGTGTAGGATCTGGTGCCACCACAGGGGTCACTTCTGCTGCCAGTGTGTCTAAATACCAGCGTCAGATTCCATTCCTGCAGCACATCCACACAGTTGGCACCGACCACTGGCTGGCTTTGACTTTGCATATGACCAGGTACACTGTTGTAACTGATAAATTTCTGCGGTTTGATTAGATAACCAAACCGTGTTTGATGTTGTCATGGTTGCCGTCTGGTGTGCAAACAGACAGCAGGAGGGGCTCTATCGGTTTCATTAAACGTGGCGGCAGACCCAACAGGCTTTGGCCTCTGAGGTTCTGATGAAGCTTTAGCTCGTCTGTCTTTCTATTTGTCTGACCTGCCGCACGCTCAGATTAACTCACACTCCGGGGTAATCCCTGCTCCTGATTTATTGCAATCCCGTGTGGACTGTGCAGACATGTGGTTTATTCAGCATCTTGTTTTTTCTGCCCCCCGCTGTACGCGCCGCACTCTCTACCTCCATGTCGTGCCAGGACATGCTTAGCAAGATGGTCCTGTGTGCATGACTTCTTGAGCATAGTCATTTCTTTTATCTACTTAGTGTTATACAAAGGATTTTCTTAGTGACATCAGTTTTAGGTGGCCTGGAAAGGGAGAGTAAGGATTTGACTGTAATCTCCTCACAGTCGTCACTTACACCCCGTCCAAACCAAAGCAAAGAGCCGCTCTGCATCTCTGTAAATGGTGAGCATGGTTTTAAAAATATCTCCAGAATTACGTCATTAGTCCGACAGAAACCTCTACAGATCATGACGGCCACCTCTGTCTATTTCAGACATCATTTTTGTTCATGTAAAAGAAGAAATACTTTCACATGATTATAGAATTTGAGTCTCTGCGTCGACTTTCATTAGAAGACAGAATAAAATAAAATAAATCCTATCATGTTGCATCTTGTCGGCCTAAATAAATCTCTAGTGTAAAGACGAAATGGATTTGGAAGATGATTAAGGACGTTTAAACTCTGTGTTCATCAGATGGGCTTGCACACGATATTGTTTAATTCCTTGGTTTTACAGAAACATACTGAATTCGTAGTTGTGGACTTGGGTCTCTTGTGAATGACAGCTCCTCGTGTTTAGTGTCACACATTGGCGTGTGGGTGGAAGTGCTATCATATTTTAGTGTGTGTCAGAGAGAGAGAGAGACTCGGGGAAGGATGGCGTCTACAGTGGCAGCTGTGGAGGAGATAATCCCTGGCCTGGACCTTAGCCTCTCAAATAGAAACTCCTACAACTATTGTGGTTCAATCAGATTAAAGAGACAAAAAAAATCTTCATAGAGAGAGAAAGAGGGGAGAGGGAGAGGGAGAGGGAATGCACATCATCCACAGAAGTGCAGCAGCACAATGCTGGCTCGGTTAGGAACACAGAGACAGAGCTCAGTCACACACAATGCTGCGGTTGTCTCCTTTCTGTATGGTTAAAAAAAACTGCCAGCCAAGCAAATATTTTATTTCTGCTTTTCCTCATGGGCCGCCATTCTTTCGGTTTCTGAGCGTTTGAGTTCAAATGTCACTCCAAAGACATTTCTGAGACGGCCTTTTTCACTGGGCTGCATTTGATGTGTTTTTGAGCATGCAATCTCTTCTTAACACTTTAATATCCAGGCTGAAGCTCTTATCTTTTTCAATGTGTCAGCAAATGTCTCCTTATGTTAAAAAGATTATATGACTTTTAAAATACTGGTTGCCACAGTTAGGATGTTGCATAGGGTTTAGTTTTGTTTGGGATGTATATTCAGACTTATATCAATGTTGGTATTTTTAGGAGAAATATGCTTTTCTTTCTGGCAGAGAGTTGGATGAGGGGATTGATAGGGCTCACTTGTCCACAGGGCTGCTCCCAACAGTCGACCAAACATTAGTCGACCAGAAAGGTCATTAGTCGGCAAGATTTTTTTGGTTGCTCAGTTGCAGAAAAGAAAACCAAACAAACAATAAACTATCAGGAGCTGCGCCTTCTCAAAATAAATCCAAACCTATATGACGGGACCATGTGTGACTTTAATTTGAAAGGACAGACACAGGAAGTGTCCACGCTCAGCAGTCAGGCAGGAGTCAGGTTAATCTCCAGGGCTGGTACCTGCGGTTATTCCACAGGCTAGTTAATAACATGTCGGGCAGGAAATCCAAAGTGTGGGATCATTTTGAGAAGGTGAAGGACCAACCCAAGGTGATATGTAAACTCATCTTCATTGGTCCACTACAAACATGACGTATCATGTGAAACATGGAAGTAGCTACATGCCCATTAGCCCACAGCGTCATTAACAGGTGGCTCGCTCAGTGTGTGACGTGCACTTGGAGATAAAATATAGACCTAATAATAATAATAATAATTAATGAGCTAGAGGTGTTGATGGGGAAATGTTGTTGTTGCTGGAGAGAGCCAGGCTAGTTGTTTCCTTGTGTTTCCTGTCTTCATGCCGAACTTAGCCACAGCTGCTAGCATTAGCCTTGTATTTAACTGTGAAATATAACAAATCTTCTCATCTAACTATCTGTCAGAAGTTGATAAGGGCCTATTTCGAAATGAAGACTGAAAGCAAATGGATCATCTTTTTTATAGAAGGGTATCAAGGGTTAGCATTAGTCGAGCTAATTATTCTTCTATTTGTTTGCTGAAACACCTTTTGTTGGCAAATCAAACACTCAGACTTCTGCCACCATGATGACATTTGACAATGTGCTAAAACCTTGAGCTGATTGAACCACAGTTGTGAAAATATCAAACAGATAAGGGCTGGTGAGACCACAGCACCCCGGCACAGTTAAGTCTGTGGTTGGAAAATTTCCAGTTGAGGTTGGTTCTGCTTGGTGAACAGTGTGCCAGTAGATCATCAGATTGCTGTCATATCTGCAGGAGGTGAGGGATGTTTCTCCGTCACCACAGCTGCTTATTCTGATTGAATATGATCGATGAGTTCTTTCACACATTGACTGTCTCTTTCTTTAGCTCCTTTGGCTTCCATTCACATTATCACTGTGTTTTTACTACCAAGGGAAACTAGATATGATGCCTAGTCGGGTTGTGGCATTTACACTACAGGAGATATCTCAGTATGTGCATGAGTGGTTGGAAAAAAACCCTGACTTTAAGGTGTTCCCCCACATCTGAAACCCAGCCTACAGTTGGCTGTTTCAGTACTCATGTTTAATGTCAGCTTCTTCTGTGGTTTTCTGATGTAAGAGACTTGCAGATTTTGCTAATTTCCATTTATTTTTGAGATATAGCAGGAACAGTGAGTTCATATATAACGTATTACATGTTAGTGTCACTGACACTTTTTAAAATTTAAACTTTGGACATGACTGCAGCTACAAAATAGCATAACAAAATGCTTTTATTAGTTAGTACAACTCTAACAGTATGTAAGCAATTTTAACAAGACTCAAAATATAAAGATCTTCACAGATTGTCCAGATTGTGCACCATTTTGTTCTGAGCTGAAAATGTATTTTAGATGCGCTTGCAAATTTATTTTTAAGTTTCTTACTTGTATGTTTAAAGGAGCCTTAGGAGCCATGCTGCTCTATACAAGAGATGTTCCTGGTGACTAAACGAAAATTTTAATAGACTAGTCATTAAAAAAAGGAAAAACACTCAGAAAACAGTCAGAAACAACCATGTTGGATTTTAAATGCTGCTGAAGTACGAGACACTTTGTGCCGTGCTGTATGAATGTGAACATGACGGCAACTCAGTCAAAAGTTAACCACTAAAATAACATCTGAAATAAATAAAGTGCCTCTGAAATGATTATCTGACAGAAATGATAGCAGTTCACTTTAAAGTGAATAAAACAACATGTATTTTATAATGAAACTTCAGCTGAAATGAGAGGCATTTAGCTGCGTGCAGTATGAATGTAAACCCTGCACATTATCTGACAACAACTCACTTAAACTTAACAAATAATATAACATCTCAAAAAAGATTCATTGCCGCTGAATTCATGTTCTAGATCAAAGTACTGTCAAACTGCGCTGGTTTGGTGAGAGGACATCTCTTATTTAAAACTCCAGTCTACTCCAGCATTACTGCGGGGAGGGGGACTGCAGTCTGACGCCTCTGTAGCACGGGACGGGGTCACGGTGGCACAGGAGTGACATTTTGACGACAAGTAATGCATGCACCCCGCCACAGGAGATTGAAAAGGTAGCTGGTAGCAGTTAGCAGTTAGCTTGAAGACGATCAGCAGCCGAAAATGCCTGTAAATCTGGAAAACAATGAGATCCAGGAGCTTTATTCTCTCTGAGCAAAGGATGATATCAGCCGCCATATAACAGGGACGGTAAATGATTGTTATTGTTATTGTTATTGTTCAGAAATGCTGCCAACATGTATCTCATATGTCACACAAGAGGCCAACGCTGTTGTGTTACACGTCATGTCCGTCTCACCTCTGTTGCCTCTGCGATCCCGGCATGCTGTCTAAAATCACACACCAGAGCTGCATGATGCCCCTGTAATTTGGCTCTGTGTGAAAATGCAAAGGCGGCCTAAAGAAGGGACTTCATAGCGACCTTGTAGTGTGATCTCTCTGTAAAAAAAAAAAGGCGGTTGAAACACAGTCATCCCACGACACCACAACACTGTACGTGAGCATATGTTCCACTGCACCAAGGACGTGACCTCGATTCGTTTCACTTGGATGTGTCAGCTGAGTTTTACTGTGTGCTCCAGTGTTGCAGGTTTACAGTTGGGATAAAGCCTAAGCCTGTATATTGAGTAATTGTAATTCATCTTCTGCAGCAGACATTGAAAATGAAAAATTAGATGGGGATACCCCCGCTACAAACAGTGGCTTTTTTTAATCGCCTGGAAAATTCACTTAAGCATCTTAGCAATTCATATAAGCTCAGGCGTGCAGTATACTGCAGCACCTGCTGTGCTCTATTATTAACTTTGGTTGTAGACTGGGTAATTATTTAAGGTTACTCCAGTTCATAGGGACTGGTGGCATGTTGAGCTGTCTCCTTCCCAGCAATCATAAATTCATTTTATTTTATTTTTTATTTGACCATTTTAATTTCCTTCCTGTTGGCATCTTGCTGAAAATGAAATGAAAACTCTAATGTCCAGTTTGGATTTTTGCAACTGCAGAGTCAATCTCCATCACAACAACATTCGATGTCAGTCTTTAAAGAGTAATTCAACCAGTTAAGAAAGTTTCTGTTTTTGGTTTGGAGGTCAGAGGTCAGAGTGGGAGCTCGCCAACCAGTAGGCTTGAGCCTGGGTCGTGAGGATGAAGCATTTGTCTCTCTGACTGCTTGGCATCTCTTCCACCTACAATCCTACCGAAGAGCACATTCTCTGCTCCTACAGCGTTTGTTGCTTTGATGTTTGTTTTAAAGTATCTTTGCTCCAAGTGGTGGAATTGGTTTGTGTTTGTGTGTATGTTTGTTTCTGCATTAGACATGTTAAGGCCCTGACACACCACGCCAACGTCTGGCTGTTGGCCGGTCACTGGGTGTCTACGGCCAGTAATCACACATAGTTTCTGCAATGTGTGTGTTTGGCACGTTGGCACGAGTCTCCCCTTCCAGACGGCAGTTCAGCTGAGCATGTTGAATCTGTAGAGGCAGGCGGTGAAAACATGATGACTGGATGGCTTTTAATGACATTATTTAATGTGTTTCTTCTTGTTTTTTAATTCTGCAGTATTAGCCATGCTAGCATTTGATGACAGTGTCCGTCCGTCAGTCCATCACTTTGGGTCAGACTGAAATATCTCGACAACTATTTTTTGGATGGCTGTTAAATTTCGTTTCAAGGATGTCCACTGTCAGTGCCCCTCTGATTTTTCCTCCACCATCTAGGACTATTGGAATATTAACCCTGTATTAAAAGTTCATAGATACATAGTAAGTATTATTAGTAGGCTAAATTTGAGCATTAAAAATTGGAGTATCATTTGAAAATTAAAAAAAACAATGAGTGAAATTCAAATTACAGTGGAAAATTGAATAAGTCTAACAGTATTATTATTTTTGGTACAGAATAAAATATTTTTGACGACTTTGAATGGATTGCCAGGAAATTTGTGGCAGACGTTTGTCGCAGACAATGAATTCTGCAGACTGTGCTGACTCCCACATGACTTTTCATCTAGCGCCATTAGCATGCTAACAAGCTAAACTGAGGTCATGATCATTCAGCCAGCTAAAGATCAACATGCTAGCAGTGTCATTGTTAGCATGTTAGCATACTGATGCTCAAAGCACAGCTGTGCCAAAATACAGCCCTACTAGGGTCCCACAGTTTCAACTGGGGGACAAGCGGTACATTCGCTGTGTTTCATGATCCCTCTTAGTTTTTTTGTGTGATAATAAACAAAATAACCTCACAAAATTTAAAGAAAACAGACAAACTCACTGTAAAAAACACTTCATTCAAACTCAACAGAAACAAAATAAAACTCAATCACCAACTCTGGTTTGGTAGAAATTAACCTTTAATTCATCGAGTAAGATGTGAAAATCTCCTTTCAGTGTTACACATTGTTATCTCCAGCTGTCCACAGCTCTCACTCGTTATTTAGAGTATAATATAATTAAATTAGCAAAATCAAACGACAAAAATCCACCAGTGAACTCCTCAGAAATAAGAACTCTCCATCTCCTCAGCCATTTGCAAATATATACATCCAGGCGCCGAACGCCTCACAGAGCAAATATCACGGCTGTAGACTCTTTGGCTTGTTATCCTTCATATACAGTCGACCACAAGCTGACAATGCCAGAGCAAATGTGAGCAGAGAACTGCATGTCGGCAGTCAGCTGGCCGAAAGACCTTGCAGTGTTGAATCAGGCTGCCTTTGTAGGCACTAGTTCTTAAAGGTCGGTTTGGTGTGTCAACATACAGCCCAGAGGCTAAGGCCCTTTGTGTGAGTCTTGGCTCACACAGTGCCACATTGAGTCGCATAAACACACTCACGCCATGTCGCTCTTCCCGTCTGTCTGTGTATCATGCTCCAATGTCTATAAGTCCACTGTGTTACACATGTACATACACATATAGACACACACAACCCCCTCTCTCTCTCCTGATGTCAGCCAACTTATGTTTTCGGTCCAAGGCCACTCCCTGATCCAGTAATGCTGGTCTTGTGCAGGGTTAGCAGCTGGGGGAGGCAGTGACAGCTGGCATTCTGCAGGCTCACTGGAGCAAATAGACCCAGGTCACTCACACTACACGGGGGCCAATTGGACAGCTGTCCTGGGCTGGGCGAGGGGGAAATTATGAATTTAAGGGAGAGGAAGAGGGAGGCAAAGAGAAGAGTAGTGATCTAGGAAGAATGTTTGGTCTGTTCACACCAGGATAGTCTGGTGGACTCAGTTCAATTGGGCGGGGAATTTCACACCGTCATTTGGTTCGGTTCATTTTCACACTGCACTTTTTAAAGCGGACCAAACCGCCTGGACAGCGTCACGCAGTTACACCAGCTGCTCGTCTGGGGGTGGTATTACCCGAAACAACCACTGACCAGGAAGAAAAAAAGCATGAGCGGCAGAGATTTCTGTGAAGTGCTGTAAAGTTTAGTTGATTCAAAACACACATTAAACACACATTAAACATGGCTTAATAGAGACAATTTCAAACACAAGTACACAAATCAGCTTCACTATAACTGGCAGCATTCACAGACAAACACTTGTCTTTATCTGGACACATTTTCCCCACAAATACAACATGCTAACGTTATTGGCACAAGCCTATGGCATTTTACATTGTATAAATTAGCCTAGTGGCTTGCAGACTTTTCTTCTTCTCATACGAAGCCAGGGACAACAGCAACATTTAACAAAGGTAACGTTACAAAATTCAGCTCCATTACAGCTCACAAGGTTCACTGACAAAACAACTGTCTTGCACTAAACACGTTTTCCCCAAAAATACAACATGCTAACATTATTAGCACAAGCCTATGGCATTTTACATTGTATAAATTAGCCCAGCAGCTAGCAGAGATTTCCTCTGCTCATATGAAGCCAGGATAAATTACACACAAGACTTGAAATGCTATTTTTGTGGAGGCTTTATTGTCTTCACAATTTATTGTTTCTTATCTGTGAAATAAGCGAACCGCACCAGGGTTCACTTGCAAGTTAACTGAGACCCCCAGTTTTCAAGCGGACCAGAGTTCGCTCGTTTGGTCCACACCAGAGTTCGAATTAGCGTTCACACCACTCCAAACGAACCAAACTATCCATGGAGGCGGACCAGGGTTGATTTAAAGAGGACCAAATAGCACCAGTGTGAATGCGTTCTAACATACATTAATAATTGTCAACAATCTCTTGTCAGATGTTTTCTGTTCATCAGTGTGCTGCTCTCCTGTGGCAGAAAACTCCAGTGATGCTGCATTAAGGATTGCGTGCATGCCTCAGCCGAAAATGTCTCTATTTTTTCTCTGAATTATGCAGATGAGCTGTGATCAAAGCCGGTGAAAGAAATTGCTTTTAACAAACTTGACTCATGTAATTCTCCTGAGTAAAACTCGAGTCATTCTTCAGTACAAGATTGTGTCTGTCTGGATGAGAGCGGTGAGATTAATGCGAGCAGTGCTTCACTTCAAGCTGCTCAGAGAATCACACAAGTGACAGCACGGTTGTGTGACACGTGTATCACATCCCTTTGCTTTTCTGTTGCTTCTCCGGCTTTATAAACCGGGCTTAGACTCTCAAATGGGCTCCGGCTGCATTTTGCAACATCATTCAGACAGAGGCTGAGTGACTCAGTGCTGTTGCTTAGTTTTCCTCTGAAATTTGTACATGTCTAGATGTTGCTGAAATGCATTACTGTCACTGGAAGGAAAGATATTGTGCACTAGTTTTCCTCACTGACGATGACGTTTAATCAGCAGTTGTCTTTCACAAAAGAAATTAACACTCAAATAATCCTCATTTACTGAGTGACTTGACATTTAGAAATCGCGACACTCTGGGTAATCAATGGAACAACACTCATGGACACCTTTTGTAGATAAATAAGCTGCTGCAGCGTGAAGGTTAATTTCTTTCAGCACGACCCATCTGTCATACACACACACCCGCACATTAACCCAGACACACACCGATGCACCAGCAGCCCAACACACCTGCACTGTGGCTGCACTTAGTCAGACATGAATGCCCTCACAGCTGCAGGGCTCCAGACTGCGACCAATTTTTGTGGCCATTTTTGGAGACAGTGCCACAAAATTATATAACGAGGAGCTCCAGTGCGACTTGCAAATATGCCCCCTATTTATTTACTTTTTAATCTTCATCATATATCGTGAATGACTGGGAGGAAGCAAGAAGTAGTGAGTGTGTGTGTGTTGAGCAATGATACTACGTGCTTTACTCAATGACCTTTCACTTTGCCCTGCCTGTGTTCTCTCTAACTTTACTGGCGTCTGATTTGACCACAGTGACGCGAGTGTCAGCTCAATTGACCCACAGTCTTTTTCTCAGTTAGCTAAATTGGATCAAACCCTGTCATACTTCATTTTTCTGGTCATCCAGATGTAGTGATCGTGTTTCTGCATCAAACCAGTCTAAAATCTACTAAAATTAGAGTGTCCCCATATTCTGACCTTTACGGTAAAGACACCAAAACAGCCAAGAATGCACATGTGACTACGTCTGCTTTCCAAAATAAAGTGTTAACACAGAGTAGATACACAAGATACATAAAAGGAAATGAGATTAATTGGATTATGTTCACTGAAAGTATACAACATGTTACCTCTATGTCTTTTAAACACAGCTAACCAACAGCGGCTGGTAGCCAGTGGAGACGACAAAATCCAAATTAAAAAGTTTGCATGTAAATTGAGTAAATCTTTATGGATTATACCGATGTGTTTTTGTGGACACATAAGGAGTTGTTAATGTCATATTTCTAAAGGGGAGTTGGGCGTCATATTTTCCTCCATGAGCAGGATAGAAATTAATCTCGAAAGGAATCTAGTCGTAGTCTTGAATTTAGTGACTCTGTAAGAACTTCAGTCTTTGCAAAATCTTATTTTGTGTGACTAAAAATAGTTTGAATTCTCAAACCCTCCCACATCTAAAGACAACTTGAGTTTTCAAACTCCTCTAGTGTACGGTAAGTATTAGTCTTTAGCCCTGGGCAGTGTGTGTTCCTTGTGTGTTTGGCTAAATGAGTCTGTTTAGCTGAAGCTGCAGGTCACACACAGACACATTATTGGTCCTTTTAATTAGAAGCTGTCTTTGAAGCGTTTCAAATTGTGTTTGTTAGATTGTATTTGCGGGCTGCTCTCCCCTGTTTGTTCTGTAGTTTCCTAATATTTACCCAGCGGTCCTCTAAACCACTGTTCTGAATTCACAGGAAATTAAATCAAATGGCTTAAAGCTAAATTTAGGAGGCTGATTGCTGTCTGATGTTGACATTTGTGTGTGGCACTAACCTGAACGTCTCCTCCTTCTCTTTTTGTGTTACCACCAGGTATTAAATGAAGAGTGTGATCAGAACTGGTACAAGGCAGAGCTAAATGGAAAAGATGGCTTCATTCCCAAGAATTACATAGAGATGAAAGCCCATCCGTAAGTATCACTCACACCAGTGTCTCTAATATCAGTTTTCAGTTATGTGTCTGTGTCTTTATATGAAAGTGTGCAGTATACTGTACGTGTCATACAATATATGTCATTCTACATGTTTTTCTTTTCCCTCTCTGCCTATATGTGACATGTTAACTGTCAGTTGCTCACGATAACTAACATTCATCTACAAGAAAGTATAGATATTTAAAATCATAGTATCTTTTTAGGAGAAGCACCAAAACACTTAGTTTAAGTCTCAGTACAAAAACAAAACCAAGTGATGCTGTTTGCATCTAAAGCGGGATTTATAGCTGTGCGGGAGACCCTACGCCGTTTTGAGCATTTATACTTGTGTGGTGGTGTGTCTGTGTCACTCTGCAGTTACACCTCCAAAACACTAGTTGGCGGCGGGGTTTCTGTGAAGTGCTGTAAAATTTAGTTGATTCAAAACACACATTAAACACACATTAAACTAACATTTCCCCACAAATAAAACACGCTAATGTTTAAGCACAAGCCTATGGCATTTTACATTGTATGAATTAGCCTAGCAGCTAGCCATCGTTTCTTCTTCTCATATAAAGCCAGGGACAACAGCAACATTCAGCAAAGGTAAGGTTTTCAGATTCGGCTCCATTACAGCTCACAAGGTTCATCGACAAAACAACTGTCTTACACTAAACACGTTCTCCCAACAAATACAACATGCTAACGTTATTAGCATTTTACATTGTATAAATTAGCCTATCAGCTAGCAGAGATTTCCTCTGCTCATATGAAGCCAGGATAAATCACACACAAGACTTAAAATGCTATTTTTGTGGAGGCTTTATTGTCTTCACAATTTATTGTTTCTTATCTGTGAAATTAAAGTAAATAAAAGCTTTGTTTCCACTGAGGGAAATGGTTTCAGCTTACAGAAACAGACAGGAGGTCTGCGTCGCTGTGACGTGTAGTTACATCTCTGGGGAGCCTCAACATGGAGCCTGTGCCATAGCAGCTGTGTCAGTGCAACTCAGAAGTATAAATTCCGCATAACAGATAAACTTAATGAAGCCCTGGCAACACGACGGTCGCCTCCATAATCTGGTTGATGTGCTACAGTCGGCTTCCACGGATGGACGGCCTGGGAGCCAGCAGTGTGCTTGTGGATTTACGGAGTGGAGGATGAAGTTGTTACAGGGTAAAATTACAAACAACAGACTTTTAGCTCATTGTCAGAGGTTGGCAAGCTAACGACTATCAGGATTGTGCCTCTTCTTCTCCAAAAATGCAGCTGCAGGCTATCAGTGAGCTACACTGTGTCGTCTGAAGTGTTGTTTTATTTTTTTTAGGACTCACACAGGTAGGCAGGGTGGAGATTGCCTGTGTCCAAGTCTTATAAGGGTCGTAAAAACCCTCCTGTTTATTCTGGTATCATGTTGGCTGAATCTTATGTAAACAAAAACTCATGTAAACACAACGGACAATATCGAGGTCAGCAAACAAATGAAGGTCATGTCCATATATCGTACTGAAAGTGATAACGTAATTATCATGACAGGTCCGAGTGGGCTTCAACTGCATCCATGCTGTTCACTGTTATGAGACCTGATTGTATGTGATGCCTTGGTCAAGTGTGTGTGTGTGTGTGTGTGTGTGTGTGTGTGTGTGTGTGTGTGTGTGTTAAACCACTTCAGAGAACGCCTGGCAGGATCCTTAGAGGACATTACCTCTGGACCTGCGTTCAGTGCCAGATTAGCTCTCTCTTTATTAATGTGCTCGAGGCCTCTCACGCTTAATTGAATATTGACCTTATTGCATCATTGCGGGGGTGCAATCAGATGTACCTTCTTTCTTTTTTTTGCAGTGGGGGATGTCATTGAGTTGGGCTCCTTTTGCTTTTTTTTTTTACTGCTCTCGTGTCAGAGTAACAACACTGTTCATTGTCCAGTCTTAATTATGATTATGGGGAATCAATATTTAGCTGCCCTCATAGATCTCTGACACTGAACATCTTATAATCATTATCATACAGGCTCTACACGGTGTTTTCAACACATTGAACTGATGTTTTTCTGCATGATAAGATGCACACTGTTCCTCTCGTGAGATAAATTTCACCCCTTGAATTAGTCATTAATTAGTTTAGGATTAATTTGACTGCGTGCCACTCATCGTGACCACATCAAAGAGAGCAGGAAAGGCTGTGGCATGCAGCAGGCTGTGCATGAGCAGGAAGTGGCATTTCTCCATGAGAGAAGCTCTGACCTCGGTTTAGATGGTGATGGATAACAAATACTTCCACAGTTTATGAATGTGAACAAATATATTTTAAGAAGGCCTGTCACGATAATTCTGACCTGTAGTACGATATATGGACATGACGTTGAACATTTGCTGGCCTAGATATTGCCCGTTGTGTTTAAATGTATGTTTTTAGATACATGAGAATGTCGCCAACATGATACCAGAATAAAAAGCAGGGTTTTCTCCTCCATTACATGACTTGGGTGCAGTGATTCTCCCTTTTTATTCCCCTCCTACCTGTGTGAGTGCAAGGAAAAATAATAAAACACTTAAAAGACAACGCAGCGTAGCTGAACGGTAGCCTGTGACTGCACTTTTGGAGTGGAAGAGGCACAGTCCTGATAGTCGTTAGCTTGCCAACCGCTGTCAACGAGCCAAAAAGTCTGTCCTTGGTAGTTTTACCCTCCAACAACTTCATCCTCCACTCTGTAAATCCACCAGCAAACCGCCCAGCTCCGAGGCCGTCCATCCGTGGGAGACAACTGCAGCACAACGACCAGATTATGGAGGTAACTGCGGTGTTCCCAGAGCTTCACTAGTCACACGCAGCATCACTTGGTTTTGTTTCAGTGGCCAAATTTGTATTAAGTCTCAAACTGAGCAATTTTAGGCTACTTCTGTAAAGGTACTGTAATTATATACTCTCTTGTATGTATTAAGTAGGGCTGCCTCCTAACAGTCCACCAAACGTTAGTCGACAAGATTTCATTGGTTGCTTAGTTGCAGAAAAAAACAACAACGTGAAACTCTATTAGGAGCTGCACCTTATCAAAATAAATCCAAACCTATATGAATGGACCATGTGTGACTTTAATCTGAAAGGACAGACACAGGAAGTGTCCACGCTCAGCAGTCAGACAGGAGTCAGGTTAATCTCCAGGGCTGGTACCTGCGGTTATTCCACAGGCTAGTTAATAACATGTGGGGCAGGAAATCCAAAGTGTGGGATCATTTTGAGAAGGTGAAGGACCAACCCAAGGTGATATGTAAACTCATCTTCATTGGTCCACTACAAACATGACGTATCATGTGAAACATGGAAGTAGCTACATGCCCATTAGCCCACAGCGTCATTAACAGGCGGCTCGCTCAGTGTGTGACGTGCACTTGGAGATAAAATATAGGCCTATATTAATGAAGGTTCATTAGTACGGTTTGTATTTCTCTGTAATGTAGCACAGTGTTAACAATGTTACTGAGACTATTCTTTCTCACACCTTCAACTCAAACCACCAAAATATATCGTACATATGCGGGAGACTAGTCGACTAATGGCCCTAAATGATGACTATTGGTCGACTAGGAAAATTCTTCCCTAGACAATATATCGTCAAACAGGAGTGGTTATCTTGCAGGCATAGCTCTTTACAATATGGCTGAATCTATTCTTAAAACAAGCAGATAATGAGGTCAGCGACTGTGTGTGTTCCCCCTGCCACATATTGTCTCTCTTCAGTCGTCAGTCTGGTCAAGGTTCATGTGATGTGTCCCACAGCGGTTTGCTCTAAAAACAAAAACCAGCCTTGCTTTGCTGTCCTGTGTGCATGTTAACGTAGAAGCAGAGTTTGAAAACATTGAGCGCAGGCATACAAGGGGACGGGGAGGCGCTGTTAATGGAAACTCAACTCTTCCAGTACCTGCTTTTCAAAGTGCAGATAATTCTGTGTGGCTTTTATTGTGAAATAGCCAGCGAGCCGAGCACGCACTAAGGCTGGATCCCAGAAGAACCACAAATCACAGACCGCAGTGACGATGAGAGGCCGTCTAATGTCTCACGATGCTGGCTTTAATGGGCTCCGTTTTTAAGTGTTACCGCATCCTAGGACGTCATCAGAGGTTGTTTTTGATTACATTTTCCTTTAATCAGCCCACTGTTCGGTTTGATTTGAGTCAGAGCTGTCGTTGTGCAGCAGAACAACAAGGTGCGCTACACTGTGATGCTACGGTGATGCTGTGGGAGACAGTTTATTGTTTCTGGGTAGAATATAGATTTTTGCGAATGTTTGATTGTAGAAAACTACCCAGTACAGTACACAACAGTTGTGACATTGACAAAGTGGCTGGAGTTTGCCTTCGTCTCCCATTGTGGTGACAACTGAGCGCCACTCTGAAAGAACCAGGCACCCACACAGCACCAAGAGACGTGCACACACAGCTGTGCTATACAGCAGAGCACAATAGAGCGTGGCTCCGCTCCAAGTCAGAGTCCTTTCTGTTTGTAAACAGATCTTCTCCCTGCACAACAGTAATTGTGTTTTTGTGGCTAATGCTTAGGTTCGTGTGACAGTCAAAGAATTAGAGTGGAGGAGCTGCATGAAGGCTTCGGAGCGTTCCCCCTCGCAGGCGTAGAGGTGTGGGCGTGTGTGTTGCTGATAGCGATGCCAGTCGTCCTCCTCCTCCTGCTGTTTCCTTGGCTCCATTAATTGCTCTGCTATCACTTTTATCAAACAGGGAAAGAGACTCAGCGTGCATGCTCGCTGCGCTGCCAGGCACAGATACAAAGCAGATCAGGAGTTTGCCATTTCATTATTGATTTTCACCTGCGTGTAAAGGAGCCAAGATGTCATCTTTTGGCTGACTGTACTTTTTAATTATTTACACAAGTAAGAGCTTTCACTGGTTTTGTCTCCCATTTGTCTCCCGCTCTCTCTCTCTATCCATCTTAATCACTCTCACTTAGTCCCTCTGTCAGGGTTTTCTCACAGTTAGCAGCATATGTGCAGCTTAAGACTTGAAAGTGACTGGAAACTTTCTGACTTTAAATTCCAGATTTAATCTCTTATTTTTACTGCTTCTTTATTTAGAGATTTCGAAACACAGATGCTTGCTAGTGCACATTTTAAGCCTCTGTGCAGGAGGCAGTTTGTCCATCCGTCCGTCCCTCTTGTGAGTGCGTCTCAAGAAAACTTGGAGGAAATTTCCACAAATTTGTCAAATTTGTGTTTGAACTTTTCATATCATATTAAAATTTTTTACTGATATGGCACACCGCTATCCGATGCCATTGTTTCCCTCCTGATTCTGATACCTGAACTTGCGTATCGGCTGATACTGAACAGATACCGTTATGTTAATTAGTGATAGTAACCGCTGTATGCTGCTAACCCTGTGTAGACATGAACAAATGCTATTATTTTTGTATAACAGGTTAAACCCACTGTATATATGAACAAACCTATGCACACCAACTGTTTCAGATCAATGAAGAAGAGCGGGAAAACACCTGTCTCACTCCCGTTTAAGACGACTTTAAAGTTGGTTACCTAAAACAATAGCCCCTTTTCCACCGCAGGAACTTTTATCATTTACCCGGGATTTTGAAAAACCACGGCTACTTTCAGCTGAAATTACCTGGGGGAAAAAACTCAACCCCTCAACCCCAAAATTTCCCTGAAAAAAGTACCTAGTAGCGGGGTAGGACTTTTCAGATTCCCCTGAATTCTTGAGGGGCGGGGCTGTGTGCTGAAGAACGCTGATTGGTGGAACACACACTTGCAGCCTTCCCCACTTCCGTGCCAGTGTGGCTGCAAACTTTATTTCATTTCTACAAGCTTCACTTCATTTGTGTTTTGATCATTTGGAAAATGGAGCAAAAGAAGAGAAGCTACGAAAAGTGGACGGACGACGAGGTCCAGGCTCTTTGGAGCGCATTTGCCCAGGAAGAAATTCAGCGGGACTTCAAGTTGGTGACTCGAAACGACCGAGTCTATGGAAGAATAGCTGACAAGCTGGCAGAGCTAAATATAGGGCACACGCTGAAACACATTCGTGAAAAGTTGAAGGAACTGAAGCAAGATTATAAGAAGCTTCAGGCGTTTGCACTTGTCTTTGCTAATAACGCCTGTCGTCCTTTCCGTGCAGATTTACCCAGGTAAATAAATTCCTGGAAATTAAAGTTCCTGGAAATGTTGGTGGAAAAGGGGCTATGTTATCGGATCGGTGCGTAGACTCTTGGATTTGCTGATAACTAATCCAGCATTTTAGGCAATACTGAAGGCATTTCCGATCCTGCTATCGATATCAGAACAACTCTAACCTGGACTGAAGGATTAACTGGTCAGAATTTGGTGATTGAAGGTCACTGTGAAAATTACAAGACATGTTTTTTGTCATAACTCAAGAATTCGTACACTAATCATGACAAAATTACACACAATAGGATAAAATGATAAAGTGATGCCACCTTATATCTAAAAGGTCAAAGGTCAACCTCATTGTGACATCATATTGTTCTACAAAAACACTTTTCTGGTCTTTATTTAACACCAAAGCTCAGGAGCAGAAGACTTTAATTTTGGGTGTCCACCTTGACACTGTGCTGATTGTATAGATCTTCTTGTAATTCTTGTTTTGTGTTGATTTTCCCACTATAATTAGGTAATGACTAATCTACTTCCTGGTACACAGATAGCTTCACAGGACCGGCCGATGCCTTTTAACTTTTTCTCTACTTCCTGGTGTGAACATGGAGCATTGTCTCTCTTGTTGGTGGTAGAGGGTCTCTCCGTATGGTCCCCTCAAGAGTTAATGCTGATTATGGTTGTGTGTATGATGTAGCTCACAGACTGACACCCCACTGAGCAGCTCGGTGGATCAGTGGTTAGCACTCTCCCCACACTATCGTCTCCTCCGGTCAAACCTGTTAACCAGCAGGAGGTGCGATGTTTGTCTGATGTTTGCATGTTCTCACTCTGTTGTCTTCAGTTTCCTGCCCACATCTACAGACTTGAAGTTTAGCTGAACTGAAACTGGCAATTGCTCACAGGTGTGAATGTGAGTGTCTGTGTTTAAGCTCCCTGACAGACCAGCAAAGTGGAAGGTGTATAATGGCCGAAGCTCCCTCTTTTACCCTTCACACAAGAAGCAGTATAAAAGACAAATGGACACTGCAGTTCCTTACAGGGACAGCTCACCATAAAACCAAAAATACATATTTGGCCTCTTGCCTAAAGGAGGAAGTCAGTCCAGATTGTTTTGGTGTGAGTTGCTGAGTGTTGGAGATATTGATTACAGATGTCTGATTTCGCTCCAATATAATGAAACCAGATGTAGGATTGGGTACTGAACTCAGTACTTTTAAGGGTACCGACCGAATTACGTCACTGCTACTCAGTGCCAGTTCATTTTAAATCAGTTGGTGCCAAGTTTCAGTACCTAAGGACGCATTCCAAACCAAACAAGCAAACCCTAGCCCGCTTGAAAACTGAGGTTCTCGGTTCACTTGCAAGTGAACCCTGGTGCGGTTCGCTTACAGTGGGAAATGCAAACGCACTATCCAGCAGACCAAAGAGAGGAAGTGACGTAGATATATGATCTGAAAACTTTTAAATCCTTGCAGTACCTCGCTCGGCGTCTGTTTAACCACAGCAGCACGTTGTAGTCTCTCGCTCTCTGCCGTCTTTTTCAGTACTGCTGCATTCGTCTCATGTACAGAGCAACATGCTGGGTAGGGAATGGAAGGGGATGGATTTCTGTTTTCGGTCCTGGCCAATCGATGAGCCACGTTTTCTTCTTCCTCGTGCTTTTTATCTTCGGGCAATACCGCCCCCAAACCAGCAGCTGTTGTAACTGTGTGACGTTGTCCAGGAAGTTTGGTCCGCTTTAAAAAGTGCAGTGTGAAAGTGAACTGAACCAAATTAAGGTGTGGAATTTTTCGGCATTCCCCGCCTCATCAAACCGAGTCCCCCAGACTATACTGGTGTGAATGCGCCACTAGAGCACACCTGGATAAGAACACCTGGTTCAGAAACAAGGCGGAAGCAGCGCAAAGAGCCCCGAAGCCGCACACAGAACTCCGTGGCTGACTTCCCAGCCTCAGGGCCCTTTGCAGCCGAAACTATTGAGCTATGCTGAGACGCTGGTTTACAAGACATGCCACAAAGGGCCCAGATGCCAGGAAGACGGCCACGGAGCTCCACCGGCTTCCCAGGGAGCCAAAGCTATCGTTGCAGCACAGATAGCTTCACTCTGTCCGGTCTGTTTTCTATTTAATTTTAGACGTAGCACAGTGTGGGGCGCTCAGTAGCTCAGTGGCTCAGTGTCTCATGTACAAGGGCATTGTTCTTGCTACAGCGGCCGTGGGTCCGATCCCAGCCTGCAGCCCTTTGCTGCATGTCATCCCCCACCTTCTCCCGCCTTCACACATGAGACTGTCCTGTCTAATAAAGGCAAAAATGCCAAAATAAAAAATGTTAAAAAGATGAAATAGCATAGTGTCACTGCTGTTTGTTGTGTATTTTAAAATTTGTATTTCATGTATTTAGTGTTGTACTGTATGTGTGATTTTAAAAGAGCAGAGGAGCAGAATCGCTTGTGTCTGCAGCTTGTTTAAAAATAAAACTTTTATTACTAGCCCACAGAAAGAGTGTTGTAAAGTGCCGGAAAAAAGGTACCGCCTGGTACCGGTATCAAATTTAAGGTACCACCATTGGTAGCGCTACTGGTTCAAATGTGAACGAACCCCAACCCTAACTAAATGGCACACGGTTTGTGGTGCTCAAACCAATGTCTGTTTCCAGAAGTCTTAACCTGGTTACTCAAGATTATCCACAGACCTTGTTGTGAGCAGTTTCGTGTAGGATCTGTTTTCTCCGTACCAAACTACACTCGCCAGAAGGAAGTGTACATCTTATCATGGACGAGAGGCTCGTGCTTGTGAAATCACAGGACATAAACATAATTTTCGTCCTCCACGTCTGAGCTGTGTCATTTGCTAGCTCAGTGGTGCCAGGTGAGCTAGGAATAGATGTACGCTTCCTTCTGTGCACTATATTTTTTGGCATATCACCCACCACAAGCCGAGTGCCATCTAGTCCCATAATATTGGAGGGAAGGCAGACATCTCTGCGGCTGATCTCTCTAACACTCTGCAGCTCACACAAACAATCTAGACTGATAAATAGCACTACTGGTGAGAGGTAAAAGGAGCATTTTTGATCTTGGAGTGAACTGTCCCCTCAACACTGCTCAGGTTGTGCATATTCAAGCAGTGTTGTGCCTTCATTATATTCACAAATTAATTGTTTTTTTTACAGTTTTCTCATTAGAAACAAATTCACTCAGAGTTCCTATAGACTCTAACGATCCTGTCTATACAGCAGAAGACAGAGGGGAGGCTTTGGGTCACCTTAGTCGATGCTAACTTGTCCCTGTTTTCTGTCTCCTCCAGGTGGTTCTTCGGGAAGATCCCCCGGGCCAAAGCAGAGGAGATGCTAAACAAACAGAGGCACGACGGGGCCTTCCTCATCAGAGAGAGCGAGAGTGCACCAGGAGACTTCTCCCTCTCTGTGAAGTAAGTCGCACCGGCCACACCAACGTACCACTCGACGTAGGACGTGATTCAGACTCACACTGTTGTCTATAAATACAATTGAACATTATCCTTACATCAGTGTACAGTTTCCTCAGAAGTGATCAGGTTCATGTGTTTCCATGCTCGGTATGTCTGAGTCATCAGCTCGGCCTCTTCCTTATTCTTGTGAAGTCTTGGTGCTGCCCTCTGGTGACCAGCAGTCACCAGTTATGACTTACGTTGGACACCAGCCCTGTGAGTACTTAGTGTTTTAGCTGACACATACAGAGCTCATTTCCTCTTATCTGCTTCGCTCCATTCTGACCTTCCCAAAAGACACAGCAGTTCACAGCAGGTCACATGTAAAGTTGATGCTAAGATATGGATCCTAATTACTGTCTGGACCGTCCTGGCTCCTCTTAGTCACGCCAGCAAGGGGCTGACGTTCAACAGTAGCTGACTGATTCATTTGACTAATACTCACCAGCCTGTCACAGACACATTAATGCATTCGATAAGCAAGATTAATGTCCGAGTGTTCCACTACCTTTGTGTAAAGGAATATTAAAGGAACACTTAATATGTAACCTCCTGTAATGACCATTTCTCACCTTGTGTTAAGGTGAGTTAATTAAATTTTTCTCTCTTGCGTAAATAAAGAATCCAAAATCTGAGAAAACCGTCTTGATGAATTGAAGTCATAGGGGTCCACGTTTAACAACAACACTATATCAAAACATCTGTTTACAAACTCTCACACAACTCATGCAGTATAATCTCTCAAGTCTCATTCATCTAGTCATACGCTCAGTGCCTCCCAAACACACAGCCCTTTCCGACTAAAATAAAAGTAAAACTTTTCTGTGTAAGTAACAGGGGTGGGAATTTCCTGGCACCTCACGATTCAATTACGATTCAGAGGTTAAAGATTCAACAATAAAACAGTTATCGAGGCATCAAAATGTTTGATTTCAACACGATTTATTTCTCTCTTTCTTTTAAAATATAGCAGACTGTATTTTTGGTGATCCATAATTAAGGTCCCTTTCCCCTTCAACCTCCATCCATACCCTCACCTTTGAACCAGGGGGCGCCAGTCGGATTGTCTCCATCTGCGAATGCTCATGCATGTCCATTGTGGGATACACACATATATATATATGGGGTATATGCACGCCTGTGTAGGGTCCAGTGTTTGCACAGCCTACTGTTAATATTTCCCCTGAAACTGTTTGCAGTTCACCTTCTATTCATTTATATATGGTCCACGTCATTTTCCTTTTGAATTTGAAAGCACCTGACAGTCTCCTGTGTGTATAAGAATAACATTAGTAGGAGGCGGAGTCCGCCACAGCCGCTGTTGTTGTTTATACTATGCCAGCAGAGGAGCTGCGAGGAGCCTGGTGAGAGCCAAGACACTGGGCAGGACAGGCAGGGGATTTTTAAGGTAAAACAGACTGAGCAGAGACAGAGGTGTTTTAATTTGGTTAATGCTGCAGCGTGTGTTGGTCAGCCAGTTTACATAGAGTTATTTAGACATGAAATTAAAACAAGCTGCAGCCGCTGTCCTTTGTGGAGATGAATTAGTACAAGTTCACTTCAGCTCGTCTGCGCTGTAGACTGTCCGGGTGCTACACTGACTTTGCAGTTGATTTCCGCCTCTTTTGTTCCGTCAACATCATGTTATGAACAAACATTTATATAATTGATTATTGACATTTATGAATCGATGCCGAAGAGTCCATGTCCGCATTGCAATGCAACTAAGAATACATTTTTTTCCACCCACATTTTACCTTGCATAATACTGGAGTTGCTGGTCTACCGTTGACTTGATCAGTAGTTTGTTTATGTTACCGTGTGAATCCGAAGTAACCTTTTAACACCAGCAGCTCCTGTGTTCAGTGACTTGAAATTACTGTTTGGCTTTGAAGAGGATAGAAAGGAATTTCACCTCCCATTAAGTTTCCCGTTGTGAAAATTTTGTCTGTTTGGAAAGTGCTGAGCTTACAACTGGATAATGAAATTTGGATTGTATTGTGGGAGTTTGTAAACAGATGTTAAGATATAAACGAGTAATGACATGAGAGCTACAGATCATGGAGTTTCCCAGTGGTGTCAAGTTCTCAAGAAGTGGTAGACTGCTAAAGGTTTGTACCTCGTCAAAGGCAACAACAACCATTGAGCAGCTAGGCCCAAAATAATGTCGGCATTTCTTCATTTTTCCATGGTGAGGAGCACAGACCTCGCCTCTGGGTTTGGAGAGAGTTGCTGCCTCAAGTGAGGGAGTTCAAGTATTTCAGGGTCTTGTTCACAAGTGAGGGTAGAATGGAGCGTGAGATGGATCGGTGGTTTGGTGCGGCTTCTGCAGTGATGTGGGCGCTGCACCAGACCGTTGTGGTGAAGAGGGAGCTGAACTGGAAGGCTTTTGGACATCCAGAGGGAGCTCGGAGTAGAGCCGCTGCTCCTTCATGTTGAAAGGGGTCAGTTGAGGTGGTTCAACATCTGATCAGGATCCTCCTGAGCGCCTCCTGTTAGAGGTGTTCTGGGCACGTCCCTCTGGTAGGAGGCCCCGGGACAGACCCAGAACACACTGGAGGGATTACATATCTCATCTGGTCTGGGAACACCTTGGGGTCCTCCAGGAGGAGCCGGAAAGCGTTGGGAGAGGGACGTCTGGGTGCTTTGCCCCCGGATAAGCAGATAAAAATGGACGGATAGATTTTCTATGGTGTGTTTGAGTTCAGGACGACTAAAGTTCAGCATCACATAATGCTGTTTTCGTGCAGCAGATGCTGGACCATAAGTCTAAGTGAAACAAGAGTGTTGTTCCTAGCAACTGAAGGACACCTTGACATGGTTAATAGTTTTGCTGTTGTTAAACATGTCACCTATGACCTCATTTCAACTAGAATTTTTTTTGTTTTTGGTTCTTCCCTGTGGAGGCATGCAAGAAAAAAGTTTTGTTCACGAACTAAACGAAACATGGAGGGAGTAACGGAAACACAAATGGTCATTTGGGGGTGAAGTATTCTTTAAAACTGCGCTTAGCACCTAGTTGAAGATCCACCTCTCATAGTTTCCCTCTCTGTACCCATGTCCAGGTTTGGAAATGACGTCCAGCACTTCAAGGTTCTTCGTGACGGGGCCGGAAAGTATTTCCTATGGGTGGTGAAGTTTAACTCCCTCAACGAGCTAGTGGACTACCACCGCTCCACCTCAGTCTCTCGCAATCAGCAAATCTTCCTGCGAGACATAGAGCAGGTCCACCAGGTAAGAGCTGACTCGCTGGCGTCGAGGCTTCAAACATAACAAAATGATTTGGTATTTAACTTATTCAGAGGTGAATATGTGTTTTATTTGAGGATATTATTGGATGTAACTCCTGAAACTTACCAGAACCATACAAACATAAACTGATATTTGGCCCTTCCTCTTATCTAGACCACTTTTGGGGAAACAAAGTCTTTCACACTGCAAAAGCAGAGAAGACATGTCGGTTCACAAGTTCACCACGTGAACAAACTGTAGAAATGTTGTCTGCAGACATTTCTCAGAAAACATCTGGTCTCTGAAGGGCTTCTTTTTTTGCAGAGGGGAGCTAATCATTATTATTGCTGATGCAGTAAAGTAATGAAGCTGGTCAACACCCTGTTCTGCGTTCTATTTACAGAGCACTGTGTCTTTGTTTAGTTCTCCCAAAACATACGTTATATGTATTTCTTAGTTTAAATGCAGTCACATATAATTCTGAAATCATGAGCTAAATTAGACTTAAAGGTATGGACACATATAATTCCTTCGTGGAGAAAATTGACTGTGGTATTGTCATATATGAAAACATTTATATTGTCTTGAAATGCAAAATATAATTTTATATACGTCCCATTTAATTCATTGGTTTAGCCTTGACGAAGGCCAAACACAACAACAGAGACAGCAGCAGACAACATGCTCCTATTATTTTATCATATATTTTGAACGTGAATTAAACGTGAAAATGTAGATGTAATTTGCTGTATCCCTGACCAGGTGTCTCAGCTGAAGCACCTACACTGAAAGTACGATCAATAACAAAATCAGCAGTATTTTCTGAGTGATGCAAACCCTCAGTGTTTTTATTTTGGGCTTTTCACATTGCATATTCTTAGCTCACAGCCTTTAGCTAACTTCCACATTCACATTGTTAACCCAGGGTTGACCTGAGTCCAGGGCTCTCAGTTCACACTTCACTTCTACCAGCCCTGGGTTAAATGTCCACTGGAACATGTGACAGTCTTTACACTCTAGGAACGACCCGAAAATGTTGCCATTAGCAGGGTTTTATGTGAGAGCGCTGCTGAAACAGAAAGAGAGAAGAGCAGAGAAAGGAAGCAGTGGCTAACAGAGGAGATGTTGCTGTTATGGGCCCAGTGGGTGTCGTGTAGTGTTCCTAGTGTTGTTGTTTCATGTTAGTGAACTTGCTAGGTCCCTGCAGTTTCGGTTAACATGGCTAAAACATAAAGCACGTGCACAGTGATGAAGTGACGAAGTTGTGTGAGTGGACAACAAAAACGTGATGCAAATTTCGTTAGCTTTGTTTCACACTGGCAACTTGAAGTCCCACGTTTCGTTGATTTTTAGGGGGTAACCCCACAAACTTGAGGCTTACCCTGCTCTGGAACAGGTTGGGGTTAGCCCACCTTGGAACGAATATGCCAGTCTGAAAGCTTCCTTAGCTCCAGGCTAACAGCTGACTTAGCTTGGGGTTCAGTGCAGTGTCAGAAGGGTTGTTCATACCAACACTGTGGCCCAATAGGTTGACTGTGATAATTTGGTGTGGACGGTATTTAGGGGCTGCCCTTGACTAAGAATTTTCCCAGTCGACCAACAGTCCTCGTTACGGTCCATCAGTGGACTAGTGTCCCTCATGTTTGTGATATGAATGTAATGATGAAATGATATATTTTGGTGGTTTGAGTTGAAGGTGTGAGAAAGAATAGTCTCAGTAACATTGTTAACACTGTGCTACATTACAGAGAAATACAAACCGTACTAATGAACCTTCATTAATATAGGCCTATATTTTATCTCCAAGTGCACGTCACACACTGAGCGAGCCGCCTGTTAATGACGCTGTGGGCTAATGGGCATGTAGCTACTTCCATGTTTCACATGATACGTCATGTTTGTAGTGGACCAATGAAGATGAGTTTACATATCACCTTGGGTTGGTCCTTCACCTTCTCAAAATGATCCCACACTTTGGATTTCCTGCCCCACATGTTATTAACTAGCCTGTGGAATAACCGCAGGTACCAGGTTTTTTTTCTGCGACAAAGCAACCAATGAAATCTGGTTGACTAATGTTTGGTTGACTATTAGGGGGCAGCCCTGATCGTATCCAAGTATTACAGTATATCAGGGTATTTAGAAGCCCCGAATGTGTACCTTTTTAATATCGTCAAAAATACAGATGCTTCTCTTTCAATTAAACTGATACCAAGATGCTGTACTGAGGTATTGTAGTGCATAGCACCAGCCACCAGGGGTCAGTCTCTACAGGTGGAACAGGCAGGTGAGCTGAGAAAGATGGTGGCTGGGTTGGTGGGGATAATGATGGAGGAGAAACTGGTGGTAGAGGTTGCTGGATACCCAGAGCTATACGGCCCAACGATAGACAGCAGGTTGTCAAACTGCCCCTGAGTCGTCCTAAAATATACCTGGAAAGGTCCATCATGGAGGAGAAGCTCCTGGACCAACTGGTGGTACTCCCCATCATGGAGGAGAAGCTCCTGGACCAACTGGTGGTACTCCCCATGATCCAGCCTCTTTTTTAGGGTCTCATGTACCCACACAGATCTCTGTTTATCTGCTGACAGCCTCTCACCCTCGACCAGAGCTACAGACAGTACCCTCTGCTGAAACATGTCAGGAGCTACACACTCATAACTGTGAAATAAATAAAAATAAATAAAGAATCAGTAGCTTGGTTACACAGGAAGATACTGCCCAAAACCAGTGGTAATGATGTGTTTGCATTCATCTAATTCGTAGTTGAATCCAGAATAAAAATAAATCACTCGTCAAGTAAAGTTCCAGTGAATTTTTTGTTCAGAGTTCATCACTGTCAGTAAACCCTCTCTGTGTTGTCAGCAGGTGAGGTTCAGCTCTTAGTAACCGGACGCTTGTGACGCAGGTGTTTGTGTGCAGTTCTAAATGAGTGCACCAGTATAAAACTGTGGGTAAAAACAGCAACAGAGGCCTGGCTCAGGATCTTGGAGCTCGCATTATTTGTTGATGCTCTTCAGTGAGACGCAGGCAGGTTTAATTTCAAGTGTGAGTGATATTTGCGTGAGTCTTGACGTCGGTAGGCGGAGGAAGTTGGTAGCCTGCAGGTCTGAGGGACAGCTGCAGGGAAGATGAGAGGAAGTGTGACCAAAACCACAGAGAATAAAGAGATGAGAAGAAGCTGCAGGTAAGACAGTCATAGGGAGAGAGAGACGAATGTGTGTGTGGTAGATAGCAGGAGGGGGCGGAGAGAGTGTGTGTCAGGATGCTAATTATTCTAGGTTGAGTATGTTCAACAACTAAAATATGTTTTCTGATGATTAGGGCTGGGCGATATGACCTCAAATTATATCATGATTAATTGAACATTTGACCTCGATTACAATTAATGAACGGTTATTTGGTTTTGTTTTTTGCCCTCAGAGTTCGCTTGTCTTTGAAGGTAAAGTGACAAAATGTTCAAATGCAGATAAAACATTCGTTATATGACGATGCCTTCAAAAACAGTCCTTGTGGTATGATTAGTAAACATATTTCAACCCATGAGGAAAACATTTTGGTAAAAATAAATAATATAAAATACACAAATTAAATGGTTGAAATAAATTAAAATAAAAAAGATTAAAGCTTGGATATTTTTGTCTAATGAAAGAGTGCGTATCTTTGTGATTGCGATTTGAAGGAAACACAGATGAACTATTTATGGTTATTTATTTAATATTTCAAACAATTGACACTAAAGCACACATCGCTCGGAATGAAAACCTCTAACTAACTTGCATTTCTTGTAAACAAAATTAAATTATTTAAAATTTTGTCGTGAAAAATTAGAAAATAACATCACATTTTAGTTTGACAGTAAAAATCTCGTTCTCTAAAACAGTAAAAATAAATAACTGGAGTCGTGCACTGTTCATATTCAGTAACGTGATTGTGCTCCAAGTGTTGACGCAGATTGGTGGTGTTACCTTTGGTCGCTAACATTGGATTTCTTTTGTTTGGTGTCGTCGTCACGAAAGCCAGAATGTGTCCAGACGACAGACACGGCATTTCTCTTTTGTACGAGCTGCTCAAGTTGCTCAGCTGGCTCTGTGTTTGAGTTCTCCTCCATGTTGCTTCCAGGTCGCGGACTGGACGGGGCGGAGTCACGTGACTACACATGCAGTCAATATGGACAAAGATTTATATCCTGGTATTTTCTCCTTAGTGGGCTACATGTTCAGTTGCAGGCTGATCCACAGGTAAAAGAAGTTTACCTGTTGAAGGTTAGCTGTTTGTCTGCAGCTCTTCATCATCATCATCTCACTGTGGCTGGTTCTGCTTTTACTCTTCCTCCCTGCTGCATTATTACACTTGTCTTAATTGAAGAAAAGCCACTTAAAAAGTTAAAGAAATTTGATGATAAACATTTTAATTCCTGTAGATTCTTCACAATAAAAGTCCCCCATTATTTTGTCATGTAAAAACTTTTATTGTGAAGCAGCAAAATAAAGAAATGATGAATTTTTGAGCAGCAACTTCACACAACTTCTAATCCGGCTGATAGCGAACATGAAACAGTAAAATAAATCAGATATCTGAAGTAAAAACAGGACGCAGGAGAGAAACTAAACTCCAAACCACAGAGATTCAGTTAGAAGCTACAGAAAGACTTTTAAAAAGCCTTTCTCTCTGGTCTCCTGCAGACAGAGGGGAGGAGAGTCTCACATCACACACGCTTGTTTGAGGGGGAGAAACGGGGTCATCGGGGGTTTGCTGCGGTTGGCGAGATGCTACTGCTACCTGCTTGAGGGCAGGCGGCCCGGCTTTTGGAGCTACTCCGGAGAAGGAGTAGATGTGCAGCTCGGCGTGACACCGCACGTCTAAACTGATAACATAAACACAAATCGGCGCAGCATGGCCTGACTGGATGCGGCCAAAAGTTACAGAGCGCTGTAGACTAATGAACAGATTAAACAGAGGAGCAGCTCGGTGTCTCTGAGTGTTGATGGAGAAACTGTGAGCGAGAGGAGAGATGAACACTGGTATGTGTTGTGTGGCGAAACTTGACCCTATATCGATACCAACGGTGTCCAAATCTGTATCTTGCTTTAAAATATATCGATATACAGTAAAAAAATCAATATACCTCCCAGCCCTAAGCCTTAATTCAGGATTTATTTTTTTTACTTTTAACCAAGATCACCATGAACTTTGAAGTTCAGTCATTTATTCTGTCACATATCTTTATAAATCATTGTGTCACACGTCTCCAACATGTCTCGTAACCTCTCTGTCCTCCCTCTGATCACACAGCATCCCACATACGTGCAGGCGCTCTTTGACTTCGACCCCCAGGAGGAAGGAGAGCTGGGTTTCCGACGCGGCGACTTCATCCAAGTCCTGGACAACTCTGACCCCAACTGGTGGAAAGGAGGCTGCCACGGCCAGACGGGCATGTTCCCCCGCAACTACGTCACGCCTGTCAATCGGAACATGTAAACAGTCAGACCATGTAAACAACAACAACAACAACAACAACAACCACAACAGCAACCACCATCACCACCACCACCACCACCACCATCTTCATCATCGTTCTTGATCTCATCAGCCCTCATCCAACCCCTCAACCACCCCTCCACCCTCCTCTTCGCCATCCCACGATAACAGGAGCAGACAGGAAGAATGCAAACAACCGAAACAGAGAGAGATAAAACAGGAGTAGAGCTGTCGTAGGCGTCGCTGTGTGGGTGGCAGCTGAGCAAAAAAAAAAAAAAAAAAAAAATCAACTTTTACTTGTGCTGAGAACGTTCACGTCCCCAGTGAACGCCTCGGCGAGGATTGAACTGTCTTTGAGGGAAATCTAAATGCAGAGAAACTAAAGAGTAGTGCACCAACCGTGAAGATAACCAAATGATTCTACCGCTCCCACAGCTGCTTCTGTCTTCTCCTTAACTTCTTAACATTCTGCCTTTTCTTTTGTTTGTTTTTTTTTTTTTCCTTTGCCGCATGTTGTTTTAATCACCTAAATGAAATGCCTACCGATAAATCCTAACTCTGTTTTAAAGAAAAAAAAGATTAAAAATATAAAAAAGAAGAAATGGTTTTAAAATGTACAAAAAAAAGAAGAGAGAAGAAAAAAAAAAGATGCAATCTACAGTACAGCAAGTTTCCATGTCTAAGATCATTGGCACGTGAGCATTGTACATCAGCCACCGGCTGTATAAATAAATCAACTATAGAGAGAATCCATTTTTTAAGAATATATATTATATATTTGTATGTGTTTGTCTGTTTTACCTCTCATCACAAATTGTATTTTTTTTCCATTTGTAAATTATGTTCAATCTTTTTGTCAGTCTGGATACGACCTCGTAGCTCTAGGATGTGCTGAATTGTCAATTTTATTTTTTTTTCTGAATCTGAGGGCTCTCAGAGAACACAGCATGATATTTAAGGGGTCATAAATTCCATTTTTTTGAAAAGGTTTCTCTTGTCTGTAACGCAAGGAAAAGGAGAGTTAGTTCACTGAGAAGAAACCGATCCTGTCAGGAAGCTAACGTTGACCAGCACGTAGAGCCATGAATGCTGCAAAGAGCTGTCGTACTCCACAGCCCTGTATAAAGGTCAGCCACCTTTTCAAAGCCAATGTATTTATTGCAGCCATTTTAACTTGGGCAGTGAATGTAGCTGACTGAGTCCGCAGACATTAACATGAGGGAAGCAAGGTCGGAGAACTGAACTACACAAACCACGCAAGGGATTTTTAAAAGACATGCTGAAAAAACAAACAAAAAAAAAGTGACGTTGTCGATATTCGTTCGAGAGAGTGGTGTATGAGGACATGTACAGGACGTTCACATGCATATTCGCAAACATTCATAACATGCATGCATACGCTCTCCTCCTTGTTATACCTGCACGTAGCAAAGAGGCGGAGTTTGGATAATCACATTGTGTAATCACCAGTGCAGATCGCAGCTGGCACAGATTAACAGTTCAGAAAACTGAGAGATTGTCTTTTATGCTAAAAGTTGAGAGATCAGCTTCAATGATGTACAAGTTTGTTTTTTTTTCTTTTGTCCAACGTGGCGTGTGGTCAAGCACTTTCTTCGTCAGACATTTTGATTTCTGGTCCAGTGTGTGTGTATGTGTGTGTTTGTTTACCGTGTTTGTGTTACTGGTTTCTGTTTTCTTGTTCTCTCTGGATAGTGCCTTTCTCTCTGGTGTTTCAGTGTCTCCGACCTGCTACTTTGAGCCCCCCCCTCCCCTCTATGGGGCCTGCCAGTCCTGCAGTGAGAAACAGTGTACATAATCCAACCTGTCCCATCATCCCAACAATGCCCCGCCCCCCTCCGCCGCCGCCTCCTCTCCCCTCCTACATCAGCCCGCCTTCACCTTTGTCCTCACCAACATGGAACTCTTCTTATTTAAGTGTCTCTCGCCTTGTCTTACCTAATGATACTGTTTTATTTTTGCTCTTTTTTTTATTTGCATTTGTTTTTTTGTTTTTTCAATTAATAAAATGCAATTATTAAAAAATGAAAATCACTTTTCTGTGGTCTGTATTTTAGATTAGATGTAGACCTGACTCATGAGCTCACAAACTCACTGGTGATTCTCCACAAGACGAAGCTGTTCAGTCGTTGTCAGGTTCTGACCTGAAGTCAAATGAAGTGTTGCAACCATATTTTTGTCTACTGTTTCCTTAGTGAGCGTATTGAAAGTGTTACCAAGCGGCAGCCTCCAGGGCTGAAAAATGAAGCCAATGTGGAATGAGTGGGATTTATACTTATGTGTAGATGCAGAGCCTACGCCAGTAGCCTGACGTGCACCTCCCCAGAAATGTAACAGCACATCACGGCGACGCAGACCTCCTGTTTGTTTCTGTGAGCTGAAACCATTTCCCTCAGTGGAAACAAAGCTTTTATTTACTTTAATTTCACAGATAAGAAACAATAAATTGTGAAGACAATAACGCCTCCACAAAAATAGCATTTTAAGTCTGTGTGTGATTTATCCTGGCTTCATATGAGCAGAGGAAATCTCTGCTAGCTGCTAGGCTAATTTATACAATGTAAAATGCCATAGGCTTGTGCTAATAACATTAGCATGTTGTATTTATGGGGAAAATGTGTCCAGATAAAGACAAGTGTTTGTCTGTGAATGCTGTGAGTTATAGTGAAGCCATTTTGTGTACTTGTGTTTCATATTTTCACTATTAAGCCATGTTCAGATGTTTACATACAGAAACTCCGCCGCCGACTAGTGTTTTGGAGGTGTAACTGCAGAGTGACACACCACTGCACAAGTATAAATGCTCACAACAGCATAGGCTATGGTGTAGGGTCTGCTGCACATGTATAAATCCACCTGAAGTGCCAAAACTGGCAGTTCTTCTAATGTCCATGTTAAAATGTCCAACTTTACAGCAGAAATTAATTTACAGAGGGTTGAATTATGATGTAACTCACCTGCACTACAGGTGAGAGGAAGAATATGTATGTTTGATTCTGGGGTGAACTGTCCCTTTAAAGTTTGCTAACATTAGCCACCATGAGCGCATTGTCATAACAGAGTGAAGTCAATGCTTTTATTATTTAAGACTTCAGTTTTTCATTTTTAAAGAGGAAAATTTGGTTATTTTTTAAAGCTTTAATCGAGCTTTAACTAACTGTCGACCTTTTTTTTCCTCCCAAAGTTTTGATCCATTAACGCATGTCTCTCCACCTCGTAGGCAGCGTGCGGTTTCTACACATATCCGTGCAGTGCGATGATCAGCTTGCAGACCTGAAACTTGCTCGCGATGAGTAATACATCAGAGTGAATATCAGGCCAGCTTTTATTTTTGGCAGGATTGTTGTTGCCTGTTAAGAGCACAGATTGTTTTTCATCTGTGGAGGCCGGCGGCTCCTGTGTTCGTGGGAACATCAGAAAACTGGGATTCGAGAGCTGCGTACTTCAGCTCTGCTCTGATTATCCAACCTGGAGATGAAAAGAAAACATAAGTGTGACAAAAGGAAAAGAAGCCCAACGTCTTTTTAAATAAATCCACGCTCTGAGCGGCTCCTAACACCCAACCAAGAACAGGACGGTGCTTATTTGATGCAACAACACCTGTACAGTCATATAAGGGATTCATTCTGACATCCTAACCATAGATGGTGTCGCCTATCCAGACAGTTTAATGATATAATCTGTCATGTTGGTGTTAAATCTTCTATCTTTCAAACTTCTACAGGAAATCTGCCCACTACAGAATTAGCATCTTCACCCTGCGACCAAAAGAGATTTTCTTCCAGACACCTCGGCAGTGGCGGTGAGTCAGACAGTGGGTTTAGCTAAACGCCAACTCAATACATGAGGCCACATTTCATTATGAAACCCATCCAGAGTGTCTCTCTGTCTCTCGAGGCGCAGATGATGTGCATGTGTCAGTTGATCTGAGGAAGCAGTGAAGAGGAAGCTGATGATTTCATTTCTTGAAGAGAAGCCCGCGGTGCTCTGCATGCAGCACTCTGCTGCAGCCCGCCGAGATCTTTAACGTCGCGTTAACCATGGTCTGATGCACTGTCTGCTCCACATTTGGACTTTTAGCACTCAGAGTACCACTTTCTCTCGCTCCTCTTCAATCTGGCTCCCCTCCGCTTTCATTTTTGTCACCGACTGCCTTAAGCAGACGCTGTTACATCAGTGTTGCTGTCCTCTTTCGAGCCCTGTCATCTGGAATGTATTTTAGTTATGGAAGATATCCGGCTGCTCCAGTGCTTCTATTCATCTTTATTAGGCTCACTAATAATGTAACCCAGTGGGACGCTGGCTCTGTGGTCTCCGCTGACCACTGGTGGCACTGGCAGTTACTCAGATCAAATACACAGAGTTTTCTGATGCACATTTTATATATAAATGTATATCAAATAATAAGTCTCATAATTGGGTGAAGCTTCTCTGAACTGTAAAGCCTATTCACAAACTGCCTCGGGGGGTTTGCCTCGGCTGTTTGCCATATGGTGCTGCTGTAATGGTCGTGCCAGCATTAAAAGCCCTCTGCTCTCCACTGTTTGGCCATTTTAAGATGATTTGAGGATTTGCAAGTGAGTGGGACATGTCGTGCAGAGCAGAGAAGATTATGATCAGCGTGTGAACTGGTGACCTGTTTGTGCCAGTCCCTCAGCATCATAATTATAGTCACTGATATTTTCAGTTCAGTTCAGACCACGGTGCAAAATTAGCACCATCCACTGGCCAACTGCTCGTACTATAAGTTTGGTATTGACACACATGCACTGACACAGCTGTTCATAGATAGGAGGTATTCAGGGTAAATTAATTGAGATGTCTGGATTTGGTCAGTGTAAGAATTAAACCCAGTCTGGGGAAATGGATTCACAGTAGGATGTAGGAATTAGAATAAAAATGAGGGACTTGTTCCCTGTGTGATGGAAGTGTCATGGATGGATTACTGAACAGGTCAGCTGGGTGCAGACCCAGGGCCCTCGGACCAAAGCCTCTGTATGAGAAGAATATCAGAGGGTCATGAGGTCAATTGCACGACTACAAAGAGACACAAAACAAACAACAAACAAGAAAGAGATTCAAAATGATGACAAAGAGATGTAAAATAACCACAAAGAAATGCAAAAAAAAAAAAATAATTATACAGAAATGCAAAATGGCCACAAAGAGATGCAAAATAACTATAGAGATGGGAAGTGACCGAAAAGAGACACAAAACAACTATTAAGAGATGCAAGATCACCACAAAGAGATGCAAATAATGACTATAAATAGGTGTGAAACAACCACAAGATGAAATACCACTACAAAGAGATGCCAAATGACCACAAAGAGACATAAAACAACTACAGGGAGATGCAAAATCACTACAAAGCAATGTAAAAAAAAAAACACGAGATGCAAAATGACCATAAAGAGATGCAAAACAACCACATAGAGATGAAAAATGACTGAAAGGAGAAAAAAAAACAACTACAGGGAGATGCAAGTCACTACAAAAAGATTCAAAATGACAAAGAGATGTAAAATAACCACAAAGAAATGCAAAAAAAAAAAGATAGAGATGCAAAATGACCACAAAGAGACACCAAACAACTACAGTGAGATGCAAGATCACCACAAAGAGATGCAAAATGACTACAAAGAGATGTAAAACAACCACAAGATGTGAAAATGGCTATGAGATGCAAAATAACTTTAAAGAGATGGGAAGTGACTGAAAAGAGACACAAAACAACTATTAAGAGATGCAAATAATGACTATAAATAGGTGCGAAACAACCACAAGATGAAAAACCACTACAAAGAGATGCCGAATGACCACAAAGAGACACAAAACAACTACAGGGGGATGCAAAATCACTACAAAGCAATGTAAAAAAAAAAACACGAGATGCAAAATGACCATAAAGAGATGCAAAACAACGACACAGAGATGCAAAACGACTACAAAAAGATGCAAAATGACTGAAAAGAGACAAAAAACAACTACAAGGAGATGCAAGTCACTACAAAGAAATTCAAAATGATGACAAAGAGATGTTAAATAACCACACAGAAATGCAAAAAAAAAAGATAGAGATGCGAAATGACCACAAAGAGATACAAAACAACTACAATGAGATGCAAGTCACTACAAAGACATGTAAAAAAAAAAACACAAAAAGATGTGAAAATGACTACAAGATACAAAATGACTATAAAGAGATACAAAACAACCGTATAGCGAGGAAAAACCATAAAAAGAGATGCAAAACGACTGCAAAAAGATGCAAAATGACCAAAAAGAGACAAAAAGCAACTGTAGGGAGATGCAAGTCACTACAAAGAGATGTAAAATGACTACAAAGAGAGACAAAACAACTACAGTGCAATGCAAGATAACTACAAAGAGATGCAAAGCAACTACAAAGAGATAAACAATCAGAGATTTTTAAAAAACGACCACAAGGAGATGCAAAATGACTACAGAGATGTAAAAAAAAAACAGAGACCAAAGCAACTATAGGAAGATGCAAGATCACTACGGAGAGATGCAAAACAATTACAAAGAGACGTAAAAAATGACAAAGAGATTTTAAAAAACGACCACAAGGAGATGCAAAATGGCCACAGAGATGTAAAAAAACAGAGACCAGAGCAACTATAGGGAGATGCAAGATCACTGCAGAGAAAGAGATGCAACTACAAAATGACGTTAAGAACCAGAAAGAGATGTAAACAAACGACCACAAGAAGATGCAAAGTTACCATAAAGATGCGAAACAACTACAAAGAGATGCAAAGAACTACAAACATATGCACAATGGAAACAAAGGGACACATCTGTGGTTGTTTTGTGTCTCTTTGACTGTGTGTGTCTTGCTGCGATGTAGGACAGGTGGGGGGTCATCTACATGTCTGCGTCCAGGGGACAGGTGTCTCATGATGTCTCATGATAGCAGCTATTTGTTGGTGTTTCATATCAGAATATTAAAATTTATCACACTGATTAAACAGTGTTAATGATGTACAGGAGTGAGTGAGGTGAGTCTCGTTTCACAAACGTCCCCCTTTTTTAAAACTAACTTTATAAACCGTCCTCTGTCAGTTTTAATCAGCGTGAGCTCCTCAGAGTTTGTTTCTGTCCGTGTGTGCTGCTTTCATTAAAGTCACCTGAGTGGGCGCCGTCTGCCCCTGAGGTGAAGTTTGACCCTCCCTCCCTCCTGTAGTGCACTAAGTGATGAACCCATGCCCACGGTCAGTGTCCCTGCGTAGGAGTGTGATAGAGTTATCAGATAACGTCTCATCAATTTATCTGACATGCAAAGGCTGATCCTGCACCACGCTGCACGAACACAGGAAGATGAAAGGAGCTCTTCTTCGACACACTCCTGACCCACGCTGACCTCTGTCACTGTTCTCTGGGTGCGTTCAGGGTCACGTTAGGCGCCACAGAAGATGCATTCAAGGCCCAAACTTTCCCTGAGACCTGAGGCAGATGTCTGTTCAGCCTTTTATGGCAGAGTACTGCCACCTACTGGCTCCTCTCCAGACTGCTACCAGGAATAATCAGGATATATTTGATATATATTTGTGTTAACAACTTTTTAGTAGTTTTTAAAATGAGAATTATTATAATTATCAGATGAACATGCTAATGAGAGGCTCAATATTGGCACAAACGCTGCATTATAATTAGGTGATGATCACATGTTCTGGTTTATGTGAGTGAAATTAATAACGTAACACTCTGGAGGCTCCATCACTTCAGTTAATAAAGATATTTCTTTAAATTATCTACAGCCTACACTGAAACACTTAGGCCACAATACCACCTAGGTGTATATGTTATTTAATGAGGAAGGCACATTGACATCAATAATAATAATAATAATAATAATAATAATAACGATGATGACAGTGAACTTCATTTATATATTTTTCAAATTAAAGTCACAAAGTGCTTTTTACAAAAATAAAAAATGATCGTCAGTGATAAATAAAAATTAAAAGCAGTTTAAAAGTTCTACACCATGGGACATCAGGAGCAATACATGACAGAGTTGAATACATAAAATAAAATAAAATGAAGTAAAATTAAATTAAATTAAAAATAAATGAAATAAAAGTTAAGAGAATACCTTTGTATATAAACAAGTTTTAAAAAGTGACTTTACCAGTAAAAGATGGTTCAGGTCAGAAACCCTGTGAAAGCACATTTGTAAAAATTTGTTTTTAAAAAGGATTTAAAAAAAAAAAAAAAAAAAAAGATATTGTTCACAAGTGAGACCTGGGTACCGAGTGAACATTTAAAAAATAAATAAATAAATAAATAATAATAATAATGATAATGGGGATGAGATAAAATATAATAATGAAATAACAAGGATAAAATATACATACTAAAATATCCCTGGTGTAGGTGCTAAAAGGAATTTAAAGGAATTAAAAATACTTCCATATTATATAAACATACATGTAGATATGTAAAAAAAAAAATAATTTATATAGACAACTGCATCAAATCATTAATTAATGCATTCTAAAATATATTCGGCAAAGGTATAAAAAGGAATAAAAATTCAAATATATTACGTGAAACAGTCACACCTAAAATCAGTAGAGCCTCTGACCAAATTTTTGCGTTGCCATATCGATATCATCAGTCTGCTCTGAATTATATAGATACCCCCCCCACCTCATGGCAACGACACTCTCTGATGGCAGCGCCCCCCAGCAGGACAATGCACCATGCCACACCACAAATGTGCTTAGAAATGGCCTGGGGTGTGTGACTAAGAGCTCAAGGCGTCAACCTGGTTGCCAAATTCCCCAGATCCCAATCTGATAGAACATCCACTGGACTCAAAGGATCCGTCGACAGCGCCTTGGTGCCAGTCAACACAGGGCACCCCCAGAGGTCCTGTGTCCATGCCTCGGCAGGTCAGAGGCTCCATCATAGATTGGACTTGGCTCTGGCCTGTCGAGACTCGGACAAAGGACCTCTGGGTTAACAGTTTGTCCCACAGATGCTTGATGAGATTGCGATCTGGGGAATTTGAAAGCTAGATCAATGCCTCAAGCTCTTTGTCATGTTCACGGCTATTCCTGAGCAGTGTTTGTGGTGTGGCATGGTGCACTGCCTAGCTGGGGGGCTACTGTCATCAGGGGTACTGTTGCAATGTAACAACGTTTAGATGGGTGGAGTGTGTAAAGGAGCGTCCACATGAATGCCAGGACCAAAGGTGTCCCTGCAAAACATTGCACTGTAATAAAACCATCAATGTTACTCAATTCACCTGTCACTGGTTTTAATGTTTTGGCTGATCAGTGCATATATATATATATACATATGTATTTATTTCAAAACTTTTTATGTACAACTTATAAATACATTGATCGTCACATTCAGATGAAATATCACAACATCACTGTAACAGAAACATTCAGTTCATGTGTTAAGAGTTTATTTGGTGCCACATGTTGGTTAGGAGAGGATTTAAGGGGGTGTGGGCATCTTACCCTACTTTTCCTTGGGTAAAAGATCTGAATACTTCCTCCTGTGTGTATGAATTTTGGATTTTGAGTAACAGCACTAGCAGTGCCCTGTGTCTGGGCACTAGGGGGCGCTGTTTCATTACTTTAAACCATGACAGTGATGACTTCAGCCTCCTCTAGTGTTGCTCTGTTGCCGTGAACTCGACATTTAGTCCGCATTTGTCGTCGCTTTCTGGGAATGTGCCGCTTTCTTAACATATGTACAGTTTTATACTTCACTTACAAAACAATTGCAGCACAAAAAGTTACTGCGTTGTCGGCAGGATTCGAACCTGCGCGGGGAGACCCCAATGGATTTCTAGTCCATCGCCTTAACCACTCGGCCACGACAACTCGTGTATACGATCACTAAATTGGAACAATTGAAACTTAACGTCACGGCGTGACATGGAAGATACGGCACATTGTCATTGTGAAAGTGAAGCTGTACCTGTTTTACTGGCGGTAATGAAACGGAAGTTGAACTACAGTTTATATAAGCTTAAGTAATGTTTGTAAGGAGTATTATGTCTTTGTTATTGTATCATATAATTAATGTAAATCAACCCTCTGTCTAAATTAATATAAACACACATGGCAGCTGTGAGTGTGAGTGAATACAGGGAATTTATTATTTACTTCACTGTATCTGACAGCTGCAGAAATATATTAACATGCAAAATATGTCATAAAATGAGCAGCACATGTGATAATATGAGCGTTTTGACAATAATATTCAGTGCATTTTGACTGCCTGCCTGCGAGTATAAATGTGCATATAACAGGGTAATATTGACATGTGCTACAGAAGATATCCTTGTTTGTATGATATTATCTGCTGCTGTGTGTTCCCATCTGAAGCTGCTGCGGTGATGCAACAATCCTGCACCACTAAACCTTAAACTGCTCAGTTATTTTTATAAACATGAATATAAACAAATAAATAAATAAAAGTGTGACTTTAAAGATGACACTAATTGCGAGTAATTGTCATTTCGGTCATTGTTGCCACTGAGCTGGAAGCCGTGTCACCACGTGACTCCTCTGGTGAGAGCCTGCTGTTTGTTCAGCCAGAGAGGCAGAGAAGAAGAAAAATGGCGGCTCTAGGCGAACCCGAACGGGACGCCGGGCTAACGTTTTGAGCCTTCACACCCGAGCAGACACCGGGGCTCCGCGGGGTCACTGCACCGTCTGAATCCCCTCCGGGCCAGCTTCGTGGCGGTGCCGCTTTCGCTCGCGTCCGTGTCGGCTACACAAGCGCAAAAATTGGGATAGTAAAATAAAAGATTTCGCCTATCATGAGAGGGAAGAGGGGCAGGCCGCCCAAACCGCTACAAGCCGAGGACTCGTCCGCAGCTACGGCCCGAGGCTTGCGACCCAGGCGGAATCTGAAGCCCAGGCTGAGGGACAGCGGGGATGAGGACGCGGAGAGCCCCACCAGGGAGACCCCGAAGCCGGCGAGGAAGAGGAAAGCGGGATCCGGCGCGTCAACACGGGGCAGGGGACGAGGCAGAGGTGGCGGCGGCGGTGGGAGAGGAGGCAGACGGGGCCGTGGAGGGAAGCGGACGGCTGCGTCCAAAACAGTGGTGTACGACGACCACGAGAGCGACGAGGAGGACGATGCTGTCAGCCTGAGGTCGGAGGAGGACGAGTTTGTTGAGGAGGAACCTCAGTCTGAGGACGACGAGGCCCTCAAAGAGGACTCTGACTGCCTCGAAGATGATGTGCTGGACGAGGAGGAGGAGGAGGAGGAGGATGATGCCAGCTACTGTACAGAGAGTAGCTTTCGGAGTCAGAGCACACACGCCAGCACTCCGGGTAAATGCACACTGTGATAAGGTGTCTTAAAATGTCTCCACGCACACAGCAGGGGTTCGTAAACGCACCCCGGAATGCTGCAGGTTATTGTTTTGGCTCAGTGCAGGAAGCTGTAAGGTTATTGTTCAAAATGGAGAATGCACACTGTATGAACACAGGCCGCAGTCAGCTCATTAGTGCTACTGCAGGTGGATTGAATCGGTGGCTGTGTCACCAGCTCGCTGCCGTCACCTGAAACACAACACGCCTTAAAGCACACCTTGAAAACAATCCACGTATTTTAAAGAATGTCCCTGAACGCGTCCGACTCGAACCATCAATCAGCTGCATTTATAATAACTTAGCTGCTAGCATGCTAACATTAGCAAGTGAAATTAGCTCATGCTGTCTACTGAAATTCTCAAGTCTGACTTCACGTACTTATAACTTAACGTACTCATAACTACCTTCAACATTAACTGCTTTATATCTGAAAAGAAATCGCAGTTTGCTGATTGAGACGGATAAAAAGAAAACAAACTAGCTAGCTAACTAACTTAGCACGGCTAGCATGCCTGTCATTTTTACACCTTGGCAGCTTCCACCTGAGTTAACACCGCAATTAGTCGCTGGAAAACTCGTCACAGAATGACAGCTAATGTCTGTCACTGTACGACACAAATAAAGAGGGGTGATCATGTGTGGTTTGAGTGACATTTGTGTGATTAGCTAGCTGAGAGGCTAATGTTTTCCTAGATGCAGGAGCCTCATTTAGCTAATAGTGACACCGGCCATGTGTTTAGCTCAGCTCAGCTCAGCTCAGCCGGAGGTGGACACATGCAAGTTTGTTTTCTGTTTGACACCAGACTAATGTTGGCTTTGGTCTCTTTGAATGGTTGTGGCAACTAAATGCACCTGTAGGGTTGAAAATGAATTTAAAAATGAATAAAATTACAAGTAGATGTACAAATAACTTAAGTGTCATCACAACACTGGACTTTCTAACTTTGATGCAGTACTTTGAAAAACAAACATTAACATTGAGGGCGTACAATTTAAATATTATATTCAAAGATAATTATAACAAGACTATAATATGATAATTTTTCTTGGTTAGTAGCAGAATGACTGTAGCAAGCATTAACAGCAGGAGGCAGGTGTATCATACTGCAGAAAACAAGTATTAAATCTTAGATATTCAGAATCTATATTTGGGTTTATCAGGATTTAACGTTAAAGGGATAGTTAGGATTTTGTTGAAGTGGGGTTGTATGTGGTTCTTTTCCATAAACAGTGTACAGTAGATATCAGTCGGCACACCCCCAGTTTGGAGAAGCAGGCAGAGGCAATGTACAGCTGTGGACGACTGCTGCAACAAAGCATCCATATCAGTTTAAGTGTGTGCTATATTGAGAGTATTTTCACTGCTTTACCTTTCTGTCAGCAAACCTGTTCCAATGGGAAAGCTGTTAACGGCTTCAGTTCCTCATCTATGCTCTTGTCAAAGCCACCAGACTCCATTGACAAAAACATAACATAAGCACACTGAACACAGGAGCTGCTGGTCTACTGCTGCTTCAGTCAGTTTATTAGTTTGTGTTATAATGTGACTTTGGTGAATCTGAACTAACCCTTTTAAACTCCAAAGTCACACAATAACACAAACAAAATAACAGTTTGAGGCATTTATTGACCGGCAGCTCCTGTGTTCAGCAATGTTAAATCACTGTTTTTCTCAATGGAGTCTGGCTCAGAGGAGAGCGATATAAGAGCTTAATTTTCCAACTGGAAATCACTGTCTGATGTTAAGGTAAAGCAGCGAAAATAATCTGAATATAGCATACAATTAAACTGATTGTGATTTTTTTAGGGAGCTAAAATACGTTTTGTCACTGACCCCTCCTCAGCAGTAGATTGTTTAGCTTCCTTTTCAGACTCCAGCCTGCTTCTCCAAACTGGGGGGGCCTGTCAACTGACATCTACTGTACATAATATACTGTCTATGCATACGTACCCAATACAACCCTACTTCAAAATAATTGAACTATCTCTATACTTGCCTGAAGTCATATTTGTACTTGCCCCTATACAAGTTGTTTTATTTATTAGCTGTTATCAAGTAACAACAAAAGACTAAAGTTAACTGTCATAAAAAGTGACCCTGTTTTATCTGCCTTGCTCTCAGACTTGCAGCAACACATACCTGGAGCTTAGTTTCGTCCACCTCCTCTAACACATCTAAACTCATGTTTCCAGGATAATTGAAATGCCTAAACTTTTTCTTTCCACCTCGTCATTGTCTTATAAATGCCAGATCAGCACTTTGCCTGTGCACCTCTCTACAAAGTTGAGAGGGAAGCGAGATGCCTTGCTCCTTAGCTACTTGTGTTAATGTGTTTATTCCTTTTTTATCACTCACTCAATTGGGAAAGTGACCTGCTAGATGTACTAGCCCGAAGTGGCATTTTACTTGGCCCAGGCAACAGGGCAATCTGTATTGTTGAGCCCTTATACACTACACGTCCAGCTGAGTGTTGGAGATATTGGTGTACAAAATATGGTCATTGCCATATAGGCCAAAAGAAGAGCTTGGTGATTGAACATATATATATGATGTGATCATTTTTAAAATGTGACTGTTTCCTTTGCTGTAGCCTATGAATCAAAGCGATGGAATTGTGGTTCACTAATATAATCTGTGTGTCCTTCAGGGAAGAAAAAAGTACGGGTTCCCCGACCTCGCACTCCCATCCTTGAGGACAAGGAGATTCCTCCTCTTGAGCTTCCTGACACCTCCGAGGATCTCCTGGTTCCTAACGAGGAGCTGCTCAATGCCACCTCCATCTACGAGGTGCTACGGAACTTCGCCACGGTGCTGCGTCTCTCCCCCTTTCGCTTCGAGGACTTCTGTGCGGCGCTGGTTGGCCAGGAGCAGTGCACTTTAATAGCAGAGACACACATTTCCCTCTTGAAGGCCATCCTACGTGAGGAGGACTCCTCCAACACTACCTTCGGCCCCGCTGACCTCAAGGACAGCGTCAACTCCACTCTGTACTTTATTGACGGCATGACGTGGCCTGAGGTGTTGCGGGCGTACTGTGAGAGCGACCGGGAGTACCACCACGTCCTGCCGTATCAGGAGGTGGATGAGTATCCCTATGGTCCACTTGAAAGTAAAATAAAGGTCTTACAGTTTTTGGTGGACCAGTTTCTGACCACCAACATCGCTCGCGAGGAGCTGATGTCCGATGGCAGCATGCAGTACGACGACCACTGTCGCGTGTGCCACCGCCTGGGTGACCTGCTGTGCTGTGAGACCTGCTCAGCGGTGTACCACCTGGAGTGTGTGAAACCGCCGCTGGAGGAGGTTCCAGAGGACGAGTGGCAGTGCGAGATCTGTGTGGCACACAAGGTGCCAGGTGTCACAGACTGTGTGGCAGAGGCGCAGAAGAACAGGCCCTACATCCGCCAGGAGCCCATTGGATACGACCGCCACCAGAGGAAGTACTGGTTCCTAAACAGAAGGATTATTGTGTAAGTTAGGACCCTCGCTGCCTTTCTGCTCCACCAGAATGACCTCGGCTTTATTCCTTAAACTCAGTACAGATGTTATCAACAAATATATTTAAAACAAATGCAGAAGAACAACCAATACAGTGGTTACAACCCTTTTACAAGTTGTTTAACATCCAAGGAACGTGACCAAGAGCTCAAGACGTCGACACGGCCTCCGAATTCCCCAGATCCCAATCTGATCGGGATATGCTGGTACTCAGAGATCCTGTATCCATGCCTCAAGAGGTCAGAACCAAGTCTGATTTACCCTCTGACCTGTCGAGGTGTGGACACGGGACCTCTGCGAGTGTCCAGGGTGTTGTTGCGAATCTCTACAGTCCTGTGGGATGTGAGGTGGGGTACCAGCACATCCCACAGATGCTTGATCAGATTGGGATCTTGGGAATTCGGAGGCCACTTTGACACCTTGAGCATATAAGGTCTCATACCTCAGGCCATTCCTGTCATCGGAGAGTGTCGTTGCTACGACAGGGTGTACTTGGTCTGCAGTGATGTTTTGGTTGGTGTTATGCTCTATGTGGCATCCACACGAATGCCAGGACTCAAGGTTTCCCAGCAGAATATTGCACTGTAATGAGATGATCGATATTAGTCACTTAACCTGCCAGTGGTTTCAATGTGTGGCCGATTGGCGTCAAACTTCACTGAATGGTTTAGACATCAGGTACATTGGCACAGCTGTTAACCATTTTATCTATCACTCTATCTGCCACGATGCCAGGATGTGTATGTGAGTGTGTGGTCCAAAACAGGAAAGTAATACTCATTACGAACGTTCAAACAACAAGTACAAGCCCAAATTAGTAATAAGGGACTAAACATAAAAGAGCAGCTAACTCTCATCTAGCAATTTGTGTGCAGCTGAATGATCAACCCTCTCACCATTGCTAATTTTAGCATGGGAAACCACCAAGTAACAAACAGGAAATGAGGTACTGAGTTCACACAAATATTTCCTTAACATCTCCTTAAGCATTTAACTGTCAAGTGATTAGTCCACTATGTACACAACAGGTGAAGTTTAGCATGTTCAAGTCCTTCTACAGTGGCCACTGACTGTGTGCTGCATGACACTGGGATTTTGGAGGCTGCCTGGGCTTTGGTTGCTATGGTGATTAATTTGCTCATTAGGAAGCAGCTGCCAGAGCCTCTTCTACAGTTTCCAAGCAAATTGTAAACTAAAACTAACACAGTTAATTATTGGTGTTAATTAAATATGTGTGAAGAGGTTTGTCTGATGTGTTACATAATATTGAAGCACACTTCAGTGCAGCGAACGTCACAATACAGAAACACGGTGACATAGTGATTTAGCTTTCCGCCAAATCACCCAGTAAATTGTAAGAAATTCAGTTTGACCTACTTGTGTAAAGGTAGTTTTCGAGGTACAGAATGATTCATATATTAATAGGAGCCAAACACCTCAGTGCACTGTGGGAAACGTGTAAAGATCCAAGCATCAGTGTTACACACGTCACCATCGTCATCGGGTTCCTGCGGATCCTTGAAGTTGAGGAATTTGGCAGTGATGGACCGCGGTCTGTCAGACACTCTCTCCAGGATGACCGATGAAGTGAAGAAGTCGTTGTTGAGTAATTGGGGAACAAGCGTTTCCAGAAATCCTACCATATCACAACGTTCTAACTGTTCAGAGACGTTCAGTACTCTGATGTTAGATCTTCTGCTACAGTTTTCCTGGGGTCTCATTTCTAAACATTGCGTAAGCACAAAATGAGGCCTGAAAGAAGCGTACGCCACTTCTCTCGCTAAAGTTGTGATCTGTAAAAACAGACTTGATGGGAGAAACTCTGACCCATGCTTGCGAACATTTTGGAGACGGGGAATTGGCGACGCAGACAGCGAGGTGGAAGCGTAATTGTAGAAATTGTCGTATATTTTTTGGCGCACACCATTTTGGGCTTTTGTCCGTATGTACATTTTTAGTATGGATCCTACACTGGTTTATAAATGAGACCCCAGGTCATCAGTCTTGTCTTTGAGCTGTTTAATGAGTTTCTTTAATGTCATCTTCATTTGTGCCCACTCGTATCTCTATCTCCTGGACCTGTTTCGACAGCGTGGAGAGTGATGTCTATCGTAATCAGTGGGGTTTTAATGTTGGCTGTTTTCTTATTGATATGCTTGGTGAGGTCGTCTTTGGTTTCCTGGATAGCTTCCAAAAGTTTACAGAGGGATGCGTCTGCTTCCTCTTGCCCAGCCGCCATTGTTCCCGACAGGTGTCCAGCATGAATGTGATGTGAGGTCCGAGGTGTAGTTTTACTTCGTTTTTTGTTTTTGTTTTTTTTTTTTTCAAAAGTTGTAGCTTGCCTTACAAAAGATGACTTGGTGTCTTTTGTTACTCAAGGTTATGAAGAAATTAAAGAAGGATAAAAGCAGTTTTCGAGGCCTACCGCAGAGAGCTCACAAACACGTCTACACTCAAGTTCGTTTGCCCCCTCAGTGCGGCTCATTTGGGCAGGTGTGACCACAGCAATCACACTCAGGTGTGCACCAAAACAACCAGACTGAGACCTTCTTGAAGAGGTGGTCTCAGTCTGGTTCCAAAGGAACTCTGGTGAAGTTGGTTTGTGGTGAGAACGTGTTCTGACCTGGATCTGAACCAGCTGCAGTCACATGACACATTGTTTGGGTTAAACATGAGCATGTTACAGTCCTGGAGGATTATTAATGTGCGCCTCCTCCTGTACTGCCTTAATATGCACATTCAGCACATCCAATGCATCAAAACATTGTTTTCTAGTTGGAGCCGCGCCTCGTTTTCAAACTGTATGCTTTGACTCAAATGAACAATGACAGCAATATAGTCCACGATGAGCAGCGCTAAAATCAACCTGCGTAGTTGCCCCTCCATTGTGACATTAGAAAGTGTCACATTTATCTTGACAGTGTACTCTTCTTCAACGTTTGCTTTACTTCCTGGATTTTTCCCACATGGAAATTCTGACCAATCAAGAGCAGCTTTCTCACACAAGGCATTTGATCTGGTCTGCTTGTAAATGCTGCCGTGAGACACCAACCAACTCTAGGCAATTATACAACTTTGGAACAACACGAGTCCCTGATTCAGACCAAAGGAGACAACCACAGGTCTGAGAGCAGCCATGTTTTGTTTTGGCCGAGATGCTCAGAGTGGAAGATCCACCCTTTAGCTAGCTGTCACTGTAGCATGGACAACATGTGGAAGTGGTATGTAGCACTATTCAGTAACAGCCTTACGAAACACCTCAGTCTCAAAAGTTTTTGTTGCTGTGAGACAAAGTGCACATTTACCAAGAATAGGACAAACTCGGTCCTCGTATTTGGTCAGATAAAAACATGAATGCAAACAAAACTGCAGCCAGTTTCCTGAAAGGTAATCTCACAGCACCAGGCGCTGGGTGTGTGTGTGTGCTGCTCCACGCTAAGATTTGAAACAGCTGCAGAGTGAAACTGAAAGTTAGAGTGAAAATGTAAAATGTGGTGCGTCGAATGCATCATGCATGAATTTAGGCATCAGTTTGACCAGAGATTATAGAAGAGACATGCAGTCCAAGCCTTTTATCTTTGGTGCCAGCGACGTGTTTCCTCCCTCACCCCCACCCAGAACTTATGTTCAATTAAGAGGCTGAATTCACTGTGAGACAGTATCTGACGGATTTGGGTTTTGAAAAAGGCCCTCGATGGCTGAGCTAAACTGTTGTGCACCAGGAGAATATTAATGAGAGGATGAGCGGTCTATTAGAGCCACGGTGTAACCTGTCCTTCACACTCAGTTTTATCTTCAACCCCATTATCTTAATTTCCTCACAAATGGCTGCTATCATTCTGTATGAATCAGCTTATTATCGCAATTGAAGCCTTGTATGGAAATTGATTTTTTTCCAGCTCGCTGCTTTTATAGGGTTCTCTCTACCTTTGTTTCTCAACAGAGTGGATTGTTGATTCAATCCAACCCTAAAGATCCAAAGATAATGTTCCTTTTAAAGGGATGATTCTGTTTTTTTGAAGTTGAGTGTGAGGTAGCAGCAGCCAAACCTATTTTAGCCACCTGAGAAAAAAAAATCTATACACTAAATTGAAAGTATTTTCACAGCTTCACCTTTCTGTCAGCAAGCCTATTTCGAATCGGAAGCCATTAACAGCTTCAGTTCCCCATCTGTGCTCTCGTCACAGCCACCAGACTCCATTGACAAAAACAGTAATTTTAGCTTACTGAACATGAGAGCTGCTGGTCTACAGCTGCCTCAGTCATTTAGTTTGTGTTATTGTGTGACTTGGGCGTTTAAACGGGTTAGTTCGCATTTACCAAAGTCGCACAATAACACAAACAAGCTAAATGACAGAGGCAGCGGTAGACCAGCAGCTCCTGTATAGGCTAAAATTATGTTTTTGTCAATGGCATCTGGCTTTGAAGAGAGTCATATACCTGCTTTAGTTCTACGTTAGGGCTGGGCGATATGCTGCACTGCATTCTTTTAAAGAGATCTGTTGCTCTCTCCATGTCACATATTAGACGACAACTACCAAGAAAAACAGCGACGCTCTATGATCCACCCCACACACAAACTAGCAGCACAGCGCTGTACTGCACGTGTGCTACTGCGTTCATTTCATTCATCTCACAGACTGATTTAGCGTAACATGTGAAACATACAGACGGATGTCACACTGTAGACAGAGTAAACAGAGGAGCAGCTCTGTGTCTCTCTGAGAGTCGATGGAGAACTTGTGAGTGCGTTTAAATCGATATAAACGATGTTGTCTAAATCTATATCTTACTTGAAAATATACTGAAATGTCGTACATAGTTGTCATATCACCCTGTTCCCTGTCAGAAATCGCTGTCTGACGTCAGGCTACGGCTCTAAAATGTGTTACTGAAGAATTTGTGAGTGAATGAGGGGCGGAGCTGTGCGGAGGGTGTGAGAGAGGATAGATGAACACTGGTATGTGTTATGTAACGCAACTTGACCCAATATCAATGTAAAGGTGTTGTCTCAATCTGTATCTTGCTTGAAAATATAGCGATATATCGTACATAGTCGTCATATCACCCAGCCCTGTTCCCAGTCAGAAATCGCTGTCTGACAGCAAGGTATAGTATAGAGTACACTTAAACTTATTTTAAAAGTAGTAATTTTGTTAGGTACTGACGCGACCACAGCAGTATCTGACTTCAGCCTACCTTTCCAAACTAGGGCAACACTGAACACCATCCATTGTTTCATACAACCCCACCATAAAGATGCGAAATGTCCCTTTAACTAATGTTAAAACTCAGAAAAATCTACAAAATATTTAGTAGTGCTGTCATTAATTGGTGTCATCCAGTGAACAAGTTTATAGTGTGCCAGTGTATTTATAGTGTACTAACACACCGATCAGCCAAAACATTAAAACCACTGACAGGTGAAGTGAATAAGTCATTTTTGGATCCTGGCAATTACATAGATGCTACTTGATGTGCTCCATCCACCTGAACACCACTGCAGAACAAGTACACCTGTTCAAGGCCACAACACTCCCTGATGGCAGTGGCCCAAGGAACGTGACGAGCTCAAGGCGTCGACCTGGCCTCAAAATTCCCCAGATCCCAATCCAGTCAAGTATCTTAGGGATGTGCCGGTACCTCAGAGGAAGCCCCAGTCCACAGTGGGGTCTCTTTGGATTGGACTTTAGCCTGTTGAGGCGTGGACACAGGACCTCTGGAGGGTGTCCTGCACCAGGGCGTTTGCAGCAGTTCCGTGGAGTCCTGTAGGCTGTGAGATGGGGTACCAATACGTCCCACAGATGCTCGATCAGACTGGGATCTGGGTAATGTGGAGGCTAGGTTGACGCATTGAGCTCTTTGTCACGTTCCTCAGGGCCGTTCCTGAGCAGTATTTGTGGTGTGGCATAGTGTCCTGTCCTGCTGGGGGTTCTACAATGATGGTTGGATGGATGGAGTGTGTGAGGTGGCATCCACATGAAGCCTGGACACAAGTTGATCAGTGTTTTAGACTTCAACAGCCAGAGGTTTTAATGTTTTGGCTGATCGGTGCACCATGCAGTGAAGTGATAGAAGTAGTGATGCTGTTTGTTCTGGTGTTTAATGAGACCCTATCGTGCTCTGACTCTGCAGCGAGGAGGATGGGGAGCACGAGAAGAAGAAGATCTGGTACTACAGCACCAAGGCGCAGCTGGAGGAGCTGATGGAGTGCCTGGATAAGCAGTACTGGGAGACGGACCTGTACGCCACGCTGGAGGAGATGAAGGAGGAAGTGCGAGCTCACATGGACATCACAGAGGACCTCACCAACAAAGCCCGTGGAAACAATAAAGCCTACCTCACTGCTGTCAACGGTACGGATCTCATCTTGTCTTCATTCCCCAGAATAGAGATAAACTTGAACCTTGTGGTAGCGTGATCTCACTCTGGTACATGTGAGCAGGATTTACTCGTGTTCATGTGAGCAGCCGGCGCAGGTGAATCATTCATCTGACAGCTACTGATCAGGGCGTGTGTGAATGTATGTATCTGTGTGTGTGTGTGTGTGTGTGTGTGTGTGTGTGTGTGTGTGTGTGTGTGTGTGTGTCCTGCGGGGTTACATTCTGAAACAGTTTACCGAAGCGTCAGATAACACAGTTCCTTTCCTCAGGCAGCGGCGCTCTGCTGTAATGACAGTTGACTTGCTAATGTTAGGTGCTGCCTTTTCTCCCCGCTCCACGCTCTCTCAGAGAACAAGCAACTGTTTTCCTCCTCTACCTCCCTCCAAGGAGACGGAGTGGTTAAAAAGCTTTTGATTACTATGCCAGCAGCAGTTTCCGCTTGTGTTTGACAGGCTGCCATATCTTTTTCGTAACAGTTTTCCTGTCTCTGTCACCAAACCGCCTGATTTTCGCTCTCAGAATGACAGCGTGGCACTGTGTTTTATTGGGGAGCGTGCCTCTGGCATCCTGTCAAAAAACAGGAGGTCTGAATATGTGCTCTGTCGTCCTAAATGGAAGAGGAGATGTTTTTGTGAAGCCTTTGCAGCTTTCTCTCCCGTCATAAGTGATTTATAGGTGTTGCTGGTATTCTTCATCCGTTAAAACCCACTGCTGCTGCAGCACAGTCCTGCCTAGACCTTGTATTGTTTCATTTTCATATAGGGCTGCAACTAACCCTTATTTTCACTGTCAGTTGACCCTTTGACTGGCCAATCATAACGTAGCATCAGGCCGGCTCAGACCAGGGTCCGACAACAACACGGCTGCGCTCCATTGACTCTAATTTTCCTTCATTTTCAGGCTGGTTTTGTGGATTTGGAGCTAAATGTTGTGCCTGGGGCACGTCGTGTGTTAATGATACTCGTTACCTGGAGAGGTTGGAAAAAGATATACGTTTCTTCCCTGTTCCAAAACCAAAATCAAACCCTGAAAAGTGTAGGGTTAGCTAGCTAGCTACTGAAGATATAGCCTACTGTATGTATACACATGCTGCTTTTGCTTTGTAATGATTATAACGGTGAAACAAAGACCGACCCTGCTGTACAGGAACCAGTGAAGGGAAGCAGGGGAACTTTGCTCATATTCAACCAGCTGTGTGTCACATGAACGTTGTTTGACTTTCCGTGGAGATCCCTGCCCGTCCGTTCATCTGCACACACTGCGATGCCACACAGCTGGTTCAATATCAGCAAAGTTTCCCTTTATATTTATTGTGTTCTGTGTGGATCAGCAGTGATGTGGTGGTTCACTTTGACACTGTGATCTGTAGCCTATAGTTGGGCTTTAGCTTCTAACTATCTTTGTCTTTTTAACCTGTTGTTGCTGCTGAGTCAGTTTGACATCCTGGATATATCCTTCAAACACAGACTGTAGACCCCTCTGTCTGCTTCTCTCTGGAATCACTCTTTCATTTCTCCCAAAATATGGTAATATTTCTTCAGGGAGTGCAGTTAGTTACAGTGTGGGCTCCATGCTTACTGCGACAGCTTGTCGGACCATCACAAAGGGGCGGGGCTTAGCGAAAGGTCACTTAATCTGTAGATCATTGTCTTCATTAAAGCTGTAGTTTGCTCCGGCCAGTGGGCAGTGCTTTGTTTTAGCTCGACTGTCTCAACTCAACATGGCAGCCGGGTCACAAATGTTCTCATTTTACAGCTAAACAGTACACTAAAACATGTTTTGGAATTTTTGGTTGTTTTCATTGAGCTGATGTAGATTCCAGCACATGCCATGGAAGCTCTATGAGGACGAGGAACATGATATTATTTGTCTCTTGTAGTACTGTAAAGGAAAAATTCTGCAGTCAGCAATAAGAAAAAAATAAATAAAATAAAACTAAAATATACCAAATAGGTGGGCACACATTCCTCACAAAAATTTGATTCAGTCTTTCACCTCAGCCTTAGAAAGAAATGATTAACCTCAGTGATCTTGTCCTAACTTGGAAAAAGCACTTCTGTTTGTTTAAATGTTACATGGATGCATGGATATGAAATTAATGTTTTCTTTTGATTTTAGATGTGGTCATGGAGCGCTTGAAAATTAGGCGGGAGATGCAGGAAACAAAGAGGCGAGGAGAGGAATCAAAGCAGGAAGCAGAAACAGGCTCCGTTAAGACAGCGGAGGACACCGCTGACGTCCCCCCACAGCTCGACAACGGGGAGCACAAAGACACTGAGGCCAAGGAAGATGCTAGTTCACAAGGTAAACTTTATGTGCTGAATTCTTGTAAGTAGTCTCGCCCTCGCTAAGTCCCCTGAAATAACTCCTGAACAGATCCAACAGAACTGGTACCAGCAGGTCTGGTTTTCTTGGTGCTGTTGTTTGGTGAAAGTGATGTTACTGCGGCAGCGTCAAGCACGTTACTGGACTTTATGTTAAACAGTATTATGACTCCACTGGTGCTGTTGGTCCGGTGTATGTGTGTCACATCACAGCAGCCACGGTCCCTCCTGCTGCAGAGGAGAGCTGCGTGTCTGACCCTAACCCCGGCTCGGCCACCCAGGACGCAGCCGTGCCCAAAACGGAGTCCCTTGAACCTAACAAGGAGGCGCAGCCTGCTCACTCTGGGAGCCAGGAGAGTGGGGAGTCCCCTGCGGTGGCGAAGCAGGAAAGGACAGGTACTATGAGTCCGAGATGGACCCATGCTCGCTCATACAACTCCCCCTCCACTTCATACCCTGCTGCTGGGCTGCACATCCATCTTCATCTGTCTGCTTGTGTTTGCTGCTTGCCACGTTCCATACCCCGCCCTTTTCGCCATGCTCTTTCGCCATGTTGGATGTAAGGCGGTGTGGCTACACTTACTAAAATTTACTCCTAGCAACCTTTCTAATTCCTAAACAGTTGCTCCATGCAACTGATCTGCTAGTTGTGGTTACGGAGCTACAGTGTCCATGACATAGTCACTTTTATGGCGCCCATTGGATTGTGGACTCCCATTTTGAAGCCTTAAATTTGGCATTTTGGCCATCATTATCTTGAATTTTTGAAGCCAAAAGTGACCATATCTGGATGCGAGGGTGGACATAACCCTAATGCTAGCTGCTAGCTTGGTTAGCACAGTGCATTTACAGTTGTAGTTATCTGTGAACTAATTTTTGTTATCGTAAAACAGGCTCCAAACCATTAAAAACAAATGTACTTAATGGAAAAACTGAACATCTGAGTTCTCAGAGGGTCTTTTAGTGATACTAAATGGTGAACAGGAGGTTTTTACCTAACCAACGTTGTTGCTGTGGTAGTGACTTGTCAATGGACGACGCCAACGTGCCAGCGGACACAGCTTTAATTATGCGTAGCCTTAATAACATTTTAATGAGTGAGTTTTATAGAATTCACCCCCACACAGTTGTCATGAATGTTGAATATTAGCTTTAGAAACCAAAACCATTTTTGTACCAGGCTGTAAACATGTTTTTTTTTCTGCTGTAAAGTTGGACTTTTCAACATGAGGGTCTATGGGGACTGACTCACTCTTGGAGCCATCCCCAGGCGGCCTTCAGTTTTAAGGCCCTGAAGGATGTTGCAGGCTGAACAGTCAAATTGATCGGCTCAGTTGAGTGGAGCTGTTGCCGCAAAGTCATGGGTCAGAATTTAAGTGTCACTTGGTTTGGGTCGAGACAACGTCACGCCATTTGGTGGTGCTTTATACATTTGTAATTTTAGTCAGGACAGAAAACTAAATCTGGTGAGGGTAATTTTTTTGAATGACAGATTTTGTTCATTCATGATTGTGTTCTCTAACTGAGCCTGAGGAGGCGTTCCAAGGTTTGTTTATGGATGAATTAAAATGAAAAACTAAGACCTTGACGGAGGCTGTAATTAATGCAGCGTACACCATTCTTGGCAAACCTGGTATAATATGGACGTGACTGAAGGTGTTCCAGTGCTTTGAATTAAAAGGGCTTATTTGTGTGTGTTTTCTTATACCTCTGCCACGTCTGCAAGGTTTAGATATCGGTCCAACGTTCAGTCTGACAGACTAGTGTGGCTGTTCCTCTGGGTTTAATCTTGGATGGCACACACTGTCACGAGGACTTTGTGGGTCTCTGTGCTTAAACCTGGACACAAGTAACATTTCAGACCGAAGACTCGTAGCTTTAGTCATTAAGTCCTTATTTCTTTGAGTGATTGTATCTCTTACCACTCAAGCAACACTCAAGTGACCATAATTAGCCTGATCCTTTCTCACATTCCCTTTCACAGCATCTCTTCGTTATTTTCAGCAAACATCTAATTAGCTCGTGTGAAGATATTTTCTCCTTTCATTTAATTGCTCCCGAGAGACCTTGAGCTGTTGCAGGCCATTTCCCTCCCATCCGTCTTGTCTTGACCTACTCTGAGCATGAAAGCTAGATGTTCTTTTTTATTTTCGGCGCCTTGCATTGCATTTCTTGTCTTGTGTGATTTGTCGTCCTCTGCACTCATGTTCTTGAAAAGCACGTTTCTGGCACCGTGGTAGACGGCAGCTAGCACACCACGTCTGTCTCAACCGGCTCCTTATTCTCATTCCAATTTATGGGCATTTGGGTGGGTTCCTGTTGCTCAGACAAAAGGCTCTCTGCTTGGAAGCCCCACCTGCCACCTCGTCAACAAAGAGCTGCATATATATGCGGGACTCCCTCCCCTGACAACTCAAAGGCAGAGCTGGTGTCTCGGTTTGGCTTTGCAGCAAGTGCACAGCTACTTTTGGAGCTGTGTAGCCTTTCCTGTCCAAGACTGGTTTGGTTTTATGGCCTAACTGGACTGGTGACGCACTAAATGGTCCACTGAAGATTGTTTTGTTATGCAAATGTCAAGTCCTGCGACCTGGTGTTACACTGAACGAGGTCTGGACGAGCTGTACTGAGAGTTTCCCAAGTTTCGAGGTTGCCTTTTTGTCAGTGCCGGTGTAATTTTGTTTACACAGCTGCCATCTTTGCTTAAAGCACGTTGCTTGTGTTCAGTGTCACTCCTTGCATCCCTAAAATTTTCTGTTTCTCCTGTACTCAGTCTCTCCAAACATGTCTTTATTTTTAGATGAGGATGTAAAAACAGAGTCGAGCAGTGAAGAAAAGCACCCTGATGATTCCCAAGATCAGCCACAGCAGCCGCCCTCTCAGCCAGAGGCGAGCAGCGGCAACAGCCAGGCTTCAGTCCTCAGGAAACCAGAGCAGCCGGACCTGGCCGATCGCTCCTCCCAGTCCTCTTTCACCAGTCAGGATGGGACAGGTAAACACGAGTGAGGCTCGTTGGTGGTCGAAAAGTAGATGAACCCTGAGTGTGTATTCAGTTTGTTTGTGTCGAATTGTGAGTTTGTTGTTGCACTGATGATGTCGTCTGCTTTCTGAATGACAGAAGAGTACAACGACAGGGTCAAAGGTGACAGAGGGAGAGCGGCAGGACGGGAATCAAACAACCAAACGCCCAGAGGCAGCAAAGAGGTGAGGCACTGTGTGGTCTTTATGCCTACGCGCCAGCTATAGCTGTGGCCAGAGGTGTTATGTCTTAGGGTTGTCCATCTGTCCCATTCCAGTATTGTGATGTCTCAAGAACACCCCGAGGGGATTTCTTCAAATTTGGCACAAATGTCCACATGGAGTCAACAATGAACTGATTCGATTTTGGGTCACTGTGACCTCGTCTGTCTCATTCTTGTGAACGCAATAGTTCAAAAACACCCTTTAGGGAAATGTTTCAAATTTGGCACAAACATTTGGCACCTATACTCAACAATGAACTAATTTTATTTTGGTTGTCAAAAGTTAAAGGTCACTGTAACCTTTTTTTCAACTTTGGCACAAATGTCCACTTAGAATCGAGGATAAACTGATTTTGGTGGTCAAAGGTCAAGGTCACTGTAACCCTGTTAATCACATTCTTGTGAATGTGACATCTCAAGAACACCTCGAGGGACTTTTCTTGGAATTTGGCACAAATGTCCACTTTGAATCAATGATAAACTGATTAGAATTCAGTGGTTAAAGGTCAAGGTCACTTGTCTGTCTCATTCTTGTGAACGCAGTATTTCAAAAACACCTTGAGGGAATTTTTTCAAATCTGGCACAAACGCTCACTTGGACTCAAGGATGAGCTGGTTTGATTTTAGTCAAACGTCACATTCCCATGAATGTGATATCTTAAGTATGCCTTGAGGGAATGTCCTCAAATTTGGCACAAATGTTCACTTTGAATCAAAGATGAACTGATAAGAATTCGGTGGTCAAAGGTCAAGGTCACTGTGGCCCCGTTCATTGCATTCTCATGAATGTGATCAAGAACACCTTGAGGGAATTCCTCAACTTTGGTACAAACGTCCCCTTGAAAACAATGAAATGCGTAGAATTTCATGGTCAAAGGTCAAGGTTGCTGTGACCTTGCGTCCCTCTTATTCTCATGAAGGCAATATCTCATTCATATTGTCACAGACATGGATGTAAACTGTGATGATGCAACTTGACTGGTTTGTGGAGGCAAATGTGAGAAAATTGTGTCCATATCATCCAAGACCTTGTATTTTATTCAGGCAAAGTTCTTTATATTAACATAAACATTGCATTGACTAGGCTAAAGTATTTATTGAATAATAAAGTTTTTCAGTAATGTATATATTGTATCAGATAGTGATGATAATGATAGTAATATTAATCTAGTATTGAAGCCACAAGCTGAGCACATTATGAATAAAGCAACTTAAATTTTTAAGACTCGTACTTGAGTTAAATGAAATGTTCTCTCTCATGTTCCAGTCATCTCCTGTGCGCTCTGATGGCGAATCTTCACGTCTCAGCTTCTTCAAAAGGGACCTAGCAGTCAATCTGAACAACTTGTTCAAACTGGGTCAGGAGGGTAAATACAGGGTCTACCACAACCAGTACAGCACCAACGTCCTGGCCCTTAACAAGCACCAGCACCGAGAGGACCATGACAAGAGGCGCCACCTCTCGCACAAGTTCAGCCTGACCACCGCGTCTGAGTTCAAGTGGAACGGCTCTATCTACGGTTCACGTAGCCTGACCGTCTCCACCCTGCGGCTCACCATCATCCAGTTGGAGACCAATGTCCCTGGACCATTTATGCATCCTAACTGGGCGTCGCACAGGTAAACCTCAAATCAAGTTAATGTGAAGGCCTCTGGGAAATACACTGATGTTTCACCCATTCAAAATATAATGATCCATTTTTACCTGGTGTGAGAGTTTCAAATATGATGAACCTTTACGGAAGAAACATGCAGTTGTGCTGTGTTTTCTTTTGTCTGATACAGTTTGTCTGTTTCTTCTAGGACCAACTGGAACAAAGCCGTGCAGATGTGCAGTAAGGCCAGGGAATTTGCTTTGGCCTTGGCCATACTGGAGTGTGCCATCAAACCAGTGGTTATGCTGCCAGTATGGAAAGATTCTCTTGGACACACAAGGTAGAGGAAGAACAAAATTAACTTTATAAACCGTATGGCAATCAAACAAATGTTGGCTACACACACTAAAAGTACATTAACATGTAGCGAGCTTTCCAAAAGACTCACGATGTGCGTCACTACACTTGAGATTGCTTCAACCCACTCAGAGTACATTTCTGTTGACCAAACAAGCAGCAGACTCAATAAGACTCAATAGCCTACTGTCCTCTGTTGCTTCAGGCTACATCGTATGACGTCAATGGAGCGGGAGGATAAAGAGAAGGTGAAAAAGCGAGAGAAGAAGCTGGAGGATGAGGAGACACTGCAGCAGGCCACCTGGGTGAAGTACACCATCCCCATCAAGCACCAGGTAAAACTACAGTGGCCTGAGAGAAGGTGTACATCATGCAGACTGATCTAAAACTGTGCTACTCAGACTTTATTTTGTCTGACGAGTCCCCACAGCTCCGTCAGATTAGCCCAACTAATGCTACCTATTAATATTTTAGCCATAAATCCATTACTTTTAGCTGATTTTAGCAACCGTTTGTCCATTACTGTCAGCTAACTATTAACTTATTTTTTAGTTACTTTTAGCTAACTGTAGCAACTGTTTATCCATCACTTTTAGCTAACATTAGCAAGTGACTGTCCATTACTTTTAGCTATCTTAAGCAACCATTTATCCATTCATTTTAGCTAACGTTAGCAACTGTTTGTCCATTACTTTTAGGTAACTATTTCAACTATTTATTCATTACTTTTAGCTAACTTTAGCAACCATATATCCATTATTTTTTAGCTATCTTAAGCAACCATTTATCCATTTATTTTAGCTAACTGTAGCAACCATTTTTTCCATTACTTCTAGCTAACGTTAGCAACTGTTTATCCATTACTTTTAGGTAATTATTTCAACCATTTATTTATAACGTGTAGCTAACTTTTGCAACCCATAGTGTTCAAATTATATATTTACATATAATTTTTAATGAGTTAAGGCAAGCCACAATTATTCTATGTACCACCGTTACCTGCACAGGTACCCGCTGGGTTTCAAGTACTCACTGGTTGACGATCACTGACCTTGTGCATTGAAAGATTAAAGCAGTGGTATATTGATAGGGTGTTGATATTGCCATAGGGTCGATATTCATACTGTTCATATTGTTTACTAAGTCTTTAGGCTGTCTGAAATATGTCTGAAATTATTGAGGTTCTTTATCTGAAAGCTTCAATATTTTGTGCCTGACTTTTGTGTTTCCTCATCAAGGTGTGGAAGCAGAAGGGGGAGGAGTACAGAGTTACAGGGTATGGTGGCTGGAGCTGGGTCAGTAAGACTCACGTGCCGCGGTTTGTCCCAAAGCTCCCAGGAAACACAAACGTGAACTACCGCAAGGAGCTGGAGGGTAAGGGCTAAACTGGCAATGTTTCCCAATATACTCACTCGCTGCTGCTGGCACTTTGGGCTCATATAATGTTTGTTTTCACTGTCTTCACAGCTAAAATGAGGAAGGAAAATGCATCAGCTTGCACTAATAAGCAGAAGAAATTGATGGAAACTGAGAAGCTGACTACTGAAAACACACCGGAAGAAGCAAATGAACAAGCATCCATCAGTGCATCCTCTGAGAGCGCCTCATCAGAGGGGGACAACAAACCTCAGACCTCCAAAGAGGAAGAAGAAAAACCCACAGAGGAAGAGGAGCATGGAAAGGTTATTGAGGAAAAGAAAGAAGATGAAAAAATGGAGGTTGACCCCTGCCCAGAAACTGCTGCTCCCAGTGACGAGAAAGGTAGGTGTTTGAAATTAAATGTCCCCTCCTTTATCTTTGGATTTCCTTAATTCTGTTTATGGACGGATATATCTTTCTCATCATTCTCTGACCTCTGGGGATTTTTGTTACAGAGAAAGCTGAAAGCAAAGACCCTTCCTCACCATCTGTGCAGCCTCTGAGGGAAGAACCAACCCAGAAAGTGGAAGAGCCCAAGAAGGAGGAGACCACCGCATCAAAGCCCTACTACGATGTTGTTAACGTCAGCGAGGGCTTCCAGCTGCGGACGGCTTACAAGAAGAAGGTAAAGCCCTCCAAGCTGGACGGACTTCTTGAGCGCCGGGTAAAACAGTTCACCTTGGAGGAGAAGCAGAGGCTGGAGCGGATGAGACAGGCATCCCTGCTGTCCAAAATGGTCGCCACAAAACCTTCTCCTGGGGTTAAGACTGAAGGATCCACATTAGGCAAACCGCAGCCTGCTGTGAGCCCGTGTGTGAAAGAAGAGAAGGAGGAGAGCCTTCAAGTGAAAGACCACGTCGTTAAAAAGCTTGACTTTGAGCAGGAGCAGACGAAGATCAAGGACGTCAAATCAGAAACCCCAGCACCCAACCACAGCAAGCAGACGGAGGTTAACGCCGTGCAGGGGAACTGTGGGGACTCTTTAGCTCACAAAGAAGTAAACGGGGGACCCCTTGCAACCGCCGAGCTCAACAGTAAAAACAATTGCATATCAGATGTGATAGAAAGCAAAGAAAAAACACAGAACCCAGAGGTGGCTCGAGTGGGAGAGAACGCTAAGAAACGAGGGTATGAGGAAATTGAGCAAGGCATTGAGCAGAGCATGGAGGTGGACCAGAACAAGACCAGTGCAGTGCAGGTAAATGGGAAGACTGGGGATACCGCCCCGGCAAACATGGACTCAGACCCAGCTGGTCGAGTCCAAGGTGATATTAAAGAGCCTCAGAAGGAGCCTGTCAAGTCTCTGATGAACGGAAACCTCTCGCAAAATGATGTGTCCGACATATGTCACCCACCTCCTATGAAAGTCCCGAAATTAGAGAACCATGTGGCGGAGAAAGGAGACGCTCTCAGTAAGAATGTGGATGTAGCCATGGACAGTGAGGGGACAGTACCTGCTAAGCTTCAATCCTCAAGCCCTTCTTGCCTGAATAGTAATAATACCAATAATAACAGTAGTAGCGAAGGTTTGAAGACCTCCATAAATGCTAACCCCACCACCACCGAGTCCCAAAATGCCTCGTCACCTGACCTGTCCAGCAACATTAGTAAATCTGATGTGACATCTCAAGCAGCAAGTAGCGCAGTCTCCTCTGTTACCACCACCACCACCACCGCTGCCACCCCCACCCAGCCCAGCTCCAGGGCAGCTGTCCCTCAGAAGACTAAACCTCCAGTCACCGACACCAAGACGAGCACCTCCACCAGCTCCATGACGATCAGCAAAGAGTATTCCACCAAAGACCGAGTCAGCCTCCTCCGGTTCTCCAAATCCAAGAAGGCACGCTCGGGAACAGCCTTGCCGTCCTACCGCAAGTTTGTCACCAAGAGCAGCAAGAAGAGCATCTTTATCCTGCCGAACGATGACCTGAAGAGAATGGCGAGGAGAGCGGGCATCAGAGAGGTGCCCATCTTCAACTACAACGCCAAGCCTGCACTGGATATATGGCCTTACCCTTCCCCTCGGCCCACTTTTGGGATCACATGGAGGTTGGTGACACATTTAGATTCAAATTAAGATAAGATGTGCACGTTTAGAATAGCCAGGTGAACATCATTTGTTTCGGGAACACAGTGCTTTGTTACCAAGACTTAAAATTCAAATACAGTAAATTAAGGTGTAATTAAACTAGTGATTCGGGGATTGCTGTCGTATCCGCTGGCGTTGTGGTTAATCTGCAGATTGGGTAGGTTGAGTCATTAAAATGAACTTTCTGATGATCATTAATGAGGAAGATTTTAATCACTTTCTCTAAAATGTGAACATAGCAGGGTTGTAGAGCTGCTGTGTGCTGCCTGTAATATGTTGCCATGTCATCATCACAATTACAAATGATACTGGATTAATCAAATACTTACAACAATCATCACAGAACTATAAGTGCGTCCCGATTAAGACAGATGCTGTGCATGTTTACACACAAGGAACAGCAGCGTAAGGTCACTGATTATTTCAGAAGCTTAAATTTTGTTCAGTTTCTTCTGTCAAGTTTATAACTACAGTTTTTAGTTTTGCTGCTTAAATGTCCCATGAGAATCAGTAGTTTTTTTTATGACTGTGTCCCGTTCAGATACCGTCTACAGACTGTGAAGTCGCTGGCTGGGGTCAGCCTGATGCTGAGGCTCCTGTGGGCCTGCCTGAGGTGGGATGACATGGCTGTTAAGCCCTCAGCTGCTGTAGGGACGACACGGAAAGGTGAGGAAATGTCTTCACCTGTGCTAATCTTTTCCTTCCTTTGAAGATCATCTCTGTGCGCCTTTGAGGAAGGTTACTTAGGTCGCAATCAGACAGACCGGGTTTTGCAATTTGCTGCTTCAAACACAAAATCACCTGGCCTTGGCTTAACTGCATTTTTGCTGTGATATAAACTCACAGGTGTAAAGCACTTGCTCTGGCTCCAATCAAGGATGAGAGGCTGTTCCCAAATAGTTCAGTGATCAGAGGGAGAGTAACAGTGCTTTGACAGCTGCCCTGTTTGGTTCGGTTCAATCGAACTCAAGTTTGTTTGCCCCCTCAGTGGCTTCGTTTGGGCAGGTGTGAACACAGCAATTGCACCAAAACAACCGGACCGAGACTGATTGGGGTGTTGCATTAGTTCCTATTTTAGTTCAAATATGCAGCTTCTTATGTTATCACTTCTGTTTCTGCCTCCAAAAACTTTTGTGTCCTCCTTCCAATGCTTAGATGAGTGCTTGTTATAACATGAGATATGACTACATTTAAAAAATTGTCCTAACATGTTTTATTCTTGCTGCAGAAACCACGGACACAGACATCACCACAACAGAGATCATAAAACGAAGAGACGTGGGGCCTTACGGCATCCGCTCAGAGTACTGCATCAGGAAGATCATCTGTCCCCTCGGAAACAGAGACACCCCTAAAGGTAAACGCTAAACATCAGAAACATGGAGGATTTAGAACTTGAAGAATGATCAAGATTGATTGCTGGAAAAGTTAAGGCAACTTTTTATATTGAATCTAAAGTTCCTTTCTCTTTTCCCATGAGTAGAGACCCCCACTCCGCAGAGGAAGGGCTTGCGCTCAAGCGCCCTGAGGCCCAAGAAGCATGAACCAGCCAAGCTGACTGGGCCTATCGCTGTGGAGACCTGGGTGCCTGAGGAGGACCTGGAGCTGTGGGAGATCAGGGCCTTTGCAGAAAGGTGAGAAACGCCCGGCAAGCTTTCTGTGACCTGTCGTATTGTTTGGTGATTTATTCTAACAGAGCACTGAGTCACCTGTTTAATCTTGTATTACAGAGTGGAGAGGGAGAAGTCACAGGGTATCGATCCCTCCAAGACCAGCAGTACTCTCAAGACGGCGGAGGATGTCAAGGCTCATTTGGAGAATCAGCTGAAACAGGCCAGACTGGCTGCCCAGCAGGTGGGAACACTGTACATACGGACACACACAGAATTTTTCAGGCTGTGTCACTCTGCAGTTACACCTACAAAACACTAGTCAGCACTGGAATTTCGGTGCTGTAAAATTTAGTTGATTGAAAACACTCATTAAACACACATTAAACACACATTAAACATGGCTTAATAGAGACAGTTTCAAACACGAGTACACAAATCAGCTTCACTATAACTCGCAGCATTCACAAACACTTGTCTTTATCTGGACACATTTTCCCCACAAACACAACATGCTAACGTTTTTAGCACAAGCCTATGGCATTTTACATTGTATAAATTAGCTGTGTCACTGCGAGGTGTAGTTACATTTCAGGGGAGGTGCACCTCAGGCTACAGCGTAGGTTACACAGCTTGATTATGGTTGAGCACTTAAGACTTTTGATGAGTGTCCCTCGACAGGTATGTAGATTGCAACACTTTCCTTTTGCATCGTATACCTGGAGAATTTTGTTATGTCGTAGGCACCATCAAATATGTTCACAATGTGATTTTGCAGTCACAGCCTCAGCATAAGCAACATAGGGCAGCTTTGATCCAATTAACCAGATCATTAAAATGGTTGGCAGACATCTGAAAATATCAAAAGCATATCTCCTCGGCCATGTCCCGCAATTGTTAAACCAAAATATACCCCCTCTGTTTTCTTGTGCTGCTGTTTTCTTCTCAGTAGAAGCAAGTAGAAAACGTTTTACGGCTCTTTAATTTCTGTTGAGCGATACTCATCAAAAGCACTGAGCCTCCTCATATATGTCCGGCTTTAGTAAGGTAGCACTCTACAGGAACAACAAACTCTCTATATGCCAAAAATGGTCTTACATTTTTGTTACAGAAGCGTCTGGAGCAGCAGAGACCGGGGACACCTGCCACCACTCCCACAGCCACCACCGCCACCACCTCGGCCAGCACTCCCAGCACCCCCAGCACCCCAGTGTCCACAGGCCAGAGGACGGGTCAGGTCACATCTGGAACTAAGATGGTCCTGGCCTCCAAACTGGGCTCTCCAGTCTCCTTCCAGCAGGACAAAAACTTCCACCAGTCTTTTGCGTCCTGGGTCAAACAGGGTCAGACCAACAACAGCTCAGGTAGGAAGAAGAGTTTGAATCATCTCTTGAAATCCTGCATTGAGTGGTGTGTGCGTTCTCATCTATCATGTTCTGTTAGTGGCAGGTAGACAAACAAATCAAAGGTACAAGATACTTTTGGGGCATTTTTCCATTTTTATTTTTAAATTTTTCCTTTGTTTTTACCGTTGTTTGACCACCATGTCAGTTTGTAAGAAGTCAGTCATCAGCATTTTTTTCTGTGTATGTCAGTTTTCCACATTGGTAAATGTGCCAAAATGACTTTGTGGCTCGTGGTGTCCACTTTCAATCCTGTTATAAGTTTCAATTGAGTCCTTATATCTTAAAGGGACACAGGAGAGTCTGTGTATCATCAGAATTTAAACCCACGGCAAAGCAATAATCCCAAATTCCCAAACTATCAGCCCCTTTGTTGACACAAACCTTGCGGTGGACACCACAGCTGTAGACTGGCTATCATGGCGGCCCTTGTGGGTGTGCGTGACTGCAGGTGCCATGGTGTGTCTTGCAGCCTCCACTGGCTCGGTGGCCACAGTGGCCAGCGGCATCGCCACCTCAGAGCAAACCTTCCAGATCGCTGGCAGCCCAGTGACTGTGGCTGGCCAGGTCCTCGCCGCAAAACTCCCGCTCCCCGCTAACAGCAAGATTGTCACGCTCAACATGCCCACCACTCAAGGAGGTAGGGAGCACGAGTGTCATCCATTTCCGCTGGTCTGTGTGAACACTTGCCAGAATGGATGCAGGAGTGTCGGCACTGAGCATGGATGATGCCACACCTGTGATTTTTTTTTTTTTTATATATATATATTTTTACGACCGAAAGTCAGATTTTTTTTATCTGAGTTGTGTATGAACTATTGTTATCCCATAAACTGAAGCTTTTTCAGTTGTTGAGAAATCTCCCCACCCCCCGACACACACACAGTGCATGCCACGCCGCCTTTGCACATCCTCGACCTTTTGCATGCCCCCAATACCAATGTGCGTCCTTCCTAATCTAATCGTGCTCATCAACAGGTGTAGTCCAGCAGAAAGTCCTGGGCATCTTCCCCTCTGGGCCCCCTGCGAACCTGAGGACGTACAGCACACTACATCCTACAACTGGCAACATGAACCTCAGAGCCACCACCTCCTCATCCACCCAGCAGCAGGTCTCTTGTCCCTTTTGTTCTTTCAGTTTGTACTTGAAGCAAGGGAAAATATGAAGCACAATGACTGATGATTTCACCTTTGTCTATGTGTCCCAGGCCGTCACAGCAGGAGGCCAAATACAGCAGGTGACGACAATGAGCCAGTCATCGACCCCGGCTACCGCAGTGGTCAGAAGTCCGGCAATGGCTCAACAAGGTGCTCTGTCACACTGATCACTTCTATTCATCAAATCAATGTCTTCAGCCTTTGTGGCTCATGTCCTCATTAAAAACATTCTCACTCCGTCCTCATCCCCTCCAGGCCAACCTCAGCAGACTGTGACGCAGACGGGTCCTGGTTCTACACCTGTGCAGACGACCACGGCTCAGAGAGCAGCAGTTCCTACGCCGTCGCCTCACGCAGCCACCACAGCACCTGGAGCGGCACCTGCAGCTTCCACCCAGGCCAACAGACCACAGCAGGGTCAAGTTAAACTCACGATGGCACAGCTCATGCAGCTGACCCAGGGTGCTCAGGTGAGGGCACGTTTTTATCCCCTCCCGTGTGTGTATCTGTTCTGTAATCTTGCAAACTGTTGGACCAATCAGCCTCATATTTCGCGTGCACATTTAGGACAGTATGCTTAATGACCTCAGGTTGTGGTGATTCCCAGTCAGTGTTTCCCATTAATCAATGAGACTGTGGCGGCCCGCCACAGTCTCATTTGGGCCCGCCACAGTCTCATATGGAGAAAAAAATACGATCCGTCACTCTGTCAGACCATTACACAGCTGTACTTTCCTACCGCCCGTAAACAAGCGAGAACAAGAGTGCGCGCGCACTGGTCACGCTCATAGACGTCGCTCTTTACTAGATACGTTTGGCGCGAACCAGATTCCAGCGACACTGGAGCGGGACGTCTGACTCTGAGGTAAGTGCAACTTCTTTTTTGGGCAATAGCGCCCATGCTAACTGCGGCCGTGGACACAGTATCTCACTGCGCTGTCTGCCCCCCTTCTCGGGAAGAGGAACGGCTGCACCGCGCACGTCTCGGTTCCAGAGTTTCAGTGACGAGAGCGGCCACGCTGCTTCATTATCACTGCGCATTCAGAGTCCGTGCAGGCACACAGTACAATCACCTGTTACCATACCAACGAGCTGACGCGGCTTATTATTTCATATTCTCCTCTCCTGGGGCCTCATTTATTACAGCGTGTAAAAGTCCTCTTAAATTTCACTTACGACGAAAAGGAAAAACGTGCGTACGACCAAAATATATACACTCTTTTCAGATCTATCAAACTCTGCGTACATACGGCTGCACGCTATTCCCCGTGATAAATCACACCGCGCCGAGAAAAGTGTGGATGTGAACACACCTCGTTTCCCGCCTTGAACACGCCCGAACATAACCATAGCCTATATGGTCAATGCAAATCAGTACGTGCATATTAAGTAGCCATGTGCGCTCTGGGATTTTGTAGAGTGACGTCAGTGTAAGACGGTGAACACAACAGACGGAGAGAGCATGGAAGAAGCTGAATTTCTCTCAAAGCGAGATACACAGCAATATCGGGAAATATCAGTCAGAAAATGATCTTGCATTGATTTAGGCTACATTTTGTGATGAATTGGGCCGCAGCAAATGTAAGAATCTTTATTTATTTAGGCTATTTTCTGCAGTCACTGTAGAAAAAAAAATAGAATGAAAACATAACACTCCCAAATCCAAATAAGGGAGCAGAGAGAAGAAGAATCGTAATCTGACCCTTTATCCCAAAAAATCTTTTTTAAGATGTTAAAACAATATCAAGGGTTTCCAATTTGAGGGGATAGGGTGAGTGAGTGAGTGAGTTTTTGGTTTTGTTTCTGAATTAAATTTAAAATATTTCTGATATGCCTTTGTAAGTTCTTATTTATCAACGTATGTTCATGTCCATGGTCCCAAAATGCACTTACTGTAAGGGCGATACATCGCGCTTAAAAACGTACACACACATTAAAACCGCCGAGGGTCAGAGACTCTCCCACCACAGTCTCCTAAAATCCTGTGGGAAACACTGCCAGTGGTTAAAAAACCTGTTTCATTGACTGCTCACTTGTCACATTCCTAACCGGCCAATAGGGGCCACAAGTTTTCTGGACATCTGCTCGGCTAAAAACAACAAGCCTTACCTTCTGTTGTTGGCCGTACCTTTGTCATGGCTAAAAAATGTACATCCATAGAAAGGTTGGTCTCTTTTGATCCAGATCATCTGCAGATTAATTCCATACCTGATGTGTTACAATCCACTTAAGTTCGGCACCATTTTTGTCTTCTTTGCCTCCATCTTGATTGTACGGGAGCCAGGAGCGACAATCCCACTTCTTTATCTCCTGTGGCGAAAGTCCATGCATCCACTTGAACAATATTTTTTACCTTTTATCTCTATATTTTATCTTGACGTACTTGTAAAGTTTGAATGTTGCTTTATAAAGACAGTTATGTCACTGAAGGCAAGATTCCTTTTGTCTACATCTCCGCAGGGTGGAAACCCAGGTCTGACGGTGGTGATCCAGGGTCAGGGCCAGACCCAGGGACAGCTGCAGATCATCCCACAGGGTGTAACAGTCATCCCCAGTCCTGGTCAGCAGCTAATGCAGGCAGCCATGCCCAATGGCCAGGTCCAACGCTTCCTCTTCACTCCCATGCTCCCATCCTCGTCAGCTCCAGCTGCAGCGCCCGCTCAAACCACCCAAACACAAATGTCAACTCCAGCTCAAGCCAGAGGCCCCGCACAGGTCCAGACGACACCCTCATCCCTCGCTCAAACCCAGATGACAGCCCCTGTGCCGGCCCCAACACAGATGCCAAGTTTGGCCCCCACAGCTCCGGTGCAAACCCAAGTTGCAGCCGCCACCCCGTTGTCGGTCCCTGCACAATCTCAAATATCCACTCCTGTGCCTGCGCTGCCTCACGTCGCAGCCCAGGCCTCGACCCAGGTTTTATCCTCCACACCCGCCTCTGTCCCCGCTCAACCCCAAGTGGCGAGATCTGTGCCTTCCCCAGCACAAACTGCAGGCCCAGCTATGTCTCAGACACAAGTCTTCGCCTCAGCCCCAACCTCCGCACAGAACCCAGCCCCAGCTGTGGTGCAAACCCAAGTCTCCACCCTCACCCCGGGCTCATTCACTACACAAACCCAAACTGCAGTGTCGCTCCCTGTCCCGGGAAACATTACACCTCAAGCCCCGGTCCAGACACATCCCTTCAGCCCCGCCCCTGCTGTAGCCCCCGTCTCAGTCAAAGCTGCTCAAGTGGCCGCCACAGCGGCCGCTACTAACTCGGCCCAGATGCCAGCGTCTGCCTCTCTTCCCTCACCTGTCCAAGTCCCGACACCTGCTCTCGCTCCCGTCTCTGCTCCTGTCATAGCTGTTGTCTCTACCCAGATTGCTGTCCCATCCCCAGCCAAAGCCCTCACCCAAATCCAAGCCACGGCTCCTGTTCCCCGTCACGCTGCTGTGGCCAGCGCTGTTGTCACACCAGTCACAGCCACCTCTACAACACCTTCAGTGCCAGGTAAATAACCCACAGACACACATCAACACCATTCCTGTTGTGTTGTCCACACATGCACGCAACGTCCAGCAAGCTAAAAATAGTAGCCGGGGGGGGTTAAAGTATCGCCAGACAGTTTCCACCATAAAAGAGAAGAGTGATAAAGTCATTAAAGACTGATGAGGTCAATCTGACTGAAATGTGGTATTTATGATCGCAGGAGCCTACAGCGTGTGGATTATTTTTCTAATAAAATAGTCTTTTGCTTTTGTTTCCTGTTCTCATCACACAGGTGTCTGATGTTACTCTGATCAGTCACACTGTCAGTTATCACTCTGACAATAAAGCAAACTTTGCACAATAAAATGCAGCGAAAATCATCATTATGTGTTACAATCTCTCCACTTTTTAGAATAGTGGTTCCCAACCGGTCCAGCCATGACGTCCAGATTTCTCCTGACTCATTAGCTCAAGGTCCACACAGTGTAATACATTCGGCATCATACTTGGATTTGGCCATGTCTTCGAACAAGTTTTCTGTCTCTGTCAAGTAGCTGTCTGTTAGTCACTCACTCTACAGCAGGAAACAGCACTTCAAAATAAAAGATCTGTGCTGCAAATTCACTATACTAAAAAATAAAGTGCTTTTTTATGTTTGTGAGTCACTTGTGGCCCATTCAGAGTGGACCCGTGACGCACTTTTGGACCACGACCCACCAGTTGGGAGCCACTGATCAAGTCCTCTCTAAAAAAGTGGAAATGGAAAGCCTTGAACAAAAACATAATTCTGCTTACCTATACAAATATATATTGTTTGGGTATCGGTGGCTTAGTGGATAGAGCGAGCGCCCCATGGTCAAAGGCATCGTCCTTGTTCCAGTGACCACTGGTTCGATTCCAGCCTGCGGCCCTTCGCTGTGCATCATTCCCTCTCTCTCCCCCCTTCACGCTTCACTGTCCTGTCCATTCAAGGCATAAAAGCCCCCAAAAAGCTTTAAAGAAAATAATGTATACACTGTTTTACGTGTCACTCAAGACTAGGGATGCACATTTTAAATTTTTTTTATGACCGATAACCGACGCCCTTTAACTGATTAATAACCGTTAACCGATAAGATTTAAATGCCCTGTTGAGTGGTTACATGCTGCCACTCCGACATTCCGCCATTCCGCTATTCCGACACGCAAACGTCCCACCATTCCGACAAGGCTTTCCATGTAAGGAAATGTGCGTTACTCCGAGTGAGTCACTGACTCGGCGCTGTCCGTTGCTGAACTGCAGATTTACAATGACAGCAAATAGTTAGATTACTCATCTAAAATGTAAAAAAAGCTACAAGATTTAGATATAATTAACAGTACTGTAGGCTTCAATCGTCTCCTATTGCTTTTTAAATTATGTCGAGAGCGAGCGCGCTGGTGATTTCTTTAATTGTGTGTTCTGATTAATTTCCAAAATAAAGTTTTAGCTTCTGAAATCCGATTTCTAAACAGTTCTGATGGAGCTTAATGTTTTTCTGGATGATGCGGCTTCATACCGAACCATTTCACTGTAAACCTGGACGACCCGCAGCGTGTCTGGAGATAAAAAATAATATTCAATGTAACGCCGGTTTTGTGCCACATGCGTAAATGCGCACAAAGATACACACCCTCCCCTACTGTACAACATGAAGGCAACTGGAATTAATCAGCGACTTAAGGTGTCATCTGCAGCGCCGTCATTGATATCTGTAATATTAATGTTGCATATGATGCCAGCGTGCATGAAGACGCACGTCATTGTCATTGCCCACACAGAACTCCTTTTTGCTCTCTTCATCTTCGCTGTAAAGTGGACTGTGGCGGAAAGCACGTGATGGCATGTGTTGCACCTGTACTCAAGACTTTTGTCCATGTCGGGATTTTTTTTTTTTTACCAGTGATCTGATTGGTCAGAGCTCGATAGGTTGACAGGTTGTGATCCAGTCCTCTGAAGTTAAACTGCTCTGGAGCAGATTAGCTGTTCAGCATAAATTACCATGCTGATTTATCACGTTAACCTTGCTCACCCCAAACCCTGCTCTGTGATAAAGGCCTCAGGAGCCAGATTATCTGCTGATGTCTCATAGCGACTATGTACGATATATCGATATATTTCAAGCAAGATCTAAATTTAGACACTGCAATACTACGAGTCACATTTACCCATTCGCACACTGGTGGCCGAGGCTACTGTACAAGATGCCACCGCTACTCAATCTTTAACACGCTCATACGTCGATGGAACAGCCATTCAGCCACTCAGGTTCAGTGCTCAAGGATACTTTGACGTGCAGACTGGGGGAGCCGGGGATGGAACCACTGATCTTCTGATTGGTATATGACCCGCTCTAACTCTGAGCCACAGCCACCCTTAAAACTCTACAGCGTCACATCGGTGTATATGTTGGACATGCTACGCTAAATCAGTCTGTGAGATGAATGAAATCACAGCAGTAGCACATATGCAATCCAGCGCTGCGCTGCTAGTTTGTGTGTGAGGCGGATCACAGCGCGTCACCATTCTTCTTGGTAGTTGTAGTCTATCATGTGACAGCGAGACAGCGACAGATGTGTTTAAAAAATGCAGCGAAAACACAGACGTGTCATATACAAGACATAAATAACACGGACAAAGTGTCTCTGTCTCCGTCCCTCCCTCAGCCTCTCAAATGTGGCTTTGACTCGCAACTGAAAACATGCAGCTTATTTCGTAGAAATACCGATAAATATCGTGTATCACCAGTCAGCCTGTAAATACAGAGATATAGATTATTGTCCATATTGCCCAGCCCTAATGTCTCCTCCTCCTCTTCCTCCTCCTCCTCCTTGTCCAGATGGATCTGGTGATTAAAACCAGTAAAAACACTGATTAAAGCAGTTTCACGTTTAAAGTAAGTGACTCTCCGATGCTGTTCAGCAGCCAGACATCACGAGGAGCTGCTAGCTGAGCTGCCGCTAACGTTATCTCAACTAGTTTTTAGGTCAGGTTTCCTCAAGTCTTTAATGTTTACAAGGTTTCTACCGTAAGCTGAATTATCCTCAGAGGTTTCTTCCTCTGTTCCAATCATTTGTGTTTGGTTTGTAATTCTTTGCTTCTCTGTCCTGTTGTAGCCCTGACGGAGCAGAAGGCAGCTCAGCCCCAGTCTTGGACTCCGGCGGCGTCCCAAGCTCAGACTCCAGTTCAGCCGGCTCAGCAGGCCGCAGCTCCCACTCAGACACCGGCTCTGGCCACTGTACCCGCCTCTGCATCAGTCTCCATACACTCACCTGTGACCCCTCTGCCTCAAGCATCTCTTCCTCCTCAAGCTCAAGGACAAGTCCAGCACCCCACCGTCGCATCCATGCAGCAGGTCTCTCAGATCCCAGTCCCACCAGTGCAGGTTCATATGGGATTACCAGTCTCTTCTGTTGTTACTACTGTCAGACCTTCGCAGCCTCCGCTCCAGCCCCACACCCATACTCAGCTTCAGCCCCAGCGTCAAACCCAGATCCGGGCACAGATCCAGGTCCAGCCGTTTGGCCAAGTGCAACAGATGCCACACATTCAGGCTCAGGCGCATCTCCAGGCCCAAGCACAAGCCCAGAACCACCCCCAGGTCCGAGTCCAGTTTCAGCCGCAGACCCAGCAGCCACCCCAAACACAAATACAGCCCCTCTCTCAGAATCAACCTCAGGTGCAGTTTCAGTCCCAAACCCAAAACCAAACCCTGCCCCAGCCCCAAGTCCAGGTCCAGGCCCAGCTCCAGTCCAGGGCCCAGCCTCAGTACCACCCCCAGGTACAAGCTTCATTTCAAACACAGGCTCAAACTCAACCTCAGGCTCAGCAACAGCCTCAGGTCCAACCTCAGCCCCAGGTTCAGTCTCAGGCCCAAACACAGCTGCAGCCTCAGATCCAAACCCAGCTCCACCCCCAGGTTCAGGTGCAGTTCCAGCAACAAAGCCAGGTCCACCCGCAACCTCAGGCCCTGCAGCAACCCCAGGTCCAAACTCAAGTCCAAACGCAGCCCCAGTTCCAAGTCCAGTCAACGCAGCGCCAAACTCAAGTCTCAACCCAACCCCAGTTCCAAGTCCAGTCACCACCGCGCCAGACTCAAGTCCCAACCCAGACCCAGTTCCAAGTCCAGTCCCCACAGCGTCAAACTCAAGTCCAAACCCAGCCCCAGTTCCAAGTCCAGTCCCCGCAGCAGACCCAGGTCCAGCAGCAGCTTCAGGTTCAAGCCCAACCCCAAGTCCAAGCGAAGCTCCAAGTCCAGTTCCAGCCTCAGAACCAAACTCAAGTTCAAGCGCAGCCCCAGCTTCAGGTCCAGTCTCCAATCAGGCATCAGCTCATCACCGTTCCAGGCCTCCAGCAGCCAGTCCAGCTCCTCTCAGCTCTGCCTCCCCACGTTGCTGCCCAGATCCAAGCCCAGATCCAGGCGCAGGCACAGCAGCAGGGCGGGGCAGTTCCCCAGCAGATCAAACTGCAGCTGCCCATCCAGATCCAGCAGACGGGGGGGCAAATTCAGGCGCACCAGATCCAGAACATGGTGACCATACAGGCGCCAGCGAGCGTCCAGGAGCAGCTTCAGAGGATGCAACAGCAGCAGCAGCAGCAGCAGCAGCAACAACAACAACAGCAGCAGCAGCAGCAGCAGCAGCAACAACAGCAGCAACAGCAACAAAAACCAAAGAAGAAGAAACACCATGAGGCTAAAAGGGAACAGAAAGAGCAGAATGTGCAGGCCGTCAGCCCCGCAGACGGCATCCAAAAACAGGTGTGTCTCAAAAAGAACAATCCACAATGATTCATTTCTTACAGCGTGTTGAAACTGTAAATATTAACAGAGTGTTTTTGTTGTCAGGTGGTGGTGAAGCAGAACGCTACAGCAGAACAGCTGAAACAGAGGAAGACCTTGGCTGCAGCCGAGCGAGAGGAGAACCAGAGGTTTGAGCTTAGTACTCATAAAATGGTGGATCTTTATGACACATGTTAATATTTTCTTCCTGTGGGTTACAGGAGTATTTTTGTGTATCCTGATTAGGGATGACAGTTTTGGTTAGCTTTGCTTTTGCTAGACTGATACCCTTAAACTGATAACTAATTTTTAATAAATAAAAAAAATAGGTGCAAAATGACTTGAAATCAAAGAGTCCTTTACTTTTAGTCCGGAGCTCCATCGACTCAGTGAGCTTTAGCGCCACATTTTTAAGTGCTATCAACTTAGAGGTCGCGAAATTTTAATGTTTTGTGGCTCAGGGGTTTAGTGTTGCTGTAGCCGACAGGAACAACACTCTGCCATGCTTTTTTTTCCCTCTGTGTAAGGATTAGAATATATGCAGCTCACATAATCTGGTCGACATTAATATATATCAACACTTTAAGATCCACTCATTACTAAAAGTGTGTGTCATATAAAAACTAAAGTGATGGTCAAAGTTGTCACGGTGAAATTTAAGGTGTGCTGATGGATTCACGTCATCAACTCATGCATTGAGTAACATTACAAGTTAACGTTCCACCTTAAAAGTTGCCGGCAGTCGGCCCAGTGAATGAAGTGATTTTTTTCTCCGACTCCAGCTGCTGTGAGAGGCAGCAAAACATCCTTTCATTTTATAGTTCCATAACATTTATAGCACGGATCAACATAACAAAATTACAGTTATTATCATCCATATGACAAACAAAGCTAAAGAAACTCACCGGGGCGACCTGACCGTGAGACCAGAGACCAGAGGGTGGGCACCATATTTCCACAGATATTCTGTTGGGTCAGGGATGGCGTTCATAGCGGCTAGTCGCCGAATGAGCAGCCCAAACCCATCAGATCTGTGTGGTGTGTCAACATGTATAACTGGTCAAAATTATTCTCTGTTAATCGTTGACATCTCTTATCGTAATACAAATGTTTACTGAGTTTCTTCCCCATAACTCTGTCACCGTCTGAGCAACAATGACTCTGCTGTCCTTCTGTTTTCAGAATGATCGTGTGCAACCAGGTGATGAAGTTCATCCTCGACAAGATCGAGAAGGACGAGAAGCAGGCAGCTAAGAAGAGAAAGAAGGAGGAGGTGGTGGAGCAGAAACGCTCCAAACAGAACGCCACCAAGCTGACGGCACTGCTGTACAAGCACAAGGAGCAGCTGAAGGCCGAGATCTTGAAGAAGAGGGCGCTGCTGGACAAAGAGCTGCAGCTGCAAGTACAGGTCAGCACACAGTCCGCCATTGTTACGTATAGAGATATGATTAATCCGTCTTTATCAGGTTTTAAATTCAGAGAGGAGATGGTAAACATGACATTGTCTCCTTCTCAGGAGGAGCTGAGGCGGGACATCGCCAGGCTACAGAAAGAAAAGGAGAAAGCGAGAGCAGCCATCGCCCAGGCTAACGCAGCGACAGTCAAGGCAGCCTCCTCCCACTCCTCCCATCCCTCTCACTCTACACATTCCTCCCACAGCAGCCACACAACGACCTCATCGTCCTCATCCCATAAACGCAAGAGGGAAGAGGAGAGAGACAAGGACAGGAACAGAGACAGGGACAGGCACCATCACGACAAGGACAAGAAGCGGGACAGGGATAAGGACCGGGACCGATACAGAGACAGAGATAAAGACAGAGACGGGGATCGAGAGAGGGAGAGGGACCGAGAACGGGACAGACATCGGGACAGAGAAAAGGACAGAGACAGGGACAGGGACAAGGACGGAGATTCCAGCTCATCGAAACACAAGAAGAAGAAGAAGCTGTCTTCTACCTCAAAGGATCACAAGAAGGACACAAAACTGTACTGTATCTGCAAAACGGCCTACGACGAGTCAAAGTAAGAGACGCAAGTGTTGTGATTACATTACAACCACATGTGATGTCGTCATGGCGATTTAAAGGGGTAGTCAGTTATATGAGGTATTACCTAAAGTAGATGGTGGTCGACATGCCCCGAGTTTGGAGAAGCAGGCAGGAGCACCGACATTAAAGCTAAGCAACGTTCTGCTGTGGACAGGGCAGCAACAAAACCTATTTTAACCACTCAAAAAAAATCTGTATCAGTTTAATTGTACACTATATTTACAATATTTCCATTGTTTTACTTCGCCGTCAGACAGCTGTTTATAACGAGGAACTGAAGCTGTTATTTGTACTGTCTTTGAACACAGGAGCTGCTGATCTAGTGCAGCCATGATCGGTTAGTGTGTTTGTGTTATTGTGTGACTTTGGCAAACCCAAACTAACCCTTTAAGGGTCCTTTACACCTGCCCTGTTTGGTTCAGTTCAGTCGAACTCAAGATCGTTTGCCCCCTCAGTGCGGTTCGTTTGGGCAGGTGTGAACACAGCAATCACACTCAAGTGCGCACTAAAACAGCCGGACTTTATTAAAACTGGGCTGCTCACTGGAAGGTGTATCTTAAACTAATGTTGGCTTGGCTTGACTGATGATGTTTTAAAAGAAGCAGGCTGATCCATGGTTAAAGTCCCCCGTTATTTTGTTTCAGAAAAATTCTGAGTTTTCGAGCAGCAACTTCTAATACGGCTGACAGCGAACATGAAACAGTAAAATAAGGCAGATATCTGAAGTAAAAACAGGACGCAGGAGAGAAACTAAACTCCAAACCACAGAGATTCAGTCAGCAGCTACAGACGTACTGAGAGACTTTTAAAAACACCTTTCTCTCTGGTCTCCTGCAGACAGAGGGGAGGAGAGTTTCACATCACACATGCTTGTTTGAGGGGGAGAAACGGGGTCGTCCTGCGTTGGCTGCGGTTAGTGAGATGTCACCGCTACCCGCTTGAGGGCGAGCGGCTTTTGAACCTACTCCAACAAAGGTCCATCTCTGGTGCAGCTTAGCGTGGCACGGCGCATCTAAACAGATAATGGAAACGCAAATCAGCGTGGCATGACTTGACTCGGCGCGGCCAAAAGTGACAGTGGAAAAGGCCCATTAGATTACACATTGATTCTCCGTTGTTAAACTAGGACCTTGCCAGCCAGTCTGCTTGTTAGTTTATTATTTCTGTGCAGAGCGGCGAGCACAGGGAGTATCGTCAGTGTCATATTACTCTCAGTGTTAATTTCAAAATAACATCAATGTATGTACTTGGAAAAAGGCTATATTGTCACTTTTGGTGTGTTTTTCTATCAAGTTTGGTCTTAAATTTCATTTAAAGTGGTTTTAAAAAGGGCCTAAGAAGTCAAAGTCACACAGTAAAACTAACTAACTGATGGAGTCAGCAGTCGACCAGCAGCTCCTGTTCTGTGAGGTAACATTACTTCTTAGTCAGAGGAGTCTGGTAGCTTTGACGAGAGCGGCTTCAGTTCCCCATCAAAAAGGGCTGTCTGACTGCAAGGAAGAGCGGGGAAAATAATTCTCAATATGGCGCACACTTAAACTGATACTGATGATTTTAGGTGGCAAAAATACATTTTGCTGCTGCTCCCGTACACAGCAGTTCATTGCTTAGCTTCCATGTCACACTACAGCCCAAACACCCAAACTTTGGCCATGCTGACGTACATCTGCTGTAGGTAATACACTGACTATGGATAAATAACTCATACAACCCCACCACAAAAATCTGAACTATCCCTTTATGTGAATTTAACCATCTTCTCCTCTCAGGTTTTACATCGGGTGCGACTTGTGTTCCAACTGGTTCCACGGGGCGTGTGTCGGCATCACGGAGAAAGAGGCCAAGAAGTTGGAGGACTTTGTGTGTAATGACTGTAAACGTGGTCAGGAGGGAGCAAGCAACGAGGAGCTGTACTGCATCTGCCGGACGCCATACGACGAATCACAGTATGGCTCCTCACGTTACATCACTGTCATCAGCTTCATACATACGGAGCCTTTAATCAGTGATACTTAACCACGACGTGTCCAATGTTCACCCTCAGATTCTACATAGGCTGCGACCGCTGCCAGAACTGGTACCACGGGCGCTGCGTGGGCATCCTGCAGAGCGAGGCCAATCACATCGATGTGTACGTCTGCCCGCAGTGTCAGTCGACAGAAGATGCTATGACAGTCCTCACGCCGCTCACTGACAAAGACTACGAGGGGTTGAAAAGAATATTACGCTCGTTACAGGTATGGGACCTGATTCTGTCAGGCTGTCTTGATACGATATTGATAACTTTAAATATGAATTAAACGAAAATAAAAAGAGGGCTGAAAAACAAGAAGCATGAAAATGCTGAAATTCAAAGAAAACAGTCGTTTTTTTTTTTCCATCCAAGCTCACGATGAGAAATTTTGCGAATAATTTAGTCTTTCTGGATTTTGGTTTTATCGTTACTCCATTTTAAAAATGAGCTGTGTGATTACTTGTTGTGTTTTCAACAGTCTCACAAAATGGCCTGGCCTTTCCTTGAACCAGTGGATCCCCACGATGCACCGGATTATTATCGTGTCATCAAGGAGCCAATGGGTAAGAACCAATCAGACAAACATACTCAGCTGCAAGACGAAAAGGACTTCACAGCAGGGCAAAGGAGATCCGCATACTGACGGCTCCAAATAAAAACTTTTAGGAGATCTTGTCGATTAAAACGTTGCCTTAAAAAAAAAATTCAGTGAGAAGAAATCACAGCAGTCGTCTTCTTTAACCCTGTAAATGTCCATTGTGACACACTTTCTCTGAGCTGATGCAGTGATCCAGATAAAACTTCCCTCTGTTCATCACAGTTTGTAAAGCAGGAAATGTTTATGTGCATTTTATTTTTCTTTTTTAAATCCCATCTCTCTCTGTCCCCTCGTAGACTTCTCCACAATGGAAACCCGTTTGCAAAAGCGACATTACCACAAGCTCACAGAGTTCGTGGCCGACGTGACCAAAATCTTTGACAACTGTCGCTACTACAACCCCAACGACACGCCCTTCTTTCAATGTGCCGAGGTGCTCGAAGCCTTCTTTGTACAGAAGCTTAAAGGTTTCAAAGCGAGCAGGTAAGGTCAGGCGCTCCCGCTGCCGCCGCTGCTACTACTGCAGACTCTCCAGGTTCCCAAGTTTCTCTCTCCTTCTCCATGCTCATGTTTGCATGCTGTGAAACTTTGACTCCGCCCAAACCGGCTGTGATGTCAGTCTGTTCTTGGTTTATGCCTTTATGCCATTCACTTTTTATTTTTCTTTGTACCAGTAGCATGTGTAGTGAGTGTTATGTTGCAGTAGAAGGTGCTTTGTAGACTCAAGTTTGCATTAAACTGTCAGTGCTGCTCGGCCGTACTAAAACCAACAGAGCTGACAAACGTTAAGACATTATGTCCGATGTCTTAACAGAACTTCAGGAATACTAAACCACAAAATGATCATTTATATATTAATTACTCACCATGTGTTCACTCAAAAAATCCTGTTTTTCTCACATGCCTTCATGGTGAACGAAGAATCCAAAAAGGAAAACATTCTTCATGATTTGACGCTTCGCTAAGTCCCTAAGTGACTCTAATGCACTCATTTCAGATTTCCTTTATTTTCAGATCATACTTAAAGAGTTGTGTGAGAATTGTCAACGGATGTTTTGATATCGTTTTGCTGTTGTTAAAGGACGACCCCCTTTATATCAATACATGATGAATGTCTGTCTCTTTTGGATTCTCTGATTATCTTGGTGGCTGTGAGACAAACCAAGTTTTCTTCATGAAATCAACATAAAGCCCAGTTCAGACCAAAGATTCATGACGAGATGAAACCGTTTCAGAACGTTGCAGAGAAAAGTTGCTGCTGTGTGAACTGGCCGGTCTGAGCTCGACTCAAGCCGTCTGATGGTGTCAGCCATCTTTAAAATAATCCAGTGAGGCTAATTAATGCATCAGAAATTAGACTCAGGGTGACAGGTTGGATAAAATAATGTGTGTGACAGGTTTAAGGGCTGATTGACGAGCACACACTCACTGATCATCTGAAAAGCTCAACATCTCTCTATTGATGCTCTCAACAAATAACTAATGTGAGACAACTAGGATTTGTCAAACACCATCAGCCCAGAAACCTTCTCCAGTCCGGACTGAGTGGAGTCCTGCGGGGTGAAGCTGTGAAGTCCGGCGGCCGCTGGCTGCGAGTGGATCTAACTGCTAACTGCTAACAGCCACCGCTGCAACTAACAAACTCCACAAATCCATTCAGCAGCTCACAACTCGCACCAATGGCGCGACATTCTGATTGTTTCTGCTGGCTACTGAAACATCCTGGTGCAGACTATTAACTGGAGTTTACAGCCTGTTGCTTATGCAGCATTTAGAGATCATTACAAGCATTTCTGGGCTTTCAGTGTCAGACTGTCAACCACTGACATTTTCGTCTTGTCTCGTCAACGAAAATGAAACATAGGTTTTGTCTTAGATCGTCATCGTCTCTTCTTTTCATCATGGAAAGAGGGTCGTTGAAGAAATCTTTCATCGTAGTTTTCGTCATGAAATTAACACTGCTCACTGTCACTATCCTCATTCATATTTTAAGAAGCTACAAATTATATTCAGCTACGAAATACACCTTAAAACGCCAGAAATCAGAACAGAGGTACAGAGAGTTGTTGCATAGAGATGATACAGCGTCTCGTCTAGTTGCATTGGTGTGAGCCAGCAGTTTTTTAGAACATTGCAGAACGGCGCATTGCAGGTAGCTGCCTGTATAACTCATCCCGTCATGACTCTTTGGTCTGAGCGGAGCTTTACATGGTGATTAATGTACACATGGTCATTTCAGGGGGTGGTGTATTCTCTTAGCAGTGTGTTACGTCTTTATCGTGTGTCGTCTTTGCATTTGTGTCTGTTCACCTTTTGCTGCATGCCTTTGATTTATGCCATCCCATTTTCTTCTTTCTTACAGATTGTCAGATTCTTAAGTGGGCCAGTCTAGATGGAGTCTGGACTGGATGCTGGGGTCTCTAGTGATAATGACATGGAAACAAAAAAATCCATTAACACAAACACCAAATGTGCTTTCATGTAAATGCCACCGATTTAACGTTTTCGGTCACCATTAAAATATTCAGTTGAGCCTCAGAATGGCAGCCATGTTGACATGATCATGTAATCGAGGGACATGCTTTCTTCTCACATAAATCTGGCCCTTTTTTTGTTTTTTGGACAGCTCGGATGTTTTCAGTGGGATTTTAAATGCATTTTAGTTCCTAACTTGTATTTATTTTCTGTCACACATCTCAGTTGGATTGTTGATCTTACCCCGTATAATAAAGAAAATATATAAAGGTGCATATTTTATTATATAGAAGATATTTATGAGAAGTTTTGTATGTTACACCCCTTTTTGAGTTTGAGCTGGTTGTTCCGGTGGTCGTCTTGATTGCACTTCCTTTTATCGTGTACAGTGGCTGTAAGATATATCTAACTGTGTGTTTGAATGTTTTAAATAATTATGAAACCAATCATTTTAGATTATAGTATTATTTTATGAGACTAAAATGTACTACACAGGGCGAGGAATCGGAGCGCGTCCTGTTCCTCGCCTCGCACAGTAACCTCAGAGCGTAGTTGTGGACGTCGGTAACGATAAAGGCATTCCCAGTAAATTACACCAACATGGCTGCAGGATCCCGTGCCGCCGACCCCTTTGCATCCTCTTGTGTCTGTTTGTCGAGATGTCACAACAATAATGCGAAGGGCTCTCAACTCTTCCCCTCTCTCCGCATCCTGTAGGTCTCATAACAACAAGCTACAGTGTTCGTCAGCCTCTTAGAAAGCATCGCACATTGCTCAAACAAAATGCACTTGCCAAGAATATGGCTTTTCTGAACTGTAACTCTGTGACAGACTCTGCCTCATCTTGCGTTTTGGGATCGGCTCCTCCGGCTGTCGGTGCAGCCGCCGCTGCCGCCGGCGCCGCTGCTGCTGCTGCTGCTTTGGCAGGACTGTTGAGGCAGAGCCGCCCTCTGCCCATTTCAGCTCTAAGGGACCTTTTTGGACCTGTCTTCATCAGTGGGACTGTACTGAGGAGCAACCGGAGCAACTGAGGCATTTCAGAAGAAAGTTTACCTCGGAGAAAAGACTCTTAAGGAGCTCTCATATTTCCATGTTTATTTTTTGATCTCAGTCTTTTTATTTTTATTTTTTTTCTCTGTTGTTAAAAATCCCTCAGGCCATCCTCGTGGTCGTCGTGTCCGATGAGAAATAGGAAATACTGACATGCAACGGCTGAGTTTCACTGAGCATCATGTATCAAGAGTTTTGTGTCTGAATTCAGATCTCACAGTGGAACGTTTCTTCTCCCATCTCCACCTGTTGTTTAGTCTGAAGTGGCATGAGAGACAGTCGTACTAAATATCTGGACATCAGTAGTCTGCTTGGTTAAACTTCTATAACCTACTGAAAGTACAGTAATAAGCTATTGTAAATGGATTGCTCTGCAGTAGTGACTGACCCAGAAGGATTCAACAGTGTATTTGAAGGTTCCTGCCCTGTTTGTAAAAAACAAAATGTCAGATTTTGACTTTGATTATTATTTCTTTTTCTTTTTTTGTATTACTTCTGAAGAAATATTGATGTATATGGAACTTAATAAAATGGAAAAGACTGATTTATTTCTGCTGTGTTTGTCTGGCTGACGGTGACGCACCGTTATCGTCTTTATCAAACTTTAAAAATGCTTTCATTTGAGGCAAAAGTTTCCCCAGCAGCTCCAGAACTGCAATACAAAAGAAGAAACAGTATAAAATAAATTTAGTAAATTATAATTAAGGGTAAAAACATTAAATGTGTCCTCTAGTCCAGTGGTTCCAAACCGGTGAGTCGTGGGTCCATCCTGAATGGACCGCAAGAGACTCTGAAATGTATAAAGTTTGTAAAAATCTGTTTATTTTTAAGTACAGTGAATTGACTCGGACTCAGAGCTTTTATTTTAAAGTGCCATTTCACAGTCCTGTTGAAAACCATTTTTCCCAGTTGGTACCAGTAAATTTCTTTAAGATTCCTATACATTTTTAAAATTCTATAAAAAATTGTATCCCTTTATAAGAAAAAAAAAGTCTGGTACTAGTAGGATTTTTACAGTTTTGTTGGAAATCTTTTTTTCCTAATTAGTTCCAATAAATTCCTTTAGGATTGCTATAATTTTCTTTTTCAAATTTTATTAGACTCTGTACCCCTTTAATATGAAAAATGTCTGGTTCTTGTGGGATTTTCAGAGCCCTATTGGAAACCTTTATTCCCCAATCAGTTCCAATAAATTTCTTTAGGATTCCTATTAATTTTTAAAATTGGACCTTCTATCCCTTTTATAAGAAAAAAAGTTTGGTACCAGTAGGATTTTATAGTTCTGTTGGAAATCTTTTTTTTTGTTTTTATATTTGTTTCAATAAACTCCTTTAATATTCCCTATATTTTTTTTCCAAATTTAATTAGACTCTGTATCCCCTTTATAAGAAAAATGTTTGGTTCTTGTAGGATTTTCACAGCCATGATTAAAACTGTTTTTTCCAACTGGTACCAGAAATTCACTTAGGATTCCTACAATTTTATAAAATTCGATAAGACTTTGTGTCCCTTTAAATTAAAAGGAAAAGTTTGGTACTAATAGGATTTTTACAGTTCTGTTGGAAATCTTTTTTTTTCATTTGGTTCCAATAAAAAAAAAAATTCTAATTTTATTAGACTCTTTATCCCTTTTACAAGAAAAATGTTTGGCTTTTTGTCAGATTCTCACAGTCCTGTTGAAAAATGTTTTTTTTCCAACTGGTACCAGAAATTCCTTTAGGGTTCCTATAAATGTTTAAAATTCTAGAAGACTTTGAACCTCTTTATCAAAAAGAAGTTTGATAGTAATAGGATTTTTACAGAACTATTGGAAATCTTTTTTCTCCCCGCAGATAAATTCTTCAGGATTTCCATACATTTTTTAAATTCTAGACTTTGTAACCCTTCATAAGAAAAACACTTTGGTACGAAAATTCATTTTATATTCTTATAGATTTTTTAAAATTTAATTAGACTGTCTCCCTTTCAGAGGACAAAAAATGTTTGGTTCTTGTACGATATTTACAGTCCTATTGGAAATCTGGAATGCTGGATCTTATATATTTTTTAACATCTTAGAAGGCTTTAATTAATTTATACAAGAATTACCAATAGGTCTCTTATTTCTTATTTATAATCTAACTTGGGCATGTCTTGGGAAATCATGTAAATATATTGGACACCACTTCACTTCAACAGCTTGTAGAAAATGCCCTAGAAAGTGTTATATATATTAACATGATGTGTATTCAACTTAATTTTCCCAACAATGAACAATATGTTATTAATAAGCATATTTAGCCGATTTTTACATTCATAAAATGAAATTCTTGAAGAAATTATCTTGTTATTTTACATTTAAACAAACAAATCACATATGAAATCCTTTCTTTAGGATTCCTATATATTTTGTAAAATGTTTATAAGACTTTGTGGCTGTTTTACAAGAAAAAAATGTTTGGTTCTTGAAGGATTTTCACAGTCCTGTTGGAAATCTGTGTTTTTTTCCTCAGAGGAATCTTATGTATTTTTAACATCTTAGAAGACTTATATTAATTTTTACAAGAATTGCCAGAGGACTCTTAGTTCTTATTTATAATCTAACTTGGTGGAATTTTAGGAAATCATGTAAACATATTGGACACTACTGCACTACAACAGCTTGTTGAAAAAGTAGAATTTTTGAAGAAATTACCTTTTTTTACATTCAAACAAACAGAAGTGTTTATTTCTTTTAACTTTATCACATCTAAAATCCAGTAATTTAAAAAGGAATTAATAAAACAATAAATGCAAATGACTCAGGTCCATACATGACAAAGCAAACTTCACGTGTGTTGTATGTTAGTTTTATTTATTTACTTTTTGCTGTCATTGAACTAATGTACGGTTGTTCTATATTCCATGAAGAATTACGTCATAAATATAAAACGCGTTTGTTGTTTATACAGATTTTTTCACTAAAAAATATAAATAAAAATACATTTAAAAAGTACCCTGACACGAGGACCGAAATGCACCGATCAGGGATCAGCTCACCCTTCAGAAACGTTCACTGAAAGTAAATTAAAGAGGGAGGAAAACAGACCTGGAGTCAGTTTGGACAGGCTGTGATTCATCCGCATTGAAATCTCGCGATGTTACAGTTTAGTGACGCATTTCCGTGTGTTCTCTGTGATTTTTTTCAAACTGTCCAATCAGCGGGCGCGGCTGGATGCTTTCGCTCGAACGGGCCAATCAGGAGGCTTTGTTGTAGGAATTTAAAGGTCTGTGCGGCACTTTGGGAGCAGCACAAGCTTTGCGCGAGGACGAGGTAAGAGCGGCTGACCTGTTTGTTAAGTTTAATTTAAAGGGAGATAATTTTATATTTAAAATATCACAGTTTTCTGTGCAGCACTTCCTGTTTGTCAAACTCTAGCTAGCTGTCAGCAGAGTTAACGTCAATCAGACGCTCTGTTCAGTTTAACATGGCTGTCAGTCCTGCCTCAGAGGCACGAGGCAGCCTGAACTCATTTATACTAATTTAACTTTTATTTCACAGGACAAACACAACAAATCTTTATTTTATCTGCTGCTGAGCCTCCTGTCTGCTGAACATGTCCGAGAACAACGAACGTCTCAACAGGTTCAAGAACAAAGGCAAAGATGCCAACGTGAGTTAACTCGAGCAAATTAAGTTTAGCGTCATATCTCTGTAATTTAATCCAAAAGTTTCAGTCTGAATTTTGTGACTTTATTTCCATTAAACGCAGGAGCTTCGCCGCAGGAGGGTGGAGGTGAACGTCGAGCTCCGCAAGGCGAAGAAAGATGACCAGATGTTCAAGAGGAGAAATGTGTCAGCGTTTCCTGACGAGGCCACTTCCCCTCTTCAGGAGAGGACCCAGAACTGTCAGGTGAAGACTGTAAATCCTTTATTTAAACTGAGCTCATGTTCAGTCTCATTCTGCACGAATTAAAAGCTTTTTATATCCTGTTAATGTGCAGAAAAACACCACTAAAATCCTCCAACAGTGAGTCCAGAGGTCATTTAAATGTCTAAAATTAAATGTTACAACAGAAGTCTTAAATTTAAACTTGTGAGGTCTAGTTTAATTTACCCATTTTTATTTATAATTCAAGTTTTATTAGTTTGACAGGCTCAGTACATGACATATATCTATTATTTTTCATGCATACAAGAACACAAGGCGTGTATTTTTTTTATAACATGGAGGTGGACTCCAGTGTATAAAAAGGAAAATTAACAAATAAGTCTAGAAGCAAACAAACTAACAAAGAAACGTATGTCCTTGTGCATCACTCTACAGCATCCCATAATCACAGAGCAGGTTCACAATTATGTAGGCTGAAAAAACTCTCAAAATAGCGTAAACTTAAATTGATATTAACTTTTTTTAGCTTGCTAAAATATGTTTGTTGCTGACCCTTCGACAGCAGTAGATTGAGCTTTCCGGTCAGCCTCCTCATACTGGGGCGTGCCGACTGACAGTAATGGTATGTAACATACTGTCAGTGGGAAAAGTACCCCATACACTCCCACATCAAAACGTCTGAACTATCCCTCTAACGATCACATTGAAAATACAATACTGAATATAAAATGTTTAGCTTAGACAAGTTTAATATGGTATTTCCGAGTTAGTTTTCCATCTGCTACGACCTGAGTTATTTCAGTGTTGTCAATTAAAATTTTGGCTTTGTTTCTTATATCTCATATTTTTTGTGACAAAATATCATGAAGTTCGATTTTTCTGTGTTGAAAGACTCAATTGAGTGTGCTAAAATTTTCATGTGAAGCTACAAGACATGTGCCCTCAGCAAATTAAAAAAAGGCGGTACATATTTGCAGACCCTAGGCAGGTCATTTATGTAAACCAAGAAGGAAAGAGGGTCCAAGAATGGAGCGCTGAGGTTCTCCGCTAGGTGGGATGTTGTGATCAACAGTGTCAAAACCCTCTGACAAGTCTAAGAATATGCCAAATGTCGTTTATCGAACTTCCATTTATGTATTTTTTGTTAACTGAAGTGATTGTAGTGTAATTATTTTAGGAGTTATACATGACTATTTTTTTAAATTAACCTAAAAAAAACTTGCATACCTCCTGCAGTACTCCACAGTGCCACTAGGTGCACCCATACCTCCATTTGACACAGACATAACCACCTTTCTTGACGACAAAGAAGTAGAGGTGCTGCAGTGGTCACATACTGGTGCTCTTCAGATACTTGTACTGTGTTTATTCCGTCTGGTGAAGGGGATTGTTTTTTTTTTGTTTTTTTTTGACAGATCTCTTTATTGAATTTTCTGTAACGGGGGATAAAACACAATGAGAGTACAGAACTTCAAACAAAGTTAACTTTTGTAAAACTAACTTTTTTAAACTTATCGATCATTCTTCCTTGTGTATCTAATTTTCTCCTGGAAAGTTTGGATTATTTTAGTCCAGTATTTAACTATCGTCGGGCCTGTGCCCGCCCACATCGATCACAGGATGGTTTAACTGTAGGAAACATCCTGGAAAGTCTCAGTTTTGATAAGTGCAGTCTGTGTGTCTTAACTGCAGCAGTCAGCATCTGGTGCACACAGAGGAATGGAGGAATCTCCTCGGATCATAATATCATGTCTTGTCTCTGTGTGACTCTCAGCAGGCCTCCAGACAGTGGACGGTTGAAGAGATTCTCACTGGAGTGAACAGCGGTAATGTCGAGTCCCAGCTCCAGGCTACACAGGCTGCACGGTAATAACAATTCATTATTTCTCTCTGTATATTAAATTTAACTGCACAATCAAAATGACTCACCGCTGCCACCAGGACTGACTGTAACTGTTCTGTCCTGAACGCAGGAAGCTCCTGTCTCGCGACAAGAATCCTCCCATCAACCAGATGATCAGCGCCGGTCTGATCCCCAAGTTTGTCGCCTTCCTGGGGATGGTCGACTCTCCTCCAATCCAGTTCGAGGCTTCCTGGGCTCTGACCAACATCGCCTCTGGGACGTCCGATCAGACGGCTGCAGTCGTTGACGGCGGGGCCATTCCTGCCTTCATTAACCTGGTGACATCACCCCACCAGCACATCAGCGAGCAGGCTGTCTGGGCCCTCGGAAACATCGCTGGTAACTGGCAGAGTTTTTTCTTTAAAGTGTGGTCACATTTGATTAGAAACAAAGGTCTTATTTATTTATTTATTTATTTATTTATTTTTGTTCTTCAGGTGACGGATCAGCTCTCAGAGACCGCGTCATCAAGCACGGAGCTGTGACTAATCTGCTCAGCCTGCTGGCCGTCCCTGACCTGTCTGTATTCAATGTAAGTATATGTGGTTTTTTTTTCTTCTTCCATATATCTAAAATAAGGTCTCAATTGGTGTTAAAATTTCTAATTTTTCAAAAATTCAGATTGCAGATTCACAACTAAAATGGAGCGTACACACTAAGGAGGCAATGTGCATACATATTCTCGTGAGGTTTATAAAGCCGTGCGTACACCTGATACTGTTTCCACTGTTATATACTTTTATATACTAAAAGTCGGATTTCACTGTGTCCCATCAGCAAGGCTCTGCAGCAGTACCAGAGCAGCTGTCATTATGCACGACTGTGCCACTTATTCATTACATTTCTGCAAACCATCACTGATAAAATCTCAATCATCATTATTTAACGTCAGAAGAATCCTCAGTGATTCATTCATAGGGCTCGTGTTTACACTGACTGTAAAGAGCTCCGTAAGAAAACAAATGATTGCTAACAAGTAGATGAATATTTATGAGTTCATCACTTGTATATATAATTTAAAATGAGCCTGACACGTTACAGAACACCATCTAACCCGTAAAGATAACTGAGTGAAATTGCAAACAACCTAAAAACAGTTTTAGGCCCCGCGTCCACCAAAGCTTTTTTTTCTGAGCTGAAATCACCAGGCGCCCCTCTGATTAACGTCCAGCTGGGAGCACTTTGGAGGCGCTGTTTATCAGCTGGGACACTTTGGTTGCGTCTTGTTGCTATGATAGGGAATATCCAGTATCAAACATGGCGGCACAAGATGGAGTACTTGCTTTGAATGAAGGGAAGACTGATGCATGCAGGGAGAGGAAGGACCCACTGGTCTGTGTGGGTTCATGAGAGGAAACATAAAACATACACAGTATATTTACAGATTTCTCCTCACTGTTGTTCAGCATTTGTACATGTAAGATGAGACGGTTTGTCTTCACGGTATGTGTCCGTCCTCCACTGTGACTGAACGGCTGAAGTTGCGATGAAGAGCGTGGTGTGTTTTTACCCAGAGTTGAACATTTTAAACTCTTGGCCATGAGATTTTGCACCAGGTGCTGCTGACTGGGTTTTTTTGTGTGTGCCGACGCTTCGTCACACTCCTGGCATTTGTGACATAGCATCAATACACAGCGCTCTCATGCTGGCCTTGAAAAAAGAACGCTTTGGTGGACACGGGGCACTTTTCTCAACTTATATTTAATCTCCTCCTCATCATATAATCAGCAGCTATCTCAGCAAAACCTGTTTGTGCTCCTGGACCGCACATTCCTTTATAAATACCAGTTTACGTGTGGGAAAAGGCGTACACATTGTTTTTTGTTGTGTAATATTGTTAATGCTTCTGGTCCAGGAAGTGGGATTTTATCAGTACAAGAAAATGCACGAGGCTCAGTGGATTTTATACAGAAAGTTTGTCCAACTTGGCACGATGTGAATCAAGGCAGTGGAATCTGACATGCAGAGTGATAAACACAGCATCACCAAATATTTCCCAGCTCGGCTCAAAACCCTTGTTTGTGTCAGAGGTTACGTTCTGTGTCTCAACAAACATTTGTCCCTAACCCTAAATAACTATTGTTTCTCTTTTGTTTTGTTTTTTGTCTTTAATTTTGCAATCACCAAAACTGGTCATTCTAGCTGGCATTTAAAGTCTTAAATGTAACTTGTCTGAAGGAATCCTGTTCTCTAAATGGTCATTTATCCTCCTTCCTGCCCACTAGAGGGCGCTCTAAGTCAACCAAACGCTCCTTCATATCACACTCATGTCTTCTCTTTTGTGTCTCTGCAGGAGGGCTACCTGAGAAATGTCACATGGACGCTGTCTAACCTCTGCCGCAACAAGAACCCCTCCCCTCCCATGGCCGCGGTCCAGCAGATTCTCCCCGCTCTGATTCGTCTGCTACACGTTCATGACAAGGAGGTGTTGGCTGATGCGTGTTGGGCCGTGTCATACCTGACAGACGGCTCTAATGACCGCATCGAGGTGATCGTGCAGACTGGCCTCATCCCTCGCCTGGTGAATCTGCTCGGCTTTGAGGAGCTCTCTGTGGTCGTACGTATCAAACCTCACTTCAGTTTGTTCATCAGCGGGGCGATGAGCTCTCGTAGCATCTGTGCACAGCTGTGGTTCATAGTGTCAGCACCTCGAGGCAGCTCCTCGGGTTCTCACAGGTTGTAGAATGACCCCTGTCACCCCTCCCTCAGACCCCCGCGCTCCGTGCCATCGGCAACATCGTGACTGGCACAGATGAGCAGACTCAGGCCGTGCTGGATGGCGGCGCCCTGACCATGTTCCCCCAGCTGCTGCGCCACAAGAAGGCCAACATTCAGAAGGAGGCGGCCTGGACTCTGTCCAACATCACAGCAGGGAAGGACACCCAGATCCAGGAGGTCATCAACGCAGGCCTCATTCCGCACATCGTCGATATGCTTGTGCGGGTATGTGGGTTATGTTTTTTTATTGGTTTAATTTGTGTCACCCACTGGGGGGGTCCAGGTCATGTTTATGTGGCTTATCATTTCTTACTTTGTCTCTGCAGGGTGATTACAAAACTCAGAAGGAGGCTGTGTGGGCCGTTACCAACTTCACCAGCGGGGGCACTGTTCAGCAGGTGGTCTACCTGGTTCAAGCCAACGTCCTCGAGCCTCTTCTGGACCTCCTGTCCTCAAAGGACAGCAAAACTGTCCTCGTCATCCTGGACGCCATCACCAACATCTTCATGGTGAGTGCACGTTCACGGACAGATGAACATGTGTGTTATCTGTTGTGCCGTTCTGAGAAGTCCAGTTGTTTGTTACCGGGTGTGACAAGATGGCTGATGTGTTTTCCTGCCAGGCTGGGGATAAAATTGGGGAGTCGGACAAGCTGAGTCTAATGGTCGAAGAATGCGGCGGACTGGACAAGATCGAGGCTCTGCAGTCTCATGAGAACGAGATGATCTACAAAGCATCCCTCAACCTGATTGAGAAATACTTCTCTGACGAGGTGAGTGTCTCTCGTGATGCTTGAACCGATGTTAACATAACGATTTGTGCCCACGAGTGACATCACTGTTCTTGTGTCTCTTATCTGCACAGGAGGAGGTGGTGCAGTGCGTGGCCCCCGAGGCGACCACCAACAGTTACGCGTTCCAGGTCGGAGATAGCCAGAGCACTTTCAATTTCTAAATAACTGTCTGATACCTCTCCTCTCATCTGTACTGTACCCTCACTGCTACTGTCTGTCCTTTGTTCATGTGGTTTTTGTATGTACTGTACATACTGTTTTAATATGACAAAACATGGTTGTAAATAAAGTTGTCAGATCATGTGTTTGGTTTTGATTTTTTTTGTGTGTGTAAATCAGTCTGTATTCGCACAAAATGTAAAACAAATGTTATAAATGGTAAAAGTCTAACTGCTGTTGCTGTAGCGTATCTATCAATTTAACTTATGTCAGAAAACTGTCTCAAGAATGAATCCTGTGACCAAATTGGCTTTTACGTCCTCCATTATCTTCCAGTATGGTGACAATCCTGTCACATGATACGACCATATTCTTTTGACATATGCTTTACTTGAGAGTTTTGAATCTATGTGTACTAAGTCAGGTTTTAAAGGCACTCTGAATTGAATTTATGTCCTAAACAACTTATTTGAAGAGCTAAAGCTAACAAGTGGAGGCAGCCATGCAGTGTTTCTTCTTTAAGAGAAGTTGGGAAGACATATGGAGGCCCATTACTGCCAGTGTAATTAAAAAGATCCTGTAAGTAATTATGAGAAACTTTCAAAAATGACTTGGTATCTCTAAATAATGAGCACGTCAAAGTGAGTTATTTCAAAGTGATGAGTATTTCAAATAATGAGTTAATATCCCAAAACAATGACTCAGTATCTCAAAATAATAAATGTTGGCAGTAAAGTAAGTTAAAGGATAAGTCCAGTATTTTGCACTTTGAGCCCCATTCCTGGTTGTTTATGATGAAATAGAGTGGTTAAGACCAAAATCTTGACGATTGCTCCTTCTTTGAGGATTTGAGAGAATTTGTCTTTCCCCTGCCTGGCTTAACAATGCTGTCTATGGCCATGTGTAAATCTGTCCTAAAACCACCTTAAACGTTGGTTTTCAAAGCCATGAAACTCACCCAGTGGTCAGTGGTGTTCCTTGATGTTCCCACATAAAAATCATATTCTCAAACGAGATGTCTGAAGCGTTATACACTCCAGCCCACTTGATGGCGATAATGCTCCTTTACGTGAGTGTCGCCAACCGGCAGGAAACCATTGCAATGTAATGGGACACAGAAAGAAGCAGAAGAAGAAGGCTGGCGTTGTGTTCAAAGGCATCGTACTGCGAAGGTTGTTTACAAGCCAGTAATAATGGGCAAGTTTTGTGTGGTCAGCGACTGCAGGAGAATTCCTCCGAAGAGGAGGAGCGCACACAGCACTGTCGAGCCGGCACTTTGGCTGAGCTAAAAGACTACAATGACTACAACCTTGTCGTAAACAACCCCCTTTCTGTTTCCAGTGGCGGATTACTACCAACGGACAATGAGGCTTCCTATAGGAAATCAATGCATGGACAAAATGTCAAATAAATCATCACGGAAACCACAGTTTGCTACGATTTTTATGTGGGAACATCAAGGAACACCACTGACCACTGGGTGAGTTTCATGGCTTTGAAAACCAACGTTTAAGGTAAAAAAAATGACTTGCTTTTCTCACTGTAACAACAACCTACTTGTCTCAAAATAATGAGAAACTTAAAAATATTTGAACAATAATGAGATGTTCTCGAAGTACATTTCTTAAATGACATTAAAAAAAAAGACTTGCTTTGCTCAAAATGAAAACAGCCTACTCCACTCAAAATTATGAGAAACTTAATTGAAATGAATAAAAATCCCAAAATAATGAAAAATTAGGTAAAAAAATGACTTTTCTCAAAATAGTGAAACATCTGAGTTAGTATTGCTTCTCATTATTTTGCAGATATAAACTCATTATTAAATTTCTAATTAAAATGGCCTACAGTATGTTTTCTTTCATCAGACCGGCGGAGATGAGCTTCAAAAGTAATGTGCTGTTCCCAGCAAAGAGTCTGGCATGTGACCTCTAACTTAAGTAAAAGTGCTAATGTGACACCGTATAAAAATTACCACACAAAACTGCTTTAAACGAACCCTGGTCCACTTCCACGGATATTTCGGTTCGTTTGGAGTGGTGTGAACGCTCATTCGAACTCTGGTGCGGACCAAACGAGTGAACCCTGGTCCTCTTGAAAACTGGGGGTCTCGGTTCACTTGTGCGGCTCGCTTTCAGTGGGAAATGCAAACGGACTATCCAGCGACACAAAAAGAGGAAGTGACCCAAAGAGAGGACACCTCGCTCGGCGTCTGTTTAACCACAGCAGCACGTCGTAGTCTCTCACTCTCTGCTTTCTTTTTCGGCACAGCTGCATTCGTCTCATGTACAGAGCAACATGCTGGATAGGGAATGGAAGGGGATGGATTTCTGTTTTCGGTCCTGGCCAATCAATGAGCCGGGTTTTCTTCTTCCTCATTCTTTTTTTCTTCCTGGTCAGTGGTCGTTTCAGGCAATACCGCCCCCAAACGAGCAGCTGTTGTAACTGCGTGACGTCCAGGTGGTTTGGTCCACTTTAAAAAGTGCAGTGTGAAAGTGAACCGAACCAAATGAAGGGGTGACATTTTTCAGCATTCCCCGCCCAATTGAACTGAGTCCCCCGGACTATCCTGGTGTGTATGCGCCCTTACAATCCTGCTCACAGACCATAGGCCTACACACAAACAGCACCTGGAAGAAGATCAGGCGGTAACAACCTCAGACACAACCAGGCACTGAGAAGACACGAGTAGCACCCAGCGCCTGACCTCGTGTTCCCAGGTTGTTGAAGACGCCGCTGAGTCTGACGCAGTTGTGTCACATGCCACGTCTCTTCTGATTCCACAATGCTGTGATGCAGTCTAACATTACACACGGGATCAAAATGATGCCGTGGCCGTTTGGTCACTTTGTAGCGGCCATATAGTGCGATCCCTGTGTAAAAAGGGGCTCGCTCCAGAGTAGGAGAGGTGGTGGGGCCTGCTGCATATCAGTGCCCGGGGCCCCTTTGTCCCATGATCCGGCCATGGCTGCACTTTTACATTTTCATATGTTTGTGTGCAAAAAAATCTTAACTTGCAGAGTAAATATTGGACTTAATTAAGTTTAAAATAACTGTAGTGCAGTGAAATATTCCCTCAGAGGTGTGTTGGAGCAGGAGCAGAAAATGGCATGTGATTAAAATAAATAAATTCCACCTCTGATGGCATCAAAGTAAAAATCAGGACAGCTCAGGACACACTGGGACGTGCGTGTGTGTGTGTGTGTTACAGTGAGGTGCCACATGTTGGAGAAATGTTTCACTCCCCCAAAGCGTGCTGTCGTCACCGGTCAGCTCCAACCAGCAGCCCCCTGAAGTGGGCTCCACACCGGAGGGCTCCACAGTTCAGCTCTCGACGCGCGGAGGCAGAGGAGGACTGGGTCCGAGGCTCACACTGCTGCCGAAGATGTGAAGATAAACACGGCGTTGTCTCCACCGCAGCTCCTTCACACGTCTCACCGGGGACCAGTCGCTCCCAGTAGAAGCTTTCTGCAGCTCTGCTTCACCCGAGACAAATTTAATTTCTTTTTTTTGTTGTTTTTCTTTTTGATTTCTTCGCATTTGTGAGCGATCGCGATGGCACCTCAGTTCACATCCGGGCCACAATGCCTTGACTCCATTATTGTCTAAAACTGGCGGAGAGGTTGATAAACCTTTATTTTTTATTTCTACACCCAACGAGACATTTTTACAGCGAGCAGTGAAGGCTGGGACCGAGAGGACATGTCTAACCAAGGAGTCCGGCGGAATGGCCCTGTGAAGCTGCGACTAACAGGTAGCTAGCAACGCTTTTAAATCCCCAACTATATTCCCCACTCACTAAGCTAGGAGGGCGCCGTGTACTTGCTGGATGGGAACAGTTCCCATGGGCCATGGAGTTGGCTTACCGCCGGTTCCCTCTCCTGGGATTTAAACCTTTTTGCTAGCAGCTACAATGCATTTTAAATATCTGTTTATTTTCCTGTGTTAGCCTTTATCAGAAAACTGAGCGGGTTGACTTGTAGATGAAGCTGAATTTGGATATTAGTGTTCTTGGAAGTAGCCTGTACCCTGTGATTGTCGCCAACCACCAGCTATAACACGGGTCCCGGAGTATCGTAGCTTTGTGCTGAGCTGCTCTGCTGTTTAAAGGGTTGTCGCTTGTGAAACCAACATGCAGCACAGTATTTTAATGTGTATTTAAATTAAATATTTAAATAAATGCAATATAAGAGTGGCACCTAACTATCCTAGTGTTGTGCTGACAGAAAGCAGGCTAGCAGGTTAGCTTAGCAGGCTAGCTGTGCTGGAGCCTTGAGGTTGGGATGACAGGCAGCTCCACAGGTCACAGAGGAGTGCAGCTGAGCAAGTGTCCCACAGACAGACAGACAGACAGACAGACAGACAGAGAGACAGACAGCTGCCTCCTGTGATTGTCACCGTGGCACAGACTGGTCACCATTAGCTTGTACTCCTGCATCCTCCCCACAGCACTCCTGCTCAGCTTCATAGTTTCACAGCATGATTTACTCCTCCTCTCCCTCAGTGCCTCAGCTGCCTGGTTTGTGCCTTTTCAACACAAACAGCCAAGAGGTTTACATGAGAGCTCAGTGTTTTGACTGGGAGAAGAGGCTGACAGCTGCCCCCTTTTTTGATGTACGCCCAGGACCTGACCTGAAATTCCATGGCAGCGGTTTCTACCAGGAAGGGCCAAGTTAAATATTTAAGCTGGTGCTGTGTCTGATAGGGATCAGTGGAAACAACAAGGACAGATGTTAATAAGAGAGATTTAATGAGCTGGAGGTGCAAGATGGCCAAGGACATCAAGTCTAAGAGCTACGGTTTTATGGTTGTTAGAAGTCAGGCAGGGTTCAGTGCAGAATGAGCAGAGCTGTGTGCAGAGGTTTGGGACCTGGCGTTCATAAAGTAACTTAAACACAGAGGTAGGATCGAGTCATTGATTTGCAAGTCACAAGAAAGTCTTTGCACTCAAGTCCCAGGGAGGGTTGCAGGGATATATACTGGTTTTAAGGTAAACTATGATATATAAAAGTAGATTTTCTTGTCTATGATAGTGAAAAAAAATGCAACTAGATGGATAATCTCCCCTTTATTATATTCTGTCTATCCTTCCATTTTCATTCCTTTAACGGTCATTCTGACTGATATTAATTTAAATTCTCAAATACAGTGATATTGTGAAACCGCTGTATTTCGGAGATGGTTATTGCAGCGGGAAAATCTCTTACCATTGCAACACTAGTCCCTGGTTAAGTCCAAAGTATGGTTGCAGTGGTTTAGCATGAAAGTGTGTGTCGTGGTATAAAAATTGAAGTATATTATACTGTGTACGTCTGCTTATCTACGTTATTGGGAAAAAAAGTCAAATAGTTGATAGTAATAATTGTCATATCTTGAAACCGCTGTATTTTCTGAGACGGTATTATACAGTGAAATTTTCATACCATTGAAACCCCTAGTTCCAAGTCAAACTGGCAAGTCCCAGGTTAAGACTAATGAGCCTGGTCTCACTCTGAAGTTGTCGAAATCAGGCACTTGGGCAGTGACTTGCAGCGTCAGAAACCAATGAAAAAAGCTGTCCTTAAACATCGGCATCATATGCAGCTGGTTGCTGTTATAGTTTAACTGCGCCCAGTGGCATCTGAGGGAAACGCGGCGGGACAAAGACGAAAGTTAAGGTGGCGAAAGTCTGTGTGGAGAGGGCGGGAGGGGTGGTGCATGGGTCCAACAAACACCGACTTTCACACGAGAGAGCGGTGTTTTCATCTTGTAAGATTCCAAAGCCAAACCCTGTTCTTTGCTCCAAAACCTAACCACGTGCTTTTGTTGTTGAAGGAAAAATAAAACGTCAGTTCATGGTGTTGTACCGACGTAGTGCTTTTATTTTGAAAGAAGACAATGTATGCAACAGGCTGAAGTTGACACGGCGTCCCAGAACGTCAACAACCAACACACCCAGGGTACCTTGGACGTCATATGTAGACGTGGCAAGTCCATGAGAAAATGCTGATATGTGACGAGGTCAGAGTGAGAATGTGTCGGACTAACGGGTCAAGTTTCAAGTTCTGAACTTAAAGTTTTGAGCACTAAAGAAGTAATGTGGGGTGGCTCTGGCTCAGAGGTAGAGCCGGTTGTTCGATCCCTGGCTCCTCCATACCTCATGTCGAAGTGTCCTTGGGCGAGATACTGAACCCGAAATTGCTCCCGATGGCCGCTCCATCGGTGTGTTAGAGCCTGTGAATTGTTATTGAGTAGCAGGTGGCCCCTTGTATGGTAGCCTTGGCCATCAGTGTGTGAATGTGTGCATGAATGGGTGAATGTGACGTAGTGTACAAACACTCAAGTGATCGGAAAGGAAGACTAGAAAAGCGCTATACAAGTGCAGTGCAGCTCCATAATTGTCTAATAGTCATATATTGAATTTTCTAAGATGGTTATCATACAGTGAAAATCTGATACCGTTGCATCCCTTGTCCCAAGTCAAACAGGCAAGTCCCAAGTCAAGTTCCAAGTTCTAAACTTAAAGTTTCAAGCCCTAAAGAAGTCATAATGTCAACAAATGTGATGCCAAAAAATGAATGCTTTTTGAACTTCGCCTTCATTTACTTAGCTGTAAGCTAACTTTAGCTAAGCATTAGCTTGCTAACTATGTTTATATTAGCCTCGACTTACTGTTCTTTGTACAACTTAAGATGTCAAATGAAGTAGGAAGTTTTTGTGTCTTCGTCTGTAATTTCCGACTCGCACATTTTGCATACTGCAGTTTATTCTTCGCATAGTTTTTGTACATGAACAAAATTATCTTTGGTGCCATTTTTTCCAACAGGTGCTCAGTAACGTAACGCTAGTTCTTCACGGCCCTCTCCTGCAACTCGATTGGGTGCTGTCAGATTGGTTCAGACTAAGTGGATCTGGGGAATGAAGTGTCGACTTGCTGGGGATATATAGTGTTAATGTTAGTTGATTCTTGGCATACTTTTTAAATAACGTACTTTGGCGGAAGGTATGAAGTGTTTTCAAGTCCAGCTAAAGTCTCGAGTTACTGGCATCAAAGTCCAAGTTGAGCTTCAAGTCTTTTTTGATTTTGTCAAGTGGAGTCTGAAGTCATGAAAGGAGTATGAACAGTACAAGTTTAAATAAAGATGTGTGCATAACTTTGATGTCGAAATCCAGAGTCTCTGCATTTTGAGATGGACCGCAGTGGTCTCCTGGTGGAATGCTGGGAATGTGAGTCCACTGTGACAAATAGCGGGAGCAGGACCTCACAGGCCATCTCTCCTCTTGATGCTGAGCGACGCCGCGCACCCCTCCAGACTAAATATGTCTAATCTTTCAGTGGGTTTTTATATTACTCCTAGAAATCACTCCTCAGGCCATATTTCTGTCAGAATTATGTAATGTCGTGCCATGTCGTCCACACGATCAGCCCCGTCCCGTAGCTGAGCTCACTGCGTGCTCTCTGTGTTGCTCTCCAGCGTGCAGAGCGGCGCAGAGTGGGAGAGGAAGCGCTATAGGAAGGCAGCCGTCTGGCGGCGGAGCCCAAGTGCTCACTTTCAGCAGAGAGTCTCCACTACACACTGTCATTATGTGTTCCTTTGTTTAGCACCGCACAGCTGTGTATACGAGGCTGATTAGACTGCTGCATCGGGAGTAATGGGCCCGGAGAGTGTCATTGCGACATTGTAGCTGCATGTTGTCATCTGCAGTCGGCTTGATTTTTTGACACAGAGCTCTGCAGATGAATTTGTTTCCAGGCAGGTTGTGAATGATGAGTTGCTCCAGTCAAACAGGCCTGTAGCTGTTTGTGCTGTAGGCGTCTCTCCTCGCTGACAACCCCCCTGTCCATTTGAACCAGATGTTGCAGATGTTTGCCAGCTATTAAACTGGAAAAATATGGCAAGCAAGCTGCTAAAACTAACACTCGGGGTGAGAATTGCCCCTTGACTACACGGGACAGGTTTCCATTATGCTCTACAGCTGATCACTCCTAAATTATGTGACATACAAACACAGCTAATGGCATAACACGCATGATCCACTGGCTCATAAATTACATCATCACAGCACGGCTCATTGCCTCGTCTGATCATTCCTAAATTCTGTCGTGCAGACATAGCTCATGGCATAATTTGCACCGCTTTCCATGCAACCATAAATTTGATGACACGCAGCTGAAGTCACAGAGTTCCCTCTAATATGATTGAGACTTTGCAGAAAAGGGGAACGCATCTCTCCGATCTGTCGGTGAGTCACGAGCTGTCTGTCACACAGGAGTGAAATCAGACTCCCGAAAATCAGCGCGAGTCATCGGTGCGCCGTCTTTGCCCTTTGAATAAATTTCCTGCCCAGGAAGACGTGCAACAGAATAATAAACCCACTGATGTTTGATTGATTTTCTGGTCTGATTCAGATTCTTGACGTTTATTGCCCTTTTTGTCTCAGCTTGGAGTTTACATGTGACTTTGTTAAGCATATGGTTTGCTCATCTGAATTCTTTGGCGCTCTGCAGACCAGCGAAGAGAGCTATCTCAGTGGGATTCCCTTGAATTCTCCATTCGCATTCCCACCTCTTCCTCTCTGAGTCACTCCTGTTCTTTCCGACTGTAAGCCTCTTCCCCCTCAGACAAAGTCCAAAGCATATTTCACTCCCACCCTCACTAACCGAGCTTCCTCCGCGCTCTCTGATTCGCTTTCTGTCCCATGCGCTCTCTGTAGGTAGTTGTTTCTTTCCAGTTAATCAGCTGCTGATTTGCTGGAGCTGCAGCCGATTCTCCAAACACAGGGGCCAGCACTATTATTTTTCCAATTAAATAGTCGCAAATTGTCCCTTTCCCTCCCCTTGTAAGATGACTGGCAGTTGAATGGACACAGATGCTGCCTGAGAATGAAACAGACTTATTTTGGAGATGCAACAAAGGCCCCGGGGTTTCACACTGGCCCACTGTGCGGCTTTGAGTGAAAGGCTTAGGTCTCTCCTTTTTGAGTCCGCGCTTTGTCAGCGCAGCTCGGTCCGACTGTAGTCTACAGATGGGGGTCTTTGGATGCTGGATAATTGAAGAAGAAACCCCCACAGCTGGGCACAGATGGGGCTGTGGAGGCACAGGACCTGATGATGAAGATCATTTTAATGTGGTCTGAGCTGGCTCTCAGTACATTCATGTGGTCTCTTAGTCTGAGCCTTTTTTTTTTTACAGAGTGGCTGTATGGAAGTGATTTGGGTTGATCTGGGTGTTCAGACAGGATACATGGTAAATACACAGTGATTAGCTGCATGTGGTGAACTGTTGGCTCTGCCGGCCCATCATTGACATGCGTTTTGAGCAAACATTTCCACATTTTGCTTCAGCAAGACCTGAAAGAAAACAAATGCGACGGCAGGGAAAGACCAGGGAAAAAAAACGGGGGTTGAGGAATCAAAGGGGGGAACGTAACGAGCAATTATTGCACATCATTTGTAAACATTTTCCTTCCCCCTGCTGAGAGCCTCCCATAATTTTAAATTGTTCCATCAATTAATTGACTGGCTGGGGCTGGCTTTCCTGTTGGTTCAGCTGCTCTTCAATGAGGACAAAGCCTTCTGCGGTTGCTCTGCCCTCAACCGCCGCCAGTAACGGTCCGGAGGAGACCAGATGTAGCAGGGGGAGACGGAGTGGGCAGCTTCTCAGAGAGGAAGTGCTCCCCAGACCCGAACACTTGTCCAAACGTCACCCCTGACAGGTGGGGAGCAGAACAGTCCAGAAACCCCCTTTTGAGGTTCCCCTGTAAAAATAAAGTGAAGAATTGCTATTACTCAGCAGGACACGAGGCGTCTTGTGTTGCTTATATCGCTGGCTCCCAGCGCTGCCCTGTCACTGTATTATAACAGCGTGCCATGGGTTTGATTAGTGGGCGGCATGTGTGGTTTGGGGAGATTGGCTCTTCCTGCTGAGTAGAGCATCAACACTTCAGAATGGCTGCTTTGTAACATTAACAACAGATAATATTTTCCTGTATCCACACATCCTGTTTCATTTGGAGCCCGAAGAACAGAGAAAATTACCCATCATGCTCTCTGTTTATACATGACTGTCCTGTAGCAGTGATTCCCGACCAGGACTACGTGTACCTTAGGGGTATTTCTGCAGCAGCGGGGGATACGTGGAACGATTGTCGCTCTGATAATTTGAAAATAAAATAAAAAGAAATTAATGTATCTCCACAAATTAAGTCAGCGATGGTTAAAGGGACAGTTTACCCCCAAATCAAAAATATATACGTCTCCTCTTACTTGCAGTGCTGTTTATTAGCAATGTCTCTTTCCAGAAATCGTGACCTGGTTACTCAAGATAATCCACAGACCCTGTGGTGAGCAGTTTCATGGAGGAACTATTTTCTTTCTACTCAACAACACCCGCCAACCGAATCACCACCCAGAAAGAAGCGAGCATCTTCTCATGGACAAGATGCTTGTGACAGCAAGGGATGTCAACATTGATGATGTCCTCTTTGACTGAGCTGTAACGTTAGCTAGAGATCATCAGGCTACATCCACGTGACTAAATTTTTGTTTTAAAGCGCATTACTTTTGCTACCGTTACGTCCCTTGTCCACCATACTCTACGCATTTCGGAATCCCTTTGAAAACACTGCTGATCTTAGTTTAAAAACTCAAGGGTTGTGTTTTAGTCTGGATTGATGGGAACTTTTGAAAACAAAATGGATGCCCATCGCTTCCCAATTGAGTCTTATGAGTCACGACATGTCAAGCCAAAACATTATAGCGAGGTCTACATACCTTTTGTGATTTCATCCTTCTTGTGTAAGTACTTCTTTCTCATTGCCATGGCTTCCTCTGGCTTGATGGATAAAACTCCCGGTATTTGTTTTGCAACAACGCTAGCTTTGTTTTCCGCCACCTTGACCGCCTCATACTCGTGTTACTTTCAGCAACAGTTATACCTCATCATTGTTCCAAGCGAAAACATCTCTGGTCTTTTTTCACTGTCTCCGTAGTATTTTCTGTATCTGTGTCGCCAACTGCAGAGAAGACAATCTGCTTCCTGTTTACAACCTCACATTCGTGCCAAGTGTACATGATGGTCATGTTATATATATTCAGGAATGTTCCTGGCACCTAATTTCCCTGTCGACATAAAGAAAATTTTAATTAAGACTAATCGACTAGTCTAGAAAAGGGAAACAGTCAGAATTTAGCCCAATTTATTGTTAAGTATTTGAAACATTGTCTGAAAAAATATTGTGTGCATTAAGAGCCCTTTGAAGCCTTTAATCACAATCTGAAGTGCGAGACACTTTGCGCCGTGAACGAGAAGTTAGAGATAAAGGAAGTAACCACTGTGGCATTTTCACTGGCCTCTATGCGCCTTTCTACTGTTTACTGTGTACTGTTTTGTGCATCCCTATCTAAAACAATACGTCAGCGCTCATCTGATGGAGATCGTTTTTGTTTTAAAATGAAATTGTATTGTAAATGTGGTCTCAGTGTCACTGCGAGTTCATGCATTTTGCCCCAGCACGTACAGCTTTTATCCTCTGATGCTGACATTTAGCTGCAGACACTTGAACATCTGCAGCGAGGTGCCCTGCACATATCAGCTGCACTGAGTGAACCACAACTCATCCTCCAGCTTTATTTAACATTCACACACGCACTCCTCTCGTGGTATATCACTCTGGGCCCCTCTGCACCTGAACGCGTCCTCTTTTATTTCCATTCTTGTGATTTATGTAGTCAGTATGCTGGAAGCTACGGTTAATTATAGTTCATAAAGAATCTAAATTAGTACGGTGTATTCAGCCAGGATGAGTCATATGACTTTACATCTTCGCTCAGGATCTATACACTGTGCCACTTTGCATGCTTGCACTAGTCGTGTGCCTCTCCGTCAGAGGGAAAGAGCGCAGAGAGTGAGAGTGTCTCCTTGGCCTCGGAGAAGTGCTAATCCTCCTGGGTGGTTTGGGAAAGACCTTCTTCAAAGGCCTGTTCTGTTAACCTGGCTGTGGTGGTTTAATGGGTCAAAACTGGATTAGCGGTGAGTGTGAGGGAGGGGAGCTCCAGTGAGAACTAAACACTTTCTTGACCGCAGGCTCTTCTCCTATCAGCCCTGCCTGGCTGTTCTCCACGCCGTCCCTCCCACTGCCCTCGCCCCTCGATTTCTTGCCTATTTCCTTAACTAGTGCTCGCTTTGAAGTTGGGAACTCCACTGGAGGGTATTTTTTTATCAGAGGCGGCTGCATGCATATCCAATGTCAGGCTGGAACCACGTTTGACTTTAGATGCCCTTAGTTTCATGCAGTCGATACTGAAAAGGAATATACTCGTTATGAAACATATTTCAGTGTGGCTTGTTTTACTGATGAGCCTTATGGTATCGTTCGCCGTCGTCACTGCTGCTGTGGAAAAAGTGACTTTGTAGGATCATCAACAGTTCTCTTCTTTCAGGCTTTGTAGGGTGAGACAATGTGAAGCATATTATGGGATACAAACATGCAAGGTGTGATAATGTTGGATATTGTGATGGCAGTATGAGACGATTTAAAGGCGATTTTACACATCCAAAGGTCTCTACACACCAGGGGCGTGTTCTATGTGCAATCAATTTGCACGTCAACATATTTTTTTGGACTTTTGTTTTTGTTTTTGTCACGCAGAACGCGAATAATATGTGGCAAAAAAGAGGATCTCTTATCTCATTTCCACCAAAATTAGCACTTATGCGCAGGTCTTTTTAAACACGCTATCGACTCTTTTTCCATCGCCAGAATTACAGAGCTGTGACCACAGCTCTGCAGCAGACAAGTACACCTTACTGTGTGTGTGTCGTTTTTTTTTGGTGTGTCATGTTCGACGTCACTGACAGGCCAGGATTGATGTTTGAGTGCTGCTTGGACGGCAACGGACAGTATTTTGGGGTGGCGCGTCATTGTATCTTGTTGGTATAGCAGCTTAAATCAGTGTGTTCACCTGGGTGTTGTGTTCCCATCGATGCCGATTGGAGTTGGAGACGATAAATACCTGCAGAGTCATTTGACCCAGGTGTGAATGCTGATTGAAACTTTACCCATGCGTTAAGCCCTGTTTGGTTCGGTTCAATCAAACTCAAGTTCATTTGCCCCCTCAGTGCGGTGCGCTGGGGCAGGTGTGAACACAGCAATCACACTCAGGTGTGCACCAAAACAACCAGACTGAGACCTTTTTGAAGAGGTGGTCAAATGAACAATGACAGCAATATAGTCCACGATGAGCAGCGCTAAAATCAACCTGCGTAGTTGTCCCTCCATTGTGACATTAGAAAGTGTCACATTTATCTTGACAGTGTACTCTTCTTCAACGTTTTCTTTACTTCCTGGATTTTTCCCACATGGAAATTCTGACCAATCAAGAGCAGCTTTCTCACACAAAGCATTTGATCTGGTCCGCTTGTAAATGCTGCCGTGAGAACACCAACCAACTCAAGGCAATTATACAACTTTGGAACAACATGAGTCCCTGATTCAGACCAAAGGAGACAATGACAGGTCTGAAAGCACCCTTAAGGTCTGCGTCCTCAGACTGTCTGCCATTTTTTACTTTCTTGCTTTGGCTTTGTTTTTATTGAAGCAGGTCTGACATCATGTTACCTGTAGATTACCACAGTAAAAGCGACAACTTCTTTCAGCCTCTGCATTTAAATGTTATCATTTCACGCATCAAAACACTGTAAAAAGAAAAATTGCGATACATAAGTGAATTTTTTCCCTCACCACTGCTCCTGTCACATTCCACGTTTGATCTGAGCCTACTAAAACTCTGGCATTCAGCTTGTTTCCCCCTCCATTTGTTTGTAGGGATGTCTGTGATTATTATCGTGTCTCAGCAGCGCGCCCAGGTGAGATCACTCAGCAAGTTTGCACAAAGTCTCATTAGCTCTGATAAATATCCACACATGCACCGGTCGTTTCATTTTCCCTGGAATCAGAGGTGGAGGCAGGGTGGTCGGAGCGGTCCCGCCCAGCTGTCTGATGGTGGAGGGTAACCTGAGAATAATTCTTCGACGTGCTGGCTCTGCTCTAAACCTGGATGGACACGGGTTGATACGATTAACTCTGACTAACCTCAAGCAGATGGGGGTCTCTCAAGTCTCCAGTGTAACCGGCTGGAGCAGGGGGGTTGGCGCAAAAGCCGCAAGACGCCAACAGCTGACTGGAGGCGTCTGTCCGTGCCTCGGCCTGACGTTTGAGCCCCTTCAGTCCTCTGAGGAGACAGGATCAGAAGAGAGATGTTTATATTCACACTGGATCACATTTCAAATGGCACCTCTGCTGAAGTTGGACAAATACACCGCAGGATTCCTGCGTAGTAAAAAAAAGTCTGACTGCGTACGCACGGAGAAGCAAATGTGATATTTCAAGACTGTTTTTTTTAATCCCCAACACTCTTGCACGTGAAGAATCCTAAATATGTAGGATTCTTCCTGTCAATGGTCTCTGATGCGTGACTGGTTGATAAGAGTCACAGCTTGGTTTGCAGGAAACTCATTATGATACTTCCACTCCAAAACTGGGAGTGCCAAATGCCTGATGATTCAGCTCTCGGGCAGATGCTACAGAAGCTGTAGACAGTCATGTTGGGAATGTTCAGAGTTATTGCCTAATATTTACTTTCACAAAGCTTATTATTATAGGCGCAGCACTTGATGTACTAATTTACTGCCCAGAGCCCGAGGCGAAAAGAGTGCTCTGGTGATGATGACTTTTTGTGAGCCAGCTCAGATGTTGCATCCACCTCAGTTTCCCACAGCTGAATGAGATGTTTGTTTGGGTTTTGGATAAATTAAAGTAAGCTCTGGCTTGTGAGGGTCACATGTAGTATTCTCCACACTTTTTTTTTTTTTTTTACCTAATCACAAAGCTTGTGTTTACGGTCCTTATTTTTACTTTTTAAAGGTTTTACATGTTAAAGGACTATTTCAGCCGCAGTTACTCACCATGTGTTACCTTGAATTCGGAAAGAAAACTGTGTTTTTCTGGCATGCTTCCTCAGTGAACGGAGAATCCAGAAAAAGGTGAACAGTCTTCATGAATTGAAGTAAACAGGGACTGGGTTTAATAACAGCAAAACTTTATCGAAACATTAGGTTCTAAACTCTCACGTAACTCGTGTAGTATAATCCAAGTCTCACTTAGATGATGACACAAGTGTACTTAACAACATTACTAATGTGAAAGCGGAGTGTTGGGGAGTGGAGAAGGAGGGCAATGATACTCGAGCACGGTATGAATCAGTTGTACCAATGAAAGTGTTTTGGAAGTACTAAGCATGAGACTTGGATTGTACTGCAGGAGTTTTGTGATTGTTAAAGGATGTTTTGTTATAGTTTAGCTCTTGCTAAACCCAGACAATGATTACTTAAATTAATCAGGAAGTTTCTGAGTGTTTGGATTCTTCGTTGATGTGGAGGCATGAAGAAAAACAAAGTTGTCCTCACAAATTCAACGCAACATGAAGTGAGTGACCTCAGCAGAAGTCTTAACACATGGCTTCATTTGACAGCCCGAGCTCTGAGGGATGATTTCATTGACGTTTAGCTAAATTTGGGTCAGACATGATGATGCATGTCCTGTAGACGTGTGTCATCTAATTTAAACAGCACATAATAAAAGCTGTTTATGGTATACACCTGCACACAGCGGCCTTTTTATAGCTGTGGATCAAGAGACCACCATTTTTATCTCAGTGAGACATCAGGGCTAGTTCATGTTGACAATTACTGAGGATAACCGCGGCAAGTCACGCAGGAAGGAAGTGTGGATAAAATATCCTGTAAATACCAGGATAGTCCATTGAATTCCTTCTCAAGCAGAGCTGAAATGACTTGACAATAGAAAGATTAGGAGATAGACAGAAAAACAATTGGCAACAATTTTTTCTTGCAAAAATATTTTGGCTTTTAAATTCGACTATTCGTCCAGTTTGGCAAGATAATTGAAGACCTCACCTGAGGGTCTGCAAAATAGTGATGGGAATATAGTTTTTCCGCTATTATTTCAAGATTCATAAAAAAGATGATCAAAAGGGACCCTTTTTCCTTATTTTCCGTCATATATTTAATATTACAATGTTGGATATTGATATTAAACATGGCCTAAGTTTCAAATAATGAGGTAAACATATGTAAAAGTAATCCATGTGAGCAAAAACGACAGGCTTGAGACTGCTCTTAATCTTCTGTTTACAGTTGTTTTGTCTACTTTTGAGACAAGCTAACATCAGCTCGATATTTTTTTTTTCTATATACATGGTCGCCTGCTCCGGGCACGCTACTGCAAGTGTTACATAATGTTGCCTACGCAGTTACATGCTAACATCAGGAAAACATGTACTCTTTGTTGCAGATGTTGTTAATTTCCCTTCAATTTCGGATCATATTTCTGCTGTAACGTGTCAGGTTGTGTTCAGAAGTTTTTACTAGGAATTTTCACAGTAGAAAGTGCCGCTATACTCTGTATTCTATACTCTTTGTCTGTCATTCCCTCGCTGCAATGGCAGTGACAAGACGCCAAAATGCAGAAGTAAGGATGGGGAACGCTGATCAATCAGAGCAGGCTGGGTTTTTTCCGGAGGAGGGCTTGAAGAGAAATGAGTGTCGCCCGTGTCTCAGTCAAGTCAAAGTCAAAGTTGCACTTGAACTCCCTGCAAATACCACAGCCAGTGGCCAGCAAGCATGTATGTTTTGCACCTGCATGAGAGGAAATAAGCCAGTAGGCCGCGGGTGTCTATCTTTGTCATTCAAAAAAGGAAATCGGACAACTGACAGAGTGGACTGAAGATGCTAGTGAGCCAGTTAGCACATTAACAACACAACCTGATGTTGAAAAAACAGAGCGTATTTTCTGTGCGCTGGTGAACTATACCACAAACGGCAACAAACTGTTTCCATGGAAGAGCTCAATGGCTAAAAAATGTAATTTATGTAATTTAAAAGTTTGTTTTGTTCTCACTCCCTCTTGACTTTAGCCATTTGTTTACTTTCCTCACTTCCATTTCTCTTCTTGTGCACTGAGCTGAACTCCTAATCAGAGTGATCTTATTCACCGGCTGGCTCCTTCGTCTCTGATGCTGATTGAACATACTGAATCGGTTGTAAAAAAAAAACAGTCGACGAGGGCCAATGGTGCAGGACACACTGCTAAAACTAGGGGGACAGATGCTCACCGACAGCCCGACATTGACCAAAGGCTGACTATCGGCTTGGTATGTCAGGGCCCTAAAGTTGAGCGTCTCAGACTGAGGGTGTATACAGGTTTACCAGCACAGACAATATGAGGAAAATAAAGTGGGTTTTTTTGGCCATTAAAGCATGTAAATATGTTCTAGTAGGAACCTTTAATAGGTGTATGAACCTGAAAATGAGGTTAACAGGTCCTCTTTTATCAACAAGATAATTGTCAGATTGTAATAATGAAAATAACTGCAGCTGCAGCCCTATTCTCGAGACATCGTAGTAGATGGCTGTGCAGTGCTTTCATCTACGATTACGACACGATTACTGTCCTGATTCTTAAAAGGCTCAAGGTCCTCTCAGTCCAACACATTCATTGGCAAGGTGCACGGCATAAGAGGAAAAATATGACTGGGTGGTAATGATGTAACACAGCTCCCAGATGAAGTTGTGAAATCATTCTTAGAAACTAAAAACTCCCCAGGATCGGGAGGGGAAAAACAAAGTGGAGAAGCAAAGCGGCATTTCTGGCATTTAGCACAGCCGTGTGGTGGTCCTCGTCTTCTGTTAAACAGGTTGGTACTATCCAACCTCTCCACTGCGGCTCGGTCCAGGCCTCTCTTCTCTACTCTCCTCCATTACATCAGAGGCAGCGAAGGAGCCAAGAAGCTAGGAGAGCCGAGCAGCCACTGAAAACAACTCGGGTCCCGGCCAACAGTAGTGCAAGCTTGCAGAAGCCTAAGCTGCGCGGCGCTCTGATTTGCTCACTGTTTTGACTTCTCACTTAGCTGCAGTGGTGAAGGTACTGTGGAAGACTTTACTCGCCTGGATGACTCTCTGTTAGGAACGTTGTATCACACAGAGTGGAAAGAGAGGGTGATGTACTATGCAGGGGTAACAGGAATGCCACTAAAAATTGCCATTGTGGCATGGTTTCCCACTATTTGGAGCCCAAAATAGTCGGGGTGGACTCCTCTATTATGCAATTACAGTGGACTGTATCACGGAGGGAAAAGGTGACGTGAGATGGATGAAATGTTCTCACACTAAGAATGTTGCCAGCCTCTTTCCCTTCACGTGTGAATGTGTGTGGTGAGTTTCCCCGTGTAGTCAGACAGGTTTTTGCAGAGGAAGATAAGCTCATCATTTTACCTCGGTTGGTGGATTTGTCACGAGTGTGCATCTTTGTGTGTGTGTAGCTTCTCTTTGTTTAAAGACTGGTTTGGTTAGAAAGCATTCGACAGTGTTTCCCACAGGCTGTCAATTCACTGTGGTGGTGATGTTACATTTGATTAGACTCGTTTTAGGCTGGAATGTCTGTTGTGTTTCAGACGAGGCATGTCACGATACCAGAAATTTAGTAGTTGATATCAGTACGAGTGGAAGTACGTAGGAAGAGAGGACGGACCCGCCAGTCTGTGTGAGTTCATGAGAGTTTGCGGGCAAGGAAACATATTAATATATAGCCTACATTATATTAATATATACAAGCTGTGTCTCAATTTAGGGGCTGCAACCTTCGAAGGCCGCATTTGAAGACTGGTTGCATCACAGCAGGGCGACTAAGGCTGTCTCATTTCAAATGCGACTGAGTCAGGAGGCTGCTTTCCTCAAATTTGTAGGATGCAAAGGATAAGTCCTGTGTTCATTGTGCGCCGATGACGGTTGTTTTTTTCTTCCTAAAGATAGGGCCTCCTTAAACACGCCAGAGGGTTACGTTTTTAAATGTAAATACTGGGTTTCAACTTGCTCCAATAGCTAATGATAAAAATGTGGGGAAAAAAGGGGCCTTCAAACCTCAAATTTTTGTTAAAATGATGGACTTAAGTTGTGGGGTCTGGCTCCATTATTTAACTTACTCAGAGCCTACTAACTTAACTTGTCAACCGCAGCTCATTGCTAAGTGAGAGGAGCATTAATAGTTAGCTGCGGGAACAGCTGGTGATGCAAACAGGAAATCCTCCATAAACCAGACTGCCTCATTTTGAGACTACTCGGTTCAGTCGTTAAGGTCCTCAAAGAACATTGCTAAAGTAGACCACGAAGGCTGCTTCCTTCAAAGGCTGCAGCCCTCGAATTCAAACACAGCTATAGTGTATTAACATATTTATCCACCATTGTCGTTGTTGTTACGCACTTGGACATGTAAGATGTGGCGGTTGGTTTTTGTGTTAGGCTGTTTGTCCTTCCCATTTTTCAGTTCTCAGGGACCAGAAAAAACGCTAAACGTGTGCAGCGCTCAGCGTAGAATAGATGCTCAGCGCCTTGTCACACTGCTGCTGTTTGTAGCATAAACACATAGTTCTCCCATTGCAAAGAATTTCAAAAATAAGTCGGCCTCAGGATGTCAATGCCTTTCCTTTCCGATGGCAAATCTGTGGCTGCAGCTGCACTAGTTGGCGTTTTCCTCATGTTGTTGTTCTTTCGTGGTGGTTGGCAATCTTCCTCCCTTAGCATTTAACAGCAGACTAGAACACTTGTAGATGTATATGACGCCACATCAGGTCTGGAAGAAGTGCATCCCCATTACCTACGGAGAAAAACAAGTACCGTCACATTTTCAGAATTTTTGCATTGACTTGGTACCAAAGTATCAACTCATGTAACATCCCTACTTTAGGCTGGAAGCTAACGTTTGTTTTCATTGTTGAATAATCTGCTGATTATTTTCTCAATTGATTATTTTGTCGATTAAATGCCCATCACAGTTTCGTTGATGTCTTCGAATGTCTTATTGTGTTCGACCAAATGTCCAAAACCAAAATATATTCAGCTTGACTAAGGAAATCTGCAAATGTGCAAGTTGAGGAATCTGGTACCAGATCATTTTCATATTTTTTTTTTCTTAAGAATTGACTCTAAACCAAAAAAATCAACCATCAGATCAACCGTCCATTAGGTTTCTTGCAGAACTCATCAGTTAATCGTCAAATCGTTGCAGCTCTCATCATGTTCGGCTGTCTAACCGTTCATTGTTACTGCAGTCCTCCGTCACCTGGCAGCATAAAATCTCCATTGTTAGAAATCTGCGTTATACTCCATGGCACCTGAAGTGAATCAGAAACAAACCTTTAGTTCCTGGACAGTTATTTATCTTGGCCGGTCGCCCAGATATTAACAAAGTCTAATAATCGCCGGGCTTTGATGCTCCTTCGAGCGGCTCGGTGTGTTTCGCCAGATCTCTCATCACTCCTCCAGCAGGTGCTGAGTGTGATCTATAATGATATATGACTTCTCTTAGTCATGGCCGTCTACCCTTTTATGAAGAGAAGCTATGGGGGGATATATATGTCTTTTCTTCTCTTCCCTCTGTTTTTTTATGCTTCTGGTCACAGTGATTTGGTGCAACAGATGTCCCCAGACGTCCTTTGACTCAAGTGTGTAACAGGAGTCCTGGGAATCTAAATGTTCTGTGTTTGCTTTGCGGTATTTAATGCACGTCACAGGGACTATGAGTTTCTTAATACGTTTCACTGCTGGTTTCCCCTCCGCTCCTCGATTGTTGACAGGATTGTTCTTCCTCTCGCTCGGAGCACGTGTGAGAAGGAGACGGAGCATGTCTTTGAATGCCTCTATAAGGTTTTTTTTAACTTGGAAAGAGGGGATCAAGGTATTTTTCCCCTCTTTTTTTTAAGTGTTCCTTTCTGTTTTCCTCTCAGTATAAAAATGATGCACAAGGAGATTTTGTTACTCTTTTTCCTTTCTAATTTTATAAATCTTGGAAATTGCAGGTCTGTTTAGAGGTATTAGGAGATTTTCCTGGCACTTAGTAGTTCCATGATCACTCTGCCACCAATGACTCTAATATCTGTATTATGTGACCAGAAGGAGTCTTATCAGATTTGCATATTACATAAGTGGATTTGCTAAGATATAAAAAGCTGCCAAAGCTGGGATATTTCCCAGTGTCTACAAGTCAATTTGCCTTAACCACATTTCCACAGTTTGCCTGCACCCCGTGAAGAGCTGGACCGAGTTCCTGAAACTCTACCCTGCTTCCTCACTCTATTCTGCCTGACTGCAGTTAAGGGCTAAAGTTAAGTGGTGTAGCCAGGTCTTTAAAAAGTAACCCACTTTTGTCATGAATAGGGCAGCGCTGACTGTGAATGGGTGGTGTGGCTGCCTCTGTGGCAAATGCACTGGACTACCTCATAAAGGCTTTTTCAGAGGTTGTTTGTTTGTTATTAGCTTTTGAGAGATAATGAGGGTTTCAATGCACTTCCAAGTGCTTGTATCATCTCAGCATATGTAGGTAGATGATTGGAAGTTTGAGCTTGTTGATCATTTTTTTAGCCCTGTTCTGAGAGTGTAGGATCTTCCCAGACATGTACACATGCATGCTTATATGTGCCCACCTATGTGCTAAATGGACGTCAGTTTTGGTTAATTTTGCTTTTGACAACCTGACGCCTGTTAACCAGTAACTAATTAATTTTTAAGAAAAACACAAAAAGACCTGTTCCACCACAACCCAAAGGTGCTCTATTGGACTGAGATCTGGTGACTGTGGAGGCCATTGGAGTACAGTGAACTCATCGTCATTTTTGAGATGATCTGAGCTTTGTGACATGGTGCGTTATCCTGCAGGAAGTAGCCATCAGAAGATGGGTACACTGTGGTCATAAAGGGATGGACACGGTCAGCAACAATACTCAGGTAGGCTGTGGTGTTTAAACCATGCTCAGTTGGTACTAAGAAAATCTCCCCCACACCATGACACCAGCAGCAGCAGCCGCCAGCGTTGATACAAGGCAGGATGGATCCATGCTTCCAAATTCTGAGCCTACCATCTGAATGTGGTTTTACCAATCTTCTACCCAACACCAACAACCGTACCATGTTCAAACTCACTTCAATCACCTTTCGTCATCATTCTGATGCTCAGCTTGAACTTCAGCAGGTCGTCTTCACCATGTCTACATGACTAAATTCATTGAGTTGCTGCCATGTGATTGGCTGATTAGCTATTTGCGTTAATGAGCAGTGGAACAGGTGTACCTAATATCACAACCTTTGTGAGGAAAGTGACGTACACCTCTTTCCTGTTTATAAATGAGACCCCTGCTCCCAGCCCTGCCACTTTCAAGGCAACCATCAGGGCAGAGTTTGTAGGGCGGGCTGTCACTGATTGGTCAAACAAAAACCCTGCAGCAACAACAATTTGTTAACTGCTTCATTTACAACAGTGAAGTCCTGCACTAACAATATTAGGACAATATGTCATTGCTTCATGAACTATGGAGGGCTGCGGCAGCTAGTTCCTGGTTGAGTTCATCACGCTCCATAGTTCCTGAGACTTTATGGTCGAAAAGGGCTTTTGGCGAGTTGGTTCAGTTCAACATGAACTTGGAAACTGCGCCTAATTTCCTTCCTGTGTCAGACTGAATGCCTGCTTGTCTGTGAGGTTGCCATGCATGGGAGCTCCAGCACCCAGCTGATATCAGCCTCTCTCTGCTGCAGCCTCAGTGACAGAGGCCTACAAGAGGCAGCGTTCAAGACCAAACATTACCCAACAAACTGTCGTAGTAGATTGATTAGGAGACAGCTCGGAGATTAGCAGGAGACACTTAAAGAACAGGTTCACCAGCACGACCATCAAGTCTTGTCCGTCACCGTCTCCATTTTTCTCCCTTCAGGTTTAAAGGCCCACAGAGGCTGGGGAGGAGTGGAGCGGGGAAGAGGAAGCCTTTTGTTTATAGAAGAACAATGCTGCGCATGAGAGTGCATGGTTTCTGGGCCTGGAGTCAAAACAGGGCAGACAGACAAACAGGCAGACAGGCAGAGGAAAGGTTGGGGTCTGGAGGAGTGGGGAGGCGGTGGAGGTGGGGGAGTAATGTTCCCTGAAGATGTGTCAGACTGTCTGGCGGGCTGGGTCAGTGCACTGGACTGGAGGAACCAGGTGGACAGGAAGGGAGGTTCAGAACAGGGTCAACCTCAGCGAGCAGGCCCGAAGAGATTTGTTTAGGTTCACACGCAGTTATGATTTCACGCAACGAGAAGATCGGCTGATATTTTGAAAATGCCCCCACTTCTCCTTCTCCTCTCCTTCTCCTTCTTAGTGTTTCCCGACAGACTCGGGATGGTAGTTGTGGAATATTACCAGGCGGTTGTCTCTGTTCCCACACCCCCATTTCCTCCACCTCATAGGCTCCAGTGTAATGGTTAACCGCAGAGCAACAGACACTGTGAACCCTCTTTTCCCCCCGGTGCTCTTTTCTTTTCCCATGCCTCGTCGTTTTGTGTGACTCTTAAAGAATATGTCGGCTCACAACAGACGACAGCAGCCTCCCAGTTCCATCTTGTCTCGACCAGCGATTGCTACCATGGCGACCCTCCCTCCCCCTAGACGTCATGTGACCTCTCCCTCCCCAGGTGTTTGGCCTGCGTCTGGCGGACTTCATTGATTCGCCTGCACAGTAGGGCTCTTTGTGTGCCAGCCTGTGAGAAAGCGGGCCCATCCTCTCCCCACAGGTGGAACTTTAACTTCACCCCAAGGTCTCAGTCTCTATCGCCACTCGGAGGGATTGATTTTTATGAAGAGACAGGCCGGCGAAGGAAGGAGCTCAGCAAATCCGAGCTGATAATCAGTTGTGCGCGGTGTTTGTTTAGCTTTCCCTGCTGTCCTCGGGGAAGCGGCCCTGTTTGGGCAGTAATGTGGAAAGCCATTATGTGACTAATAAGCTGCAGTCAGCCGAGCAGCCACCGAGAGCACACACACACACAACACCCCTGCTCCTTCTGTGAGCGGCCAGGTTATAGTTCCACTTAGTCACTGACACATTTGCAAAGTGTTTGTTTCCTGGAGGTGGTTGTTAGATGCTGCTGCAATTTTATTACAATGTTTTGATGTGTTTTAACCCTTGGTGTCAGTGAGCCTGTCTGCCTGCCACCTCATCCTCAAATACAGACAAAAGCTGCAATATGGAGTCGTCACACTTCTTAAATTCTGTGCGTTTGTTTGTCCACTCTGGTGTAGAAATATGTCTGTAAGTGGAAGAGGCCTCTGATGCCGCTGTCTTTGTTTATTGTCTTTTTAAATGTCTATACCCGTCTGAGCGCTGCAGTCCCTGGCTGTGTGAGGCAGTGCGACCGGAATGAGAAACACAGGCGAACACAGAGAAACCCTTCTCTCAGCTTTGCCTCGATACTTACCGTCGCTATGACGACAGAGGATTTCAGATGGGCCGAGATGCACGGGGTTATGCGATGCCTTTCCGGAGTGTGTGTCTGTGTGTTTCTGTGACAGAGAAGGAGAAAGTTTGAAGTCTATGAGGAGTGTAACGATACAGTCATCGCCTCGTTTAGTGGAACATGTCATACAGATGTCACTGTTCAATATATTTGTGATAAAGCTAAGATTTCTTATTTCTTCAACTGTATGGATAAAATATATTTAAATTTTTAAACTGTGGTCTGTTAAATTGTTGAAATATTTGTTTTTCCTCAAAAGATTTTGGTGCAAAATGCAAATGTGGAATCACTGAATTCACTAGATTAGAGCTCAAATTGAAAACACACCAGCGCCACCGCAGTGGGCCATGTCATGTGGTATTGCAGTGCGTCCAGTGTGTGCCAGGGGTGGCGCATTGCTGCAGCTCGTCAACAAACAACCACACAAATTATTCTACCATACTTCCTCCACCTCTGCGTTAGCTTAAAATCACGTGTTAGGAGCCTCTAATCAAACTTGATTTCTCACCTGAAGAGCCGATATCCAGAGCTATGACTCACCAGGAAGTGTCCTTTTGGCTGTTGTCTGTATAATGACAGGATCGTGGATTGTTTAGCTCAGGATATTTCTCGACCCCAACGATGAGTCTCGCCTCATTCAGTCTTTGTCACACACGAGACTCAGCAACATCTACAGAGGTACATCCATGGTGAGGAGAGGAGTCGAGCTGCCATAGGAGCAGAGAAAAAGAGCTGCTCCAGGAGCTGGTATGAACAAGCAGAGAGTGAGTGGAGGGGTGAAATGCATTTGATTCTGGGGGTAGTGAGGCTGGAAATAGGACAGTGGCATGAAGTGCAGTGGGGTGGCGCATCTTGGAGTGCCGACATGCGTCTAGCCGCCACTGGTGTGGGTTTGTACGTTGAAAGTAATAGTGGCGTATCTTTTGACGAGCGGCGTTCACCGCTTGTGTGTTTTGGCTTTAACAGTTTCATTACTCACAACAAATTCCATAACTTTTCCAAAACTTTCAGTGGTTCATACTAATTCAATTATTTTTCCAGGCCTGGGACATGTGATTATGAAATTCCATGACTTTTCCAGGTTGTCCACGACCATGAAAACTTTTATTGTACCTTTTATAAAGTAGCCGGAAAGTATTTAGGTAGAGCCTTTAAAGATAAGCTAAGCGAAGCTTTGAGATCACTGGAGTTACGACGCATCAAGTAGGAAATAGGACAGAGGCGTGAAGTGCTGTGGGGCGATGCGTCCAGGAATGCTGACACACGTCTAGCCACCACTGGTGTGGGGTTGTATGTCGAAAGTAATAGGGACGTATTTTTTGAAGTGCAGTGTTTGTCACCGGTGTGTTTTGTCCTTTAGGGATTTCACATTCATGGAAACCTGGAAAAATCATGGAAGTCCACAGTCTTGTTTTCCAGGTTTGGAAAATGCATTGGATTATTAAAGCCTTTGAAAGTTTTGGAGAAGTCATGGAATTTTGTTGTGTGTGATGACCCTCCACGTGATGTAACATAACGGCACATTTATTTTCTGTAGCTCCTGACATAACGTAGCTATAATAAACGTCGATGCCTGATTTTTGTTTACCATCTCGTTCGTCTCTTCATTTTCTCCCTGCGTTCCGTCTCTCCCTTCACGTACGCCCACTATCCTGACTTATGTTTAAACAGAGTTTGAATCTGATATGTTTGAATAGCGCTGAGCAAGTGGGGCAAGGAAAATACAGTCGTGACAGTGTGATTAACATGTAGGGTCATGAATCCCAAAGTTTCCGTACCCATGCCCCACTACTACTTTTAAATTGTACTGGCTGTCACTCCCCGACTGTGGGAGCTCTGCAGCTGTGTCTGCAGAGCAGCTATAAAGGTGTAATTAATATTTGGAGTAAAGTATATGACACTGTATTTTGAATTTCCTCAGTGTGGGATTAATAAAGTCTTATCTTACTGTACTTTACAGTCCTGTCGATGATATACATTGTCAATGGCCATGGAAATTTGATCATGGGTCCTCAAAGATCCAAAAGAAAAGTTTCAGTTTTGTCCATGAAAATGTGTGAGAACACCAAGAGCTGCAATAATCTGACAATTTATTGACAAAACGATTAATCAGCTGATCAGAAATGAAAGTTATTACTATTAGTGAAAGAGTTACAGAGCTGGGTGACATGGAGAAAATCAAGTTGCAGTACTTTTGTCCAGGTACCTTGATATCAATATTGAGATGGTATTGTAGGGTGGACGATTGATGCTTTCACGTAGTATGTGAATGATATATTGCTTAGGGCTGCCCCTGACTAAGAATTATCCTAGTCAACCAGTAGTCATCATTTAGGGCCATTAGTCGACTAGCCGCCTGCATGTTTACCATATTATTTTGATTATTGAATTCTATATTTTGGGCGGGGCAACACAGTGGTTTGAGTTGAAGGTGTGAGAAAGAATAGTCTCAGTAACATTGTTAACACTGTGCTACATTACAGAGAAATACAAACCGTACTAATGAACCTTCATTAATATAGGCCTATATTTTATCTCCAAGTGCACGTCACAGACTGAGCGAGCCGCCTGTTAATGACGCTGTGGGCTAATGGGCATGTAGCTACTTCCATGTTTCACATGATACGTCATGTTTGTAGTGGACCAATGAAGATGAGTTTACATATCACCTTGGGTTGGTCCTTCACCTTCTCAAAATGATCCCACACTTTGGATTTCCTGCCCCACATGTTATTAACTAGCCTGTGGAATAACTGACTGCTGAGCGTGGCCACTTCCTGTGTCTGTCCTTTCAGATTAAATTCCCACATGGTCCAGTCATAGAAGTTTGGATTTATTTTGACAAGGTGCAGCTCCTAATAAAGTTTCACATTTGTTTGTTTTTTTTATATTTCGCAACTAAGTGACCAATGTAATCTTGCCGACTAATGACCTTTCTGGTTGGCTAACGTTGGGGCAATTATTGGAGGGTGGCCCTAATCATGGATAAAAATGTCATTAACAAGAAATATGTGCGAACTTAGTTTGCAAGGCCAAAACATGTTCAGAGAAACTGATCTTCTGTTTTCAGCCAAGGATAAAAACTGCCAAAAATCCTTAATATTTAGTTCCTAAAGCAGGCTGTTTCTGAGTTTGTGATGCATTTTGTCACATTTTTTCACAGTTCAATATTATGCGATAATATTAAGTGTGAAACAGTTGATGCTGAAGTGGTTTCATGTTGAGGACAGGATAATATCCCCATCACCACCACCACCACCAACACCACACTTTAATGACGTTTCTTTTTTATAAAGGTTAGCTGTGCAGTTCTGAATCGAGCGCTGAAGTTGTCCCGTCTAACCCCTCACCTCATATTAACTCTGGCAACCCGCTGCATCATTTGGTTGCCCCTCCCTGAGAACAGCGCTGTGTACAGTGTAGCCATGGAACAGAGATGATGTGATTCTAGCTGGCGTCTGAAATGAGCTTTTAATGTTTCTAGTTTTCCCATCATTTGTTTAATCTCGGGGCCATGTGTGTGTGTGAATCCATCACATTGTGGGGTTGACTGTGTGTGTGCTGACGTATGTGTCGCTCTTCCATTCTAATGTACAGGGGGAGAGAGAGCGTAATTATATCTGTGAGCATGAGAAAGGCGGTCCACGGTGACCAATAAAACAACAGATTTACGATGCTGCCCTGTAGGTGCGAGCTCGCCCACTTCCCTTTCTTGGGGAAGGCTTCTGTCATCACGACCCCATTTCCCATAACGGCATAAATTTTGGGGCATTTCTGTGTGCTGGCAGCCCCACTATTTGTATTAATGTCATTATACAAAGCTTTTGCGTCAGGAAAAGAAAATGTAATGGCCTTTAATGTATTTTGGGTCATTGAGCTGCTGATGATATATCTCTGCGAGGGGTTCAACATTGCACTGAAATCTGAAGGCCATGCTAAACTCATTCATGAGCTTAAAATAGTAATTTTTTCATTACTGGATCAAAACATTAAGCTTCTTCTTTCATTGTTTCCCTCCTTACACACTGCGCTCTGCTGCCTGCTTGCCCTACATTCACATCTCCCTCGCTACTCCTCTTTCTGTTTATTTATTTCATTTCTTTTCAGAGGCGGCTTTGTGAGTTCAGAGCATCGCAGTTCGAATTAAAACAACATCATTAGAGAGACTTTTACAAGCTGGAGGTGTGTTAGAAATTCAGATTTATGCACACAAAGGGGCGAAGAGGGTTGTCAGAGAGGAGGAAGCAGGAGCCCCAGAGAAGATCCATCAAACATAAATGAGGCCAAATCTTTTCCACAGAGGGTGACATGGCGGCTCCAGTCGAGGGTCCCAAAAACCCAGCCCACCCTTCATGTCAGAGATCTGAGAGCGCTTTGAGTCCTCAACAATCGCAGCATCAATCCCTCGACCTCAGAAAAGACAGAGACTCTGCTGATAGAAGCCTTTAGTTTAACGAGAGAGAGAAGTCTGCTCAGCTCAGGGTTTGATCCGCCTTTTCCTTTTTCTGGATGTGTGGACTGATCGGTCCACATCTCTTCCTGTAAGTGGGAGCTCAGGAGGAAAAGGAGCTGAAAAGAAAGACATCGATATGAAAGGTTCTGTCATTTTGGTTTGGCAACACTAGACGTATTTACAGGGAGATTAAGAGGTTTTTAAAAGAATCTATATATTCATGACGACTGGCTGTTCACGCCACTTTTAAGCGTGGCCATTCAGAACAACTATAAATGCTTGTGACTGCGGGAGAGGTGTACATGTCAAGTTTTATCTTAAGTCTGTGGCCTCGTCCACACAGACACAAGTGTTTCTGAAAAAAGTGTGTTCCCTCCTTCGTCCTCTATAATATTCCTGACTGTACAAGCAAAAAAAAAACCTCTGCCCAAATCAAAAAGCAGAACTAAGCGCCAACCACCAGGGCTAAAAAATGGAGGCACCACAGAAGTGACAAAAACTGCAGTTCCTCTAATGTCCACTTGAGGCCGGCTCCAAAGGCGAGTCAAGACTTAAAGTTGTGCGTAATTTAGAGCAGGCCGCTGTTGATAGTGTCCTCGGCTTCTCAGTCAGCACCTCGCTTCTCGCCCAAATATGGTCACTTCTGGCTCTAAAAACCAAGATGGCGACGGCTAAAATGCAGAACTTGAGGCTTCAAAACCTTAGTCCACAAACAGATGGGTGATGTCACGGTAGCTACGTCCATTATTTCTATCGTTTATAACACAATTAAAGCGTGGTCAAGAACATGCCAAACTAACAAGTGGCGATATAACCGAAACCCTAGAACCATGCACGTAAGATGAAGAAGATGTTAGCCAGTCAGAAGCGTGACGAAAAGATATTACAGTAAAGTTACCTTAAAAAAGTGACCACCGTAGCACATTCTGGCGCCTCTGTTCCTCAATATAGTGGAAAAGTAACTGTACACTTCTGTGTAAACACATGAAAAGTCCTGTTAGCAGGGTAAGAGCCAGTCACGTCTGCTATTGCTCGAAATGTCACCTGGCTTCTCACCCGAATATGTCACTTCTGGCTCCAAAAAAACAAGATGGCGACAACTGAAATGCCAAACTTAAGGCTTCAAAACGGGAGTTCACAAACCAATGGGTGGCGTCACGGTAGCTATGTCCCTTATTTTTACTGTTTACAACACAATAAGAGCGTTGTCAAGAACACGCCAAACCAACAGGTGGCGATATAACTGAAACCCTAGAGCCATGCAAACAATAAGAAGAAGCTGTTAGCTAGTCAGAAGCCTGAAGAAAAGCAATTTCCTTAAAGCTTCTTAAACAGTCACCACCATAGCGCAAGAGTAACTGTACATTTATGTGTAAACATGAAAAGTCCTGTTGGCAAGGTTAGAGCAAGTCACATCCGCCATTGCTCGAAATTTTGCCTCATTTGTGACGTCTCACAAAGGAGATAATGGCGCACATTCTGCCGTTTCGAGCCGAAAAGTCAGTTTTCCCCGTCTACACGTCATCACTGAAAACAGTTTCCGGAAATCTTCAAGCTAGACAGTATTTTGCACAAAGTTTTCAGTGACCTAAAACACAGTTTAGGTGTGGACGAAAGGCCAAAAGGTATTAAAAAGAAAGCAAGGTTTTAAAATAAAGCCTTGTCATGTGGAGAAGACCTATGTTTAACTTGAACGTTGTAACCTGTTTTTAGTCGTAGCATAACTCCGACACTATATTCAAACAAAGCTGCAGCTGAACTTTACACTTAGCCTGTGCACCAGCCGACCGTGGAGCTTTAAAACACTTTAAAGGCTTTAAAAATAGTCGGAGTGTAAACCTTCATACATGGAAGTGTCCTACAGAGGTGGTAGACGTTGTGTCCTGCCTGAACAAAGTGCTATTTTTGAAAGGTGAATTGCTCTTTGCTACATAGCGCTGTCTCAGGAGGCTCACATAGCTGTGGTAAGAGCGAGACCTTTTACTCTGGCAACTTGCTTTCATGCTGCTGTGTGTTTTGTGTGCGTGTATAATGACACACATTTGGATCTCAATGTCTGTCCTTTAGAAGGGTCAGCCTGCTGAGATGGTAGTGTAGAGCTTCGCCAGCCACATTTTAGATCATTGTGGTTTGCCTAAAAATGGCATGAAGTCAATCTTTGCAAAATAAACTGTCCCAAACATTATACTCATTTTCAAAATAAAGCTCAAGTTAAATGTTCTGTAGGAGACATTCAGAGCATTAATATATCAGCAAACCTGTTCACTATGTAAAGATAGTGATGGCATCCTGAGCAGAGAATTAAGTTATGCTCCTTCAATCTGAGCTTCACTGTTCTCAGTTGTGGTAAGCTGGTCTGGCTGTGTGTGCATGTTAGTATGTGTGTGTATTCCACCGGCCAGCTCATTGCCTCTGCTTTGCTTTCTGCTTACACGGCGGTTACCAGTGATATTGCGGCAGCATTGTCACTTACCTTCCAGTTCCTCCCTGGCTAACACTGTTAGCTCTGTCAGTACTGCTGCCATTGTTTTGCTCTGATTATGGAGTTAGCAAGCTTAGCTGCTAGCCGCCGGTTCAGCCATTCTCATGTAGAGAAGACAACTCATACACTGACAAGCAAAATCAAATGGGGCTAAAAAATGGAGCCAACATGGAAGTGACAAAAACAGCAGTTCCTCTAATGTCCACTTGAGGCTGGCTCCAGAAGTGAGTCATTCCCCACAGACCTCTGTGTTAAAACGTCCAACGTTACAGCAGAATTAAGAATTTTCCTAGTCGACCAGTAGTCATTACTTAGGGCCATTAGTCGACTAGTCGCCCGCATGTTTACGACATTAATGTAATGATGAAATGATATATTTTGGTGGTTTGAGTTGAAGGTGTGAGAAAGAATAGTCTCAGTAACATTGTTAACACTGTGCTACATTACAGAGAAATACAAACCGTACTAATGAACCTTCATTAATATAGGCCTATATTTTATCTCCAAGTGCACGTCACACACTGAGCGAGCCGCCTGTTAATGACGCTGTGGGCTAATGGGCATGTAGCTACTTCCATGTTTCACATGATACGTCATGTTTGTAGTGGACCAATGAAGATGAGTTTACATATCACCTTGGGTTGGTCCTTCACCTTCTCAAAATGATCCCACACTTTGGATTTCCTGCCCCACATGTTATTAACTAGCCTGTGGAATAACTGCAGGTACCAGCCCTGGAGATTAACCTGACTCCTGTCTGACTGCTGAGCGTGGACACTTCCTGTGTCTGTCCTTTCAAATTAAAGTCCCACATGGTCCAGTCATATAGGTTTGGATTTATTTTGACAAGGCGCAGCTCCTACTAGAGTTTCATGTTTTGTTTTTCCTTACTAGGGTGCAGCCCTAACTTTTTTTTTTAGTAAAAGAAGAATATAACGAAGCGATAACATGACAGTGAGGACGTTTCTTTTCTTGGTTCGTAGCAGAGAACAGCTGAATAAATGTAGTAAACATCGACAATAAGAGAGAAAGAGAAAGCGCAGCTGGTACCGGTGTATCAATAATGCAGAAAATACGTATTGAAACCAATTTCAAATGTTCAGAATGGCTTTGTATCGATAATTTATATTTTCAACAACACTACTCCAGGATGTTTCAAGACCTGAAGCGCCTCGTCGGGGTTCCTTTCACAATAATGACCCACTCTGTGTACGTTATCCCTTAATTATTGTGTTTTGTCAGCGTGCAGTGAAAGCCGTATTGTGATGGTTGGATTCCACTGCGTCCTGATTGCTGTCCTTATGTTCTCCTCCTCTCAGCTCTGCAGCCTCAGACTCCTAATTGGCCTCCCTGCCACCATTGTCTCCCTGCGTGTACCATTCCAGCGGTTTTCTATCTGGCCCCTTGTATGTTTTCATAAGAAGCCTATATAGGTATAATTGTAGTGTTGCCTTCCTGCTGTGTGGCTGGCTGAGGACTGCTCATGTCCTCACAGGAGGGTCTGCAGGTTTAGCTCAGTTCGCTCTAAGCTGGGCTGGCCACTGTGTGGGCCACGTCGAGTCTCGCCTGACTCTGCAGTTGGTCTCGTTTTGTCTTTATTGTCATTTCTTCGCTCCTGTGCGGCCTTTGAATGCAGGGGTCTGCTGCCTCGGCCTCACCTTGCTGTAGAGTCACATTTCCCAGTGGTGCGCTGTTCTCTCTCTGCACCTCCTGTGGATTTATTGCATTGTGACTTCTAGACGAGGGAACATAGTGCTCAATGTTTTCCCCCCTCTCTGGAAACACCATCAAATCACTGTCAGGCTCTTTTTCACGTTATGCACATGTTGACTGAGGAGCAGGCGGGCGGGCAGACGCATTGTGGAAACTCAAAGACAACTGTCACCTGTTACCTCACTGCACCTTTTACACCTCTGTTAAAGCCTCAGAGCGTGCACACACAACCACACTCACTCCTCTGTGCCTCTCAATAATTAATTAGATCAGTGGAGTTGGAGTGGAGTTGTCTCAGGAGGCCTGTGTGTGTTTGTGTGTGTGTGTGTGTGTGTGTGTGTGTGTGTGTGTGTGTGTGTGTGTGTGTGTGTGTGTACGTGCACGCTCGTCTGTGTGTTCAGGAAGAGCGCGACCAAAAGCGATGCATACCAGATGTTTTAGAAATGAGGTGGGTTTCGCTGGAACGTAACACATTCCCAGGGATGTTTGCGGAAAGAAATTCTTCCTCATCTGTCGAGCATGTTCTGCACCCACCCCCCCAACCCCCCCAGGAGGGTATGCATCCAGTCTACTCGTCTGTTTTTCACTCCTCCCTCTGTCTTTTTAATGGGGTTCTTGTCATTAAACCCACAATCTCGTGTGTGTGTCTCTCGTGCGCCCGTAAACACCATGCATATGTCGATGCTGGTGTGTTCCACGCTGCTGATTTGTGTATTTAATTTTGTCAACATGGCACTTGGAGGGTACGTCCTCCTCCCTCTGTGTCCCGTTGGGTGAAATTGTTTCAGCTCAGACTCAAAGTGATTCAGGGTGATATGTGACATGGTGTGTGTGTCTGAGTATGTGTGGCATGGGTCGGGGGGTGGAGGGGAGGTGCAGATGAATTGGCCGTGGCTGCAGATTGAATGGCTTAAGCTGCAGACTGCCACTATGGGCGTGTCTTTGTCTATTTGTGTTAGCAAAGTAAAGTCTGAGCACTCTCACCTGCACATGAGGGCAGTGGGCGAGCCAGGACAGAGAAGAGGCAGCTAGTGAGGGCTGCTGCTGACGATTGTTTTAAAGACATAAACTTTTCTGCATTAAAATCTCTATAATATGTTGAGGTGTGGACTTAGAGTATCCCGAACTTTTCCAACAATGTTGAGAGAAATCCGTCATTTTAATCAAAGACATAGTCATTTGGTTGTCGTCACCTGTCAGTGGCCCTGTATCTCCTTTGCACATGTGTCAGGGTTGTGGTTGTCTACCAGAATAAGTCGCAAACTGACTTTGTTCCAGTTTCAGGCCAAATTTTTATGCTACACTTTTCAGATCTTGGTTACTTTTAACTAGATGTTTTCATCTTGATTGAAAGTTATCAAAGAAACAAGCTAAACAAATGTTAGAAGTCGGCGGGGTGTGACAAATCATCTCATTCACATTAATACCCCTATAATTTTTAATATCATATGAAAAATTCATGTTGTGATACTCGACTAAGTCGCAAAAAGAGTCTGAGAAGTCTGCAGCGGTTCGTAAAACATTCAGGACGCCACAGTTTATTCCACATTACTGAAGCTGCTTTTAGCCACGCTTGGTGTTGCCGTGGGTAACAGTATGATGCCAATGTGAACAAGTTCGGCTCCCTGGATCTTAAGTTATCAGAAAAAATAAGTGAGCACTCATTGGCAGGCTAGCAGCCCCTCCATGATGAGCTGAACGGCATCAGAGAAACACTGATATTTAACAGACGCTTTATTCAGTGTTGTCACTGGTTCTTTTTGTTTTGGAGAGGAGGAGACCTCTGCAAAAAACCCGCTGAACGTTGAAGGAATTTTAACCAGGAGGAAGTGACCGCATTGAAGGCAGTCTTTCATCTGTAGTTATTGTTTTAATTGAGAGACCTCCAGCAGCATTAATCACTAAGTCATTTGGTCTTTAAAGCCCAGTTCAGACCAAAGATTCACAAAGAGACGAAACCGTTTTAGAACGTTGCAGAGAAAAGTTGTAGCGCTGTAAACTGGCCATCTGAGCTCAACTCAACCCGGCTGATGGTGTCACCTGCAACTCAGCTGGTCAAATGCCAATGGCTGGTTTTAAAGCACGTCACCTGTTTCAACAGCCAATCAGCTTGCGGTGAAGTCCGCTGGTCAAGTCAAAATGACCGCAGACGACGTGTTCGCCTGCTGCGGCAGGTGCTTCGTCCCCGCCCAGCGCTCTGTTACCATCGTCACGGTGTGCCGGTGACAGATGGTGAGTTGCTGCTGCTGCTGGCTGTATGTGCTTATGCCCCGCCCACACACACACATTCTCATTGACTGATGAATTGGCGCTGGTTATTGATATTATTGTGGCGTATTGATTATGAATACAGTCCATCTGATGCTGGTTTGGTTTCATCACTGTAGCCAGTATCTCACTATCACTATCCTCATTCAGATTTGAAGAAGCTACAAATTATAATCAGCCACAAAATAAACCTTAAAATGCTGGAAAACAGAACAGAAGCACAAACAGTTGTTGCATAGAGATGATACGCCATCTCATCTAGTTGCATTGGTGTGAACCGGCAGGTTTTCAGAACGTTGCAGAACTGGGCTTTAAATGTTAGAAAATGGTGAAAAATGCACTTAACAGTTGCTACATCTTTAAGAAATCCTTAAATTACTTGTTCGGTTTACTCTTACAAACGACTAAGACAAGCAGCAAACCGTCACGTTCTGCATTTTTGCTTGAAAAATGACTTCAGCAACTGATCGATTATCAAAATAGGTGCCGCTCATCGCTCTGATTGACTTATCATTACGGCTGTACAACCAGCCCTGGAGCTGGGCTTGACATCAGGCAGATGTCCCCTGTGGAAGGTGTGAAATAGGCTCATATGGCAGCATGACGCCTGTCACATAGCAGCTGTCATCTGCATACCAGTCTGCTGCTGCAGGAACAGAACTAGGACTGTGTGTCAGGGCCAGTATTTTCATTCAGATATCTTGAGGTCAGAGGTCAAGGGACCGCTGTTAAAATGGCTGTGCCAGTTTTTTCTTTGACAGAATTTAGCCTAAAATTGGGGCAGACAAGCTAGCATGACACGGTCGGTCCTCTATTTTCATATGATACCAGTATCTCCCTACAGCTTTAAAACACAGCCTGCAACAGCCTCTGAGAGACGGTAATCTTGTCCCAGGATGCCGGCGTCCCAACAGAGTGGAAGAGGTTAAAAGAGATTTAAATCAAGCGTAGATCAAGATACACAGTACAGTCATATTAATTATACTGTAATCTCCACTCAGACCAGTGAATCAGCCAGATCAATATCCAGACTAATTAGTGTCTGTTCCTCAGAAAATGTTATCACAGAAAAAAAAGCTGAGCCAAAACTGTGTTTCCATGTGCCTGACTCACAGGCTGTAACTGTAACTCCAGACGCCCAGGTGGTGACTGAGCTTCCTCATCCATCCACACACGCACAGGAGGCTCTGCCTCATCACCTCAGCAACCGCCTCCATGGCATCAGAGTACATCAACAGAGTCGAGCGCTCTGCAGGAGAAGAGACAAAACATCCTCTCCTCTGGTTCAAAGGCTGGATGTTGTCATGAGTGATGTGGTTTCCAGTCAAGTGCTCAAGTTGCTTTCTTTACTGTTGTTGATGGGATGTCTTGATTCACATTGTGTGCTATTTAAATTCTAATTGTGAGTAAGAGATGGTTTGTGTCATCTCCACCAAAGTTGGTCTGAATTTGAGTCGTGGCTGTAACACAGTTGTTTTTCCTACTTGAATCCTGAGCTCGACAAGTCATTTCCCGCTTCCTACCCTCACACATCCCAGCCACTTTTCTATAAAACCCTGATTTACTGCTTATGATTTTAATGTTTATGTTAAATTAACACTCTTCTCTTTTTCTTTTTCAGTCCTCTGCGCCAAAAACCTGGTGAAGAAGGACTTCTTCCGTAAGTATCTGCCAATCACAGCTGTTTATGATGAAACTGAATATGATGCATTCACTGTAAAGACCTCCTGAGATAGAGAAACACGGGGCTGGTAAAGTTAACCTACAATGACACAAAGATTTAAACGCATGTGGGTGGTTTGTTACATATGTCCCCATGAGTAGAAGAGTGTCGTCTGCATAGTGCTCCATCACTTTAAACACGCATGCTAAGGCAGAATTTATATCTCTGCGTCGAATCAGGGCCGTAGGCTCTGCGTTGACGTAGCCTGATGTGCATCTCCCTAGAAATGTAAAATGCCTTAGGCTTGTGCTAATAACGTTAGCATGTTGTATTTGTTTGGAAAACATGTTTAGTGTCAGACAGTTGTTTTGTCAGTGAACCTTGTGAGCTGTAATGGAGCTGAATTCTGCAACGTTACCTTTGTTAAATGTTGCTGTTGTCCCTGGTATTGTATGAGAAGAGGAAAAGATCGCTAGCTGCTAGGCTAATTTATACAATGTAAAATGCCATAGGCTTGTGCTAATAACGTTAGCATGTTGTATTTGTGGAGAAAATGTGTCCAGATAAAGACAAGTGTTTGTCTGTGAATGCTGCCAGTTATAGTGAAGCTGATTTGTGTACTTGTGTTTGAAACTGTCTCTATTAAGCCATGTTTAATGTGTGTTTAATGTGTGTTTAATGTGTGTTTTGAATCAACTAAACTTAACATTACTTCACAGAAACCTCCGCCACCAAACTAGTGTTTTGGAGGTGTAACTGCAGAGTGACACAGACACACCACCGCACAAGTATAAATGCTCACAATGCCGTAGGCCATGTGCGTAGCCTCTGCCGCACCAGTATAAATTCCCCCTTAAAACTCAAGTGTAATTCCTGACATACAGTATCTAAAATACGGTTTTGTAAAATGTCTCTTAGATGTAGTGAATAAGTTCCTAATTTGGGCAGCATTTCTGGGCGAAACACCCAGTTCATTCCCTCCACCGAAGCCCTAATAACTCATGTGTGGGTGTCTTTAGTGTTGTGAGTGTTTGGGTGTGTTTGGGTCAGGCTGTCATGGTGAATGAGCACGTAAAGGTCTTCTGCTCACTCAGGTGGTTTCTGTGGTGCCCATTCCTGCCATTCCAACGCTCAGGAGCTGAGCAAACATTCAGTCAGGGAGCTGGTGGGGAGCAGCACTGAAACCATAGATGAAAACGTCTGTGTGTGTGCGTGTGTGCGTCTGCGCGAGTGTCTGTGTGTCCTTATGTGTGAACTAAATCCATTATGTGCTTGTCTGTTCTGTCGTTATGTTGACATGTTTGTGTCAGTGATTCTGTCTCAGAGAGAAGTAAACGCCTTTACACAACACTGCAGCCAACTCATCCTGTATGTTACTGACACTCGTAAACATTTGGTATTTTTCCTGATTAATTACTTTAAATAACTTCTCACCAAACTTAAAAACTGATAGTGTGACTAATTAGTTAATCTGCTAATAGATTCAACAATAAACATGTGGCATGTTGTAACAATAGACCTGCTTTCAGGGTGTTTACAGGTCCTTAAAAAGTTTTAAAATGTCTTAAATTCAGATTTAATGGGTCTTAAATATTTTTGGTCGCATTACCGTGAAAACTCCTCCAGCCTGACAGACCAGTGACGGTTTACAATCATTGGACAGACCAAAGAATTATAATAATAAATAGCGTTTATGACACTGATTTTGCCTTCTTTTTACATTAAACACATTAAACTTAAACTTACCTGATTGTTGTCATTTTTCCTTACCGTTCATTTTGCGTCGATGTAGAGCCTACGCCATACCTACGCCGTAGCCCGACTTGCACCTCCACAGAAATGTAACTCCACGTCACGGTGACGCAGACCTCCTGTCTGTTTCTGTAAGCTGAAACCATTTCCCTCAGTGGAAACAAATCTTTTATTTACTTTAATTTCACAGATAAGAAACAATAAATTGTGAAGACAATAAAGCCTCCACAAAAATAGCATTTTAAGTCTTGTGTGTGATTTATCCTGGCTTCATATGAGCAGAGGAAATCTCTGCTAGCTGCTAGGCTAATTTATACAATGTAAAATGCCATAGGCTTGTGCTAATAACGTTAGCATGTTGTATTTGTGGGGAAAATGTGTCCAGATAAAGACAAGTGTTTTTCTGTGAATGCTGCCAGTTATAGTGAAGCTGATTTGTGTACTTGTGTTTGAAACTGTCTCTATTAAGCCATGTTTAATGTGTGTTTAATGTGTGTTTAGAATCAACTAAACTTTACAACACTTCACAGAAACCCCAGTGCAGACAAGTGTTTTGGAGGTGTAACTGCAGAGTGACGCAGACACACCATTGCACAAGTATAAATGCTCACAACGGCGTAGGCCACGTGCTTAGACTTCGGTGTAGGGTCTGCCGCACAAGTATAAATCCTGCTTTATCGGGCAAATTTGAGTTCGATCGAACAGAACCAAACGGGGCAGGTGTGAAAGCACTAGAACTAAAACTGAAACTAAAAATTTTGAACAGTCAAAACTAAACTGAAACAAAACCCACTCTTGAAACTATCTGACAAAAAAAACAATAAAACATGAATGAAAACTAATGAACAAACCTCTTACATCCCTGACATCTTTAGTCATCACCAACTGTACTTTTGTCCCCAAACGACCTCATTTTGGAATCAAAATACAAGAAAAATAGCGGATGTAAACAATGAGTACTCTGTGCCTGGTCCCATAGCAGAACAACAGAGCTGCAGACACCGCAGCATCTGTGTCCGTCGTATTTATCACCATCTGTCATGTAGCAAGCAAACACCGCTGTGTAACGCTGTCATTTGTGTCTTGTTAAATTGTTTATCTGTTATTTATTTTTGGTGCGTGTGACTGAGCGCGGTGTTGTTCTCTTCCCTCTCTCCCCGCAGGCCTCCCTGATCCCTTCGCCAAGGTTGTAGTGGACGGTTCAGGGCAATGCCACTCTACAGACACTGTGAGGAACACACTCGACCCCAAGTGGAATCAACACTACGACCTGTGAGTCCCCGAGTCGCTTTATGAACGCAGTGAATGACACGCAGTCGTTTCTCACATCTGTTTTCAAAGCCCAGAAAAAATCAGATTGTTTTTTGGTTTATTGAATACCTCCCACCTTCTTAAAGACTTAATCTGATTACAAACAGCAGTGTGAGGCTCTGCTCGGGCCGCTTGCAATTTTTACGTCTTTCTTTATTTAACCTTGATAAGTGAGCACGCTGAGAAGTGTCGGGCCGTGTCATTAACAGGACCTAAACAGTTACAGATGTAAACAGCTCTTGCATCTGGTCTCTCACTTATCTGGATACCCTGTAATGACATAACTCTTCAGCACCAGCAAAGAGTCTAAAAATGTCCCTTGGATCAGCGTTTAAAGAAACAGAAAAGGAGGGGCGTCTCCAATAGTATTTTCTTCCATTGACTGAAACACGTGCATGTCTTGTTGTACCCTGATTGTCTTTTCCCAAAGATGGTTTGTCCTGAGAAAGTAACCTGGAAAAAACAGAGACGGAGCGCGTGAGTGAAAATGTGAGAGTGAAAGTTTCCAGTATTCGCCCCGGTGTTTATCCAACCGTCATGCATAGCCAACAGCGAGAGGAAGCACATGTCTCCGTTTGTTTGGTTGCTGGGGATACGGGACCCTCTCTCTACACGGCTGTTGAATTAGCTGCTCGTGTCACATTTGACAAGAGGGAAAAAGTCACGCGCATGTGTGCGCACCTTTAAAGACGGATCGATTGAGAGGAGAACAGACTCGTGGCTCAGCGGAGCTTCTCTGCTCTAATTTGTCCCGAGAGCTGCAGACGTAGCCGACTGGAGTTTATGTGCAAATTACTGGTGTTTCTGTGCCAGTGATAAGTTTAACATCGGTGTGCCCCCCTCCGCTGTCTGTCAGTGTTTATCCTCATGGCCAGCAGACGGACTCTCAGGTGGTGTGCTGGAGGAGAGAGGTTTTAATTGAGCAGGCTAGAGGGCCGTCTGGCTGGCTCACACTTATTAAAATAGGGCCTGTAACACCTGGTGTTCCGACTGCAGCCGAGTGCATTAAAGCTGTTGGCAGTGAATATTTTTTTCCATTTGTTTGTGTGTGATCATTTAAGGGTGCAGAAATACCGTGCAAGTGTGCCTGTGTGTGTGTCGAGGGTTTCATTGGTCACAGCCAGCAGACTGGCCCGTGAACTGTGACCCTGCAGCATTGTTGCAGGATGTGGTCGGCATGCCAAGGATAGCAGACAGTCTGTCTGTCTGTCTGCCTGCTGCTTCTCACACTCTCTCTGGAGGGTGTAAATCACAAGTTTCATCACGTATGATACAGATCGATTCTTTGGACAAAGATAAGATATTTGCTGATATTCAGTCTGACCTGATACAAATAAATGAATGAATATTAAAATGAATTAAAGATGTTTTTATGGGCTTACAAGTAGGGTCGGGCACTGAAACCTTCCTGTATGAGTGATACCTACCGGACTGAATCATGACGCTGATTTCGGTGCCTCATTTCTGTGTGTAACCGAGAGAGAATGGGAGACAGTCAGTGCATTTACAGCACGCAGTAGCTAAGCTCATAGCTCGGCTAATCAGTCAAGTCGAACTTCTCGTCTTGTCTGAGTATACATGCAGAAGAGAAAATCGAATTTTTCTGACCAAGTACGTCTGATAAACTTCATAAACTTCAAAATGTTTAGCTCCTGTAGCTGTTGGTTGTTTACAGCTACTGGTTGTTTATAGCTGAGTTTACATGTTCTCCCCATGTCAGCGTGGGTTTTCTCCGGATGCTCCAGCTTCCTCCCACAGTCCAAAGACACGCAGGTTAATTGGTGACTCTAAATTGTCCGTAGGTGTGAATGTGAATGTGAATGTATTCATTTTTCCTAACAGCTTATCCTGTTACGGATCTCTCAGTATGGTACCTTTAGAACCAACAGTAACCCTTCAGACATGGTACCTAGACTCTAGTGTTTCCAATGCAAACAGTCCTCTTACTGTAAATGTGGGTGGGGTTGTTGTCACTCACTGCTCCGTCCAGCACTCACTGTATTTCCTCCTTTATCAGTCTGCACCTGGTTTATCGTCCACAGAACGAGGCTGCACGCCCACATTTTCAGAACAAAATAGAACAGGCTGCAGTGAGAGTCTCTCTCCATGGGATATTTCAAAATAGCAGCTTTGTGCATTTAGTCCTTCTCAGGCAAGCTCAGGGGTTTAGTGTTGCTGTAGCCCACAGGAACAACACTCTGTGACACTTTTTTTTTCTGAGCGAGGATTAGAATATATGCAGTTCACATAACCTGGTCAAAATTAATATATATAAACACTTGAAGATCCACTCATTACTAAAAGTGTCTGTCATATAAAAACTAAAGTGATGGTCAAAGTTGTCACAGTGAAATTTAAGGTGTGCTGATGGATTCACGTCATCAACTCATGCATTGAGTAACATTACAAGTTAACGTTCCACCTTAAAAGTCGCCGGCAGTCGGCTCAGTGAATGAAGTGATTTTTTCTCCGACTCCAGCTGCTGTGAGAGGCAGCAAAACATCCTTTCATTTTATAGTTCCAGTTTACTAATCAAACTCTCCACAGTATGAACAGTGGTTACATGAGCCTCAAAACCAGACACAACTCAGCCCTGAGCAGAGTGACCGTCCTCTACTGACCAATCAGACTGCAGTGTTCACAGCTCCACCTTTTAGTACCAGATCTGTGTGCTAGGTACCCCAACAGAGGGGGGACCAAACATGGGGACGCTGAGGAACGCTTCTATTGGTACCATCCACAACTTTTCACTGTGGGAACCAACAAAAAGGGAACTGAACCGAACTGTTTGGTGAAAACAGGGCTATAGAGACAGACAACCATTCGCACCTACGACCAATTTAAAGTTGCCAGTTTACCTAGCATGCATGTGTTTGGACTGTGGGAGGAAGCCGGAGCACCTGGAGAAAACCCACGCTGACACTGGGAGAACAGAAGGGCTCCCCCATCCTGGGGTTGTTGTTGTGGTTTTAAATTAAAGAAACATTAGAAACCAACAGCAGGAGTGGCTGTTACGCTAAAGGACAAGGACATGATGATTATCAGTAATGTAATGGTGTTTTTAGAGGACCCTCATCTTTAGAGTGTCATGAAGTGTTTTTAAGCATTTTTGGAGTGTCCCTTCAGTGTGCACTCAGTCACATTTGGTTAATTAGGACTTATTCAAATATGGCATTATTAAATAATACATCTGCGATGTTAAGTACCCAGTCTAGACTCACATTAATAATGCCCACTCATCCATCCATTTTCCTCCCACCATTCAAACTGAATTGCTATGGAGCACCCAGTGAAAGGGCACCACCATTAACGGCTTTATTAGATCCTTAGTGTTACTATGTTGTAGAATTACGGTAAAAAAAAAAAAGAGGTGGCACAATGCAGAGGATGCACAAGAGATCTCTAAATGTAAGAGCATGAGCAGTAGTGAATGCTAGTGGGCCTTCCCCTTTTGTTTTGTTTGCATCGCAGATTGTTACTTTGCTGTAATAAAACGTTTCTCTTTCACTTTGACCATATGTTCCTGGCAGTAACTTCCAGGGAACAGCTAGTAAAACCAGTGCCAAAGATGCCGCTTGTATGAATACAGTCTGCCAAATAAAAGGATGTATTTAGAAAGCACATCTGACTCTTTAAATCGGCTGCTTTCTCCTTTTATTGCAATTTTCCCATTGTCTCTCGTGCAGCGTGTGTGTGTGTTATTGCCTATGACTGGTATTAAAAATCTTAGCCAGACTAATGAATTTTATTACGTGGAGGGTGATCCAGATGACTGGGGTTTGGTTGTAATACTTCCCTCCCGTCACGTCTGTCTGACATTGCAGCTCTCTCACATCGCACCCCAGACAGGCATTTGGCATCGGCTCAAAATGTCCAGACGTCTTACTCACAGCCCCATTGTTTCATATCCCTTTTGGTAAGCGGCATGATAATTACAGTGGGATGCAGTTCTGCGGATCGTACAGATGATTAGTTTTCGACTGAAGGAGGGAGCCCACCCGAGCAGATGTGCCACAACAGGTTCACATGGTGAGATTTTATCACAGCCTCGGCCTTCACGAGGAGGAGGAGGAGGAGGAGGAGGAGGAGGAGGAGGAGGAGGAGGAGGAGGAGAGCATGGAGGGGACAGACACAGGCAGCCAGGGAATAATCTTTCTCTTATTCCCTTCACATCTTTGCTTGTCTGTATACAATATAATTACCAACCTGACTGTGTTCTTTACTTTCACAGCAGCAAACAATTGTTCCTTTTCAGGTTGGCGTTTTTCACCACGATCACGGTGGCTCAAAGATGATAATGCTGCTCTGTCAGTCGCTCCACCACTTTGGGTCCAGACTGAAATATCTCTACAGCTATGACTATAAGATTGTCATGTAAGTTGGTACACTTATTCATGAGCTCAGACATCCAGAGGGAGCTCGGAGTGGAGCCGCTACTTCTTCTCATTAAAAGGGGTCAGTTGAGGTGGTTCAACATCTGATCAGGATCCTCCTGGGCGCCTTCCTTTAGAGGTGTTCTGGGCACGTCCCACTGGTAGGAGGCCCCGGGGCAGACCCAGAACACACTGGAGGGATTACATATCTCATCTGGTCTGGGAACACCTCAGGGTCCTCCAGGAGGAGCTGGAAAGCGTTGCTGGGCAGAGGGATGTCTGGGGTGCTTTGCTTGACCTGCTGCCCTCACGACCCGATCTCAGATAGGTGGATGAAAATGGATGGATGGAAGAACACCCATGTTCCCCATTTTTTTACCACTTCTCCAACTGGGCTAGTGAGTTGATTTACTCACCCGATGTAGCACTCTACTTTCCCCACACAAACGGGCAATCTTTATTTTTGAGTTCTGTCTCATTTGCTGGTGTTGTTACTTTTTCCCAGATTTTTTTATCACATTCCTACTGGAACGTGGCCGGTTGTGTTAGAAGCTTTTATTGGTGATTTTTTTTATGATAGAAAGTCCTCCTGTACATTGTAACAGTCGTCCCTCAGCTGCAGTGACGATGCCGAGATGCCAAGACGCGCCAAGAAGTAACATTACAAAATTCGGCTCCATTACAGCTCACAAGGTTCACCGACAAAACAACTGTCTTCACTATAACTGCCAGCATTCACAGACAAACACTTGTCTTTATCTGGACACATTTTCCCCACAAATACAATATGCTAATGTTTTTAGCACAAGCCTATGGCATTTTACATTGTATAAATTAGCCTAGCAGCTAGCAATCTTTTCCTCTTTTCATATAAAACCAGGGACAACGGCAACATTTAATTCAGCTCCATTACAGCTCACAAGGTTCACTGACAAAACAACTGTCTTATACTAAACACATTTTCCAAATGAATACAACATGCTAACGTTATTAGCACAAGCCTATGGCATCTTACATTGTATAAATTAGCCTAGCGACTAGCAGAGATTTCCTCTGCTCATATGAAGCCAGGATAAATCACACACAAGACTTAAAATGCTATTTTTGTGGAGGCTTCATTGTCTTCACAATTTATTGTTTCTTATCTGTGAAATTAAAGTAAATAAAAGCTTTGTTTCCACTGAGGGAAATGGTTTCAGCTTACAGAAACAGACAGGAGGTCTGCGACGCTATGACGTGTAGTTACATTTGTGGGGAGGTGCACGTCAGGCTACGGCACAGGGTATTCAACGCAGAAGTATAAATCCCGCATAAGACAGCCCAAAAGCGCACAGTGTATACCAGGCTTTAGTCCTGTTTTCTTTCCCACCTCTTACTGTATGATGATATTTTTCTCCACATTCATCAATCATGTCTGTCTCCTCCTTCTTCAAGCGCAGGACTGTCGTTCTCCAGCAGACATGAATGTAGCATTTCTCCCATGTTTACAGTGTACTTTACAAACTGCTTCAGAATAGTTTACTTCAAGGCAAACAACCCTTAAATTATATAACTATATAATGTCACAACCGTCCACATCTGACAGCATGATTGATGACTGTTTAGACCGAATTACATTTTTAATTAGGTTGGTTTAATCAAGCTGGTCATTTGTGCTTTTCATATATAAAGGAGAAATAGCTGCCTTCATTTGTCTTAAAATGTCACGTTTATAAGCACAAACCAAAGAGGGCCTGAGAGTTGAAAGCTGGTGTCAGCCTGATATAAGAATCCATATTAGGCCTAGATCACACAGAAAGTGTTTTACAGGTTGCAAAACGGGAGACACACCACGCAATGTCAGGCACCCACCCCATCACATCCTTAGACCTACTACTATTTTGTGTTTTGTTTTTTCTCACAGTAATCAGTGTGTAGTTCCTGACATGTTTCAGCAGAGGGTACTGTCTGTAGCTCTGGTTGAGGGTGAGAGGCTGTCAGCAGATAAACAGAGATCTGTGTGGGTACATGAGACCCTAAAAAAGAGGCTGGATCATGGGGAGTACCACCAGTTGGTCCAGGAGCTTCTCCTCCATGATGGGGAGTCCCACCAGTTGGTCCAGGAGCTTCTCCTCCATGATGGGGAGTACCACCAGTTGGTCCAGGAGCTTCTCCTCCATGATGGACGTTTCCAGGCATATTTTAGGATGACTTGGGGGCAGTTTGGCAACTTGCTGTCTACCGTTGGGCCGTCTGGGTATCCAGCAACCACTACCACCAGTTTCTCCTCCATTGTTTACCAACTGTAAACATGTTGTCGTGACCACCACAGAAGGCCCGCCTCTCAAATCATCCAATTGGACAATGGGGAAAAATGATGACATAGGGCGCTTTTCTGCTGTGAGTTGAAGTTTTTTCAACTAGAGGAGTTGAGAGCGCTCCGGCAAAAACACCAGGTGCCTAGAGCACAGAAAGGTGAGGCGTGTCGCAACGCAAAAACAGCGAACAAATAGCTTCATTCTAATTAAAAACAATTACATAAAGCCGCCCCCTGCTGCTAAAACACTTTCTGTGTGATCGGGGCCTTATAGAGTAAACCTTTATCCTAGTCTGACAAATTATTGTAGAGTGTTTTCATAGTGGTGTTAGTTTCATTGCTGGTCATCACGTAACTGTAGCTAAATTTCATGTCATCTCTCCACTGTGCGTATCCTCTCTCACGCCTCCTGATATCTGGGGAGTTTTCCTGTGAATAAATGATTCACAGGATCCACAGTCTGCTTGTGGCACTCTGTCTCATACTCAAGGCGCTCAGGGCCAGTTTTACACGCTCACACACACTGGCTGGAAAATCCCTCTCAGCCACCCCACCTTCCTCTTCCTCTTCCGCCTCCATGTCCCGACTGTGTCTTGTAATGTGTCCTTGACGAGGCGACGTTGCGGTAGCCTCTGTGGCGGATGTGTGTCTCCGCCTGCTTTGCTGGGGACATCCTGAGAGAGACTCATGTCGTGTCATGTTGGCTTTAGCAGTGCTTCTTTGGAACAGCTTTCATTACATGAGAAATGATGTTTCACGCAGTCACACAGTGATTGTCATGCTCTGTATGAGAGAGCCTGTCGTTATGAAATATTAATCATGTCTGTTTCCTCTCCATTTCCCCTCAGATACATTGGAAAGTCAGATTCTATCACCATCAGCGTGTGGAATCACAAGAAGATTCATAAGAAGCAAGGGGCTGGGTTCCTGGGCTGTGTCCGCCTTCTGTCCAATGCTATCAACCGCCTTAAAGACACAGGCTGTAAGTGTCAGTATTACTCCATTTCCTTTTATGTTTTGAAAGTTGAATGGGACTCTGTCTGTTTGACCACTGTTAACGCCACAGAATAATGTAGAGATGGGCAGTATATCGATTATACTTGTTGTGTCTTGGCTTCTCCTCCTGGGCGACAGTGTGTGAGGAGGGGAGTGTATGAGGGGAGTTTTTGTGTCTGCAGCGCTCCAGACCACGACCATGTAGTCATGTTTTGCGACCATGGAGCACCAGTGTGACTTATAGATATTTTAGATATATGAAATGGAGAGCTGTTGGTTTGTTTACCGCTAACAGTGAATAAATCTTCTAGTTTAATGGTGCCACTGTAATGCTTTAACTTTCTGCTAACTGCTAACAGCTAACCGTTGACAGGAAGCTTCAAGTTAAAAAAAAAACATCAACACTTCCTGCTCGAGATGATTTAAATGCTTCAGAATAAAAGCACCAGTGGTTCCACTTTGATTTTGTTGTTATAAGATACTATATTTAACTTTATTGTAACAGAAATTTATTTAACAGTATTATAACAGAACTTTAACTCTCTTGTAGTAGTACTTTATTTAACTGTATTATAAGAGCACTTATTTAACTTAATTATAACAGTACTTTCTTTAACTTTATTATGACTTATTACTTACTTATTTATTATGACAGTACTGTATTTAACTTTATTAGAGCAGTGTTTCGATGTTTCTAAACGCACATCGATAAGGTAAGAGAAGAAATGCCAACATGTTCGTGGAAACATTCTTAAGTACACTGAATGATCAGATTTAATTGTACACGTCTGTGAATGAGGTCCAGTATGTTTTGGCGAATAACACAAAGTATTACATACCTCTGAGTAACCTTGACTTTTAAATTAATTGCTTAAAGTTTGTGTCATGATATTACCCTCCTTTCAGAATCTTGAAAAGCTTAAATAACTGTGCAAGGAATTTTCTTAGACAATAGACTTAAATTTGTTTGTGCTGTTTTACTCCTAAGATGTTGATTTACAGCACTGATGATTAAATCACTGTGGACGCAGTCGGCTGTAATGCAGTCTGACGCCCAGATGACTTTTTTCCAGATGCTCTTTTGTTTTGTTCTGAAAATGAAATTGCGGTACAGTTGCAGCACAGATTTTGTTGCCAAACTACACATGACTTTGTTTGTTTTACTTTCGCGAGCCATTTATTTGTCGTTAAGTTTACCCAGTTCATTATTCTCTCTACTGAGGTGGAGAATTAATTATTAATTGCAGTTCCTCATGCTCTGGTGGTGAAATGAGTCCGCATCCATCAAGCTGACCTTATACCTGAAGTGTGATAAGAAGCAGGAGTTAATACTGCAGTGCTGCTGTCAGGCCTAAGTGACAGAACATCGAGTAGCTCCTTTTTAGTGTCCTGTCCCCCTCACTAGATCTGACAGAGGCCAGACCCGTGTGTGAGAGGGGTCAACACTCTGCCCCTGCCAGAACAGGAAGAGCCAATCAGCATCACCCTGCAATTACAGTAAAAATGTCTCATGTCAGAAGCTAACTGGATGAACGAGACGGAGGCTTTAGTGAATGGCTCCTAGTAAAAGCAGTGCCAGACAGTTGTAGCTTCGGCAAAGCGGTCTGGACTGTTTTTTTTTTTTTCCTGCGTGGCGAGCTGCTGGTACCTGCCTGCTGGGCCCGCAGCCCACCGCTCTTTCCTAGAAGCCCCTGACACTGTTGTTTTCCTGGAGCGACACAGGAAACATGAACCTTGTGCCACAGCTGCGAGTGGTTTGCCTCTGCATTTCCTTTCTCTCCTGGCCTCCTCCTCACCCCTTAGTTTCCCCTTCGGTCTCCTCCACAGACTGGCAGCACGTGCGCACACACACACACACACACACACACACACACACATACACAGAATGCCATTGTGACTAACCTCCCTCTATCTCCGTCTGCCGATCTAGACAACCGGTCATTTCAAGCAGACATGCATAATTGTAGAGCTATTAAAGTGTAAGTGTAGATTTGTTGTGCTCTCTCTGTTGTGGTCGCTCTCCCCCTGCGAGTATTTGTCATTCCATTGTTTTTTGTGTGCGTTTACCAGCGGTTGCAGTTTTGTCCTTTCCACAGGCCTTAGCGAGGCCACTGGGCTGACTCAAACATTTGTGCATAATTTTAGAGCGTCTGCATCTCTGTGTATACGACTGCATTGAAACGTATGCACTTTAATGCATCTAAAAACAGGCGCTCGTCTTTGTGTGTGTGTTTTCTATTTTCTCTGCGGCTGCTGACCTCCGGCCAGCCTTGTAACGGTTTGACCAGTGCCTGTTTTGGTCCCTGTTTAGTCTAGACAGACATCCTGAGCTGATCTGCATGACACCCAGACAACAGAGAGCAGATAGTGGCATTTCTCATGTCTGCAGGCAACTTGGACATTTTTTTTTCTTTCCCCCCTTTCCGCCTGATCTCTCTCCCTCACTCTCAAATTCCGCAGACTTTAAGAAGTTCAGACAAAGAGTTTCCAGACTTTGGCAGAAGTTCATGTCCATGCTAAGACTGAGCGGAATAGTGCAGGCTTTGTACTGAAATTTGTCAAATGTTTGACCTCTGCATTTGAACTGAAGCCTGCTCTGTACCGATGCTCAGTGAGATTTTTACAGCCCGTGGCTGTTCCACAGAGCAGACCATCTGTTCCAGGGCAAAGCCAAGCTGTGGTCTACAGACAGAAGAATGAGAGACGGATAATGAGGGAGAGAGGAATTGACTCTGAGTGATGTAAATGATACAGAGCAATGGGACTCGTCCAAGGAGGAGGGAAAAAAAAAGCATCCCAACACATGCTAGTTTAAATGTAAATGTCTGACATTGATGAATCTTCTCTTCTCCCTTTTCTTCTCTGTCTTTCATCTTCCTTCTCATTTCCTGTTTGTCTCATGGTGTTGTCTCGCTGTCTCGTGTCCCTGCCTTCACTTCTGGGCTCCACTTCTTCTTTCTGTCCTCCCTCCGCAGACCAGAGACTAGACTTGAACAAGCTGAGTCCCAATGACAGCGACACGGTCAGAGGCCAGATAGTGGGTGAGTACAGATGGATCTCCAGGCGCCTCATGATTCAGAGGGTAATGATTCGATAATAAAAGGACTATCGATGCATCAAAATGTTTGATTCCAACACATGATTTAGTTTGCTCTTTCCTTTAAAATGTAGCAGACTGTATTTTTGGTGATCCATAATTAAGGTCCCATAATTCAGGTCCAATTCCCCTTCAGTCTACCTCCGTACCCTCACTTTTGAACCAGGGGCGTCAGTCGGATTGGATCAGATCATCCACGTCCGCATGGCAGTGCATCTAATAATCAATTTTTTTCTCCTCGCCCCTAATAGACATGCAAAACAAAGATGGATTTGGCAGCACAAAAAGATTTTGACAAATGTTCACTTAAAGGAGCAGTCCAGTATTTTGTACTTTGAGCCCCATTCCTGGTTGTTTATGATGAAATAGGGTGGTTAAGACCAAAATCTTGACGATTGCTCCTTCTCTGAGAATTTGAGAGAATTTGTCTTTCCCCTGCCTGGCTTAACAATGCTGTCTATGGCCATGTGTAAATCTGTCCTAAAACCACCTTAAACGTTGGTTTTCAAAGCCATGAAACTCACCCAGTGGTCAGTGGTGTTCCTTGATGTTCCCACATAAAAATCGTAGCAAACTGTGGTTTCCGTGATGATTTATTTGACATTTTGTCCATGCATTGATTTCCTATAGGAAGCCTCATTGTCCGTTGGTAGTAATCCGCCACTGGAAACAGAAAGGGGGTTGTTTACGACAAGGTTGTAGTCATTGTAGTCTTTTAGCTCAGCCAAAGTGCCGGCTCGACAGTGCTGTGTGCGCTCCTTCTCTTCGGAGGAATTCTCCTGCAGTCGCTGACCACACAAAACTTGCCCATTATTACTGGCTTGTAAACAACCTTCGCAGTACGATGCCTTTGAACACAACGCCAGCCTTCTTCTTCTGCTTCTTTCTGTGTCCCATTACATTGCAATGGTTTCCTGCCGGTTGGCGACACCCACGTAAAGGAGCATTATCGCCATCAAGTGGGCTGGAGTGTATAACGCTTCAGGGTCAAACCAACGATCAAGCGGAAGTTTACACACGGGTGTGAGGCAGCTGAAAAAATAGTTCCACAATCCAGATGAATAGAAAACACGGATGGAAACCACAGTTTGCTACGATTTTTATGTGGGAACATCAAGGAACACCACTGACCACTGGGTGAGTTTCATGGCTTTGAAAACCAACGTTTAAGGTGGTTTTAGGACAGATTTACACATGGCCATAGACAGCATTGTTAAGCCAGGCAGGGGAAAGACAAATTCTCCGAAAAGGATCAATCGTCAAAATTTTGGTCTTAACCACTCCAGGAATGGGGCTCAAAGTGCAAAATACTGGACTTCTCCTTTAAATTAGAAAGTAAATGGAAGTTAAACAGAAATATAATAGCTAAAAACAGATTTTCTGGGATGTCTCCTGCTGATTTTCTTTTCCAACATGAGCTCAGATGCACATATTCAAGGAGGGTGGTGTACCAGCCGCTAATTGGCAACATTTAAAGCAAAAGGACACGAGGTTAACGCCACGACTCACTTGGTAAAAGTCATATCAGCGCTTTCCTTTTAATTATCTCGTCATCTTTTATTAGTGGCTTTGACAGTTCTTGAAGTTACGCTGGCCACAATAATTATTTTTTTGACTTACCGTACGATATGCGGACGTGACGTTGATCATTTTGCTGACCTCGATATTCCAGCAATATACTGGTTTCAGGGTATACCTTGAAATAAAAGTTGACAATTATCATACTCTGTACATTTGCTTATCTTCGATATTGATATAAAAAGCAACTACTAAAGCATAATATAATGGTTGTTGGTCTGACAACTTCCTGTCACATCACAATGTAATGTCTGTCAGGAATATCTGGGAAGTCCAGCTGTCATACATGCAAAATTTCCTTAGGGAGCCCCTCACTATGCACCTGATTCTTCCCAGTTTGACAAAATTAAGGACTTCCCTTATCCACACAGTGTGTGAAGGAGGTGTTAGGGACTTTGAGTAACGACAGGTCTACTTTTAGTAATCGTGGAGCGTGTAATGACCGTCCATGTGAGTGTACAGGTCACACATCCTCCTGAGAATATTCCTTAATGCCAATACAGGTATGTAAATGTGAAATGCGTGCACCTCCAGTCTGCCAAACGTCACCGTTGCTCAAAAAGCCATCACATTTTTCACAGCTTTCCTATAAAATTTGGGATTAGATTTCATGTTCGCAGACCCTCCCTGCAGAAAGAGAAGATGAAAATGCAACTTCCTTTAACCAGACCCTCCAGGATACCACTGATAAAACTGAACCCCGTTCCTGTTACTCATAAAGATATATAGCTCCATTCGGTGCTCCGATAAAATATCTGCACTGTAATCTGCTGTCTAGTAACAGCGTGTGCATCTGTCTGCCATGTGTTGCTGCAGTGAGCCTGCAGTCGAGGGACCGGATAGGCACAGGAGGCCCTGTGGTGGACTGCAGTCGGCTGTTTGACAACGATCTCCCAGATGGGTGAGTTTGGGGAAATCTCTTATCGTCTCATGAGGAGTTGTTTTGAGAGGCTGTTGCAAATCCTAAACAGTATAAATGCTGCCTTCGAGCGCAGGGTTGAAGACGTCCGAAATATGATATGTGCCTGTGGTGAGACAGAGCAGCGAGACAGAACACTACTAGATGGTTCTGTGGCTGCTTAACCATGTCCGCTCACTGCTGCGTCTGTGTATGTTTCTGCTGCCAGCTGGGAGGAGAGGAGGACGGCGTCTGGACGAATCCAGTACTTGAACCACATCACACGCACCACACAGTGGGAGAGGCCTACCAGGTGAGTACACTCTGCAGCCCACAGAAACTCCAACCCAGACCTCTTAAATCAAACAGCAGCAGGCCCGATGGAAGACCGCATCTCTGACCTCAGTGCTCCCAAACTGGGGGGGGAGTCTGTCCAAAACTGGAGAGGGCTCCACAAAAAAAGGTGTCAGACAGACTCGCTCCAGACGGTGGTGTTTAATGATGTGGAAGAGCCAGGGAAGTCACGGAGCTGACAGGAGCGGGAATCGAGGCATCTCTTCCCCCGCTCTGTCTCCTCTCTTTGTATTTATGTTTCTGTTTATCGTCACCAGGCCTGACCTCAGGCAGTCTCACCACTTTGGTGTTTGATGGTCTGTTTGTGTGCTGCCTTTTATGGATTTCCCAGTTAGCACCTAAAGACTTCCTAAACGCTGCGTATTGATCTGCTGCTGTTTGTGTTTTGTAGAGATGACTTTCTCCTCTTCCTTCTTATTACACCTTCTTGCTTTCTGTCTCAGACTAGGTGTGCGTACACAGACTCTTATATTCCACTAATAATCAGAGTAACAGCCCAGTCACAATAACAACAGTCCCTTTTCCACCGCAGGAACTTTTATCATTTACCCGGGATTTTGAAAAACCTTGCCGTGTTTCAACTGAAATTACCCGGAGAAAAAACTTTCCCTTGACCTCAAACTTTCCCTGAAGAAAGTACCTAGTAGGGGGGTAGGACTTTTCAGATCCCCTGAATTCTTGAGGGGCGGGGCTTGCAGCATTCTGCACTTCTGAACCACTTTGCACATGTCAAAAAAGTTCTGTTCTTATTATGAGCATGATTAAGCTGGAAACTTTAATCAGAATGATTTCAATCACATTAAAGAAATATTGTCCATGAAACCGCAGCTACTGATCACCTCACCCGTCTTCTCGGTCTTCTCTGTGGTTCCCTCCTTCCTTCCTGTCCCTCTCAGGCCTGCGTCAGAGTACTCCAGCCCTGGCCGGCCTCTCAGCTGCATCGTGGACGAGAACACGCCCATCAGCACGAACGGGGCCACGCCCACCACAGCATTGCCGCCCATTGACGGCGACCAGCGTGCCCAGGAGAGACGGGTCCGCTCCCAGAGGCACCGCAACTACATGAGCAGAACCCACCTGCACACACCTCCAGACCTCCCTGAGGGTTATGGTTAGTGGGAAGCCATTTTAGTCTATATAGTATATACTGTGTTTATGAATGAACGTTTGTCATCTTCACTTTAATGCTCAACCCTTGTTGAAATAATTACACTTGTAAAGGTTTGTGTAGTGTACTCATGCGGCGTTACATCGAATTCGTGACGACAACCCATTGGTGAACGAACAGTCAAAAAGGGCGTCCCTGTTCAGCAACAGCAAAACTGAATCGAAACATCCATTTACAACCTTTCACACGACTCCTGCAGTATAATCCACGTCTCATTTATCCAGTTGTATGTTCAGTATTTTCCCAAACACTCGCTAAAACATTAACAACTTAAAACACGTCAGTACCATAGACTGTATATAAAGATGGACGATGCGTCTTTGCTTCCTCCCACTGTACAAAAATGAAGCCAAAATATCCCATATACAGGCCCCGCCATCTTCCGTTGGTGACGTCATTTGAAGCCAGAGTCTCCACAGTAGCCGTCTCCATGGTACCAAGTTCCCACGCATAAACGCATCCAATCTATCGTGAGCAGCGTCATTGATCGTGAGCACACCGATTTGTACACACAGCTGTCCACCATGACGTCAAACCCCTTCTTATCGCGTCAGTTAACCAATTAAAATCAAATGAACACTTGGACAAACATCAGCGTAAAAAGAACTACATATAATTACAGAAACCATAGTTAGCCATGCTTGTTGTTGCCGTGGGTAACAGTATGACATCAGTGTGTCAACAAGCCGAAATGTATCATGATATGAATTTTTTATTAGAAATATATTAGAAATTATACCGGTATTATCGTGACCAATATGACACGGCACACCCCCAGTCCCTCCTCTTTGTCGCTCTTTCCGTCTTGATTCAATCAATTAAAACTCCTGCCGTTTGCACACGACAGCTGCCAGTTTAATAAAATGTGAAAAAATCAGCAGTAAATTGACAAGAACCCGACCTGATTCAAGCTCAAGGGAATAATGAGAAATTACAGCCTGGCACAGCCTGATCTTGGCAGGTCAGGTCGGGCCCAGTTGGGCTCAAGCAGCGGGTTAGAGCTCTAGTATAAATTCAAACGTATCCAGGTCACTGTGAAAACTGGCATTTCAATTGTATGACAAAGCATTGTAACAACATCCACTTTCATATAGTTAATAGTGTTGAATTATATCTATTTTAAAATCAACCCAAATGAACACATGACTGTTGGTGTTGATGAAGAGGTGCTTGAGTCCATCTGACGGGGATGTATGGGTGCATCTGAAAAGTTTAAAAACCACGGCACGATGCATCAGTGCTGTATGTGCAGCCTCTCCTATCCTGAGACAGATAAATATTTAATATTCTGATTGCATTAGAGTATGCTCTGTTTTTTAATCCTCCTATGAAAGCCATCTCTGCTTCCACCGTGAATGGTTGTATCATCATTGTAATGCTGTTGTGTTAATTGCTTCGTCTCTGCCCTCCTCCCAGCTCAACACTGGGCTCAGTAACCCAGCTAATCTGTGTCCTCATTCAGTCCAGCGCCGCTCTGGTGACGCTGCAGCTCCACACAAGGAGCCTGAAATACTGGCTCCATTTTAGACGATCTAATTGAATTGATCTGGCTGTTAAAGGCTGGCGGCAGCCATTCGCTCCCCACCTCTGTTCTCCTTTCTGCACACAGTCAAACAATCAGACGCATTCATGTAAAAGCAAACACACACTCACACAAGCTGCGATTCCCCCACACGGCCCGAGGGAGTTTTGTTTATCCTCACAGTGAAGTCTTCTGTAGGATTTGGGAGCCAGAGTCATGGAAGCGTATCATGTCTTTGCTCTCAGACCTTCAGATTAAGAGGCTCCTTCACTTGTCTCTGTATCTCTCCAGCTTCCTCCATCTCTGTCTTGACTTTTCTTCTTCTTGGGCAGTTCCTATAAAACCTGTCAGCACCTCTGACTCTCCTCATGTGAGCGCACGCCAGCCAAGATGTGTCACCCCGTGTGTCGAACGTATATCGTGCACTCATCGGGGCGGGCGTGGGTTTGGAAGGTTATGTGTACATGCATGTTAAAGCAGGGCGGTAGGTCCAAAGGGATGCCAGAGGAGCGCTCTCTGGCAGGCCGTTTCATGGAAATATCTCTGTCAGGCGGTGATGAATGAGCTCACCAACTCAAAAGTCAGACAGCCCCCATCTCTCCTCTCCTTTCCTCTCCAATGTTCTTCACCCTGTCTCTCACCTCCCCTCCTCCCTCCTCTTCCTGGCTGCCTTTTGGGATCTCTCCTGACTCAGGCGCTCCTTTTATCTCCATCTGTGTGATCTCTCTCTTACGCAGACAGATTATAGGCGCAATCTATCTGCATGTGGCACATGAGTTAAACTCCATTTCATTTTCCATATATTTTAAACATCTGACATGAGGCTCGATGCCGAGGTTGAGGCTAAATGCTGTAGTTCCTCCCTTTTAATTGGATTGACATCGTTGTTTAACCAGCCAGATATCGCATCAATTAATCCTGTTTTTATATCTTCCTACAGAGCAGAGGACCACGCAGCAAGGCCAGGTGTACTTCCTCCACACTCAGACAGGTGTCAGCACGTGGCATGACCCCAGAGTACCGAGGTACGTCCACCACAGGATCTGTGACGACAGTAGGATGTTATCTGCTGTCAATTTGTGTTGTTTTGTTCCTTTTATGACTCAAACTGTAAAATTTATAAAACACAGGAATCATAAAATGCTCAAACGAGATACTACCACTGCAAGAATCAGCTCAATTCAACTCACTTTTGGTTCTTTTCTAAACTGTTATCCGACTGCGGATAGTAAACCATCAGTGAAGGCAGGATTCTCAGCTGATCGCCGTAAAGACGCCACATTAAACTGCTGTGACATCATCTTTAACACAACACTCTCTGAATCCTTTCATCAGCAGCCAAACAGAGGAGCGTCTGCTCTTTATTAATTGTCATAAACAGTCATCGATTTATAATCCGAAACAATTTACACACAAGCATCCTCTGCCTCTAACACTCAAACAGAAATATGTGTGCTAGGTAATATAATCTTACAGAGAACAAATGAACACACTCTCATAGTCTGCGGGCGATCACATGCTACCCTAAAATGGGTGACTGATATAAATGTGTTTTCCTTTGGTCTGCGTAAAGTTGGTCTCAGAACACCATGTTTGTAAATGCAACTCCCAAAGAGTAGAATCTAGATACACAAACACCTTTTTGATTCATAAATGTTATTGATTTATTTGTAAATTTCACAGATATTTCTTTTTTACCTTGGGAAATGTGTCTGTTTGCAGGTCCGTTTTATATTTGCATAATATTTTCGTGAGTTTACACATCTATTTTTTAATATTCGTGGAGCAGAGATTACACATCAACACACCGATTGTAAATCTGTTCACGCAAATAGTACAGAAACAAATATGTCTCCGTAGATGGAGTGCATGTAGTGTATGGCCGATTTTACAGGCTGAATTTTTTAAAAATCTGGATCGAGTGAATTACATGAGGATTTGTGGTTTTAACCCATGGTGAGGGAGCCCTTCTGTGTGGAGTTTGCATGTTTTCTGCAGGTGCTCCGGCTTTCTCCCAAAGTTCAAAGACATGCAGGTTAATTGGTGACTCTAAGGCTGTATCCACACGTAGACTTGTCTCTTTGAAACCGCCAAATAAAGTTATCGGATTGCAGTAGTGTTCTGTAAACATGGCATCGACTTCAAGGATGCAGGCATCAAAATGAAACTGTCTGGAGATGGAGCTTCACTAAAAACTGGAGAAGAAGACACGGTGCATGCGCTAAAAGCTTGCGTGATGTATACGAACAGAAGAAGAAGAAGCAGATCCAGAACAAGCACAACAAGAAGATGGCGAAAACGAATTCCAACACACAAGGGAAAACGGAGACTTTGGTTTGGACTGACGATGAAGTCAAGCTGCTGCTTCGAGTCACACTGGATGTTGTGATGGGACGGCCTCCTGCCGGGGTAAAGTCAGAGGTTAGAGGGGTGGGGCTATGACATCATTGCCGGCCAAAAGTCGCGTATTGGCTGTACACACAAAGACGCAAAGGCTGCATTTTCAGATTTGTGCACTCTGGAACCCCGCTTCAAAAAGATGCGGTTTGAAAACGCCAGTTTCGTGTGGATGAAAGGCTGAACCAGTTAAAAACTTTGGCGAATTCACCCTGACAAGGCTTCATGTGGATGGGCCCTAAATTGTCCGTAGGTGTGAATGTGAGTGTGAATGGTTGTCTGTCTCTATGTGTCAGCCCTGTGATAGTCTGGTGACCTGTCCAGGGTGTACCCTGCCTCTCACCCAGTGTCAGCTGGGATATGTGACCCCCAACAGGATAAGCAGTTAGAAAAAATGAATGTATGAATGTTGCCTTGAATTCATGAAGAAAACATGTGCTCAGGGTGTGCTACACGTAGGCGGAGGTGTTTTATAGAACATGCAGTATTATCACATCCAACTCAATAAGTTGGACTTAAATTTACTTCACGAGTTGAATGTTTGCCTTTTTTGGATTCTTTGTTCACTGTGCAAGAAAACAGAGTTTATGAATTCAAGGTAACACGCAGTGAGTGATCGATATACAGAGTGTCATTTGGTGAAGTTTTCTTTCAACTCCTCCTCCTAGTATCGGCTCAGCTTGCTTAAAACCCGGCTTGTGGTGGTACCAAAAAAGAACCAGGTACTATCCACATTTCTGCCAATAGAAAATCAAAAAAGATCGAGTTAAGTCGAGCCGTGCCGCACCATGTTGTGGAAATGTGGCATCAGATTATCATTCCTTACGGTCCTCCTAAATTTACCAACCCTCGCTGACATAACTGACATCACACATTCTGCAGCTTGTGTCATGGTCTCTTAGTCCCGCTCTCCTTGTAGTTCGCCGTAAACCTGCAGCTGATTATGAGCTTGACATGCTGTGAGAAGACCCATGTCACGGGGCTCTGAGCGATTCGGCCCTCTGGCACGAGCGCTGAAAGGCCTCACTCTGGGACACATGGCCGACAGCGCACAGGTCTCAATCAGCCATACCAGAGGCTCTTGGGCAATACTCAGTCAGGCATGTGTGTCCTATTGATTACCATGTTCCAAAAAGAAACGCACACAGATCTTCATGTGCATGTGCAAAGACAGGCTTCACTGCACTCCAGACGCTATCAATAAAACATGACTGATATTATAATACCTGGCCGCAGCTTGCATTCTATCAGTACATGAGTGATAGATGATATTTTTATTGCTCTTGATAGGAGGCTATTGGTCACGCCACACCTCACCCGGTGCTCCTCAGACAGCTCCAACATTAGCAGATGGCTTAGCTGCCAAGCTCTCATCGCTCGTGAGGCTCTGGTCCCTTTTGGCTGTAACACTGCAAAACAGAGGAGTCAGCGCCAGCACAGCGAGCCTGCTGTAATTTCTGAACCTTTTTGTCTCCATGGAGTCCAGCTGAAAGGGGTTGCAGGGCAGCAGTAAATAATTTAGATGGGAGGAAGAAGAAAAATAGAATAAAAAGTGATTTCTCAGACATCTCGGAATCTTGCTGTCCGCCTGAGTCCAGTTAGTCAGTGCTTTGGTATGTTTTATACCTAGAATTTGATGTGTGTCTCTCTTTTCCCCCGTCCCACCCTACGCTGCCTCTATTTTTCTTAGATTCTTGCATACTAAAGCTTTATTGTGTGCTCTTCTGCTGCATTTCAGAGATCTGAGTAATGTGAACTGTGAGGAGCTGGGTCCTCTGCCTCCTGGATGGGAGATTCGGAACACTGCGACCGGGAGGGTTTACTTTGTCGACCACAACAACCGAACCACGCAGTTCACAGACCCACGCCTCTCCGCTAACCTGCATCTAGTCCTAAAGTAAGTACAGTGCTAATGAGCCAGAACAAAATGTAACAGTAGTAGCCCTTTTTACACAGAGATTGCACCATAGTGCAGCTATGAAGTCACTTCTTCAGGCCGCCTTTGCATTTTTAAGCAAGATTTGTACATAAGCAGCAGAATCTACACTGTTGTGAGCATTTATACTTGTGTGGTGGTGTGTCTGTGTCACTCTGCAGTTACACCTCCAAAACATTTGTTTGGTGGCGGAGGTTGCTGTAAAGTTTAGTTGATTCAAAACACACATTAAACACACATTAAACACACATTAAACATGGCTTAATAGAGACAATTTCAAACACAAGTACACAAATCAGCTTCACTATAACTCGCAGCATTCACAGACAAACACTTGTCTTTATCTGGACACATTTTCCCCACAAATACAACATGCTAAAGTTATTAGCACAAGCCTATGGCATTTTACATTGTATAAATTAGCCTAGCAGCTAGCAGAGATTTCCTCTGCTCATATGAAGCCAGGATAAATCACACACAAGACTTAAAATGCTATTTTTGTGGAGGCTTTATTGTCTGCTGCCCAGTGTGTGATTTTAGACAGCATACTGATATTGCTGAAGCAACAGAGGTGTGATGGGCATAACATGTAACACATCAGCCTCTAATTTGACATATAACATACGTGTCAGCAGTGCTTTATAAACAATAACAATGGCAAAACATGGCAATAACAATAATTTACCCTCTCTGTTACATGGTGGCTGATCTCGTCCTCTGCTTGGAGAGTAAGGAGCTCCCTGACCTCATTGTTTTCCCAATTTGCAGACATTTTTTGCCACGGCCACCATCTTTGAGTTAGCTGCTAACTGCTAACAGCTACTTTTAAAATCTCCCATAGTGGGTCGCAAGCATAATACACAGTGAAAGCATCACATCTGTGCCGCCCATGATCCCGTCCTGCCAGCTGTCCCATTTTTACAGATGTTGTTTCAGCTCTGTCACTGCCTCTGATGCCGCCTAAAAAGAGAGACAACTATGTCTCCCCATTCCATGATTGACTCCAGCCTTGAAGAGGCAGTGTAAAAGGGGCTACTGAGATAAATTAGAAGGCACATTAGAAAAACAGTGCATGAAAGCAGAGAGATTTATGATCTGTCTTTATTTTGTCTTTGTTTTGCGTCTGCAGTCCAAGCCCAAGCCCGAATGGTTCTCGAGGAGGCATCGAAAGTCAGAATGTCAGGTAAGGTTTGGGCGTCCTGCCAGCAGACTGAAACACACACTCTCTCAAACATTCACAGACTTGCTCACTTTGCCTCCCCCTCAGTCGATGTTTTACAGTGGGATCCTGTGCCAAGGTGTGTTCACCACCTGTAGAGGTTCAGCAGTCAGAGTAGCCCTTCTGCTGAGCAGACGTTAGTGCACACAGAAATACATACGCAGCGCACTCCCACACAGTCTCTCTTTCCACACAAAAATTCAAATTCCTCAGCCCCGCAGAGGTTTTGATCATAAAGGCGTTTTAGCACACAATCCGTCACAAAGCTGGCTTTGGCCAGACATCAGATAGCTGAGTGGAAACCGAGGCTGCTGTGTCTGTGGCTGAGGAGCGTCTTACATCCAGGAAACGGAGCATAAATTTGATGCCCGAGTCAATGAATGAACTGTGTGTGTCCATCTGTGCAGGTTCATGTGTGTTAGTTCATGCTTCTGTGCTTGGTACATGCCTGCGTGCATGGATGCACGTGTTCAGAATTTCTTCCCCTGTGCAGCTGTTCAAACACATACTGTGCAGCGATAGCCGTAGAATTACCCACAGCTCCTTGCTCCGCAAAGGTGGAGCGGTGTACGGGTGCCTTGGTGGGCCTCCTCCGCCTGACTTCATTCCTCCTCCACGCAGAGAGAGAGGGAATGCATCGACGGGGAGATCAGGTTTCTTTTTTTTTCCTGTTCTGATGGATCAAAGAACGTGTTTTGGATTTTGTATTCGTTTTGCTTTTTTTCATCTGCGGCGCTCTGAAGAGTCTTATAAAAATGTCGGCTGGCACGCCACATTTGTTTTTAATGTAGGAACGTTGTCGTGAGCATGACTATGCCCAGATGTGTGAAAATTTAATGCATACAGTTTCTACTGTATGTGTAGTCTGGGAGGATAATTAGTGCACATCAAAGCCAGGAAGTTGGCATGATTTTTAATGTTTTTATCTCAGGAATGGTTTCATACACGGATAAAAAGATCTGTGTTTCTATAACTATTAATGTTATTAGTGCTGTGCAGGTGTCATTAAAGGTCCCATATTCTGTTCATTTTCAGGTTCATACTTGTATTTTGGGTTTCTACTAGAACATGTTCACCTGCTTTAATGTTCAGAAAACACTTTATTTTCCTTACAGTTCCTCTCTGAACATACTCATTTTCTCCGACTGTTGGAAACACTCCATTTTAGCGCCTGTCTCTTTAAAAAGCCCAGTCTGCTCTGATTGGTCAGTGTTTTGGGTCTTCTACATCTGCACCCTTGGCTTCTTTGCACCGTCATTGCAGTCAGGAGTGGAACAGCACTGCAGCGTCTCTTTCTATCTTTATAGACATAACTAGGCAACAGTCTTAGTCCATATTCACTTCCTGTCAGCTGATGTCATTCCCTTAGTCTGCCTTAAAATGGAACGTGTTAGCTCGTGGTTACAACTAGTGCTGCCCCCTAATAGTCGACCAAACGTTAGTCGACCAGAAAGGTCATTAGGCGGCAAGATTTCATTAGTCGCTTAGTTGCAGGAAAAAAAACAAGCAAACAAACAAATGTGAAACTCTATCAGGAGCTGCGCCTTATCAAAATAAATCAAACCTATATGACTGGACCATGTGGGAATTTAATTTGAAAGGACAGACACAGGAAGTGTCCACGCTCAGCAGTCAGACAGGAGTCAGGTTAATCTCCAGGGCTGGTACCTGCGGTTATTCCACAGGCTAGTTAATAACATGTGGGGCAGGAAATCCAAAGTGTGGGATCATTTAGAGAAGGTGAAGGACCAACCCAAGGTGATATGTAAACTCATCTTCATTGGTCCACTACAAACATGACGTATCATGTGAAACATGGAAGTAGCTACATGCCCATTAGCCCACAGCGTCATTAACAGGCGGCTCGCTCAGTGTGTGACGTGCACTTGGAGATAAAATATAGGCCTATATTAATGAAGGTTCATTAGTACGGTTTGTATTTCTCTGTAATGTAGCACAGTGTTAACATTGTTACTGAGACTATTCTTTCTCACACCTTCAACTCAAACCACCAAAATATATCATTTCATCATTACATTCATATCACAAACATGAGGGACACTAGTCCACTAATGGCCCTAAATGATGACTGATGCTAGCATTCAGACAAGAACGCTACGTGGACGCAGGCGCTGGGTTCTTTGAAAAGTCATGGGAAAAACTGAGAATTTTGTCCATGAAAATGTGTAGAAACCCTGTCTTATATTTCAAGTTTAATATAGTAAAGTTGTGACATCACAACTTCACAGAAGTCCTGACAGCTCTTTCAAAGCCACAGTTTCTGAGTATGGACTTTATGTTTTTGTCTGTGGCCCGAGTGTTTTGATGCTTTCACAGTATTTATGTAGCACCTGTACCTGCTCTACGTTAGAAAAAGACATGGAAATGTGACTTTTAAAATATGGGACCTTGAAATACACTTGTGCAAAGTGTTGGATTTGGGCTGCAGAGTGCTGTACCTCCCCTGGTTATTCAAGGACACTTGATTAAGAGATAACGTCTTTATAAATTGTCCCTTACTAAGCTTTAACCTGCGCCTACCTGAGTCTGTTCTCGTCACATTAACCCTGTAATGGACGGTGTGTTTGGTGCAGTTTCTGCCCTGACTGAAGCTGCTCTACCGCTGCTGAGAGAACAGACTTTGGAGTGACTTTCTTGCTCATGACAAAACTCTGGAAAAGATATCAGTCGTCATGGATTTCCATCAAGACATCTGCCTTTTATCAAGTCAGGGATTTTAGAAATTTTCACCCCTCCTGTGCCGTCATCCCACAAAAATGTTCGATATATATATGTCCGTCAAAGTTAAACTTTATTGCCTTTTTTTATTTGCCAAAGACACTCCCTGAGCATCCAGACCAGGGGTTTTTTTTGTAATATTTCCCCGATGATGTTGCAATCTTCTCCACATTCAGCCCCCCGACTGGTCAAGGTCACTGTTCAATAGGTAACTGAATCCTTGTCTGGTTTTAAGACCTGGCTGCACGACTGCCCGCTGCACAGTTGCATGAGTAATAACTGTGTCATTTCCCCGACGTTTGTGATTTGTCGCGTCGCAGAAAACATTGCTTTTATTGTTCCGACTTGTCTCTGCAGCGAGCATCTTCAGGTAACATGCACCAGAGCTCGTGCTCATCAGTGAGGAGCTGGAAAGAGAAAAGAGAGCCGTGGGGCCACAGAGCGACAGAGACGGAGCAGGAATGTTTGATTTATGGGTGAAAGTGCAGGAAGAGATGCCTCCTCTCCCCTTCCTTGTCTCCCACCCTCAGAGTCGTTCGCCGCGTTTGGGTGCTGTCGGGGGAGAGTGCCCTTCCTGCCTCCCCTCTCCCTCCCTCACCTTCCCTCCCTCTGAGTCTAGTCTGCAGGAAATAAAGGGATTCAAGAGGAGGTCTCGAGTGTCCTGTGGGGCCCTGTGGCTTTCTGGGATAGCAGGAAGTGATTGAAAAGCCAAACTGGATTCTGCAGGCAGACACCAGAAACCAAACTCGAGTCATTTTGTTAAGGAGAAGTTGTCATTGTGGTGGAGGAGAATGCGAGCCATAGGGCGGATACTTGAGAGCAGCCGTTTTCAGTCACATTTCAGACTGTCATGAACTTAACTGACTGACAGTTAAAGTTTCTCTGTGTGTTTGTTTATTTTAACCTCTGCATCACTTAGAGCGGCACAGCCTACATATCCATACCGCATACACACACAGACTGACATGTGTATGCTTCCACCACCCTCTGTGCTCGCCTCTACAGTCTGGTGTTTATGACCCCGCTCAGGGCCGAGCATGCCTGCTACCCCCCACCGGAGTGCAAAAGGCCACTGTGTAAATAATCCTTTAGTGCCGGCTCCATAAAGGCTCTTTTGATTCTGTGTGTGTGTGTTGTGCCTCCCTACTGTGCCACCCTTTGAGGGCGTCTTCCCGAACACAGCGGCCAGTTCAAAACTTGTATTCTCCGTCCAGTGACAGAGTGGAGACCTCTGTCATCATTAACCGCAGACGATGTTCACAGCCACGCTATTGATACTGTGGTTAACCGCTGTTTTGTCACACTGGTAAAAGAAACTGTTTGTTTTAACTGAGAAGAAAGAGCTGGTGTCTGTGCTGCTTTAAAGTTTGAAGTTGACTGAATTTGAGAAGACATGTTGAGGTCGTTTCATACTTAATAGAAACAAACTTTTCTAGTCAAATAAACTTGATCACTTCAGACCAAAAATTCACAACGAGACAAGTTGAAACAGGCAACTACTCCCAATGGGATGCTCTGCAACGTTGTAAAAACCTGCCGGTTCACACCGCTGCAACTTTTCTTTGCTACGTTCTAAAGCTGTTATGTCTTGTGGCGAATCTTTGGTCTGAACTCCACTGAATTCCACTATGTTGCACTGCTTTGTTTCTACAGTAGCCCAGAACAGACAAACCAAACACTGGCTCCAGATAGGGACATTTACTTTTTCGCATCAGCTGCAGTAGTTAGCAGCCCGTCTGCGACAAGCCAAACAGCATCAGAAAAAAAAGACTTTTAACATGCAGCTGCTTTATTCAGTGTTTGAGAGGAAGAGACCTCTGCGGATAATTTGGCCCCCGGTAAAAACCTCCCGAACGCTGACAGAATGCTAACCAGGAGTTTACGCTTGGCACTGGAGAACGTTCACGTGGTTGCGGTTTGCAGTCCTCACCGCTAGATGCCACTAAATCCTACAAACAGCTTCTTTACATCCATAAGTTATGTAAACTGAACGATTTAAGTACAACTGAAGTGAGCTGTGTTTGCATTGGCCTATTTTTACTATGATATAACGTCTGCCTGACAGCCAGACACACAACGAGAAAATTCAGTAAATTAATTCTAAGGTTACACATGATTAGCTCGTCCTTAACCAGTCAGCTCTAATCAGATAAAATTTCCAACCCATTGCTAGTTAGCTGGCTAACATGCTAACGTAGTCCCAGTTGCGTCTTTGCATATAATGTCATACATCAGTGTGCTGTCCAGATGGAGGCAAAGACACAACACTACACAAATGTCTATGAGTTGTGCTGTTTACGATTGTTTTAATTGATCAAAGTGGGTAAAAAAAAGGCCACATTAAGCCCCGAAAATAACAGGATGTAAAGGGAAGAGGTAAGAAAAAAAGTCACTGAGAAACAGCAGCAGATGTGGATCAATAACCTCCGTCTTCAGTCTGGAGGAGCGGAGACGACTAACTTCAAACGTAAACGTTAAAACGTTGTGTTAAATGTGCCTCGAGTTGGTTGCAGTTAAAATGTGCTGTGACAACTTCTCTGTGTTTTAAGCCAGATTTTTAACCACATTCACCAGATCTCTGGGAACGGTTCACCTAGTAGGTGGAAAATAGTAGCTCAAGTTAGCTAACGTTAGCTAGAGTAACGTCAGCCTGACAGCGGTGCATCCATGTACAGACTGTTACACTCAGCACATTTACTCACCCAGCCAACAGCAGTCAGTTTAGTCATAGACCCATCTGCATACAAAATTAATATGGTCCTCTAAACTCCTGTACGCTTTCATCGGCTCGCTGCGTAACGTTGATAACGTTAGCAGGTCTTACGGACCAGGTCATTTGTAATGACTTTCCTCATTTTGTATTTTTTAACATTCAGCATGAGTTTAAATTTTCTGACAATACCTGCTGCCTCCGGTTTCCCTCCAATGCTTTCATGTAGTCACGTTCCTCTGCTTCCAGTTCACATAGTATTTAGATTTATCACTTCCTGCTCTCCATCTGCATTTCGCACATCATAGTCGTCACGTGATCGCTAACCAGCTATAAGCAAAATGAAACTAAACATAGAAACACATCAAAAGCTGTGGAGACGCACTGCACAAAAAAGTTTCACATCATTGTGAACGATTAAAAAAAGATCTTAGCACTCAGACAAGGACGCTACGTGGACACAGGCGCTAACTCCGTTGTGGCTAAGTGTGTAGTAACTGCATTTTCGACGTGTCGTCCAGTACATGGCCTGAGTTTCTGTCAGTGACAGTGTCTTCACTATTCTCTCCGTCTTCGTCTCCTAAGACAAATCTTTGGACTTGTAAAATGTACCAGTGTGCCTCTGCGACGTGGCCTCGATGACCCTCCATTACCTCAAGTGTACATGATGAGTCAAAAGCAACAGAGGATCTATTTGCAGAACTTTCTGTCCCTCGGTCGTGTTCTGCTGCTCGCCTGTTAGAAAGTCTTATTTTAGTTCAGTGAGACCACCAGGCCGCTGCCAGGTGGAGAGAGGAGGCCGAGTGCGTGAGAGTTCGTGAGAGGGGCAGCGAGTGAGGGAGATGTCTTACCTCCGCTAATCCCACCTCCACCTATGTCTCTGTGTGTGTGTGTGTGTGTGTGTGTGTGTGTGTGTGTGTGTGTGTGTGTGTGTGTGTGTGTGTGTGTGAGAGAGGGGCTGAGGCAGCTGTTTGACTTGATGTGCTTCCCAGATGACCTCAGTGTGTTTACTCCTCGTACTCTGCAGTCAGCAAAGGACAGAGAAAAAGCCCTTGCTCTCAGAGAGCTGTATTTTGAGTTTCTTGGCGTCTCCGTGTTGTTTTTGAGCAAGTGTGAACTTTTTTTCTCACTTGTAAGCTTGTTTGTGTTTGGTATTGGTGCGTCTACAATTTTTGCCTTTCATCTTGTCCCTCTGTCTCTCTCTCTTGGCCTCCTTCTCCCTGTCGTCTGCCCTCCAGTCGTCAGAACCAGTTGAAGGATCAGGCCCAGCAGGCTCTGGTGTCCCCCGGTCAGCTCCCAGAGGAGGCCGAGTGCCTCACGGTGCCCAAGTACAAGAGAGACCTTGTTCAGAAGCTCAAGATCCTCCGCCAGGAACTGTCCCAGCAGCAGCCTCAGGCCGGCCACTGCCGCATCGAGGTGTCCCGCGAGGAGATCTTCGAGGTGAGGACGGAAAGAAACAAGCTCAGTCATGTCATCAAATCATCTGAAGCTCACAAGGGTGCCTGTTATTAAATTGGTACATAATTCAACCCAGAGGGAAATTCAGCCGTCGCAGCCAGAGCATGCGTGAAACTAATTAAAATTCATAACAGAATGGTAGAAAAACACGGAAATGATCTAATATTTGCTCCATTGCACAACCACCTGCCCTCATTCTCTCCACAACTCCAGCCAACAAATCTACATTTGGCACCGTGAGCATTAAACAATTGCAATTCTGTGTTGTCTCATAATTTACCAATAATAACAGTGCACCTCTTGCCCTCTTACACTGCACCTCGCCAGAAATGTAGCTACATGTTGCAGTGATGCAGACGACCTGCTTATTTTTGTAACCTGAAAACTGTTTCCCTCAGGGGAAGGGAAGCTTTTATTTACTTTTATGTAACAGATAAGAAACAAAAAATTGTTTAGACAATAAGCCCCCATAAAATAGCAGTTGAAGTCCTGTGTGATATTTATCCTGGCTTCATATGAGCAGAGGAAAATGCTGCGTTACATTTACCTCCGTCGTCAGAGCTGGTAAAGACATCACACCTGATCTGACCACATTTTAGTGCAATTTAGGAAACCAAGTTGTTGTTAGCAACACCAGTTCTAGCCAGGTGAGGGACTGTTAGCAGTACCACATGACAACAACGCCTTAGGCTGTATTTTGCACGCACCACAGCAACATGTCCACAGATAGAAGTTGGACAATACTGTGTGTACAGTGGTTTTTATGTGACACAAAAGTGCCAAAAAAAGAAAACAGCAACTTTAAATTACTACAGTTTTCATCTTGTTGATGTGCCGACAGCCATCTTTGATTTTGAGGGCAGGGTTGGTGGGGTTCGTCCGACTAAAGGGGGAGTTTCAGTTTAAATTTTCAGCTGGAAAACTTCCCAGAAAACCCTGTAGAATCATGCATTTTTCATTACTTTTTATGAAAATTGAATAATTTTTTTATTCAAAAAAATTCGAATTCACTTTTTTTAAAAATTATTTTTCATTTAAAAAAAGTGAATTCAATTTTTTATTTTTTATTTTTAGAAAAGTGAAGTCACGTTTTTATTTTTTTATAAAAAAGTGAATTCACTTTTTCTTACTTTTTGAATTTTTTTTTTATAAAAAAAATGAAAATGCTTTTTTGTAATTTTTCATTTAAAAAAGTAAATTCACTTTTTAATTTTTTTAATCAAAAAAGTGAGTCTACTTTTTTATTTTAAAAGAATCAAATTCACCTTTTAATATTATTTTTTATAAAAAAGTGTTTTCACTTTTTTGTTTTTTATTTTCAGAAAAGTGAATTCATGTTTTAAATTATTTTTATAAAAATAAGTGAAACTACTTTTTTGTTGTTTTTAATTTAAACAAGTGAATTCACTTTTTAATTTTTTTTTTAAATAAAAAAGTTAATTCACTTGTTTATTTAGAAAAATCGAATTTGCTTTTTAAAGTTATTTTTTATAAAAAGTAAATTCACTTTTAAATTTTTTTTTATGAAAATGTGAATTAACTTTTTATAAAAAAATAACTTATTTAAAAAAATGAAATCACTTTTTAAATTATTTTTTATAAAAAAAAGTGAAATTACTTTTTTGTTATTTTTCATTTAAAAAAGTGAATTTACTTTTTAATTATTTTTCGCACTTTGAGCACCCTTCTTTTTGTGCACGGATGTCCTAAATAAACTGATCTCAGCCTGTGAACCTTTGATGTGGCTGTTAGGCCCAGTTGTATTGGTGTGCGTGTATCTCCTCTGCAGTCCTTTCTTGGTTGTCCGACACACCCAAGATAAACTTTTTTGTTGCCCTAAGGAGGCACAGTTTCACAGCAGCCGTAAGACTAATGCCAAGATATGCCGTTGTTATTGTTTATAAAGTGCTGCTGAAGCATACTTTATATGACACACTAGAGGCTGACGCAGTTCTGTAACATGTCACACCTGTCACGCCTGTTTTGCCTCGAGGACACCGACATGCTGTCTGAAACCACACACTGGGGCGGTGTGATGCTGCTGTTGTTTGGTTCTGTGTGAAAATGCAAAGGCGACCCTATAGCGTGATCTATATGTAAAAAGGGCTAATCAAACTTTACTTCACTTCACAACACAGTGGCATAGAAACTCCACCGCCATCTAGTGCTCTGGAGGTGTAAGTGCAGGTCGACAGACCCGCTGCACCAGTATAAATGCTCACAGCGCTACAGGCCTCTTGCGTAGAGTGCAACAATAAATCAGCTGTAAGAGACGCAAACAGCACAAAACTCTGATTCTTTTGTTCCTGCAGAGCTGCGTGTGATCGTACAAGTTATTTATTGACGCAACAAAGTTATGTTAAACATCCCCCGAAGGTTTTTCTTCTCTGCTCCCATAAAGGTCGTTGCCCGCAGCAGCTTGGCTGTGAGAATGATTTCTCTCACACACACAGTTATCTATGATGTGTGAAGGTAGTCTGTTGGAAATCTAAAGCAGACCTCGTGTTTGAGATGAGGGTTTTCTCAAGTACATTTTCTCAGCTGGGGAGTTTTCTTTTTTTCTTTCTTTGCATCTAGGAGGGCCTTCATCAGAGCAACAACACCTGCAACAGACTGCATGACCCTCATAAAATATGCACTGGAATGTGCTGGAACAGCCGCGTCTCTTAATCTGAACGAAGACATTTTTGTTGGCTGATCTCAATGTGAGAGAGAAAGAGGGCTGGGAGGGGAGGGGAGGGTGCAGAGGACGTTTTGAGGTTAAGCGAGACATAACTGCACGGCGTCTCCAGACCAGCTGAAGCATTACAGTTTGAGTGAACAGGCAAGTGTTAGCTGGTGGACTGTCAGACTTGTCTTTCTGTGTACTTTCTGGTGCAGATAAGAGATTCTCATTTCTCCCACAGCACCTCTCTGTTGTCTGCTGTGTCTGCAGGGCATAGTGGAACCTGGCTGTGTTATTATAGTCTTACGGCTGTGTTTATTATAACTGCCCCTAATCCACTTTAAATGAGCCCTCCCCCTGACGCTGTGAGCTGTCTGCACGTGGGATGAACACTGATTGAGGCGGAGAGAGCTCAGCCTCACGACAGAGAACCAATTGGAAATTACTTCTGTAACTGCCACGCTGCGTCTGTCTCATTTCTTATAAAACTGCCACTGAAGAGCCTCAAGCTTTTAACGTCAGTCCTTGTAGGCCCTGATCACACAGAAAGTGTTTCAGCAGCTGGAGGCAGCTTTTTGTAATTGTTTTAAATGAGAATGAAGCTTTTTGCTCGCTGTTTTTGCGTTGCGATTTGCCCCACGTTTCTGCGCTCTAGGCAGCTAGCGTTTTTGCCGGAGCACTCTGAACTCCTCAAGTTGAAAAAAACTCAGAGCAGAAAAACGCCCCATGTCATCTCTTTTTTTCGTCATCTTTTTCCCACTGTGAATTCACTTTTTTAATTATTTTAATAATTAAGACTCAGTGGTTGCTGGATACCCAGAGCTATACAGCCCGACAATAGACAGCAGGTTGTCAAACTGCCCCCGAGTCATCCTAAAATATGCCTGGAAACGTCCATCATGGAGGAGAAGCTCCTGGACCAACTGGTGGTACTCCCCGTGATCCAGCCTCTTTTTTAGGGTCTCATGTATCCACACAGATCTCTGTTTATCTGCTGACAGCCTCTCACCCTCAACCAGAGCTACAGACAGTACCCTCTGAGAGCTGCTCTGTAGCATCAGCAGCTAGCAGAGAAAACACAGTAACAGGCTGTTAAACTGATGCTGTTACCGTCTTTGACGAGGCGTGTGCGTTTGTTTGCATCTGTCTTGCAGGAGTCGTATCGCCAGGTGATGAAGATGAGGCCGAAGGACCTGTGGAAAAGGCTAATGGTGAAGTTCAGAGGAGAGGAGGGGCTCGATTATGGAGGAGTGGCCAGGTAAGAGGCTGCAGCAGAAGAAGAGTGTGATACACAGACACACACTTCTTCTTGTTTTTCTGTTTTTACATCCTCGATTTGTTTCCTCGCCTCCTCTCCTCGCGTCTGAGTCCCTTTTACCTAGGGTATGAGCGAAGGAGGCGAGGAAGAGACACAAGGAGCTAGGATTTAAAGGGACAGATCACCCCAAAATCAAATTAAATATTTTTCCTCTTACCTGTTGTAGAAGGACGCGTCCTATCTACTGCTACCTCACCTAGCACCACTGAGCTAGCTCATGTTACAGCTCACCTGAGGAGGACGCCATTAATGTTTACATCTCGTCCTGTCACGATATGAGCCTCTAGTAAATGCACGCTTCCTTCTGTGCAGTGATTCAGTTGGCTGGTGTAGTTCGGGAGAAAGAAAATAGTTCCTACATGAAACTGCTCACAACAAGATCTGTGGATTATCTTGAGTTACGGGATCATGATTTCTGGAAAGAGACATTGCTGATGAGTTTTTTAACTGTATTTATTTGGCGCTTTGAGACCCACAAGTACTCGGCAACTCACACCAAAACAATCTAGATTGATAAAATGCTCGAGTTTGATTTTGGGGTAAATTGTTCCTTTAGAAAAAAAGAGATATCCCATGCTTCAGAGCCGTAATTTTGCAGCAAGATCAGTTGCATCTCGAGCTGCATTTTAGGAACTGAGACATCCATCAAGATGGTGCACTGAGATTAATTTCCAGATTAAAGACATGAGGATGGAGAAGACAGGAGATGAGGGGGCACAAAGTAGAGACATGAGAGGAGCCCTGAGACTTTGGTTCTCTTATACTTTGACTTTTTAGACATCAGTCTGCCTCCTAGTGGAGGAGACGAAGAACACAACTCACTCATCATTGTTTTGTCTGGTTTGGTCTCATTTCTTCATCAGTTTACGTTAGCATGTTCTGAACTCAGAGATGTTTCCAGTTGCATCCTCCCTCCACCTCCTGTCTGACCTCTGTGTCTGTGTGTCTGTGCAGGGAGTGGCTCTATCTGCTGTCACATGAGATGCTGAACCCGTACTATGGCCTGTTCCAGTACTCCCGTGATGACATCTACACGCTGCAGATAAACCCAGACTCTGCGGTCAACCCTGTAAGTCACAGTCACAAGAAAACCCAACTGTTGTGTGGCATTGACGTGCCAACTCTGAAAACGTATGCACTTGTGACAGTCTTTGAAAAGTCTGGTAAAGCATTGATTTCAGTTCCCTCTTGAAATTCATTTCTAAATGTTTAGAGTGATAGTTTTCGCCTTCCGTGAGGCTGGTGTGAGAGTGGATTATTGTGCTTCAGGAGTCTGTACAACCCTTTGTTGTGGCGTTTCAGTGAGTGCTATTAGACCTGTAGCAAACACTGGCACGTACTGCCAGCTGCAGGAAGCAGGAAAAACTTGGAACTAATTATTTTTCAAAGGATCCATCCATCCATCCATTTTCTGCTGAAATGGTATTTCCCCCGTGTTTACATTTGATTTCTTTCTGTTCCGTATCATCTTCACGAAAGCCAAACGACGGACACAGAATTTCTCTTTGGTACAACCTGCTCCAGTTGCTCAGCTGGCTTAGTGTTTGAGTTCTCCTCCGGGTTGCTTCCAGGTCGTGGGCTGGATGGGGCAGAGTCATGTGACTACACACGCAGTAGTACGTTTTCAAGGGGGCACTAACAGTGGGGAAAGTATTGACAGAATTTTTAAAAAATGAAATTACCGACATGGGCAAGATTACATCGGTCAGAGGTTCTGAATGTCGCTCAGCCCTACTTCGAGGCATGTTATGTGACTGGGCTACAGTGAACTTTGACTGATCTGTTAAGCACTTTGGGTGCTTAGAATGGATGTGGCCTGAAGTCATTTTGTCTTATCTTACAAAACGTCACCACTCTCCGCACCTGTAACTGTTGCTCTCCACTCTACAGAGGTTATCATGTGGACAGACTGTGGTGAGACTGTGCTGTTGGGTTGTCTTGTGTTGTATCATGTACATTTGGTTTTGTTTGTCAAAGAGGAATTCACTGGTTTAATGTTGTAAACATGCTCTGAACACTCAGCTCTGCCGGTAACGTCCCGCCGTCTCGTCATTTGGAAACTGAAGATGTTTTGTCTGCCCTCAGGAGCACTTGTCATACTTTCACTTCGTGGGCCGTATCATGGGGATGGCAGTGTTCCATGGCCACTACATAGACGGAGGCTTCACTCTGCCCTTCTACAAACAGCTGCTGGGTAAACCCATCACCCTGGACGACATGGAGTCGGTTGACCCCGACCTGCACAACAGCCTCGTGTGGATCCTGTACGTACAAGACACATTTTATACAAGTCAATAACACAGTTGATTGTTTTCTGTGTAAATGAAAAGTGAAAGAGGATTTCTGGATCACACATTATGCTCTGTGTGCCTGTCCACAGCCTACATGTGATATAACAAAATATTTATCTGTACTGTCAAAGAAAAATATTCAACTTTAGAGGAAATCTCACAAATAATAAGTTCATTTTATAACCTACCATCTGATGAGATGTTTTGTCCACATGGAAACTTCTCTCCTGCACTTTGACGACAGCGCCCCCTAGAGTATTTGAATGTTTCTTACATCAGTGGTCCTTAAACATATGTTCTCAGACTGTTTGTTTTCACTTACATGCGCAATAATATTTCACAATTTATTCTGAATATAACAATATTCTGATTTCTGTATCGGCCATGTAAACAGCTTATTCTGAATAAGGCCTTTTTCTGTATGAAGTTTATTCAGATTCAAACGTGGGATAAGCTGATATTATTTGGACTTTAGGAACATTCTTTGGACATGTGTAAAGCGTTTTCAGATTATGCGTCTCATTTGGGGGTTCAACGACGTCCCTTTTCTCGTGCTGCTTTCAGACACCTTGTGCAGGTATATAACTGTTTGAACCCTGAGCTAATTGGTGCAATTTCTTCTTAAAAACATGGGGGGGAAAAAGCAACGAGCAACTTGGTAATAAATCTCCCACAGATTGCAAAAAAAAAAAAAAAAATACATTTAGAAAATAAAAATAAAAAATCTAGGGAAAAACTAAACTTATAATTTTTTTTACATTTTAATATTATGTTACAGAATTATCTTAATTTTTAAGCACTCTTTCCGGGTCATTTCCTTTTTTGTTTGTTTTTAATTTTCTCCTTTTACTAATTTCTTGCACATTTTTGGGGTAATTTCCTCTCTCGTTACTCATTGCCTTCTTCCCATCTATTTAAAAGAAATACAGCCAATTTGCTCAGGTTTCAAAGGCTTAATTGCAGTTTGTGACACACACTCTCCTCCCCGTTAACGGTGAGCTCTGTGCGTTGTACTCAAACCAGCTCTCCAACAGTTTGCAAGGCTGGGTTGTAGAGACGCATGCCCAAAATAAAAGCCCGTAACTCTGGTCAGAAGGAGAAACATAGCTAAGGTTAAACAGAATGAAAGACTTGGATATCAACTGTTCTTTAGATGCGCACAAATATTGCAACGAAGACCTTTTTTTGAAGGTGGTTGAAGGAATGAAAAAGAGGAGCTCCAGCTGTTCTAGTTTTCCATTATTTGACTTGATAAACAACATGTTAGGGCTACATGTCAACAGGAATATCAGTAGAATACTCGTCAGCCATGTAAACAGCTTAGAAGGAATGTTACCTTTTTCAGAGTAAAGGCAACAAACTGAATTACAACATGGTTTTTCATGGTTGCCCTCAAACTCACCTTCAAATGTTCACCTCTCTTCAGCGACAATGACATCACAGGTGTGCTGGACCACACCTTCTGCGTAGAACACAACGCCTATGGAGAGATCATCCAGCATGAGCTCAAGCCCAACGGTAAGAGCATCCCCGTCACGCAGGACACCAAGAAGGAGTACGTGCGGCTCTACGTCAACTGGCGTTTCCTGCGAGGCATCGAGGCCCAGTTCCTCGCTCTGCAGAAGGGCTTCAATGAGGTCATCCCCCAGCACCTGCTGAAGGCGTTCGATGAGAAGGAGCTCGAGGTAATTTCATCGATTTCCCTCATCACATTGTCATTTAGTCAAACTTATTCAGATGTACTCAAAACAAATTAACTTCCCTCCTCGACCTGTAGCTGATCGTATGTGGCCTGGGTAAAATCGACATCAACGACTGGAAGTCCAACACGCGGCTCAAACACTGCACACCAGACAGCAACATTGTCAAATGGTTCTGGAAGGCCGTGGAGTCGTTCGACGAGGAGCGCAGAGCACGGCTGCTTCAGTTTGTCACCGGCTCCTCCAGAGTTCCCCTGCAAGGATTCAAGGCTCTCCAAGGTAACAGCGCCCAGGATGAAACCTGAGCGTACTGTGTGTTTTGTTATGTAAAAGAAAGAAAGTCCTGCTCCTGAAATAGCTCGGTGTGAATTACCCTCTTTGTGAGACTCAGACCAGAGTGAGCGCTGAAGTGTTAGCCAGGTCATGCAGCTGAAAGGGGTTCAAACTGTGATGTCACATCCATCATGTAAACCCATCATGTCCGAAGGTGTGGTGGTCTTTACCGTCCCTTTGTTGCACACACACTGTGCTCTACATTCACAGTCTCGTGTGTGTGTTCGGGTTTCCTTGCCTCTCGGTGTGTGCCTGTGTCTCTGGGTTTCTCCGACCTCGTGTGAACCCTGAGTGTGCGCCTGGTGCAGTGGTTCAGCGGGTCCGTCCTGGCAGACAGTGCAGCCCAGAGACAGAGCACCCAGGCATGAGGAGTACACCGAGATCCACAGGCAGACGGCACCCTTACACACCTTACGTAACCCGGCCGTCCTTTTATGGTCAAAACATCTAAAACCTGGACACACGGCTACAGTCGAGGGATAAAGTCAAATTTCCAGTGTTGGAATAAAATCATTAGAGTTTTATTTTAGTAAGTGTGCTCTCCTGTAAACTCAATCGTTTGGTGTGAGGTGGTCATAAAACTCTCTGAGCTGTCGTAATCAGTCTCGTTCTCATCTTGACTTCCAACAGAATCAAACATGTTTAATATCATCCTAAGTTTTTGTCTTGGCTCATGCAAATTCTGAAATTCAGTGACGGTGAACATCAACAACCAACAGCTGCGCTCTGTCCAGCACCAAACAGGAAGCAGAAAACCGGGTAGAGAGTAAATCTTGAGGGGACACCAGGGGCGCAAATATAGACAGGCAGTCACTTATAGATCTGTGCTGATGATTGTTGTGTAACATGTATGTTGATGTTGTCCAGTGTCAAGTCATAGCTAGTTTAGGGCCCATCGTAATAACGTACACTGGAGTGGAGGCACAAGAACGTGAAGTCCTGGCTCCCTTGTACTGTGGAAAAGGAAGAGAAACTCATGGAGTTGTGAGCAAGAGTCCATGTTTAATTTGGCGTGTGTCTGATCACACCAACAAGCACTTATTTTAGTGAGAAACTAATTAAATCTCCTGTCATCTCCATGGTCTCCTCCCACTGAAATAGTCACCCACAGATGCTGGGAGCAAGTTGAGGTGACCAATACACTATTAGTGCTGAAATATTATAATTAGAAACCATTTGTGTGAATTCATGTTGTTTAGATTTCCCTCTGCGAGATGTTATTTCAAGGTGTGTGAGTTTTAAAACTTAAATTAACTCAGTTAAAAATTCAAATGTCCAGGGGTGTCATTTATAAACATTGTGTACGCACAAAGCGAGGCCTGAAAGAGGCGTTCGCCGCTTCCCACGGAAAAGTTGTGATCTATAAAAACAGACTTGATGAGAGAAACTTTGACCCATGCTGATGAACATTTTAGAGACGGGAAATTGGCGACGCAGATGATGAAGTGGAAGCCTGATTGAAGACACTGTCGAGCATTTTTTGGCACAGTTTTATAAATGAGACCCCAACTGAATTTGTCCTTCGTGGGGATCCAGTTGGGACAGGACAGACGTCTGACTGATTCCTTTCAATGTGATTGATCGTCCGTGCTAACCCGAACCTTCAAGTTTGAATTTTTCCTCCTGAATTTTGGCATCTGAATTTCACCAGTGCAGTGTAAGATTTATTTTTTAGTCGACTTTTTAGACCCAGCTGAATCTGAACAGTCTGAGAATGTTGGACGCCTCAGTCTTCAAAACTTTAAATGACTTTCTGGAAATTACAAAGCGAGAGCAGAGGCGCAGAGCAGGACCATTTTTACTAAACTAATTGTGTTTGAACAGGTGCTGCCGGCCCGCGGCTCTTCACCATCCACCAGATTGATGCCAGCACCAACAACCTGCCCAAAGCCCACACCTGGTGAGGAAAACTAACAGCTTTCTAACTTTTACACAGGGGGGGGGTAGTGTTGAACCTTGTAATTAGTATTATCAAGTATTATCATGTTCCGACCTGGATCTGAACCAACTGCAGTCACATGACACATTGTTTGGGTTAAACATGAGCATGTTACAGTCCTGGAGGATTATTAATGTGCACCTCCTCCTGTACTGCCTTAATATGCACATTCAGCACATCCAATGCATCAAAACATTGTTTTCTAGTTGGAGCCGCGCCTCGTTTTCAAACTGTATGCTTTGACTCAAATGAACAATGACAGCAATATAGTCCAGTCTTTCAGCATTGGCAGTATAAAAACAAAATCGGGGAGTGCGGCAAAATGCTGCCTGCCTACTTTTGTTTATACAGAATGTGCCTTTTTCGGGGCAATGGGGGGCGTGAGCTAGTAACAGAACGTGCAGCTCAGCGTGTGACGTAAACAGTGACGTACCGAGGAAAGCCGCGGCTGGTCAGTCCTTCAGCGATTCTCTCGTACATCGGCCCGTCCTTCACGTTCCCGTCATCTGACGGTTAATGGCCTCCTCGTTAGCAAGCACAAGGAGGGCGCGCAATTCTTTATCTCCCCAGTTGCTCATCTTCTGCTTTGCCTCTCCTTAGTGCTGCTAGATACTCATTCCCGCTATCAGCTGTTTCCGGGTTTGAAGTCCACGCCAGTGGGTCAAACATGCGGCGTCATCAACAGCCCCTCCCACAAGTCATCAACAGACCCTCCCGAGGCGGAAGGCCGCCTCGCTCTGTTTAGACCAAAACCGTTCCTCCAATATGACTACACTACGAGGCGGAAAATTGGGCACCTTGGATCAACTCGCCAATCCGGCTCTGTGTGTGTAAACGCTTGCAGCTTGCCGGCAAAATGGCCGAACATTCGCAGAAAATTTGGCAGCATAAAAGGGGCTTAAGAGGACCCAATCTCCCTCTGGCTCCCCTGCAGAAAAAAAAGCTTTATGGACACTCACTCTCATGCGGCAGCGTATTCATTAAGATAGTCTTTAACATAGGATTTAAAAAATCTGTTCTCTTCTGTTTCCCAGTTTCAACCGGATTGACATTCCTCCCTACGAGCACTACGACAAACTGTACGACAAGTTGCTCACCGCCATCGAGGAGACATGCGGCTTTGCTGTGGAGTGAGTCACTGCTGCAGGCAGAGCTCAGCGACAACCAGAAGCAACGTGGTTCGGCCATGATGAGCCTCGCCCCTGCAAATCAACCCACTCAGACGGGGGTCATCCACGGTTGCTTCACCCAGGGACGCCCATACTTCCCGGGGACGTGTGGCCAAGCTAAAGGACGGTGGGCAAAGAAGACCAGACAATGTCATCTGACTCTGGGTGTTTTTTTTTGTTTTTTTTAGACCCTCCAGCCCTCCTTTATGTCTTTTTTTATCATTGAAAAGGATCTCTTCAGCTGCTAATAACTCAGACTATTTACTAACTTGTGGAACCTGCAGAAATTGCTGGCTCTTCCCTTTTTTTCTAAGTTCATTTTAGCATTTTAAAAAATAGACTGTATTCCATGTAGCAATGCTCCATCTTACCAAGCAGAACACAAGGTCAGTCCACTCTGAAACCACATTAACAAGACTGGTTTGTTTGCTAGAGCACAGGGTTATTAATGGTTACCGCAACCACTCGGAAACACTAAATTTGGACGCAGAGTGTGCATGACTCGGGCTGTTTGGTGCCTCTGAGCGATCACATTTGGGCTATCAGTAATGCCAAGGCTGGAAAACGGGGATGTGTGCGGAGGAGATGGCGAGACTAGAGACTGAATTAGGCACAGCCCAACTGTTTACAACCCTCTCCAAAGACGGCAGCAGGGACCTCTGCTCCCGAGTCGCTGCCCAACAAGTAGCGCTGCATCCCCACAAACCTACTCCACACGTCTGACAGCTAGTTTTGTTTGAAAATGAATGAAATGTGTTATTTTTATATAACAGGGAAAATCGAAAAAGAAACAATAAAATTCTATATAATATATATAATTTATTGCTGTTATATTTCAGAAACCCCTATCCATTGTTTCAGAAAAACAAGATCTTTTAAATGTTAAGTGTTACTGTTTAAATTATAGAAGACAATTTGTGAAAACAGAACTAAGCTTGACTGAATTTCACTTACGAATGCTGTGGTTTATTTCTCGACATGACCTCTCTCACACTGTACGAGGAGAGGAGTGTCTCTAAGAGCAAAAAAATCTCAAACACACAATGTCCTCTGAGTGCCATAATCATTTTTGAATGAATGACTCTTTGCTAATATCGAGCGGACCCTTTAAATTCTACTGATTTCATCCTGGAGCTACACGTGGTGGCGTCTCCCTTCCCTTTTTTTAACACTCTGTCATTTGTAGCTGGGCTATATTAATGTCACTAGCATGAAACCCACCATTGATTTCTAATGGTGTTCTGTTGAGAAGAGTCCAAAGTCCATCTTTATCGTGATGCCTCCACATTGTTGTTGTTGAAAAAAGAAAAACCTCGACTACCTTCTAGCCATGTGGTGCTAAAATAGCATTAACGTTTGTCTTATATTGGCAACCTTACTCATTGACATACTACTGCTTAAAGTGCGCACTACACGACTCATGCTCGTACCTGTTTGTGGCCACAAAACGTTTCCAAGTGATCAATAGCTCTGGCTAGCCACATTCTCAGGAGATGTCATATGTAGTTTGTATCGTCCTTTGATTTGACGACTGATGAGAGACGAATTCTGAACACTTGTCTTGATTTCCTGAATGTTTAGGTTTGGTGTTTTCCCACCTGGACCATATTTTCCCATGGTTCTGTGTCTAAGGGTGCCGTCACACCTGCCTCGTTTGGTTCGGTTCAATCAAACTCAACTTTGTTTGCCTTCTCAGTGCGGTTCGTTTGGGCAGGTGTGAACAACTCTAAGTCTGAAAGCAGCCTAAGTGACTAAAGGAGATGATTTTCGAAACTGGTCCGGTATAGAGTGAGAGCACAGTCAGGCTGCAATGTATCCACTCGGAAGACAACCTGTTTGTTGTCGTGAGAAACTCTTGTGTCTGCTCTCTAGTGCCATCTAGTGGTTGTGTTGATGTCAACATAAAGGGCACATGGAAGTACGAGGGTAGTGACGGTGCAGCCTTTAAAGTTAACTTAACCATCTTCATAAGTAAAGGAGTATAAATGAGCCTTACGTGTTTGAAAGGATCCCCACAGAGACAGACCTTTTTGTTTAACCAGAAACAGCCTGAAATCGCTATCGCCAAACCCACCAGACTCCATTTAAATGAACGGCAATTTTATCATTGTAAAACACATGATGGAGAAGATTCTCAGTCATCCAGGTCAGGGTAATCTTAAAGTGCTGTATCATATGCAACTGGACTTGCTTGAGTTTCTTGAAGACGTTTCGCCTCTCATCCAAGAGACTGCTTCAGTCCGAGAGAGGTGAAACGTCTTCAAGAAACAGAACAGACACAGACAATGATGTACTCGCTCATCCCTCCTAATAATAACAATTGGAGCCTGTCAGTGGTAAAAACAAACACTTTAAGTGGATGTACATTGATGAAGAGTTCATGCCCAGAGTGGAATCATTGCAGCCATTTCCCTCAATACTGGACCAAACATTGTTGCTCCCCATTTCCACCAAACACTTTCAGTATGGTACCTTTGGAACCAACAGTAACCCTTCAGACATGGTACCTAGACCCTAGAGTTTCCACTGCAAACAGTACCCTTAAATGTGGGCGGGGTTGTTGTCACTCACTGCTCCGTCCAGCACTCACTGTATTTCCTCCTTTATCAGTCTGCACCTGGTTTATCGTCCACAGAACGAGGCTGCACGGCCACATTTACAGAACAAAATAGAACAGGCTGCAGTGAGAGTCTCTCTCCATGGGATATTTAAAAATAGCAGCTTTGTGCATTTAGTCCTTCTCAGGCAAGCTCAGGGGTTTAGTGTTGCTGTAGCCCACAGGAACAACGCTCTGTGACGCTTTTTTTTTCTCAGAGTGAGGATTAGAATATATGCTGTTCACATAATCTGGTCGAAATTAAAATATAAACACCTTAAGATCCACTCATTACTCAAAGTGTGTGTCATATAAAAAGTAAAGTGATGGTCAAAGTTGTCACAGTGAAATTTAAGGTGTGCTGATGGATTCATGTCATCAACTCATGCATTGAGTAACATTACAAGTTAACGTTCCACCTTAAAAGTTGCCGGCAGTCGGCCCAGTGAATGAAGTGATTTTTTCTCCGACTCCAGCTGCTGTGAGAGGCAGCAAAACATCCTTTCATTTTATAGTTCCAGTTTACTAATAAAACTCTCCACAGTATGAACAGTGGTTACATGAGCCTCAAAACCAGACACAACTCAGCCCTGAGCAGAGTGACCGTCCTCTACTGACCAATCAGACTGCAGTGTTCACAGCTCCACCTTTTAGTACCAGATCTGTGTGCTAGGTACCCCAACAGAGGGGGGACCAAACAGGGGGACGCTAAGGAACGCTTCTATTGGTACCATCCACAACTTTCACAGTGGAAACAGAAACAATGCGACCAAACCGTTCTGCTCCTTTGAAATGCGGCTTCAGACACAAACACATGGGAAACTAGAGTCCAGGTTGAAGAATACCAAACTTACCCTTTAAGGGTTTAAAAGTCTTGTTGTTTAAATTGCTTCGCCCACAGCAGACCATAAACACACAGTAAC